>OX465586.1:49876295-51084447 GCA_950022655.1 Alentia gelatinosa
AAGTCAGGGACACTCTATCTCTGTTGGCGAACCGTCCGCGCCTCATGTAATGTGTGGTTAATGTGTGGCATCTGGAGTTGTGATAGAATTCTACTTTATCACTAAACCAGGGAAGTCTGTGCAGCCAAGTAAACAGACCATATCAAAGTCTGATATGTGCGGCGGACTATAATAAACAATTTTAATTATATTTTTTTTTTAGCAACATGGTTTAAAACTGACAGCAAACTGTCACTTTCAAGGTAGCATCGGCTTGTCTGAGAGGTGTTTTAGCCACGTCTTCATAATCGACAATAATAAACAAGCTACCAACCTCGAGCCTACTCCGACTACAACAACTGCAACGTATCTGAACGTGTAACTGCGCTCAAAAATGTTACAACATGGAAGTCCCCCTCCTTTCAGATGGTCACGTAAATTACATGTATGTGTGAGGGGTGTGCCGTTTTCCCGTTGCTCAGAGCTCAGTCCTTTCAGGCTGCTTTGTGCAGCCAGGATAGATCCACTATAAAACCTGCGCACAACAACACAGTGGTAGAGGAGAGGGTGTACAGACATCCACAAACAATACCACATACAGGACAGACGGTGACCATAGAGAGGAGGGTGGGGCAGAGGGAGTGGTCTGATAGGCACAAGGATCCAGGGCCGAGCTACCTCGTAAAGACTGGCTGTTGGGACTAATTACAATATTATTTGTTCAAATTTCTACGTCGGGTTAGTACGTAAAGACGTCTATTCCCTTTGGCGTAAAAAGGTTGTTCAGCGAACGTTAGGAGTAACTTGTGGTCGTGTTACGCACGCAAGCAGACGTCAGACTCTCTTTCTAATTACAATATTATATTATGTAGGCACCCATGCATAGAAACATACAGAAGATCAGAAATACAAAATACATACAGCGTTTACAGTATGGGTAGAGCAAAAAGGTTGAATATTCGCCCTGCCACCAGGAATATTTGAATAAGAATTGATACTTTATGAAAGTAAACTGTCTCAATTGACGCGGATAATTGATCGGTGTTGGCTACGACATGGTCCAGGGGCTCTGTGGAGAGGTACAAACCACAATTTTGTTGGCATCAGTGAAGCTCAATAAACATCATGAAAGGAAAATTAATCTTCTATACTGAAAATGAAAACATGAATTTCTACGCAGAAGTGGAAAGCTGCCATCTCTGAAGGAGAAGCATAAAGCTGGTAGACTTGTGTTCTAAGTCAGATTGATGCCCAACAACGTACCTAGATTCAATTTTCCTAAATTCAGTATACAATGGAGTTTACTACATTATTAGAAGGAAACCCACGAGATGGAAATAGCTTGGTCCGTACTCCACCGAGTTTGACTGCAGAGTAATCCACGAAGCGAAGCTGAGTGAATTATTCTGTGGTCATACCAGTTCCTAATGTTAAGCCTATGGAGAAAAAAAACCGGGGTTAGATAATGGTTGTGACTCTATGTAATCCGTGAAGATGGCGCCATTATATATACTATTAGATGGTAAAATGCTTGAGCCCTAATAAAGTTGATAAAAAAATGAAAAGAAAAAAAAGTCGCGTACTAACCGCTATTTTCCATGATAACAGCACCTAAAACCGGGCGTTTTGTTTGGCGTCAGGTGCCAAAATGGCCGCCCCTATAAAATGAGCAATTACATGCCTTACAGTCCTAATATGATAGTATATGACGTGCCCTGGTGTGTCTGCGGAAATGCGTAGTATTGTTACTTTGTGTATGACAGTAAATGACGCACCGTGGTGTATGTTGAGGGAATGCATAGTATTGTTACTTTGTGTATGACAGTAAATGACGCACCCTGGTGTGTGTTGCACGAAGCCGGGCCGCTTGTGACCAGTGCACAGGATGTCGGCCTCCTGGTGGTGGGGCTGCAGTCTAGGGGGAAGTCCACTTAGCCCTCCTCCTCCGATCCCACCTCGGCCAAAAGGTGGCAGCAGCAGCGGCATCTCCTATAAGAGTAAACAACCATGTGTCGTAAAGTATAGAGAGATAAACATGCAAGTTGTGTGTAAGAATGTCTAAGATGATTCATGTAGATAAAGGGGTTCTCCACCAGTGTTACTATCTCAGATGGTGAGACAGTGAACTGAATGAAACGAGTCCTAGGCCACACTCCTGTAACAATCTTTTGCTGGTGTTACTGCAGGGCTGGGGGCCGTTTAACGTCTGGAAGGATTCTCCTAGGACTGTGATATGCTAGTCCTAGGCCTGTCATACGAGGGACCATGTTGAATAAGCATCAATTGTCCTTTCAAAGGACGGAGACTTTAAATGTCCTTCCAGACTGTTTGATAAATCTGTCATTGTCCTGACCTCGGTTCTGAAAACTATCCTTTGGGAAGAACATCTCAATAGGTGTCCTTTCTGATGCGGGTAGATTATCTAACTAATATATTATCAATGTACACGTTTGAATTTTATCCTTCAGAATTTCTAACAATTATGTGTACATTATAGATTTATTCTCCATTGAATACTAAGAACAGAATTCTTCAAAAACGGCAGACGCCACCGCCTCGTGATTTCGGAAATGTTTTACAAACCCCCCATAATGAATAAGATTGCTTAATATGTAGATATCAAGGTATATAATGTGGGGCGCTCCGATGATACAGTTTAGTTTGATTAAATATGCAATATCAATCGATAACAAGTTCGCTCACACTCACACATTTCCAAGTTAAGCCTTCTCACAGGTCTGTCTGTGCGTTGCCGGCTGCATATCTCGGCGAGCCATCTTGTTGTTATCAATTGACTTTGCATACTTGAGCTATTTAATCTGTATCAGGTGAATTTCCCACATGATATCCCTCATCATTTGGTCATTACACATTCTTACACATTACGAGGAGTTTTCAAAATGTCTCCCATATCATGAGGCGGTACAGAAGTAACCCAGAAGTTCAATATGCCAGATATGATCACTGCGCTTTTGGTTGTTTTTTTGGTTTGATTTAACGTCCAGTTAACCATTACAGGTTCTTACCAGATTTTCTCAAGGTTCTTTTACACCACTAGGGTGGTGATCGAATCTTTGTAATGAATTTAGGTAGAAATCCCATCCTACACATTTACCGAGGTGAGAGTTCTTTTAGTTCCCACACCATATAGACATGGTATGAGAACGATTGGCCTTTGATATAAAGGTAAATCTACCACTGCTGGGAATAAAGCAGAAAAGCGGCCACAGTGGGACTCGAACCCAAAAGTCTTATAACCTTGGGATTAACCACTGAGCTAAATCCCCACCCCCTCTCACTATGCTTGTCCGAAAATATGTTAATTAACTCTCCAGCTTATGTTTGGCCGCTATAGAGCCTCCAGAGGTTACTAAACTCCCGATTATCGCCCCGGGTAAAGCAAAGTTCCGCTCCCAATAGACTTGGCACACTACAACAAAATGAACCACAGTTTTCTGATTTATAATTGGAGAAACTGAATATAATTTCGGATTCTCGTGTAGAAATAGCTGAAATTTCCATTTCTGACATCAGAATTTCAATTTGAGGATGTTTGAAAACCGTTAAACTGGATTAATTCTGGGTTACGAGCAAGGGGTCTATCACTATACTACGTCGGTTACCAGCGAAACCCGGAACTTGGTCAACAGACTGAATTACGGGATACCTCAATAGGGTCTATTTGATAAACATGCATTTAACAGAGGATACAACTGGAAGCTGACTTCCAGTGTATCACTCTCTATGCGCATTTACTGCCATGCATTGGTCCTATGCTCTGAGATTGATGATGTCACATAACCGACCTCGCTTTCATTCAAAACAACTTAAACCAGTAAAACGGTGTTTGGATATCCTGATATCCTAAGAATATTACTCTAAGAATCCGACAAATTTGTGTACATAGTAAGTATTTTTCGTCAAACCATGCTTGAAGAAGGTACACAATTCGATAATAATTGATGATAGATACGGTACATGACGCAAATATCTCGTTCCATATTTACCTTCAATTTTCATCTCATTTTGTACCTTGTACAACATGGCCAGGACGTTCTATATAAGTATGGGACATCGTTTTTTATTTTATTTTGGCCCAGTACCGAAGGTGGTCGTGATAGCAGGAGTTTCCTAGACATATAACGTTGTACTGTGATGGGCGCCCCTGATATGTTCTGTACTTGTCGATTCTCATCGCTTCAGTTGCACGTACTGCCGCGTGTCAGGTGCGTGGCGGTGGGGGGGGGGGGGGGGGGCAAGGGGCAATAAATAAACCAAAATAAACTGTGCGGCTAGTGGGCTCAGGGCAGCAATATGAGGGAACGTATTTACTGAAGGCAAGTTGATGTCTGTCCGTGTTGTTTCTGTCCTGGAAATACATCCCTATTTCACTGGCACAAGGAAGTATTTCCTGGAACAGAATACCACGAACGGCATCAATTTGTCCACAGTGAGTGCGTTTCCTAATTGTTATATACCTGGCAAAATATCACTCACTTACTAGCAGTCCTTTGCTTAGGCCCTAAGGCACGAACATTATAATACTGCAGGTAGTAAGTACTTCATAGATGTTCGACCACATGTATATATATATAATGATATAGGGAAAGTGGCTTACTGTCTTCGCACGTGAAAAATACGTGGTAAAACTTGATCAAATACATAATTTTACCAAGTATTTTGACATACTAAGACAGCGTTTTCGTATTATTATGAACCTAAAGATAGCGAAATTCTAGCAAGTCACGTGATGTCATACCCGTACGTCGCAGTGTGACGTACGGCCATAAATATATACATCATGGGTAGCAGCGGGCAGTTTGTATAGGTCACAGTTTCTATGATTGATAGAAACATACCCCATGACAACACTCATCGGGAGTTGGTGTTTTTGCAGTGGTGTAAGTTACTGGTGTATCCAGGGATGGGATTTGACTCTAACAAAAGAATCCTGAAAAAAGGGTTTCCGGGGTTCATGGGCCTGTATTTCTAGCTAATTCAAGTGAATTTCTGGCCTCAGTTGAAATTTTATTATGCTAACCTATTTTTTCCTTTGATTTATACTGATCTCAAGAACACTGCTTATGCTTGCCATAGATGTGACAAGATGTTTGTGGGCATCGCATCAATCCGCCGTCACTACCAAATAGAACATGAAAAGGGAGGTCTAAAACTCTGCTGTGCAACTTGCTACAAAACGTACAGCTCGAGATCGGCACTTAGACGTCACTGCAAACAAATACATGGTGTCAATGCTAGTCAAGCACATTCGATTAAACCGGATGCCATTATTCCGAACTTGAACCCGAAATACACCAAGGAAAGTGATACAGCGTCAAAACAGGCTTACCAAAAAGCTAAAAATGAAGACCTGCTGACAGAGATAGTTAACATGACTGGACTAGAATCGACGAAATTACGCGATTACGATGTCCCACCACCTACTAAACGCTTCGGCCGCATCAACACCATAAACAACACAGACTATAAAGCCCTAGGGCTTCACCTGAATGCACCATGTATCACCCCTCGAACGACCACGAGACAAATTTTGGTGAAAACGAACAATGCTGACGCCACACAACGCAGACTCATAGACGTCGCTGGGCACTTGCTTAATACCAACCACTTAGACCTACCTGAACTAACTACGGACGAAATTATTGAGATCTTTTCGGATGACATACAACCAACCACACAAAAAGCCCCCAACGGAAAAACTGACCAAGACATTTCAACCAAGACTACATCCGACATTGATATCCCCACCACACCAACTGGACTTAACAACAACATTAGCCCAACCAACACCAACAATACGGAATCAACACCGTCGTCTTCCGACAGCTCCAATTCTGACAGCAGTACTGACAGCAATACAGACAGCTCCGTATGTAGCTCTGATTCAACAAATACCACACCGTCGCCACTGTCAACATACGAACAAACCAATGACACAACAAAGAAGATGGCAATCAAGGATGGTCTAACCATGATCCAAGATTACGACGAAAGATATCTTGTCTCTACCCACTGGGTACTCTCTGAGCCAAGATAAACTGAAGTGTCTTTTTCACCTAATACAATCATTGGATCCTGCCCTAGCCGACGACTTCACCAAACTTAATCGTCATTTACAAAATAAGGACTAGACCAAACACGGATTTATCTACATGAACCATCTAACTTAACTTTTAAAAAATAGCTGTGACTGCTGTAATTTCACCAAGAAACCTATTATTTTTATTTTTATCTTTATAACTGAGGCACATAATATGAAGCCAGAAAACTGTAAGTAGATACTTATTTCATAACATTCCTACATGACATAATGTGTACTCACTTTGCTAGTTGGGATCCCATTCATATATACAAAAAAACCCAGAGTGTTGCTTACAGCCAAATCTATACAATGGAGACCAGTAATTATTAATCCATCCCTAACAAGAGTTGAACTGTGCAAATAATATTGATCCATCTCTCTCTCTCTCTCTCTCTCTCTCTCTATATATATATATATATATATATATATATATGGATATAAATATATATGTTCTTCTAATACAACCTACTCAATAAGGAGTGACTTGGAGTGTCCCTCAACAAGAGGAGGGTTCCTCACTTGCCCACTAGGGGTCCCTGGGGTATAACTGAATTACCCACAATTCCTGTAACTAAGGGTAACCCAGCTAGGTATATAAGGCCACAGTTCCAGGTATTACAACCATTCACTGACTAGTCCCTGATGAAGGCAGATCACTGCCGAAACTAGTTGGACAACACTTGTACAGTACTTAAACTTGAAACTAAATGTAACACTGTTTGTGAATCAATAAAACCTGGATAAACAAGACAAAATTTTGGGCATCATTGGTTAGTGGCTATAAACATAACATCTGATCTCAAGAATGCTCCTTGGGATGTGAAAACTTTCGAGGAAATGCCCTGCCTGTGTGTCCCTGACTCGTGTATACGTCTGTGGTATTCGCTGCCCTGCTGCCCTGCCTGTGTGTCCCTGACTCGTGTATACGTCTGTGGTATTCTCTGCCCTGCTGCCCTGCCTGTGTGTCCCTGACTTATGCATACGTCTGTGGTATTCTCTGCCCTGCTGCCCTGCCTGTGTGTCCCTAACTCGTGTATACGTCTGTGGTATTCTCTGCCCTACCTGGTTGTCCCTGACTCGTGTATACATCTGTGGTATTCGCTGCCCTGCTGCCCTGCCTGTGTGTCCCTGACTCATGCATACGTCTGTGGTATTCTCTGCCCTGCTGCCCTGCCTGTGTGCCCCTGACTCATGTATACGTCTGTGGTATTCTCTGCCCTGCTGCCCTGCCTGTGTGTCCCTGACTCATGTATACGTCTGTGGTATTCTCTGCCCTGCTGCCCTGCCTGTGTGTCCCTGACTCATGCATACGTCTGTGGTATTCTCTGCCCTGCTGCCCTGCCTGTGTGTCCCTGACTCATGCATACGTCTGTGGTATTCTCTGCCCTGCTGCCCTGCCTGTGTGTCCCTGACTCATGTATACGTCTGTGGTATTCTCTACCAGGCCCTTGTCCCTGACTCTTGCATACGTCTCTGTCACGTTTGGTTGTTTGGGTAGTTTTACGTCAAATATGTTCCATTAGACTCTGAATCTTGTTCTAGTTGTAGATGGGTGTGGCGTGCCCAAGGGAGTGAAGCGTACTGCGTGACACGCTGATCTCTTTACTCATACAGGCCGCATGTACACACGTCCCACAATCATCACGTCCCGTGCCACTCTCATCACTCCTATCTAAGATTCTGATTGCTTTTCCACTAAAAACGCCCGTTCAAGCCTCAAGTTTTCTGTCCGTTTTTCTTAGCTTACGAGTTCTCTCGTATCTAAGCAGTGAGAAATATACCTCCTGGATACAGTGTGCAATATACAGTAAGGTACTAGTACACAATATGCCACCAGGAGTAAACTTACTCAGACTCCCAGCCATAGGTAATAAATCTCACTGATTGGAGACCGGTGAGACCATTAAACGCACTCCATATCAGCCACATACAATGCGAAGATAACATTTCAGCACATGTTTAAATGTTTTGTTGTTTGTTTAGTTCCACGTCTAATATCTTCTAGTGCACGTTCAAAGTGCGTTGTGAATACCCGTTATAACATACGTGCACTGCAGGGTCCTGTTTATCAGTCACTGTTACAAGATGCAGGCGTCCTACCTGTTTGTCTGTGTCACTGTTAGGAGATGTGTGCCCTCTACCTGTTTGTCTGTGTCACTGTTCGGAGATGTGTGCACTCTACCTGTTTGTCTGTGTCACTGTTAGGAGATGTGTGCCCTCTATCTGTTTGTCTGTGTCACTGTTCGGAGATGTATGCACTCTACCTGTTTGTCTGTGTCACTGTTAGGGGATGTGTGCCCTCTACCTGTTTGTCTGGGTCACTGTTAGGGGATGTGTGCACTCTACCTGTTTGTCTGGGTCACTGTTAGAGGATGTGTGCACTCTACCTGTTTGTCACTGTGAGTCGGTGCAGGGACTCTACCTGTCTCCCGGTATTCTCCTAGACGGTCTCCAGGCCTGCTGCTGCTAACATCCCCTGTCGTGTCAGACTTCTTACTACCGACATGTGAGCGTCTCCAGGAAGGGTGCGGGGTGCCGCCCACCACCGCCACGCTCTACTGACCCGGGACCACCAGGCACTGCCCGAGTCAGGCAGGAGGGCGCCCGGACCGGCCATTTGGTAATTGCAGGGGGGGGGGGGAGGGGTTAAATATAAAGTGAATTATATAATGAAATGGAAATAAATCAATGCATATAACATTAGGTGAACGCTGATAAAGAACTCGTAGGCATACCACCATAGGTATTTCCCCAAAACGAGGCCACATTTCGCAGTCCAATCATAGCTGTAAACAGCTGTTGGTACTTTAAAAAGTGCTTTTCAAGCCGCCATCTACTGCACAAATCAATGTTCGCCAGATGCAGAGTCTATTATTCCTGTATGAATGGTAAAGCTGCAATGTCATGATTTCTAACTTTAATAGAGAGCTATGCAGTGAGTGGAGCAGTGCAGTGTCTCATTCCTGTATGAATGTTAAAGCTGCAATGTCATGATGTCTAACTTAGAGAGCGGTGCAGTGAGTCGAGCAATATAGCGTCTATTTTCTTGTATGAATGTTAAAGCTGCACAGTGATTTTCTTCTTTCAGAAGGTATTCAAGTGCAAGTATGGAGTGACCCATTTTCAGAAGGGCCAACTACACTTATTCACTATGACTTAGACCCCACAGTTTCTCTTCCCATTCACAGTGGAATAAATTCAATTCACATGGGAAGACTTAACACCCCTACACAGGACAAACAGGGTACACAGTCGCCAACTCAGGGCACTTCCCCATGTGAATAGGTCTTATTTGAGACCACTGAGACTCACAGATTGGGAGAGAATGCGTGAAATACACCAAAATGCCCCTCTAAATTTTAAACCTGTTTAAAGTCAAAATCTCATGAGATTCTGTTCCTTGTTAGGGGTGATTGTCGGCGACAATTGCAAGGGAAAAAGGTGGTCTCAGCAAAAAGGAAATTTGTCATTCACACGAGATTGTGTTCCAGTAACATATCTCGACAGGATTTGTCTCAGACGAAGGGCCTGTGAGGTACGTGATTCCCACCGTGTGAATCCCACTTCAATACTTTTGTTTTGTTTTTGTAAATATTTATTTATTGACGTGAATACTTTAGATCCCACACCCATGCACTGCGACACTAATTGAGAATAATAATTACGAAAACCACGGATCCTAATGCCTCATTAAGGCCTATAACCTATAATCTTGTGTGTATATATTTTTTGTTGGGTGGGGGTGGGGCCGATTCACGTGGAGAAGTAGACACCCAGCCACAACCTTCCTGGTGTTTTTATAGAGAGTTGTAGAGTGTGGTTAACGTTTTTAGTAATACCCAAACCGAGTCGCAACTTTGACCTGAATGTGAATCGTAACGAAGAAATGTAAACAGGGCTATAAGGACGTGTCACACGTTATTTTGTGGCGATGCGAAAATGATTTAAAATGTTACGAGTTTGATATGAATGCAAAGACGAGCAGTAGGGTTGAGGATCACGGACGGAAAGCTATGCTCAGTAGTCTGTCATGCACATGGGATGCTATTAGTAGACTAAGAGGATTAACGTTGAGACCTCCAGCTACATGCTGTGATCCTTATACCCGATGCTTAGTCCGGCGCTGTCTCGGAGCACGTGGAACACACGTGGGGATGAACCAACTGATGGGACCTATGGTCTTTGTATATGGATGTGAAGATAAAAGTCGGGATTGACAAAACAGTTTAATTTTAGCATTTGAAGATAGGTCAAGACTTTCTCAATATCTTTAGTATCAGTATTTTTTTAAATATATAAGCATGACACCATTTCCTTTACATCATTTTGTGTGGATTGTGTTCATGTATTTAAGGCGTAAAATACTGCCTCTCCCAGATATGGCCTCACACTGCCGGCACCTGACTGCCGTATGTTGGGGATACAAACAGGTGCTGCCATTGTCTAAATATCGCAAATGTGTATGGCATAGTTAGTTTCATTTTAGAAATTCTGGATATAGGTAAATGTAAGCTCCTTTATTCGAGCCCCCCTCCCCCAACCACCTTACTAAAGGACATGCTCTAAGTGAGGTCCTACGACTCTGCACTCTGACCCTCGTATTGTCTCCTGCTTAATATTAAAACAGGACAGCCACGAAAATAACCACTTCAGAAATAGGCAGAAACCGGTCACCGAGTGCTGCACTCATTACGCCAGGAATACTCACCAGCACAAAACGACGCCGTTTTCTGCTGAGCGCGCTATTTGTGGAGCGGCGGGTGGCGGTCAGTTGTGACGGACACAAATGGCAGTCAGCAGCGAGTTGGTGTTTATTATTGAGCGTGGGAAACATGCTGAGATAGGCCGCCTAGAGGTTAGAGGTGTTGGGGAGGGTACCCTTCTAAACTATAAAGTGAAACTAGTCCCGCTGAAAGAATATCTGTTATGAGGTAATGATCTAAGAACTTACATAACGAGGCCTCTTAGATCCTTACAGTTTTGATATTCTCCTGGGACTTGTGGTCTCCTTACTATCTTCAAATGTAATTGACGGATCCATCTTATCGCACATCGTGAAATATATATATATATATAATTGAGTGCACTATAACTAATGTGCCAGTGGTATGTATATATATAAATATATTTATTATATACCTATGCCAGTATGTTACACAAATACCAACCTCTGCTAGGGTATAGGTATTAAATATATACCAGCACAGTATGGTGGTATAAAATGATGTACCACCCTACTTTGAATAGAAATTCTGATTGGCTGAAAAAAATTCCACTGACCTACTTATGAAGTGCTGGCAGTGACTTACAGCACTCTGCTAATTTATGCGTGCAAAGGATCACAGGAGTTGAAGGTGAAAAAAAGTAAAAAAATACACTTGGAGCATATTCTGTGCTTGACTTTCACTAAGATGTCAACAGATATACCAGCACACTTTGAATCCAGCTCGGAAGTTGTCATATTTCATTATGCAATTAATCAAATATTCATATTTGAAGGTATATAATAAAATAAAAATGTATTACCTTACTGGTACATCCTCGCATACCTTGTTTCTTTGGCTAAAAATATTCAACTCGCTCTGCGAGCTCGTGGAATATTTCTAGCCAAAGAAACGCAGTATGTGAGGACGTACCAGTAAGGTATATACATTTTATCTTATTATATATATAGGGGATAGGTAGCATCAATGTGCAAATGGCCTTCACAGAATCGGGAACAGTCGGTGAAGTGCGTACAGCGACACGATTATGGTTGGGCATTACCCCCACGCTAGTAATGCCCGACCCGATTAAAATCGGGTCTGTGAAGTGCGTACAGCGACCCGATTCTGACCGACCTGACAGATTCGTCGGGCAAAGGTGTGATCGGGGACAATGGTCGGGTCGCTGTCTTATAGGCTTTAGACAGCGACCCGACCATTTTGCCCGATCACACCTTTGCATAAAGCCGAATGCCCATCTACCGATTTAGGGTTGAACGATTAGTTCCCAAATCGTATAGGAGTCGGTCACTTTGTCGTAGGCAAATTACATAACCCCTCACTCGACCCACACAATGGTAAAATCGGTGAATGGTCAACTAATCGCTGGGGGAGGGCAAAAACCAAGGAAACCGACTGTTCACTAATCGCTGGGTAACCTTGCCTAGCTGTCCTACATCTACCGACTCGGTTAGGATGGCTTGGCTGAGACAAATTACCCTCCGTTTGTCGCCGACAAACGTACATAAATGTTCCGAAATCGGTAGATGGACATTGGGCTTAAGACACACAGCTGAGACTGGGAGCGTGGAGACCGGACCGTGGGTCGCTGCCACGATTAACCCTGACTCTGACAACTCGCCATAACATCCACCAACCCAGAATCTGAAACTATTTATACTCAAATGACGAGTGACATGCATAAAGGTCTTTAAGAGATACATCTATTATAAGAACTAAAGACATTCCAGAATCGTCATGTGAGTGTAATTAGTTTCTGTGTTCTCAGTCTGGGTTCGCTGTGTGTAAGTGGATTTTTGAATGGCTATAGTTATAATAATAGATACACCTCCGAAAGACTTTTATACATGTCAAATATAGAAAGAAAATAGGCAAAAGTAAAAAAATTTAACATAAAAAGTCGATTTGTTTGAGTGACATTTAAAATGATTATGATGCCACGGAAACCGATAATATAGAAATACCACAAATGATATGCCTCTCCTTAATTATGAACTTGATTCTAACAGGGATATGATTTATTTGGTCCAATTCAGGTGCGAGTGAATGAAGTACTAATAAGTGTTTCAGAAATGATATAAAGAACCAGCTTCCTGTATGAATAATAGGGTGTCGGTATTTTACCCCGTTATATCCACCCCTGCGGGCGGGACGGGGTTAAGGGGGTGTTCCACCAGTACGCGGGATCGGAGCCAATCTTGGCCGATTTGGTGCCTGATTAGTTCGGGATGATCTTGTGAGGATTTTTTTTTAGAACTTTTATTTAGGCTGGCCAAAGCTCAACCGAAAAAGCGTCGGCTGGTTTCAATGCAAGACCAGGCAAACTTGTACAATTTCTTAGATTTTCAAATAAGTAAGTTATCAACATGTTAGAATACAACCACGTAAATACATAAATAATGTATAGCCAGAAGGGCCACAAGATGTCTGGTTGGATCGCCCGAGTGGGAGACCCCGTGAGCGATGATGGGGATTGCACGTGTGTGTGTTTGGGTGGGTTGGGGTGGGGGCACACAACCACGTCTTATAAGATTCAGGATGATCTAGCAAGAAGCAACGAGGTATCGCGAGACACATCCCTAACCTGGAGTCAACGTATAAGACAGGAGTGTACTTTACCTTTCTAGTCCTGTAGGTTTTTCTCCGACCACCGAAGCTTGAGTCTGTAAAGAGAACAAAATGAACCATCATTACTCCTGTTTCGAAATATAAATATCACACACGTTTATGTATGATATGGAATCAAGACTCGCTCGCTTAAAAAATCAGTTTGATATCCCCGAAATACATGTACAATGTATATGTATACATAAACACATACATATATGGAGATAATTATGCTGCGAGTTGACATGAATTCGCAGGGATGTCAGAAAAGGTGAAAAATACATGTATAGCTTAATCTATATCCTTGTGTTGTACAAAGAAAATGAAATTTATATATTCAGGTCTTTTTTTGGTTTAAAAGTTAATCTTTATTCTGGAGGTGCCAGTGAGGTCTAGTAAAGAAACCCCTGAATATATCCGACTCCTGATTATATCCACTGTTTATCTCATACATAATCTCGAAAGCCTGTTTGTGTATACTACTCCAGCCTGCTCCTATTTTCTGTATAAGGCACATAGCTCTTCTAATATTGGCGCCGCCATCAGCCCCTGACACCAAATAGGTGGCGCCAGTCGTACTGGAACTCCTTCTTAGTCCCCTAGTGGATGGCCAGGGTATTAGGGTAGGCTCTGTGCCTTCTAGCGGATGAACTGGGAAGTAGAGTATGGCTCTGTGCCTTCTAGCGGATAACCGGGGAGGTGGAGTATGGCTCTGTGCCTTCTAGCGGATGAACGGGGAGGTAGAGTATGGCTCTGTGCCTTCTAGCGGATGAACGGGGAGGTAGAGTATGGCTCTGTGCCTCCTAGCAGATTGCCGGAGAAATGGATTATCACTCTGTGTACCTTAGCGGATGGCTGGGGAAGTAGAATATAGCTCTGTGCCTCCTAGCAATGGTCGAGGGTCGGAACTGGAGCCAATAACTAGGACACTTGATAGCCTCCATTCAGTGGCCTAGTCTCAGGACAGCACAGCAGGGTGTGAAACGGGCAGGGTGTGAAAACGGCAGGGTGTGGCTGCTAATAAATCCCTCGTCAATTTCCCCCAAACGGCTACACACATCAATTCATGGCTGTCATCTACTTCGCTGACTATAGATAATGTATCAATGGTGACAAATGTCGCACCAACAGGATATGCCCCTGGTGTTGTATTGTGACGAGTTCAGCCAATTTATTGCAGTTGCGGTCCATAGAACACCTTCATAACAAGGTGACTGGAATGTTGTTTGTTTTATTTAACGTCTCATGATACCCAGAGGGTATATAGGGACGTTCTCAGGGTTCACCTCTTCTCACTGGTTTTACAACACAGGGACAGTAACCAAATTTAAGAGAGGATTAGGTGAGAAATCCGGCTCATAGACATGAACTGATGTGAGAGTGTTAACTTCCCACACTAGATAGATATGGTATGAGAACGACTGGCTCTTGGTTTAGCAATATGTCTACAAATGTGGATGATGAAGGAGAAATGTGGCGGCAGTGGGACTCTTAAGTGTTGGTTCCACCAACACACAAGATGTAGCGAGATTTGTCATGATTTGATTGTCTTGCTAAATATTGCTAGGTTTTGAATAATTGCCTGCATTTTTGCCGCAAACCATTGGTCGGATTAAGCACCTTTGCCATGTTCTTGTCGCCATATGTCAGTAATAGATTGTGAGGCAGCGTGGTGGTGGAGCACTAAAAGACACACAAATCATTGGGAGAAAATACATGTATCATCGTGCGCCAAGTGTCGCAAGAAAGGATGTAAGATATATCGCAGCACTGTAAAATGTACCAAGATATACCAAGATACAACACGGCAAAGGCATTGTGTAGGTGAAATCAGCACTTTAACGGGACTCTTAACCACTACCTAGTGATTACTAGTTCTTTACCACTGAGCCAACTCCCCATCCCTGAGGCAGGCGCTTTATGGTCCATGGTCACTCCTGTTGACGATAAATTGATTGCATTCAGTTAAACCCCACCAGTATCACTAGGCCTTAATGTCCTCTGCCCTTCAAAGTTGTCAAACACGTTCAAGGTTCCCTATTACACGACTTTGCCCCATCCTTTCCCACAATTTTGCAATTCTACTGCGTGTCAAGAACCCATATCCTGGTCTGATATATAGCCAGGTGGTGGCCAGGTCTGGAGTTTTATATGTCAGAATTCATTTCAGGAATATAATTCGCGTGCATGACTGTAATAAATCTGTACTGTCATCAGCCCACTATTTAAAGCTGCACTTTCACCATTCTGTTATTCAAAGCTGTAAACCCCACCTATCCTCCACACCCCCTCTCAATCTTGTATGCAATGGATTAAAGATGGGACAAAAGTAAAATGTCTCTCACTGCGTATATACTTTATGGATGGGAGCAATAAATAATTTATAGACATTGTATGTATGCACTAAGGGAGGCAATTCTTTTTATAAATTTATTTTTTAAATAAAAAAAAAATAATTTTTTTTTTAATAGAGATTTTGCGTAAGCCTCTTCTATGTTCTAATGTGTACAATATTGAGAGGGGGATGGGTAAAACATTTCGGAAATTTTGCATGCATATTTTATGGATGGACCCATGGCCTCATGCTACATGCTCGTGATAGTTACATATGAAACATGATCATTGGGTAGTTTGGTAGGTTGGTGGTGTTCACGACAGCTAGGTTCATATACCAAGGCGAGATCAAATCTGTGAGATGAGGACGACAGACAATCAGGTAATACAGTGGCACGACTAAGCCCCAAACCTCGGATCCTGTGATCTGAAATCCAACACCTTCCCAACTTATCTGTCCCACACTCAACATCAGCAGACACTGCACTACACTCACTGATTACTCAGACTGACGTTATGACAGTACTTGTTTGTTTGTTTGGTTTAATTTAACGTCCAGTCTTTTCCAGACTTTCTCAAGGTTCTTTTACACCACTAGGGTGGTGATCGAATCTATGTGCTGAATTCAGGTAGAAATCTCACCCCTACACATTTACCGAGTCCGAGGTGAGAGTTCTTTTACTTCCCACTCCACATAGACATGGTATAAGAAGGATGGCCTTTGTTATAGCAGTAAATCTACCACTGCTGGGGTTGGTTATGACAGTGCAGCTTTAACGGCAGCTTTAACGTTCATGCAGGATTAGTGGTCAACTGGAGGATCTACCCCCGGTCTAATGTTGACAAAGATGACGGCTGTTGATATTTGTACAGTATACGCCCTCCAGAGGTTACTAAACTCCCTATTATCGCCCAGGATAAATACAAGTTCCGCTGGCGGCTGGCTGGGCAGACCACGACCACATGAACTATCGTTTTCCCATTTATATTTGGAGAACCTGAATATTATTTCGGATTTGTATGTAGAAATAGCTGAAATTTCCATTTCTGATATTGGATTTCCGATTTGAATATTTATAAAAACCGTTAAACTGCGATAATTCTGGGTTACTGGTCAAGGGTCTGTCATCATACAACGTCGGCAACCAGCGAGCACCAGAACTTGTAAACAGACTGGATTACGGGATACCTCAATAGGGCCTATAGATATAGGTAGACATTTGATGTTTAACAGTTGAAGTACATGATAAGTTGATACGATTAAGGGCAAAGCCTCCTTGGACAAACCTCTGTGACCTGTGGCAATTATTTAACAATGTAGTTATAAACAGTGAAGCTTTAGTGGTTACATAATATATTTCACTTAGCCTGATCTCTCCATACCTGTAATTATTTTCATTCTCATTTTCATTTTGTTCGAGCCTTGTTTTGAATTAAAGTTCATACAGGAATATTAGACAATGTACCGCTCCACTCACTGCACTGTTCACTCAGACCGACGTCATGACAGTGAAGCTTTAAAATCAATGGAGACATAATAAACACTGCACCACTCTGCTCTCTGCACCGCTCACTGAGACCGACGCCATGACTTCAGCTGTAAACCCGAAATAGCAGCTGGGAGGATACTGCTTGGTACATGGACCTCACCCAAGTCGTGACTAAACCCTTAACGTATGAGACAGTTTAAAATAGACTTACAAAACGCAATCAGCCACAATGCCACACGGATAAACCATAGAAAAGAAACTGCTAGTATATATATAGACAAGTATACATGTTTATAATCCACCTAGTACAATGTGTCCATAGAAAACACCTAAGGAATGTTGATAGCCATACCCGGAACAAACAGATATGCTCCGGGTTCCGATAAAGCGAGCATCCGGAAAAAGAGAGGGTACTGAAAAATAGTGCGTACCGAAAATGAACTATTATCGGTACGCCTCTTGTCAGGATCATAAGGTGGATATAACAAATACAATATAGACTGGTTTCAGATAAAACCGGTTGTATGCTCCTCGGAGTTGACTCTGCGCAATATCCTCGCATGCGCTCTGATAGTACTACGCGTCAACTCCTCAGAGCATACGACCGCTTGTATCTGAAAACAGTCAATATTGTGTGTATATTATAGACACACAGGGGAATAGCTATACATCTGTATACATAGTACCAGGGATGTAATTTGGAGTCAGGAAATAATGTGGAAATGTTTCCTGTGGAGTGTCCTGCCTCAGAGAGACAGAAAACCATGAAATAAATATCCGTAGTACGATATATGGCGGATCAGGGTGAAGCGACACGGTGATGCCGGTGCGTCGCCGCGATGCCAGTTGCGCATGTGGTCCAAGGGTCTTTACTCGGATAACTTCCTGTGTCCGGCAGTTATCCCGCCCATAAAAAACCCTCCTGAAGCCCTCCACTACCTAACCGTCCCTAAAAGCAGAGGATATTCTTGGCCCTTTGTGAAAGTGATTTCCTGTGGCTTTTGTGAGGAAATTGTATCAAAATCCCTAAGAAAACTATCGCCACTCAGAGAAGGGGCACAGTAAAAAAAATCCCGTTTTCTTCTGAATGTCGCCATATTCGGTGAGGCACTCACCGGGCAACCCAAACTGTATTGAGATAATTACCTTCTTTCAGGCGCCAGACAGAAAGTAATTGTGCTGTTTGTGGAGAGTTACAAAACTCCAGTCCTCATTACTTCTCTTGACCACGCACTCCAATCCGACCTCCCGCTGTCTTCATTCAAATCACAGAACGTGGGCAAATCCGCCGGCGTCGCACGCACATCCCTGAGAAATGTCGTCTGCCGGTCCCTGTTCGAATATCGTCTGCTCTTTTATATCTCTGTACGGTTGTTGTTTGCTGCTTTAGGTCCCTGTGCGAATGTTGTAAAATCTTTTATGTCTTTGTACCAATGTTATATGATCATTTATGTCCCTGTATGAATCTCGTCTACTTTTTTATGTCTCACTGTACATATGTTGTATGATCTTTTATATCTCTGTACGAATGTCGTATGATCATTTATGTCCCAGTACGAATGCTGTATGCTCTTTTATGTCCTGTGCGAATGCTGTATGCTCTTTTGTGTCATGTACGAATGCTGTATGATCTTTTGTGTCCCTGTTCGAATGTCGTATGCTCTTTTATGTCCCTGTATGAATATTGTATACCCTTTTATGTCTCTGTACAACCAGTGTCTTCTCTTTTATGTCTCTGTCCAAATATGGTCTGCTCTTGTATGTCCCTGTACGAATGCTGTCTACCTTTTCATGTCTCTGTGCTAATGTCTTACAATCTTCTATATATCTCTGTAAGAATGTTATCTTCCCTTTTATGTCTGTGTATGAATGTTGTATGCTCTATGTGCATGTGCGAATATTGTATGCTCTGTTATGTCCCTGTGCAAATGTATGCTCTTTATGTCTCTGTATAAATGTTGTATGCTCTTTTGTGTCCCTGTGCGAATGTCGTATGCTCTTTTATGTCCCTGTATGAATGTTGTATACTCTTTTATGTCTCTCTACAATCAGTGTCTTCTCTTTTAGGTCTCTGTCCAAATATGGTCTGCTCTTGTATGTCCTTGTATAAATAATTTTTTGACTCAGTGCAAATGACGACTGCTCTGGATTATCTATGTATAAGAGTCATCTGCTGGCGTCTGTCAAATGTCGTCTGCTCTTGACACTCCTGACACAAAGTCGGCTGCTCTCGTCTGTCCCTCCCAGACGCTTAAACGTGGGGTTGGGCGTGACCCCTGCTCCAGCTAGGTGGGCGATAATGGGATCACCGATGAAGTAGAGGCCCTACAAGTAGGTGGGTGGGGGTTGAGGAAGCAGCTCCCACTTCCCACGTGCCACGTATCGATGACCAGCCGGTGATCAGACGGACAGCCAGCCAGCCACAACAGTATCGACGAGCACAGCTCCGGGCAGCCCACCCTCTACACTGTCACCATAACGACAGCCAATCACAAACCCCGACGAGCGCCTGCAGGGAAGTGTCTTGGTGGACTCGCACTCCCGCCTCACTCATGACCAAGCTGCCTCTTGTGGGCCACAAAAGGCGCAAATCGGTGAAGAATCGATTCGCCGGTCCCACTGAACTCTGCGCGTTGCATCTGGCGTGGGAGCATGCGGCGTAAGGGCATTGTGAGAGGAATCAATAGACGCTGGCAACAGGTGATGACATATCTGCAGATCGTCCGGCCGATCCTGACCTATAGTCACGTGGGTCGACTGCCCAGACGAGTCTGTACGGCACAGAGTGATTGCTAGTTCTGTCACCATCCGCCAGCTAGTTGTAACATAGGGCCACTGTAGACGGAGGGGGGGCAACCACTATCATCAGTTGCTATACTCTATTTATAAATAATATCGAGACGAGGCTAAAATCCGTCCATGGCCCCCCATTTTAATTCTTTCTTTTTTTAAAATAAAATCTATCGATAATTGGTTCCACCACCTTGTCTTTTGAATGGTGTCGGGTGGGAGGGGGGGGGGGGGGGCAAGATGGCCTCCCCCAATAGCTATGTGCCCTATAGGGTACAGTAATTGTTAGTTCATGAAGCAGTCACCAGGTGGCCGACACTATGGCGCCACCGTTCCTGTCTGTGGCTCAACTAACCTTCAATGTTTTACAATATCTTCGTTTCTCTACACCCATCCCAGTTTGAGATGGCTTAAAGGAGAAACCCAGGATATATCTTTTTTTTTATATAAGAGAGGTTCTATACACAAACGCGAGAAAGGTTGTACTAGCGGCCTATTAATGAACACTCACTTACTTTTGTACCTCAAACAATCAAGAATGCTTAATTGTTCACATCCAGCAGTTAAGAACACCTATTTGGGGGCAAAATGGCGGCCCCCAGGGAACAATACCTATCTGCCCTATAATTCTGTTATGTAGGCAGCCATCTTTCCTCTGACGTACAAAACCAAACCTACACCAGCTGGCAGGTGCAGTTTTAAATTTATTAACCATCGAATACAAAGTGGTCAGAGTAAACCTACAGGAACTGTGTATGGACATACCCGGCGTTTAGGGAAATGTTATATTATCCATCTGATACAAAATGTCCATAGTAAACCTACAGGAACTTTGTATGGACATGCCCGTCACATAAGAATATATAAAAAAAAATAAACCGGCGCATACGGAAAAATAGTGAGTATGAAAAAATAGTGCGTAACTAAAGTGAACTAAGTCCGGCATGCCACCGGTTGGATAAAGGTGGATGATAAATACAATATAGACTGGCTTCATATAAAAACGTTTGTATGCTCCTTGGAGTTGACCATACGCAATATCTTCGCATGCGCTCGTATATTACTATGTGTCAACACCTCGGAGCATACGGCCGCTTGTATCTGAAACTAGTCAATATTGTCTTTGTGGCAATCTTTGTGGCTTACTCTTGACGGGTTTATCAAATGAGATGTCAGTCAGGCGGGAGGGAAAAGGAGGTGGGCCGGAAAATGTCCAAATCTGGTTCATTCTGATGTTAAATGTCTAAGAGAAAAAAGACTTAAGGAAAACTGAAAGTGGAATACCTAAATCTTGTTCATTTTGTTGTTAAATCACTAAGAAAAAAACTTACGGAAAATGGAAAATGGAATGGCTTAAGTACCCAAGGGGATATATATACAGTTTCACAACTTCCCACCTCATAATGGTGAAGGGTTTCGGATGTACAGTACAACCCCGATTAAAGGGGGCACTGTGTGCACTCCTTGATGAATATATCCAGTGACTGTTGATGTTGTTTGTGAGGAAAGGCAAGATACAATTTAGGAAAAATATCCAATGGGGGATGTTACAGATGTTAGCCCATTAGTCAATGTGAAGGGTGAGATAAATTCGCAAACCCATTCAAGTTTAGGGTTAGAGTTCGATCCCATCTCGTTTGAATCGCTACGTAAACCATGCGGCTCTGCGTTGTGGATTACTACATGATTCAAACTCAATTGGATACGAGCTCTGGTCCTAAACTTCCATAGGTTTCCTCTGTAAGACTTAACATAGGGAACTCGTATTCAACGCCCATGGCCTATTGTTAAAAGAAACTCAATGGACAATGACATCGCAAACATTAGCCAATTAGTCAGTGATAGGAGTGAGATAAGATCTGAACCGCATACGAGCCGTAGCCCAGCTGGGAGATCGAATAGGACCGCAGGGGCTGGGCTAGACTATGTACATTCATTAAATAATTAAAGACAATCAGAATATAGATCATTATAGTATATATCCTTCTCTGATTGGCCCATGAATCAAAGACTTGTCCACTATGAACGAAATCTCCTGTTTATGGCCCCAAGCTGCTCCCTGTAACCCTATACTTCCTCATACCCCTACCCCTTCCCATCCTCCAGTTCTCTGGCCGCCTGTGTTGTCATAGCAATTAGATTTCGCCTGCTCCTGTCTGTGACCCCATTGATATCACCAGAAATCCAACACCATTACCGATTGTACCAGTCACTGTATCCCAGCAAGGAAGGTAGCAATAGTATGCAGGGACTGGGGCCAGTCTCGGGCTGGGCCAGCTGGGCCATGGGTGGGAGAGCACGCATTTATAAACAATTTAATCCAAACTTTAATGACTTCTGGTGCAATTAAGGTACTGCGAAACATATTTCCCATCTATACATATGCCTTGCCTGTGTCTCAGCTACAAATCAGTATGTAAAACTTGTATATGGGATTGGCGGATATAATGCAATTGCTATTAAACGACCTGCTCAGAATCGGGATTGTTTATTTGTTTGGGTAGTTTAACATCCAATTTGTTCAATTAGACTTACTTTGGATTTGACCGAATCTATGGGATAAATGTAGGAAGAAATCCCAACCCTACACATTTACCGAGGTGAGAGTTTTTTTACTTCCCACACCACATAGACATGGTATGAGAAGGATTGGCCTTTGGTATCTACCACTGCTGGGGGGTGAAGGAGAAAGATGGCTGCAGTGGGACCCGAATCAACAAAGTCCTGTGCTCTTTACCACTGAGCTAACTTCCCACCCAAACCCGGTCGCTTAGGTATGCTTGCGTGCAATCAGAATCGGGAAGGGTGCGTACAGCGAAAATCGTAAGGTCGGGGATAGTGCAGGGGAGAATGGGTCACTACCCTAGTATTACCTGACGCGTCGGAAAAGGTGATAAAATCGGGTTGGTGAAGTGTGTATACATGTATGTAGACAAATATATCACAGAGTCTCACCGACCCAACGAATCCTCCAGGTGAAGGCGTAATCGGTCAGAGTCAGCGTGTTGATCTCTAAAACCGTGGACCCACGGCCGCCATCTACTACCGTTTGTAGCTATATACAGATTCTTCCCAATCACACCTCTTACATTTATAACCTTGTAAAACGACAAAGAGAGCGGCCGGTAGCCGGGCCCATCTGGGCCTCGGCTGGGTGATAGGCTTATTAACACAGTATTGCAAAGTTTAATAACCTCTATCCTATTTAAGATACCGGAAAAAAAATCTTCAGGTCGGGTAGATTCGGTCAATATCCCCAGGCTAGTAATGCCCGACCCAATTATAATCGGGTCTGTGATGTGCGTTCAGCGACATGAAGCTCACTGATTCTGACCGACCCGGCGGATCCGTCGGTCAAAGGGTGATCGAGAAGAATCTGAACGTCGCTGTCTTATAGGCCTATAACCTGGGCCGGGCTCCCAGCTGCTCTTTCTGATCTCAATAGGGTCGTTTTACAAGGATATACAGGGAGGAGGTGGGATCGTGAAGAATTGTCATATCAATATTTGAGGGTGTAAGACAGCGACATTATTGCTCCCGATTATTATCTTCAATCGCAACGGTGATAATCACAGGTAGATGTTGCTGTCCTATGGGCTTAAAGTCTATAAGTCGATGTATTTTAGGCTTAAGACCCGATTGAGATCAAAGAAAGCCGCCGCAAGCCGTGTCGCATTGGGAAGACAGCTATATCTACCGCGGATTCAAGGACGATAGTCGGGACTGAAGAAAATGGCGGGGACGAGGCGAGGGGAGTCCTAGCACGACAAACACTAGATTTGAAAATACGCTGGAATCTAAAAGTTTAGAAATACGGGACTGAGGAAAATATCGGAAAATTTGAAATGCTTATAAAAAAGGAATAATCTATAACGTTATTTTGGAACAGAATGGCTATAGTATCGATAAACATGTATATTCAAAAGTTGCCGGTGTATATGAAATGTCGGAATTCCGTTATTTGTCAGAAAACTTTCATCCCTATTATAGGCTTTTATAACACTGTGGCCTATGAATAATCTTTATTTCATTTTCATCGGGAAGTCAATCGTAAGGATCAGCCAATCGGGAGTGCAAAGGGTGTACGGTTTTTTTAAGTCTCAGTGGGAGCCAGACTGGAGATTGAGAATTCTGTATGATTATGGGATACTAAAACTGGACTGGGGCCGTTTTATCTCTACAGTAGGATGGTGCTGATTGTTTAATAGATGCGTGTTATTTCAGCCGGTTTCCACGCAGGTCGGCGCCGACTGATGTCTCGACGTGAGTGTGGGCCCAGCTGTGCGGGGGCCGCATTGACGGCGACACGCGCGTCATATTGAACTCCCATCGACCTGACAATAACCCCCTTTGTGCAGTGATCGTACATACGACCAGGCGCCAGCAAACCCATCATCAAGTCCCTCCATTGTCAAGTCCTTGTATGAGTGAGAAATGTGATGATTTGGTAATTGAATTTAAAAAGGTATTCCAGAACTTCTTAACACTTTAGCTACGTAAGCTTCCGAAATTTGAGTTTTAATGAAATAATGCGAATATTTGGATAAGATTATCTGACCTATGTAAAACTATATTATAGTTAATATTATTACTATTATATTATTTTGGATTACCATGGAGATGTGATATAATGAAGTCACTGTGGATATTGTGAGAAGTGCCAGGGTATTGCAGTGGTGAAAATGGTACTGCAGCAGCGTATTTCAGAGTGTGTATTTGGCGTCCTGCATCATAGTGAAAGGGTTAACAACATTGACGATTGAACAACCCGATGTTTCCCGACGACAGTAACGGACCATAATATTAAAGATTACTGAATGCGCTGAAATTGTTCTATGCATTGAAAGATGGATCATAAGACACCCCCAGGAACTAAATATGAGGAAAGGCACAATTTAGTAACAATTAATACCAGAAGTGTATATAAAAGAAGGGAGGACTTAACATTTATATTCAACAATATAGATTTCCTAGCAATTCCCGAAACATAGCTCACTGAGAAATATGCCAACAATAGGATACAACTTCCTAACATGACACTGCACAGAACTGATTATGCAAGTACAAAAAAGTACGTAAATGATAGATACATAAACTACTTACATATACATGATGTATACTTGGTTCCAATGCCAACAGTATAAAGAAAAGTTTGTACTTTAACTCAACCTAATAGTCCCTATTGTTATCAACCTTTATATGGCAACTGCTGGCTTTGATTTATTTGAAAGCATGGATAATAAATGCAACAAACGATGGTGATGTGGCAGCTTTGTCAATCACTCGAGGTTGACGTCGTATTACACTAATACACTCGCTCATGTATTACTACGCGTCAACCTCTCGGAACACGTAATAGTATGTGCCCTAAGAAAGAAAGTTAAAGAACGAGTGACTCGAAAACAAATTAGATTTTTTTTCTTCAAAAGTGACAGGAAGTTGTCATTATCAAGGTAGCATCGGCTTGCAGCAGAGGTGTTTCAGCCACGTTTAAATAATCGAAAACAAATTAGGTTCAAGAAAATATGAAAAATAAATGACAAATACATTACAGAATCATTGACAGATTTCAAAGTACTTGAAGACCAGGGCGCAGATAACCAACCGTGATTTTTTGTTTGTTTATTTGTTTAGTTTAACGTCCAATTTGTTCAATTATACTTAACCCAACCGTGAGGAATTCATGAAGTACATACGGTAAACAATAAAAATAGATCAAGTATCAGCGGTAGAAACAAAGCATATAAGAACGTTTGAAGATAATTGTATGCTTAAAGACATATCTCGCAAAAGAGTGACATATCACTAGAAAATCGTTATGATGACTCAACGAGTATTCCCTATACTCATTGAATGACTACTAGATCCTCAATGCTGAAAAGGTATCCACACCAATAAATCCCCAAGGGAATGTGAGGAGAGGAACTACAATGAGAGTGAAAAAAATAAACCACATGACTATGAGATCCTTCTTAGAAAAGCAAGAAAGTTAGGGAGGGAGATAAGTAAGGGTTTAAGAAGAACCAGGAATAGACGAGTTCATGAGAACCTAGAAAGTAACTTCTGGAGGGTCTAAATGAGGTATGGATAGGAAATGGAAAAACAGCAAGTGAATTTCCGACACCCCCAGATACTAGTTATATGAACATAAGTAACACTATGAATAAGTACTTCGCTGATATCGGTCTAGAGATAGATAAGGAGCTTCGAGGAAGAAATGAAGACCTGGACATAGATTCATAGGCAAAGCCAAATAAATGTGCACAAAAAGATCAACACCTGGACATAGGTCAAGCAAAGATGGATTCGACAAACGAAGAAGAAGTGAAGAAAATTATCAAACCAATTGATAATGATAACAGCACAGGATATTACTTGGTCAAAGGAACGTTACTAAAGAAAATATTATTAGCTAATACAGAAATAATGTTAGTAAATTGTAGTAAATAATCGTACCTTCCTGGACATTTCGAAACTAGGAATGATCACGCCGATACCGAAGGAAGGTAAAATGGACGACTTCAATAACTGGAGCCCTATTACTGTTTTATCAACAATTTCAATAGTATATGGACAAATTATACATAAACGTCTCTTAGACCACCTGATTTATGATAGCTTACCTGCAACTGAACAATTTGTTTCTTAATAATAACGCCAACTGCTCAGACAATTTTCAGTTTAATATGCAGAGTAATGTCGGCCATCAATCGAAAAGAAAGTTGAAGCAGTGGTCTATATTGGTTTTCGCAAGGCATTTAATTTGGTAAATTACTTGATACTGCTCATCAAACTACCGGCGTTTGGCTTTATAGAACAAACAGCAAGTCTACTGGACTCTTAGAACAGAAAGGTTACATTGAAGTTGGGTAATACTATATCGGACTTTATAGACTCCACCCGCGGGTTAACTCAAGGCTCGGTTCTTGGACCGCTGCTATTTCTCATTTTTGTCAACGACATATCAAACGATTGAAATAGTAATACTCCGTTATCATATATGGATGACATAGCCCCTATTATAGAAGGGGAAACTCAAGAGCAGGTAAGAAAATTATCAAAACATAATCTAGATGATCCAAGTTTGACCGCACTGAAACAGAATCAAGCTAATCATAATAAAACCAAGATTATGTGGTTAAGTCATATAAGAGAAGTAGATGTATTGTTATTGTTCATCAACATGTTTGTAACCTGTCCTGTCAATCATCATGCTATATGTGTGTAATAGTGATGTTATAGACCATTACAAGGATAATATGTAATCTTAGGTTAACCTCACATTAAAAACTCAGCTAGACTTTCCATTTTAACTGAAATACAAAGAAATATAGGCATTTTCAATGGATTATCTCAAATTTGATCTATGTGGAACTGACACATGTAAACTACAAGGAATATTCACATGTATACTACGATGGAAAGTCACATGTATAACAGACTCTGCAGAAAAAGTATTGAAAATAAAGAGAGCTAAGCTCAAATTTAAAAAAAAGAAAAAAAGAAAGAGAAGGAGATAAAACCATGAGCATTAACACAGGAGGAAAGAATATCTCAGCAGTCAATAAATACAAGCACTTGGGGATATTACTAGATGATAACTTTACTTTGAAGGACCATTGAAATAAAGTGGTAAAAGAATTTAGCCATATATGCTCTTTATATTCTGGAAGGTACAATGCTTATTATATAAAGAGGTAAGTTTAAATTGCTCCTACAAGTGAAAAAATATCATGTCCATGTGCACTTACTGATGACCAAAGAGATGCATTTTCCCCCCATAAACTTTCACGGTTCCGTATAAAGTGACCACCCACGTTGGAGAAGAAATTACACCAAGAAGTGTAAATTAAGTCAAAACTCAGCTTCAACGCCCCAGAACCGAGAAGTACAATGTACAGACAATCGGCCTTCTATCAAGAAGTGCAATACTGGAAAAGGCTTACTGCAAGTGTTCATAGACTTCCAGGAGAAGATGCCTTCAAAATCAAAGTGAAAGAAAGCCTTGTGATAGCGATCGAAGACCTAGATGATTCAGGAATACTTAATTAACTAGCTGATTATGAGATCCATAATGTAATCATCATAAGATCATTGGAAATCAATGCAAATATTCTTTGACTAATCGTGCGTAGTCTGTTTTGTCCAGGTAAGTCTTAGTGTATTCTCTATGTAACACCAAAATGGAAGATCAATCTACTACAAGCGAAAATCGTACGTCAGGCTAAAAATAAACCTAATATTGAGGTATGCACGGTGTAGTTTGATTTGAGAGTATTAAGTGAACAAAAGAGGTTGGACACAGGGTAGTTTGAATCCGCTACACACCAAAGAGGTCCTCAATTAAAAGCCTCTTTTCTCGGTCATAAAAAGACCACGGGTTAGCGTTATTCTCATTTTCAATAGAAGAGCGCGGTGATCATTTCTGACCAGGGATAAAAGTCGGATCTGAGAAAAAAAATCGGATATCTATTTACAACCCTTAGAAATGAAGCATTTATAACATTTGTTCAAACATAATGGTTATGAATCGATATTTATATTCTAATTCCTCTCGATTACACTGATGCTTTTAATATTTGGAGAGACAGGAAATGCCAATCTAGCAGGAAATGCCACTCTGACATTGCGGTGCTGTCGGTGTGTTTGTTTGTCGGTTTTAACTAGTAAAAATCTGGAAACCCCGGACACCCCGCGTAAACACACACATTGGCCTGGATCAGAGGGTGTCCGCTCATGCGGGGTTTTACTATATCTTTGATCTAGTGGCCTTACAGTTATCTACACCAGCTGTTCTTTTGTTGTCTAATCAATATCTGAAGTATTACTGGGGTGATATGCATTTCCAATACATCAAATTGGAGCTGGGGTACCAAAGGATATGATACAATCACCATTCTCTGGTGTGATACTTTGGACTCCAAAACAATCCAAACGGGTATTATAAACGTATTATGCTCATACAATCAGTCACCTAATGTTAAATTATACGTTGCTATGTATAAGTTGGCTGACTAAGCTGAGTAACCAAGGAGCAAGCGTCACTGCCACCTGCAAGGAAAGTATTAAAATATTGAAATCACAAAAAGTTACATAAACCTGCTGCCTTTAAAAAGTCAAGTGCACTTTCATCTTTTGGGTCAGTAGAGTAAATTGGGTTCAACTACATCAAGTACCGTCCGATGGGAAATCTTGATAAAACTAGGTTAATTTGACTTCTTCTTTTAACAGACTTCAGCCACACCCTACACACAGCTGGCGAGATGCTGAGAGTGTGAGGCTGGAGTGGCGAGGCGACGGTCTGCCAGCAGGGCCGAGAAACTGCACTCTCACCAAAACAGACTTCTTGCACCCCGCCGTCAATAATTCAGGGTGAATTTCCACAGCGTCACACTTGACTGAGCATGAGGGACAGGAGAGTGCAGCTCAGCAGAACGGGAGGTCGTTCACGCGTGACGGACGTGCACTCAAATCAAGGCCGGCGGTCGCTGTGATGAGTCTGTCGACTTGTGTCTTGTATAAAACAGGGATGAAAGTCAGGATTGACAATAATGTCGGATCTTTATAAAAATCACCGGGCTTTTTTTAATGTATGTATATTCTAGTTTTTCTAAATGACAATTAGCTTTAGTATTTGGTTATTGATTGAGACATATCCATGTTTTTTGTTTCAGTAGTTTTAGATCATCTATCAAAGACTGACACATATTTATATTCATACTCTAGGGTCAGAGTTGAAGAATGGCTGTATCGTGTAATTGTAAACATTATATTCCCTCAATAAAAACTGTTAAAAAATGGAATAAAACATTGCATGTTTCCTACATAGGCTAAAAAATGTAGTAATTATGTAAATATTACTGATTTTTTTTACGGATATGTCATAATGACCGAGTTTGAACTGATAATTTTCAATATTTATAGATCACCAGGTGGCGCTTCTGTGAAGTGTAGAAGATGTCTACAAATGAAGCTTCAGGTGAATTCCAATCAGTCACATGAGGGATCAATGAACACAAAAAATAAGATATTCAAATTTTTATATCATGATCGCTTGTCAGAAACCCTTCAGAAGCCTTTACGGTATCTGCTTTCTGCAGACAAATTCCTCGGTAGAAAGGAGGTTTTTTAATGGTTTATGCCTCATTGAGGCTCTTATACATCTAGGAGAGCAGATTGAATCCACTGCTCTCGTCAAGAGGTTATCTGTGGTGTTTGTCTTGATAGTTCAAAGTCCAATATGTTCAATCAGACTTTCCTTGGTTAACTATGTTTTTTTTCTCTTTTCCTTAAATGACAGATTAAAGCTGATAAGGTATGTATTCAAATCAGGGACTTGCTTCACTATTTGAAATTCCGTTGCTTGTTCCTGTCAACTGTACCATTGCGGAGATTTACATTGCAATACCGGATTGACGCAACAGCAAGCGCCACATAAAACATGGGCGTCGTCAACAATGGAAGTGAACGTTTAAAAACGAAATTTCCGTTTGCTTTTATTGCCTCTGTTCACAAGAGGGTCTTACCTCCTGTATCAATCAAAACATATGGTTATATTCACTGATTTATTAGACATTAATTTATTAACAAATGGGTGGTCAACAGTCATGAATATAGTGAAACGAGTCCACCGATTTTTATGTTATCAATATCGTTATTTTGGTGTCCTGTTCGCTATGGTGCCAAAACTAGTGAAGCAAGTCCTAGATTCCTGTAAGCTAAAGCCGACCCAACCTCGCTAAAGTTCGTCAAAATAATCCCACGGTGCTTAAAAACACTGAACTCCATGACATATGACATGTTTCATCTTTTTTCCTTGCGATTTGTCCCTTTTAGACGAAACCCCGGCTATTCAGAAAAAAAAATTATGTTTGGCAGATTTATCGAACCCTTGGGACCAGGAAAGCAGTTTTAGACAGGATAATCATTAATAGCAATTATTAAAGATGTCTTGAGTTTTCAAGATAGATACAACGGCCATTGGCCCCAATGTTTCGCCAAATGTATGATAATTACAAAAAGGTCGCTATTAACGATCATCCCGTCTAAACAACCGGTTCTCCGTGGTGGTTGCATTTATCTTGAAAACCTTCTTGGATGTTTAATAATCGCTATTAACGATAATCTCGTCTAAAAACGGGTACCGGACACTTAGTCTAATTGAACAAATTGAACGTTAAACTACCAAATCAAACAAATACCAGTCATTGCATACTATATACCACTCACTTTATGCTCTATAACAGTCACTGTACACTCTAACAGTCAATGCATACCATGATAAATTAGAACCACTCGGATCCCAATAAATTGGATCATACAAAGGTAATTTTGAAAGCTCAGAGCTAACGACGGAACCCGAGTTTCAGGGAGAGTTTAAAGAATCAATAAAATGAATTATAAACGGCAGACATGTCAGTGTAACTCCAGGCGTTGACTTTCACTTTCTCATCAATCCATGATAAAAGCCCACGTTTCACTGACCCTGCCACCATGGCAGGGTTTGTTTCCCATGAAGTCACATGAGCAGCTGTCACAGAAAGTATTTACTCGAAATGTGTTATTTCAATGAAATTGATCCAACCTAAAACCGAAACCCACCTTTCTATGTTCCCTTATTGACTTTCCACTGCAAATAGTATGACAATAAGTCGGTTACTGTTCACATGCAATATTTGTTTGCAGTTTACCCACTCGATGTTGCCTTATTTCTCACTGCTAAAAGACGGGTGAAACTCACAGTATAGAAAAATGGCATGGAACCAGTGAGAAGTTCTGAGAGGAGTGCCTGGCCTCAAGCAAGAATTCCACCAGCCAGATGCTTTTTTGACACAAAGCAGACGTTCCAGCTAACCTTTCGGCAGGTGTCAGTTGAAATGTCTGGCGAAATGATCTCTAAGTGTGGTGCCACTCCACTGAAAAACCCTGGCAGACGCTTATGTGGTCGCCATACAATTGTCTGACGAGTACTTCCACCGACCAGTTTCAGGCAATGGGCTAGCGTGCCAGCAGATTCCCCAGCCAGCGGCCCAACCGACGCTCCATAAAGAGCAAAGGTGTGCAGACAGTGGAACACTGAAAATTTGTCAATTTTGAGGTAGATTCTGCGTTAGACTGAAGAATGAATGTAAATAAAAATAGGATTGATGCAATGAATGTGTGTGGCACGCTCTAGCTCTAAAATTCTGCCAAAAATACCGAAAGTGTCAGAAATTTCTATGTACGTTCGCGGCTTCGGCTATCGCGGGTGTTGACGGTTCAATGTTGGTTGGTTTCCCTCAACACAGGGCCCGGTAGAGCTCATGGACAGGTGCCATACTCTCTTCAAATCATCGGCCAGACGTCCAGTTCCAACGGACCAAAAACTAATAAATCAGTTTTTCTCTGGTGGGAGATATTGTCTGGTGGACAGAGAAATGTACATTGGGTGGGGCGCTGGGTAAAAATCTAGCTGGTGGAAGCGTGTTTCAGCCGGCAGATGGCCAGACGCCCCAGCAGACGCTCAGCAACTGTGAGGCGACGTTCCAACACTCCCAATATCCTCCAATAGATGTTAATTTCATCCGGTGACTTAAGAGCCGACGCCTGCAGGAACGTCTAGCGAGTGATTCCACAAACCCGACAGAAGATTCAAATAGACCAGATCTGCCGGTCACCTCCATACACGCACTGTACAACGTTTTTGTCTGGTTGGTGGAATACTCGCTTCACTATGCACCTGTTCAGGTTGACCGACATACAAAAAGTATGACCAGTGGCTGTCACAGTGAAGAAGGGGACAGTTCAACTAGGCCTATACCAAGAGGGGATCTTTTGACTAATATATGGACAAAGTGTCAGATCAAACACAAATATATTTCAGATTTTATCTTAACCTATAACTATTCATCTCTTTGTTGCCTATTGAATATGAGTTACTATACTCACTTTATCTCACCCCTGGAATAAGTGTCCATAGGCTCAACATTGGGAACTCGTTCTCCATGCCCCTACAAGTATTGCAGTCCGTTCTCCACGGTTAATATCCTGTGTGTTGTCCATTCGTTTAGTGTGTACAGGGGTGAGATAAATACAGAAAGCAACTCGTTTTGGTCAAAGAAGTCATTCTCCAACTCGTTTGAATGCTACGTGATATTCACTCGGCTGTCACCTCGTTCATATCACTCCGCATCAAACTCGTGAAGAACGACGACTTTGACCAAAACTCGTTGGTTTCTTCTTTAGTACCTAATGTTAAGCTTTTGTACGTTTACGCCAGCCTAAGATAAACACCTCTACACCCAGCAGGGTGGAGCTCCAGATAGTTGCAGTCACCAGGTTAAAGGTCTGTCACGGTCAATGTCATGAGAAGAAAGGCACCGTTCAACTGGGGCTCCACCACGAGGGGATCTTTTTACTTTATCTACGGACTTAATATTCAGACACACCCATACTGTAGTCACCGGGTAAAGGCAATCACTTAGCTTAACGACCTCAATCACTGCTAAAGATATATAAGCATGTAATGACGGCACAGCTCCGAGGTACGACCTGAGGCTGATTTATCCCGGTCTAGATGGTTAGTGTTCATATCGCTCGAAGTAAACAGGTTGATATGTCAAGCCTGTCCCCTAACCTGCTATACCGAACCAAGGCGTTGTTTTTGGACATTGTTTCCTTTGATTTCAGCAGAGAGCTGTATAAGCAGGTTTTACTGGCCTTGCTTTTGGTAAAAAAGAACCTAATGGAAGAGATGCATGGAATGTGGGGAGGAGATGAGTGCAATCCACCGAGCTAACAACAATTTTAAGTGGCCTGGTGATACCGTTGTTCGGCCGGGGTCTGGCCGGGGTATCGCCGTTTGTGATTTAAAATATCCGTAATTTGAAGACATTCTTGCTTCTTTAGGCTGGACTTGTAGTATAGTCGCACATATTGTTCATTTTCTTTGACCGTTTTAATGTGGGAGCATCGTTCACTACTTTCTGCTTTTGTAAACCAGCTGCAGCTAATTAAAGGAATTACAGTTATTTTACCATCCCGACTCTCATCAGCCATCCACCCAACTCTCATCAGGTTCTGACCCGATTCTGATCATCCCGAATCTTGTTTGTTTGGTTTGATTTAGCATCCAGTCAACCATTATAGGTCTTAACCAGACTTTCTCAAGGTTTTTTTCACACCACGAGGGTGGTGATCGAATCTATGTGATGAATTCAGGTAGAAATCTCACCCCAACACATTTACCGTGGTGAGAGTTCTTTTACTTCCCACACCACATAGACATGGTATGAGAAGGATGGCCTTTGTTATAGCAGTAAATTGTTATGCTTGCGTGCAAGCATATCCAGTCTGCACCACAAGGAGGCGAGTAGACCAAGGGGTGAGCAGATTCAGCCATCCACCCAAATCTCATCAGACTCTGACCCAACTCTGACCAGACTCTCATCAGACACTGACCCAATTCTGATCAGACTCTCATCAGACACTGACCCAATTCTGATCAGACTCTCATCAGACACTGACCCGATTCTCACCAGACACAAATATGGATAATAGATACAATAAAACAATGGCTTTGTGTACAGGCAGTTCAAAAACCACTGAAGGTTAACTATGTAGTATACTAGCCAATGCTCATGTATTATTACGAATCAACCCCTCGTGGTTTACAGTATCCTGTCCACTAAACCATTGGTTATTGTCAATTTCTATATAATAGGATGGAGAATGGATAACTGTGGAGAATAGTGACTAACCGCTAGTAGTGGAGCTACCGGTGCTGTCGCGACGTGGAGACGTCTTCACCTGCGCTCTGACTTGTCTACAAGCCGTCTGCACCACACACAGGATAATAACTTCTCTTATCTGCCCGTGTCGTTGACCTTGTATCACGACGCGGGACTCTCAGACTGGCCCCTCCCACCACTCACCTCAGTAAGGAGGCAGCTGGAGAACGAACGAGGAAGTAGGGCCCAACATGACCCATAGATCTGTCGTGGGAACTTAACACCGTTTGAATGTTTTATTAATTGTAACAATGGATGTCAGCTGGGGTCATGAATAAAAGACGGTATATTTTTTATGTGGAATTTACCCCCTCAGAGAGACTGATAAAACATGGAAAATACATCGTTATTCTCGATGCAATGGGGCTGAGTGTGTGGGGAGGTTTGAACCACCGTTCCTTGGTGTGAATACGGCCCAATTTACAAAAACAAAGAGAAATGAATTTTACAAATTGAAGATAAAAACAAGGATTTCCAACGCAAACCTTTTTCGAGGTTAAACGAACGGAGAAAATTTATTTACTTAAAAACAAGGATTTCCTTTGAAAAGTTATTTTTTAAAAAGCCATCCCTGATTGCATATCAGTCGTCGAACATCTATGAAATACTACCCGCTGCTGGGGGAGCAGTATCAACAATGCTCGCGCTTATGGGCCGTGGTTAATGACTGCTAGCATGTAGGTCATAAAAACTGCGTTCAGGTATAATGAATATAAGGAAACGAGCTGTCGATCTGTATAGGCATATCGCCCCTCCAACCCATCATAGGAATTTGTTCATTACCTTCGCTCCAGTCCATGTATAACTGATCCAACTCACCTATTGACAAAGTTCTCATTAGAAACGTACGGGGCCATAGTAAATCACTATCTATGGGGCCACCACCATCGATAACTAACGTCACTGATAATGAATGAAAACCAACCTGTGGACAAAGGCCTTTTTCAATAACTTTTCTTTATTGTCACTTTTTTTTGCACAAAAAATATTTCTTCTCATGTTCAGATTTTAGAGACAAGACAGATGGAGAACACCATAAATGACCAATCGCACTAGATCCAATCGGCTTCCAGATTTATCAGGTCTATTAGACTTTTTAGTCATAGGTTGTTTTTACAGGTTATCTTGGTTACACGATGCCTGCAGCCACAGAAACACCTTGCAATGTATTCTTTTGCATTAGATGACTGAATTTGTGAGTGAAATACGTCTACAATACCCGTTTAGATTATTTCGTGAGAATGAACAGTGATTCCATCGTATTCTATGGTAATCCAGTTCCGTTTTAGTGCGTTACACATGTATATTGCCTCAATTCATTATAGTATTTCAGCTATGGTTACGAGATAACATGGAAACAATGGAAAAGGGTGATAGATATACAATGCTTCAGGCCTTGCCACTATAGTGAAAAGAAAGACATGTCTTTCTCTTATTTCCTGAATAGGCATTTACATACATCTATATATAACCGCAAGCAAATGTATGCTATTGATGTTTTTTATTTCGTTTTGTTTTAAACCAAATTTTTTACACAGCCAGATTGTTTGGCAAACCAAGGTACATCTACCACTGGTAGTGGGATATACTGTAGTCACTCACAATCACATCACATGTCAGTATCCGCTCAGGTGTTAGGTCTCAGGAGGTGTGAAAGCTGTGAAAATGCCAGGCAGTGCCTTTAGCCTAGGTGTGATTCTGATATTTTGTAAAGTGTGAGGGATGGAAAGTAACACAATTGATTCTAATGAATCTTGTAATGAAGCTGTATATCTAGGCCTATACATAGGCGGTACCAGAAGCGATGCGACCAATCCATCGCATCGGTGGGGCATACCCTGAATTTTCCCTGCGATTGAGTGCAATGAATCCATCGCAATAAGGATCATAAATCCGCCGAGGGGGCGATTATGGGGCTATAAAACATGTGCGATGATTGCATCGCACCAGTGGGGCTAGGCATTTATAAATAAAATAGGAGGCACTCCATGCCTATGTGACGGATCCATCGCAAATCATGAACATTTCAAGATGTGTGATGCGATGCGACGGCACGCGCGCATCCCTGGCCCCACACGAGCGATAGTGTGCGATGTGATGGGCGGTGCCGTTTTTATGACCTTCGCCCGGCGTTTATTACTTTTTATCGACTTACGATGCACCAGTAAGCCAAGCCTTTGGACGCCTGCATGTTGTCATTGGCCAGCTAGAATGAGGTGGGTTGGTGGAAGAGCTCTGACAATTTTGAGCCGGCTGGGGCCAGCCTGCCTGCCCGCCTGTTAAAGGCTTAGTTGATGGAACACTTGCTTAACTATACAATACACCGTTAGGCAGCGCTGAACAGCAACACCTGTATTTAGTCATAATACTTTCAGCCATTGATTACGAATACATATACAATGTAGTTTCATCCAAAGTTACTGCCTCAGAGAGACTAACAAAACATGGATGACGCATCTGTGTGGGCCATGGAATGGGGCTGAGAATCTGTGGGGAAGTTCAAACCAGTGTTATTCCTTTGAAATAAACAGTGGTATTGTATTTGAATAAATGTCTCAATGTTGATGACGTAATACACTGACTATTCTCCTGCATTATTTTTCGTCACAACTTATCGTTTACAGCCACCCGTCCACAAAACCATACATTACTGCGTATATATATATATATAGCCGTAACTTCTTTTAAGCTGCGCTCTAGTTGTCGACTATTATGGGTAATTTACATGGTGTCGTTAATTTGCACCTGTATTTAACACTTTGGTCAAAGGTACTTTAGCTGCCCACCAATTAATTATAAAGCTGTGGTGCAGCAAATGAATCAGCTGACCGCGTTGTAGTGTTTATTGGGGCGTGTCTGGTAATGCCGTTAATTATGTTGTTTATTTGATTGGTTTTACCTCCAGTCAGCCATTACAGGTCCTTTCCAGACTTTTTAAAGTTCAGCTATTTCTCACTGTTTTTACATCATAGAGGTGGTAATCGAATCTATGTGATGGATTCAGGTATAAATCTTAATGCTACACATTTATTGAAGTGAGAGTTCTTGTACTTCCACAGAGACATGATTATTTTTATGTTACTAGAAAGAGCTTCTGATCAGCTAAAAACTCGAACAACGTTTAATATAAGAGCATGTAGAACGCCGTTCGGACTGATAAACAATGGTTGCTAAGATGATAAAAACACAAGAGTTGTCGACCTAAAAAAGACAGCCTTATCTAAACAATCAGCAGAAGTCTGATTCTCATATAATCCATTCACCATAAAAGAAAACCTGAGGAGGTATTATCAGAAAACGTTCTGAATATGGGCGAAATGATGTCCGTTCGTGGTCTCACTAACAGTGACAATCTATATTCACACTGGTATAACTTTGGTCAACCGATTATTAAAGGCTGGTCAGTTGTCGAGGCAAAACAGGGGCCGGTGTTTTAGATGCGATAATTGTTAATAGCGACCGTTTGGTAATTATCATACATTTGGCGATAATTATCGAACCATTGGGGCCAATAGTTAATCTTTTTATCTTGAAAACCAAAGATATGTTTAATAATCGCTATTAAAGATTATCGCGCCTAAAAAACATCGGTGCCTGATTCGATCATCAATTTCATTTTTAAGGGCGGTGTTCAACTAGGATAAACTATCCAGGGAGATCTTTTGACTCGCTAGGTCGAGCTGAATTGTGTGAGCATGACGGCTGGATCGCTTTGGTGGAACAGCCTCATATGAGCAGGAATAGAGGGAAACTATGTTCCGGTGGGAATAAGTCAAAGTTACGAGGTAAGGCTTGGAAAAATTACTGCCCGCGGCTACGCCTTGGGCAGTAATTTTTCCAAGCCTTACCTCATAACTTTGACTTATTTCCACTGGTACGTGGTTTCCCTATTCTTATATACCTTCGATTATTGGCTAATATCAATAAAAACCGAATGTCTCTGAACGTCAACCTGGGCAGTAAACGTCAACCTAGGCAGTAAACAAAAGTTATTCCACCCCCAGCAGCGTTAAGTAATCATAGGTTGTTCGCTCATAGGTATATAGGAATAAAGCCTATAAAGCCTATAAGACACCGACCCGACCGCTGTGCCCGATTCTACCTTTGCCCGACGGGTCCGACGGGTCTGTGACAATCTGCAACAATCGGGTCGGTGTACGCACTTCACCGACCGGATTTTATTGCTTTTCCCGACCCGTCGGGCATTACCACCGTGTCAGATATGACCGACTCTTCCCGACCTTAAGATTTCGGTGTACGCACTTTCACCGACTGTTCCCGATTCTGAATAGGCCGCTTATATAGTGATGCTATGAATCCCCTCATTCTATACCCGAGTATTTTATACCGATTTGTAGGGGAGACAGAGGCGATTATAGATCTGAAATCCGTTTTGTGATATCCTGAATAGAACGGAAGTTATTAAACTTTGCCTTATTCCTATATATACTTATCACCCGGCCCGGGGCCCAGCCGGGTCCGCTCCCGCCTGTTCTCTTTGATCTCAATCGGGGTCGTTTTACGAGGTTATAAAAGGGGGAGGTGTAATCGGGAAGAGTCTACATGTCGGTGTCTTATAGGTATAAGACACCGAAATTATATTCCTGACTATCACCGAGCCGATGGTCGGGATGAATCTGGAACAGATTTCGGTGTCTTATAGGCTTAAGACTCCGACATGTTTTCCCGATTCATCCCGACCATCGGCTCGGTGAGAGTCTGGAATAAAATGTTGATGTCTTATACCTATAAGACACCGACATGATGAGTGTCCCCGATCACACTTCCCTCCCTTTATAACCTCGTAAAACGACCCGATTGGGATCAAAGAGAGTGTGTGGGAGCTGGACCCGGCTGGTCCCTGGGCCGGGTAGGAGGTCGATGTAGATATAATACAATGTTTGATCATTTCTGTTCTATTTAAGGTATCAGAAAACTGTTTTCAGATCTGTAATCGCCTCCAAATCGGTATAAAATATTTGGGTATGAAATGGGACGATTGAAAGCATCGGTATTGTAAGCAGCCTATTCAGAATCGGTAACGATCTGTGAAGTGCGTACACCGGAATCTTAAGGTCGGGCATATCTGACATGGTAGTAATGCCCGACGCGTTGGGAAAGGTAATAAAATCGGGCCGGTGAAGTGCGTACACCGACCCGATTGACGCAGATTGTCACAGACCCGACGGATCCGTTGGGCAAAGGCAGAATCAGGCACAGCGGTTGGGTCGGTGTCTTATAAGCTTAAAGCCTATGAGACACCGAAATTTGTTCCAGATTCATCCCGACCATCGGCTCGGTGATAGTCGGGAATAAAATTTCGGTGTCTTATACCTATAAGACACCGATATGTAGACTCTTCCCGATCACACCTCCCCCTTTTATAACCTCGTAAAACGACCCCGATTGAGATCAAAGAGAACATGCGGGAGCGGACCCGGCTGAGCCCCGGGCCGGGTGATAAGTATATATAGAATAATGCAAAGTTTAATAACTTCTGTTCTATTCAGGATATCACAAAACGGATTTCAGATCTATAATCGCCTCTGTCTCCCCTACAAATCGGTATAAAATACTCGGGTATAGAATGAGCGGATTCATAGCATCACTATATAAGCGGCCTACTCAGAATCGGGAAGAGTCGGTGAAAGTGCGTACACCGAAGTCTTAAGGTCGGGAAGAGTCGGTCATATCTGACATGGTGGTAATGCCCGACGCGTCGGAAATAGCAATAAAATCGGGTCGGTGAAGTGCATACACCGACCCGATTGATGCAGATTGTCACAGACCCGACGGATCCGTCGGGCAAAGGTAGAATCGGGCACAGCGGTCGGGTCGGTGTCTTATAGGCTTAAGGATTCCACGTACAAAGGCAATGATTCAAGCAGATCTTACAAGATATAGTACGATCCATCAATATGCGGCAACGTACTGTGAGCAAGGTTCGTACATAGACAGCCCAATAAAATTCCCAGCTTTTTCCAGGCCTTTCCAGGCTCTAATATTTTTTTCCAGGGACACCTGGTCACAGTTTTTAAAACCATGTCTGATTTATCACCAAAATTAGTTATAATTTTCTTTATCTTCCTTACTACCTGTGGAATTTCAGTGGTTTGGGGTAGATATCTTCAATATTCTTCTCTTATTTTTGCCAAGATCTTTTAAAACTATTTTTAATCCAAGTCGCTGAAATTTTATAGGCAGTCAGGTGCCATAGTTAAGGAAAGCTAATAATGACCAAAATTTATAGACAAAACCAATTGGTTTTATGCAAAACTAAATTTTCCAGACTCTTCCACGTTTTTCCAGGCTCTCTGTGAGAATTCCAGACTTTTCCAGGCCTGGTAAACCCAAAAGCATAATTCCAGGCTTTTCCAGGTTTTCCAGGCTCTGTGCGAACCCTGTGTGAGATACTGCCCGGCCGTATTATAGTAAAACAGAAATTGGGCTGGTGGAATCAACACTTTATTCGCCCAGTCTCACTTTTATCGTTCATAGTTACCTGAAAACTTAACAGTTTTTATCCCTGGTGCTGCCAAAAAACAAATACCACTAAAAAAAGACTTCAACACGAGGTATTTTTAGGTGAATCAATTAGATTTACCTAAGGCCATCTTGAAGCTGTCTTGTAAAAAGATCTAGTTATTTTTGTGGGAGAATAGATGAGCGATAGTGATATCAATGTCTTTACTTTGTGCAGGTGGCGCGTCTACCCAGTTACTTATAGGCACCACGTGACTCTGGTGTGACGTCTCTGGCGTCTGGTCACGGCGACATCACGGAATGTCACTAAAAGCTTGCTATTACCGAGCGAGTTAAAAATAACTGACGTACAGCTGTTTAGTACTGCTGTTTAGTAACGCTCTGCTTCCCAGACAGGGCTTTGATGAGCTGGGATTTTAAAAGCTACTTTAAATGTTCTTAAATAATCATAATTATCAGTCAAAACTGCTTTCTTGCAGTTCATTCTAATGCTAAATAAGTAAACTGAACGTTTTGTCCAGTTTACCCAATCCCAATAGGTATAATAGGCCAATTCACATTTGGTTGATTTATATAGGGAATGTTTCGGAAAATTCTCTCAAAAACAAGGACGGTGACCTATACTTTTTAGTACCTAAACGTGTAGTACTACACATTTACGATATCCTGTGAAAGGTTGAAGAAAATCACATACCGATCTCTATATCAATCTCTAAACTAGTGCAGTGATCTCCTATCTTTGATTAGCTAAATGTTCTACAACACTTGGAGCAAATCATGACCAATTTCCAGGAAATTGACATGGGTTTTGATTTTCCAGGTAAATTGTCCGATATGTCTTTAAATGCCTGCGGTTGGTACTGCCCGGTATAAATGACATTTTTTTACATTGAATGTTGAATGAATACATTTACATAATATATCTTTTATAGACATTCAAAATGTTGTCTTAAGAATTCTCTATATTCAATCAATTTAAATACTCAATATCATATTGTGAATGTTACTGAAAAAATGAATAAAAGTCATATGAATCAATGCTATTCAAATCTCCTTTACAGGTTACAAATGGCAATTCAACCGTCACATTTTTTAAGGAATGGAATATCTATGTTATATCATTCGTTTGGAAGGAAAGAATTACAGTAGCACACCAAAAAAAGAAACTTTGAAGTATAAATCATAGGACTTTCAGTAACTTGCTGCATCCCTCCCAAAATGGGTTTCACCAACGAGTATAGAGAAAGTTGGTCTCACCCATGTGTACCGGACCCTCACATATATATATATATGTACAGTAAAACCCTCCGTTCCGGGCCAAAGTGTCCGCTTAGGCGGGGTGACCGCTTACGCGTTTTTTTCATGTTTCCTCCAGCCCAACATAAATGTGTTATATACCGATAAGCAGGGCAGACAGAGGCGATAATAGAGCTGAAATCAATTTTCTGATATCTTAATTGGGTCCAAATTACCTTGAATTACAAATGTATTTTCTATGAATATACTAATGCACACTGAAAAAAAGACAGATTAATCTTTTTTTGGTAGGGTATCCGTCGGATGTGCCCGCTTACATGGGGTTTAAGGCCTTTTCGTACCGAAATAACTGTCTGCTTACGCGTGGTGTCCGCTTACGCGGGGTGCCCGCTTACGTGGGGTTAAAATAAACATCTAATAGTGGGAAAAATTTCCGTTCCGAGCAAAAGTGTCCGCTGACGCGGGGTGTCCGTAAGGCGGGGTTCTATTGTATAACTATGTTTGATGAATAATAATGACTTGCGTGTGCTATGATTGTGCATTTCACCGCTAGGGGTCGTGGCCCTGACTTCCCTCGGATTGGTGGATTGCATTGATTGACTATTATCTTGACCAATTAGACTTGTAGTGACTAGTATGATATGACATATAAGCTGGGCCTCTGGGCCGAAATAAAGCATTATCTATCTGGTACCCACGTGTCGTGTTGCCTCTGGTGCCTTACACAAGGACGGGCTCAATCTTTCAGCAACGTCAAGTCAGGTCGTAAATCTCGACCATGTATAACGACATGTTCCTGGGGGTTTACAGGGAGTAAATGGGAGCCACACGTTTACCCCAACCCCTCTCACCTCACCCCACCCTATCTCACCTTACCCTACCCTATTTCACCTCACCCCACCCCTGTATAATGATACAAGGGCCGCATTCTCCGGGTTTCCCAACACGCACTGACGCGCTTTACGACGTGCTCTAAGACGCAAAAATTGCATTGTATTGAATGTGCGTCGGGGTGCATCGGAAGGTTTAAATTCTCGGCGCTGGTGGGTTACAGGCTTAACTGTCATAGGTGACTATTTTTGGTCTGAGACAGCAAACCAAAGCTGCTTGCCTGAACAAGGCTGCAGGTGGGAGACGGTATCAAGCGAAAGATAATTTATTCAGTTATGCTAGTTCATCGCAGTGTCATATGACCTGCAAAGACAATTTAGCGAAACCACCAAAATTTCAGTTATTTCTATATGTATCACCTGTATTTCTTGTCTGTAAGCACTATCAGGACTCACTCATGGAAGAACACTAAAGATGTTTTAGCGAATGGCTATATGTCCTTCACAATATTTCCACGAATAATAATGATTTTTTTTTAAATCGCACATTTCACTTCAACCAATAATGTTTCGCTGCAATTTCTCTTTCGAGAAACGGAGATGCGCTTTCCCGTGGTCTACCTGGCCAAGCTGCAAGGCTGCGCTAATGCACCAGCAACAATTGATAGGGTCACTCTCACGCATAGTAGAAATACTCATGAAGCACGACAACTACATGTGTACATGTATTAGCATCTCCACGTACTCCATAGCTAGCTTCCATTGCAGGAACGTAGGGAATAAAGCAAGAAGCAGGAACGTGGACTTTACTCATTCAGATTACTGTCATGTCACCTAACAAAATAACAATAACACATTGATGTGCCGATACCATCTGATCAGACAATTCCATCATGTCGGGGACATGACTCTTAAAGTATGCAATTTTCTGGTTTGGTTTGATTTAACGTACAGTCAAACATTATAGGTCCTTACCAGACTTTCTCAAGGTTCTTTTACACCATGAGGGTGTTGATCGAATCTATGTGATGAATATAGGTAGAAATCTCACCCCTACACATTTACCGAGGTGAGAGTTCTTTTACTTCCCACACCACATAGACATGGTATGAGAAGGATTGTCCTTTGATATAGCAGTAAATCTACCACTGTTTCTGGTAGAGGAGAAAAGTGGCTGCAGTGGGACTTCAAACAACAAAGTCCAGTGCTCTTTACCACTGAGCTAACTCCCCACCCTGGTTGCTTTTGTAATGCTTGCGTGCAAGCATATCCGATCTGCACCACGAGGAGGCGAGGCGACCAAGAGGGAGAATAGATTGGTAATTGTTGTCCACCCCAGGAGACTGTCATTACGTGGGTATGGGATATGGCCAGACCCAAGGTGGCACCATTCAGGTACAGTCGTGTCGCTGTACTAGGGTAAAGGGCCGATTCCACCAACAGGATGGATTTGCCGTGGTATATCTTGGTATGTCTTGTAGTGTCTTAATGTGTCGCGATGTGTCGTACCTCACTTGTCTCAAAACGTAGGCAAGTGGTGTCGGGTATATATTTTGGTGCTACACCACCGCGACACGCAATGATTCAATCCGAGCCCGATCTAGCAAGACAACCAAATCGGGCCGAATCTTGCTACATCGTGCGTGTTGGTGGAATCGGCCCTTAATCGTAACTACCGATTCGGATCGGTGGGAATCGGGGTTCGGTGTTTATGTCTTTAATGCAGGTTTCTAAATAGACCAAGATTAACCCCCTTAAATAGCCCGACTATAATCCGTGCGCACCTGAGATCGCTTCATACAACAGACTTACAGGATAATACTAAACCCGCAGAGAAACTTGTAATGATATTTCCGCTGGCGATAGAATCTTGGCTGCGTGCTGGCAGGTGCGGCCAAGTTCCATCTTATTTCTGTTCACACCAGAGTGACGGAGGCTATGTGTACAAACGGCCGACACGCACACGTAGACAGAGACAATTACAAACACGAACCCACACCTAGACACAGAGAAACGCAGTAACACACACATACACCTACAGATATGCAGACAGACAAAACACCCAGAGACACATACAAACGCACCAACCCACCATGCAGAGACACACACACAGACCTACTAACAGAAATGCATGTGTGGTTATGTGTGGGTGCGTGTGTGTGTGTGAGTTTCTGTGTGTATATGTCTGTGTGTGTCACTGCGTGTATGTCTCTGTGCAAGTTTGTGTCACTGCACGTCATCCAGGGTTCGCTGTACGGCAGTCTGATAAACACGGACGTGGACACGCCCAGACACACACAGAATTAGTGAAGCACAGCTGTGTTTAATCCATCTACCCGCTTATCTAACACAGTCTGTTATCTCTGACAGAATCGCAGATGCAAGTGGAGGGCATTGATCATCTGCACTCCAATTTTTCAATAGGATAAAAATATAGTAACCCATAAACAAGAAGTAAATGCTTATCCGTCATGGACGGAATAGCGCGTTAAGGGCACATATTTTTTTATTAATATGTCAATTATTACAGTTTATATATATATTCTATAATGTACCACATTTGCATGTATAATTTGATATGTTTCACTAAGATGTTGACACCCATGCTCACTTAGCTCAGCGAGTGTCCTCTATTACATAGTGTATCAGTGTCCGAGAGTCTTTGCTGACTTAAATCAACAGGTGCTTTGCCTCTTGCCAGCGATGCATTATCTGCCTTTTCATGTAAAGGACACGCTTAAAAGCTACTTACTCTGTCCTGCTCAGACCTCTATACGAACTTAACCGTCGCTTTTTTAACACATGCCACTCAATATGATAATATATTAATGTGACATATCATAATCGGCTTGTGAATTCCCCCAGTAACTGATGGCGCCGGTCTATAGACCGTCGCTGTAAAAGCATCTGGGGAATCCCCATGGAAAAGAAGACTAATTTTTTATCCTGTGTATATCTGTACTATAATGGGAAATTTATAACCACATGACAACTCATCGTACACCCAGCAACTCCGTTAGAAGGTAAAGGGTGTGTTCAACCGGGCAGGCCAGATTCTGAGTTCAGTAGGCCGTGCTGGTTCAGTAAATTACCGGATAACGCGATGTGTCACTGATTGGAACATCAGGGGAAGAATTGCTTGTCTGGAAGAACTGGTGCAAGTAAAAAAAAAAAAAAAAAACCCACAACAATCAAGGAGGAGCACTCCCTTACCACATGGTACCGGCTCTGCACGTGCTGTTTGTGGATGGATAGTAGACTGGCCTCGGTCCCTGTGCCCAACCCCTCCGCCTCTTCCTCACTTACCCCTATACTCTATCCAAGCCACTTGACATAGGGCCTGTCTGGCGTTTGGGGAAGTTCACAATTTAATGAGTGTCCATAAACTTGACTTGAAGAAGTCTAGATGGAGAGCTGTGAGAAGTAGAAGCGGTGACTTACCTGCCGACTGGTGGTGGTGGTTCTGGGGCAGCGGGTGCAGACTGGCGTAGGGGATCGTTCTCCTGCAAATTACACCACACTGTGATTAGGACTCGGTACCGCCCCCTGTGAGCGTCAGCTGTTGCAACTCGCGACGCGTGTGGGCGGGGCGTGCGAGGACGTGTGTGTGGGGTGTGCGAGGACGTGTGGGCGGGGTGTGTGAGGACGTGTGGGCGGGGTGTGTGAGGACGTGTGGGCGGAGTGTGTGAGGACGTGTGGGCGGGGTGTGTGAGGACGTGTGGGCGGGGTGTGTGTGCGGACGTGTGGGCGGGGTGTGTCTGAGGATGTGTGGGCGGAGTGTGAGGACGTGTGGGCGGGGTGTGTGAGGACGTGTGGGTGGGGTGTGTGAGGACGTGTGGGCGGGGTGGGTGAGGACGTGTGGGCGGGGTGTGTGAGGACGTGTGGGTGGGGTGTGTGAGGACGTGTGGGCGGGGTGTGTGAGGACGTGTGGGCGGGGTGTGTGAGGACGTGTGGGCGGGGTGTGTGAGGAGTGTGGGCGGGGTGTGTGAGGACGTGTGGGCGGGGTGTGTGTGCGGACGTGTGGGCGGGGTGTGTCTGAGGATGTGTGGGCGGAGTGTGAGGACGTGTGGGCGGGGTGTGTGAGGAGTGTGGACGGAGTGTGTGTGAGGATGTGTGGGCGGAGTGTGAGGACGTGTGGGCGGGGTGTGTGAGGATGTGTGGGCGGAGTGTGAGGACGTGTGGGCGGGGTGTGTGGGCGGAGTGTGTGTGAGGACGTGTGGGCGGGGGGTGTGAGGAGTGTGGACGGAGTGTGTGTGAGGATGTGTGGGCGGAGTGTGAGGACGTGTGGGCGGGGTGTGTGAGGATGTGTGGGCGGAGTGTGAGGACGTGTGGGCGGGGTGTGTGTGAGGATGTGTGGGCGGGGTGTGTGTGAGGATGTGTGGGCGGGGTGTGTGTGAGGATGTGTGGGCGGGGTGTGTGTGAGGACGTGTGGGCGGGGTGTGTGTGAGGATGTGTGGGCGGGGTGTGTGTGAGGATGTGTGGGCGGAGTGTGAGGACGTGTGGGCGGGGTGTGTGAGGAGTGTGGACGGAGTGTGTGTGAGGATGTGTGGGCGGAGTGTGAGGACGTGTGGGCGGGGTGTGTGAGGACGTGTGGGCGGGGTGTGCGAGGACGTGTGGGCGGGGTGTATGAGGACGTGTGGGCGAGGTGTGCGAGGACGTATGGGGTGGGGTGTGCGAGGACGTGTGGGCGGGGTGTGCGAGGACGTGTGTGTGGGGTGTGCGAGGACGTGTGGGCGGGGTGTGCGAGGACGTGTGTGGGCGGAGTGTGAGGACGTGTGGGCGGGGTGTGAGGATGTGTGGGCGGAGTGAGGACGTGTGGGCGGGGTGTGTGAGGACGTGTGGGTGGGGTGTGTGAGGACGTGTGGGTGGGGTGTGCGAGGACGTGTGGGGTGGGGTGTATGAGGACGTGTGGGTGGGGTGTGTGAGGACGTGTGGGGTGGGGTGTGCGAGGACGTGTGGGCGGGGTGTGTGAGGATGTGTGGGCGGGGTGTGTGAGGATGTGTGGGCGGAGTGTGTGAGGATGTGTGGGCGGGGCGTATGAGGACGTGTGGGTGGGGTGTGTGAGGACGTGTGGGCGGGGTGTGTGAGGAGTGTGGGCGGAGTGTGTGAGGATGTGTGGGCGGGGTGTGTGTGAGGATGTGTGGGCGGGGTGTGTGAGGACGTGTGGGCGGGGTGTGTGAGGAGTGTGGGCGGAGTGTGTGAGGACGTATGGGCGGGGTGTGTGAGGATGTGTAGGCGGAGTGTGAGGATGTGTGGGCGGAGTGTGAGGACGTGTGGGCGGGGTGTGTGAGGAGTGTGGACGGAGTGTGTGTGAGGATGTGTGGGCGGGGTGTGTGTGAGGATGTGTGGGCGGGGTGTGTGTGAGGATGTGTGGGCGGAGTGTGAGGACGTGTAGGCGGGTGTGTGAGGACGTGTGGGCGGAGTGTGAGGATGTGTGGGCGGAGTGTGAGGATGTGTGGGCGGAGTGTGAGGATGTGTGGGCGGGGTGTGTGAGGAGTGTGGGCGGAGTGTGCGAGGAGTGTGGACGGAGTGTGTGTGAGGATGTGTGGGTGGAGTGTGAGGACGTGTGGGCGGTGTGTGTGTGAGGATGTGTGGGCGGAGTGTGAGGACGTGTGGGCGGGGGGTGTGAGGAGTGTGGACGGAGTGTGTGTGAGGATGTGTGGGCGGAGTGTGAGGACGTGTGGGCGGGGCGTGTGAGGATGTGTGGGCGGGGTGTGTGTGAGGATGTGTGGGCGGAGTGTGAGGACGTGTGGGCGGGGTGTGTGAGGAGTGTGGGTGGAGTGTGTGTGAGGATGTGTGGGCGGAGTGTGAGGACGTGTGGACGGGGTGTGTGTGAGGATGTGTGGGCGGGGTATGTGTGAGGATATGTGGGCGGGGTGTGTGTGAGGATGTGTGGGCGGGGTGTGTGTGAGGATGTGTGGGCGGGGTGTGAGGATGTGTGGGCGGGGCGTGTGAGGATGTGTGGGCGGGGTGTGTGTGAGGATGTGTGGGCGGGGTGTGTGTGAGGATGTGTGGGCGGGGTGTGTGAGGAGTGTGGGCGGAGTGTGTGAGGACGTGTGGGCGGAGTGTGAGGAGTGTGGGCGGAGTGTGTGAGGATGTTCTCCCGACACGTTCTGCGGTACATGTGGGGCACGTACCGGGACCAGGGTGGATCTATCACGCCTGATTGACTGTGCGCGGGGGGGGGGGGGGGGGGGGGCGATACGCGCCGTTGACCACATGGCCGCCGCAGATGACAGAGCTGCTCAAGCCTTTAATTATGGACATAATTAAGAAATAAAATTACTTTGCAATAATTGAACTTCATTGCCGTATCCCAACGGGGAGAGGAGGGGGAGAGGAGGGGTAGGCGGAGGGGTAGGCATTGGAGACCCTTTGAAGCCAGTCTATTTGTGTGTTTGTATGTGGGTGTTGTGTGGTGGAGGGGAGTCACGCCTTCCCGACGCGCCCCGACCCGCCCTACTTCACACGTTAATAACTAGTGGTAACCATCAGGGGCGGGGCAGTTATGGGGGTTTGGCAATGGGGTGGGGGGGGGGGGGGGGATAGGACGGCGAGGGGCAAATCTGGTGTCAGATACAAGCGGCCGTCAACTCCGAGTTCTGGACGTGTAGTAATATTTGACCGAATGCGAGGATATTACGTAGTCTAGTCCATGGAGATGACGGCCGTTTGTTATTTAGCATGGCAAATTCAACTTTTCAAAGAAAACACAAAATCACTTCTCAGGCACTATTTTGTACACAATGGATCCCCTCCCCCCCCCCCCTCCCCGGTGGATCACAGTTCAAATAAGTTTAGTATGGAGGCCCCATAATCGGTGGATAGCAAAAGTATATGAATAGGTGTTGTATAAATGTACATTCATATACACACACATAATAACCATATCCACATGTACACATACACATGTATAGTGTTACCATGGCAAGGGAAATAATGTTTTATATAATTTAAAAGTTACAATAATTAAGCCTACTTCTCATAGTAGAAGACTATCTATGGTCATAATAAGGGATTATCCATAATGTTGTTGTTTCCTGTGATATTGAAATCACATGGCTGTCAAGAGGCCGGGTGATGCTGCGGGTTCGGAAGGGTATGGCTGGGTGTGGCCGACTTGCAGTTATTGCGCAATTTCGATCATTATAAATGAAAATCTTGAGATTTCGGGCATCCGTAGTTTAGTGCAATGCTCACATTCCTGCATTTCACACAGAATAATTGATGGCACGTCCAAACACGACCGGCGCTTTATTTTACGCCTCACTGCGTCCTACAAGAGAACGGCGCCGATGTGCATCAATATACCGTGCACAACAATTCATCAAACCACACGCTGTTTTATTAATCGCCGAAAACCCTATCATTCAGAGTGTAGGGGACCGCAGGAAACCAGGGGCCCGTTCAGTCATCTAAAATCGTACATGAAGACCCTTTTCTGTACCTTGTACAAGGGTTATCGTTTAATCATTTTTAACCCTTTAAAGGGCGAATGATGCCTCAAGGCATCATCCATCCCAGGGCGAATGATGCCTTGAGGCATCATCCAGGCCAGGGCGAATGACATCATTTCTCAAAAATCTACAAAATCGGGTTTTTTTTAAAAATAATGGAGGAACATCAATAAAATTTTCACAGAATGTATGTATAATATCATGATTAGTATTTCTATTCAAAATAAATACAATATCTAAGATTACATATCATTTCACATGATTAAACAATTGAATTATGGGTTTTAACAACTGTGTGCCCGTCCCCTAGTAGTATAAAGTGCCACCAGCACCCATCCTCCATGCGGTAGCTCGGCCACAGGCACCCGTCCTTAAAGGGTTAAGCTTGTTCACTAAGAAAGTCTTAGCCATTCATAAGGTCGGCCATAAGTGATGAATTAAGTTGACCCACATTTCCCCGGGGTATCTATGGCATACATAAAAAGGTCTGTACGATCATTGATTATTAAACGGACCCCAGGACTTGTAGTTTCTTAATGAGAAGAAATCACACCACAAATGACATTCCCCGACTACGTGTTCAGTCCACAATAAACACCAACACAGGTCAAATTACAGAGGTAATTACTAACTGAGGCCTTCCACCGGGCCGACATAAAACATAATCTATCAGGTGTCATAGACCACCACCCGTTACACTGTCCGCCAGGGGCTGCCGTTCAGCATTTGGCCTACTCCACTGTACCGACTATAACGGCTGTGCGGCAGCCATTTGTTGCTCCGATTCCACACACGATGTAGCAAGATTCGGCCCGATTTGGGTCTCTTGTTAGATCGGGCTAGGATTGAATCATCGCATGCCTATTTGTCGCTATGTGTCTTGAGGTGTCGCGGTGGTGGAGCACCAAAATATAAACCTGACACCACTAGCCTACCTTTTGAGACAAGTGAGATACAACACATTGTTACACAGTAAGACACTACAAGACATACCAAGATATACCACGGCAAATTCATCCTGTTGGTGGAATCGGCCCTTTAGTGGTCATGTAGTGAAAGGCATGGTCCACTGGGTCGGCGAGGATATGGCATGAAAACAACACCTCGTAGTGTCAGTTAACCCTTTAAGAACGGCCGCCTATGGTAGAACTACACGCTCGGGGACTATTACTAGTGGCTATGTACAGTTCTAGGGGACGGGGGCATTGTCTTCTGAATTCGAAATTCGAAGGTTTATCATGTGATATAATCTATCATCCTTAATATTTTTATTTCTATTATTTAGAATTCAAAAATATGAGGCCACACCTACATTCTGAAAAAATTTCAAGTTTATTGTTAAAATATTTCATTTTCAAAAACAATTATATAAATATCCAGGGGCATCATCCGCCCCTGGCCGGTTGATGCCTTAAGGCATCAGCCGCCCCCAGCTGGGTGATGCCTTAAGGCATCAGCCGCCCTTAAAGGGTTAAAGGGCAAGCATAGCGATCGGCATGATAGGGTAGGTCCCACGCCAGCCGACAAGGCCATACAGCTATAGACCCTATTGAGGTATCCCAGAATTCAGTCTGTTTACAGGTCCCGGTGTGCGCTGGTTACCGACGTTGTATGGTAATAGACCCTTGACCTGTAACCCACAATCATTGCTTTTTAACGATTTTTACAAGTCTTCAAATGGGAAATTCGATGTCAGAAATTGAAATTTCAGCTATTTCTACATGTAAAGCCGAAATTATATTCAGGTTACTCAAATATAAACTGTGGTTCATATAATCGTGGTGTGCCCAGTTTCTCGCAAGCGGAACTTGTGTTTACCCTGGGCGATAATCGGGTGACGAGTAACCTCTGGAGGGCGTATGAACTAGTAAAACCTAATGAAATAGCTTTCGCCAGGTACAAGCCACTACCAGTGATTGGCTCGGTGGGTTTGTACACTATAATCATGTTTGGCACAGTCCAAATATCACAGGCACATGCCCTTCGGCCCGATGGAAGACACCTTGTAATCTATCAACCAGGCAAAGCCATGTTCCATTATGTACTATACCAAAATGAATGGCGTCTTTTCAGTGGCTATGGAATTCGTGCAGTTCAGATCCTATCTCACCTTTTCCAGTGACTGTTTGGCTAATGTTTGGGACGTCATCAACCATTGAGTACGTTTTAACAATACTCCATGGGTGATCAGTATGGGTTTCCAATGTTAAGTCTATGGGGAAATATACCTGGGGTGAGATGGAGAAAATTCAACAACAACAACAAAAATATCACCTCTCACCCAGCTCAGATACGAAAGCAGTGACTGGCCCCTGGTCCTCACACTCTAACCCCTCCCTCACCACACACCTCTCACCAGTGACTGCCCCTGGGACCCGTTTCAATAGCTAATTTCCCGTTCGTTGCTGGGACCCGTTTCAATAGTCTGTAGGACGTCCGTTATTGTGTTTAGTGACACAATAACGGTACTTCGCGTTGCAGTAGTTAAGGGACAACCGTTTGTGGGACATAGGGTAACAGACAGGCGGAAATAGTGGCTTGTCCCATTTCAGAAGTGGGTGTCCAGTCACTAAAAGGGTCACTGTAGTGTCTTAAATAGCGAGAGGGTATACCCTCTCGTTTTTGATGTCACAAACACATAACTTTACTTACCATAAGAATAAAGATATGAAACTTTAACCCCAGTTAGGAACACATACAACTTATAAACATGCAAAATATGAAGGATATCGGTCCATGCAATCTAGAGATATTCACATTTGAATTTTGTCATAGAAAATGCTGCTCTGGTGTCCAGTGTAGAATTACCCAAGCGCAGTCGCTAATTTATGCGGTGACCTTCACCTTGACACCCCTTGTTCCCAGTAGGACATGAGTATGAGAGGTGGGGTACCCAACATGTGTTGTCCCAAACTAGGGACACATCCACAATAGTGACAAGACACACTTCCCCTTTAGTGACATGCCTATTGCAACGCGACCAAACTTTTTCTGTTATTCAAGTCACTATTGGCGTCACTAAACATGTCACTAAGCGGTTTAGTGACCCATTCTATTGAAACGGGCCCCTGGTCTCAGTGGCACCACGGCTGTTCTTTGCGTTTCAATACCTTTTGGACCCAACAGCGAGCGGGACTTAAGGAAATAAGGGGTAACAATAGTGGCAGTAACCGTTCCAAAGGGAAATTTCCGTTCGCGGTTACTACCACTACTGACGAGAAGGTTTCTGCTTCGTATTGATCATAACAAAAATTCTAAAATATATGTTATCAGATATCATAACACTTATGTAAAGAGAAACATGCTCCTAAAAATTCCTTTCGTATCTTTTACCCATACCTCGATTTTCTGAATCTCTCGTGGTCAACTCCTTTGTGAGAACCATCACACTACTCGAACCAAGAACTACAGTCATTGCACCACTCTGTCAGTTTCTTGCTTTATCAGTCGGCTATCAGTTCCATGCCTTACAAGCGAGAGCTGCAGTGTTGGAACCGTAACTCAGTCAAAAATGCACGTAGAGATGTCAAATAAAAACTGAAATGTGGGAAAAAAACACAAGGAATAATTTGGAATTATTAAATTATTCATTAAATATGGATTTATCAGATATTCCATTCGCTATGCCGGCATAGCGAATGGAACAGGGATCTTAACAGCCACGAAGCTTCTGTAACGAGATTTCACTTTTTCCGCTATTGGTGCTATTCTTTTTGTCTTCCGTTCGCAATGAACCCGAAACAAGTAAAACGGTTCCCAGGCCTCACACTCTAACCCCTCCCTCACCACACACCTCTCACTCAGTGAAATTCTCACCTCTCGCCCAGCTCGGCGACAAAGACGGTGACTGGTCCCTGGTCCGGGCTCAGCTCCTGAATGTGCGCTTTGTAGAGCCGCCTGCCGCCACTTGGTGGCGCCTCCGTCGACTGGCTCGTGACGTCAGCGTCGTCGGTGGCGCTGTCTGGCGGCGGCGTCTCGGCGTCCGTGTCAAGGTTCACCTGTGAAGAAGGAGCCGTTATAGGAATATCTGCGGGGAGTGTGAAGCATAGAATTCACTCCTAAAGCCTGTATTCCACCAACAAGACAAAAACTGGCAGATCTGCTCGTTTCAACAGACGTCTGCTCTAAGTTTTGACGTCTGTTTGAGGATATTGGGGGTCGTTGGAGTGTCACTTCACGGTCGCTGAGCGTCTGGCAGAAGAGCCAGTTGAAATGCGCTTCCACCTACCAGATTTTTTCAGGGGATATCCCAACCGATACTCCAATAACCCCCAAGAGACCGAATTTGCCCATCTGGCGAAAAAATTGATTTATTAGGTTTTTATCGACTGGAATTGGGCATCTGGCCGATGCATTTGAAGAGTATGACACCCGCCTGCGGGCTTTGCAGGGAGTTGCGGGGAGGGAACGCCGCCAACATACCCAAAGCCGCGAACGGACATAGAAAATTCCAACACTTTCGGTATTTTCGGCAGAATCCTAGCACCATAGCATGCCATACACATTCAAAACATCAATCCTTGTCTTTATTTACCTTCATTGTTCGGTTTACCGCAGTATTTTGAGGTTATTTGACGATCTCTCGACGTTCCCATACAAAATTCAATATAGCGGCACACTGCTCGCTCGATACGCGGCTTTTGCGGGTTCGGAGCGTCGTAGTGTATCGCCGCATGTGGCACCGCCTATCGAGGGACTCGATTACTACGTAAAAATGTGGCTAACGTCCACCAGTCGGCACCACGGCTGGGACGTCGGCTAGGATCTGCTGGAACTTCAAACCCACCAGACGCTCGTATGGCGACCACATGAGCGTCTGTTGGGGGTTTTGGTGGAGCAGTGACGCATTTTGAAGCAATTTGGCCAGACGTTTCAGCCGACGTCTGTCGAAAAGTTGGCTGGAACGTCTTTTTGCTCAGAAAAAGCGGTTGTTTGGTGGAATCGGCCCTTAATACAGATCTTTCGTTGCACTTGGAAATTCATAGAGCTGTATGTGTGCAGTACTCTCGAACCCCCTTTTCATGCTCTAACTTTCTTTTTGTGTATTCTGATAAAAATGACCGTGAATAGAGACTTTATTATCTAGTAGCTAAGCTACAAACTGATATCCAAGTCTGTGGTATACCAGTAGCTAATAATGTTTTGTAGTAAGCCTTCATTGAAAATGTACGGAGACACAGTAAACCCTTTAATATGGCAACTCCTGGGTATAATCTATTAGAGAAAATGGATAATAAATACAACAATGGTATTGCAGACAGGCGGCTCTGTAAAAGACTATGTTTCACAACGCTTACTGTCTCATAATGCTCGTGTTTTACAACGCGTCAACCTCTCGTGGTTTACGGCCGCTTGTCCACAAAACTATCGCTTATTTCCTATATAATTCATGATGGTGGAAATCGTACTTTGCTTCGAGATACCTCCACCACTACCGTGTGTGTAGATGGAGACCAGGGGCCTGTTTTTTAGTCGTGACCATTTCCTATAGTGACCAGTTAGTGACCGTTTGGAGACCTTTGGGTTCCAGAGATAAGTCATCATAACATGTGCGACCATTTAGAGGGGTATACTGTCATGGTCACTGCTTTGGGTTCCAGAGTTGTGACTAGTTGGTGACCATTTAGCCCAAATAGTGGCATATTTCATTTTCTATACTTCCACTGTATCAAATGAAACAATATTTACTGCGATGAATTATCTATATCTGTTTTATCTAATTCCCAAATTTCATGCGACATGCTTTTGTTTTTGAATGGGCCTTGGACCAACAGTGATCATAAAAGGTGAACAGTGACCGGGTCTGAGGAACACTTTTTGGTCATGATCACTGGTTTGGTCGCCCAACTGGTCACTCTTTTGTGATCACTACAAATAAAGACGTCGCTGTCTGAAAAACAGGCCCCAGACTCCGCCAACTTCTTAATGAAATAATCCAGAGTGGAGACAGAGGTGGGGGTTAATCTGAGGACCACGATACAAGTCCCTGATTCTGTAACCAGGTCGTTGACACTCTAAGCTTGATCCTCACTTCTATTAGAGGATTAATTAGGACTGAACATTCTAATCATGCGCCCCCTCCCCCGCCAAAAAGGGGAAAAAAGAGAGTGAAATATAAAGACTCAGTTTTGCCGATCTACCAGTTACACTCTCAGTGGGTCTTACACATTCATTGCATTCTTCAAGAGGGGATATCATGGTTTTCGTTATCTGTACAACTACGGCATGCTTTACAAATATTAAAGTGGATCTGGAATGATGAGAAAAAATGAGAACATATTTCTATCACTAGCTAAATCAACTGACCATACTCCTATAAGATATAATTGCTTACAATCATTTATTGGGGAACCCTGTCACTAGATAGCGCTTAGTTATAATTAAGACATTAATCCAACGGTCGTTTATAATCGGTTACAATCGGTAAAAATAACGCGGGGTGGCCACTTACGCGGGGTGTCTCCCACCCCTGTCATATTTATGAATATCACAGTGTGACGAATGGGGGTACAGCCATTCAATCAAAATCAATAGAAGGTAAGATTTCGCCATTTTAAGGTATACTAGCGACTTCGTCGTCCGTCGCATTCCCAAGCAAGAGCTCTGCTGACTGCTCCATAGAAACAGGTGGCCTATGTTGGCCAAATACTTAGTCTGGTGGTGGGTGGCGGGAATCAGCGGAGTTTTGATAGGGCTATCAGTGTATGTACGGGCAACCAGCGCAATAGTCTCACAGACCGATCTCATGCCAATAAGATTGGAAAAGTATAGTTCTAAATTATGTTTTCAGTACAGCTAGCAACAAATCTTAAGGATAGAAGTACATCTGTGTAAAGAAACACAAAAAAATTAGCAGGATTCAGTTAAGTATTGCACGAGAATCTCACTCTCGTGCCCCTTCACTCCCCATGCCTAGGTCTGGTTCACTCTGTCTCTATGTGCGGGAGCAACTTCAAGCGGATATCACAAAATCTACCGTTTTAGATATAGTAGGTAATGATGATATGAAAACAGGCTGACTGTAGATGTACGTCAAAAATACTTCGGTAAAGGGATACTCTCACTGACAATCATACTTCGTATTTTTGAAGTACAATTGCAGTAGCCCCATTTCCACATAATCTCAGTGGTGGGTCTGAGGGGACCGGGGTGGTGGGACTGGGGTCGGGCAGACATTGTAATCTGCCAGGGATGATTCAACACTTACCTGGCATTTGTCTCCCACTAAATACGGCGGACGCGGCTTGTCCAGTTGTGCTATAAAGAAAACAAAGTATAATAAGAATATGATTATCCCAGCACATCAAAACAGGTACCACATATAAAAACGTGTTAAGCCTATAAGACACCGAAATTTGTTCCCGACTCATCCCGACCATCGGCTCGGTGAGAGTCGGAAATAAAATTTCGGTGTCTTATCCTATAAAGCCTATATGACACCGACCCAACGGCTGTGCCTGATTCTACCTTTCCCCGATGGATCCGTCGGGTCTGTGACAATCTGCATCAATCGGGTCGGTGTACGCACTTCACCGACCCGATTTTATTGCTTTTCCCAACGCGTCGGGCATTACTACCATCTCAGATATGACCGACTGTCCCCAACCTTAAGATTTTGGTGTACGCACTTTCACCGATTGTTGAATAGCGATGCTACCTATCCCCTAGTCCGATTTAGAAGTTCCTTACACCGATTTGACAGAGACAGAGGCGATCATAAACCTGAAAACCGTTTCCTGATATCTTAATTGGATCTGAAGTTATTAAACTTTGAATTAATTTCTATGATTCCACACCAGCGGCCCATGGCTCACGGCGGCTCGGCTCACGGCGGCTCTCTTTGATCTTAACCCGGGTAATTTACGAGGAGGTGTGGTCGGTAAGAGTCTACATGTCAGTGTCTTATAGGTATAAGACACCAAAATTTTATTTCCGACTCTCACCAAGCCGATGGTCGGGATGAATCGGGAACAAATTTCGGTGTCTTATAGGCTAAAGACACCGACATGCAAACTATACCAGATGACACCCCCTTCTTTTATAACCTCGTAAATAGACCCCGAAGGAGATCAAAGAGATCAAAGACAGCGACCGGGTGATAAGTATATATAGGCAATAATGTAAAGTTTGATAACTTCTGTTCTATTCAAGACATACAAAAACAGTTTTCAGATCTATAACCGCTTCTGTCCCTACAAATCGATATAAAGCACTTGTGAATCGGACTGAGGGATAGATAGCAACGCTTTTTAAATGGCATGCTCAGAATCGGTAACAATCGGTGAAAGTGCATACACCGGAAATCTTAAGGTCGGGCAGAGTCGGTCATATCTGACATGGTACTAATGCCCGACGCGTCGGGAAAGGTAATAAAATCAGGTCGGTGAAGTGCGTACACCGACCCGATTGACACAGATTGTCACAGACCCGACGAATCCGTCGGCCAAAGGTAGAATCGGGCACAGCAATCGGGTCGGTGTGTTGTAGGCTTTAATTCTGTCGAATCAGCTTGGAATTTCTCCCGCACATGGAGACAGAGTGAAGCAGACCTAGGCTTGGAGACTGAAGTGCCACAAGAATTTTTAAGATTCTCATGTAGCACTAAACTGAAACCTGCTATTTTATTTTGGATTTCGCTACACAGATATACTTCTATCTTAATGATTCATTATGTCATGCAGCCACTCTGGTAACTTTTTAAAACTGTATTCCTATCATCATAAATAATTGATGTCTCCATCAAATTAATTCAAATGCAAAATGGTCTGATGGGGATTAGAAAAAAAATATTCATTCAATCATTAAATTCTTTATGCAGTATAATTATCATCGTGTGATAATCAATAATCTACACAGATATACTTCTATCCTAGTGATTCATTTAGGACTCTTAGCGGCCGGGTACCTCCGCGTTTCGGTCAGGGTATGGCCGGGTGCGGCCGCCAAGCAGAGCATATAAGATTTATGGATAATATACAATGTCAGTTTGGGATCAGAAATAAAGAGAGCGGAAAAACATGTCATCTAGAATTTGCTGCTTCAAAGAGACCGAGAAAACATGGAAAACAAGTATGTGACGGTCATGACATCAGGGTAAGGGTCTACAGCGAGGTCGTACCATTTCTATTGGGGTGAGCGACTGAGGCTAATTTTATATTATCTTTGTTTTACACAAGGAAAAAGAATTTTAGATACTGAAAATGAAAACATGGATTTCCTTGGATAAGTGGAATTATATGATAATTGACATATGATTACTTGTTCAGGGATTCCAGTTGGGGTCAAGAAAAAGCATTGAAATATTTTCCACTGCAATACAGGGTTTATGCATTACATACACATTACAGCAGGGTTCAAAGGATTAAGGGAAAGCTCAAGTTTTTACATGGGTCAGTGAGGAGGTTTAGTGGGGGGTGATGGACTTTGGCTGAATTGGGTAATTTAGTTTTTGCTATGCCAATATTACACAAGGAAAAATAATTGAAAATGAAAACATGAATTTCAATGGAAACATTGAAAACTGGCATCCCTGCTTGTTTATATATTTCACAAAATTCACAAATGTAATCTGTATATATAAATACACTATATTGACTGGTTTCAGATACAAGCGGCCGTATGCTCCGAGGAGTAGACGCGTAGTAATATCCGAGCGTATGCGAGGATATTGCACAGAGTCAACTCCGAGGAGCATACAACCGCTTTTATCTGAAACCAGTCAGAGTCTATATTGTATTTATCATCCACCTTTTCTGCACAAGCGACATGTCGATATCAGTTCATTTTAAGTATGCACTATTTTTCCATACGCACTATTTTTCCGTATGCGCCACCCGGAGCATACAACATATCTGTATGCGCCGGGTATATCCATACACGCTGCCTATGTGTTTTCTATGGGCACTTTGCATTAGGTGGATAATAAATAAGAATACTTACATCCTAGACTGGCTTCAGTCCCTCCACTTACCCCACCCCTCCTCACAGGAAAGTCCTGTGCCTGTCAGGCGTTAGGGGAAGTCCACATGTTGCAACAAGTTTTAGTTCGTAATAATGTCCATAATCTAAGACTTGAGGAACCCTATGAAGAAGCACCCCGCTTACACTGGAGGAGATGAGGAGGTAAGAGATAAGACAGCCTCACCTTTGTTGGTGTAGAGCCAGGCGTCAAACTCCACGTTCCTGTAGATGGTCGGGTCCAGGGCCTTGGCGACCCGAAAGGGGAAGGTGAGAGGTCGTCGGTCCGCCTGCACAGAGTGGAGAACACACACGTGTAGGGGACACGCTTAATCCTCGCCCTCAAGCACAGCATGAATTAAACATGGAGACAGGGAGGCGCATTACCTCTGGGTATGCCTGCAATCGTTATACCGTACTGCAGCGGAAATCACTTCATAGAAAGGTTCTTTGCACCTATCACAGGTTGGTGATGGGTGGGTGGGTGGGCGGGCGGGGGTTAAAAGTAAGTACAAGGAGTAGATGGAGCTTCCATCACAGAGAGATGGGCTCATAAGTTGTAGTTATTATAGTAGAATCATTGTAAAATGGATCTGATTTAATATTGTATAGTGCCACCCCCCAACCCCGCTTCTGCGGTAACCTCCAATGCACCCAGAAGTCCCCTCCCCTCCTCACTGTTGTCGCGTGCCTGTTATCCTCGCCCTCAAACACAGCATGACGTTTTCTTGTCATGCTAATTATTAGCATGTGCTTTTTTTTTCGCAGGTCACTGTTCTAATCTCGTCCACAAATTATGTACATTTATTTATGAGTAGATCGAAGGGGATGTCATTTATAAAATCGGAAATTTAGAGCTGTAATAAAAGGGGAAATAGATATGTATATATGGATATAGATGTAAATCGAACCGTTTATAGGAGCGCGTCATGGTTGGCTGGTGATGGATTGTGGACATAAAAAAGGCCAATAATGAGAAAAATAATCTCGTAAAATTTCCTTCAACTGACAATCGCACAAAAGATGGCTCCATTGGAATGGGAGGGTGCCAGAAGTGTGTTGAAACAAGCACTGTGCACAGAACTACCGGAGATACCTACAGAGGTCGAGCATAGGTTCATCAAGGACCCACTGTTTTTTGTCCTCAGTAGACCTTTATTGTTTTCTTAGCCTTAGTCTCTAGCTTAGTCTCCTCCGGCCATACATCTCCTCTAGATTTACCTTCAAAAACCTTGAACGACGACCACTAAAATTTTGATAGTCTAGCTTTGTTCCCGTTATAGTCTAGTGTATAAGAGGAAAATAAAAAATAAATTCTAGAATACAAGATAATATAATGTTACTTTACCTTTGTTTGTTTGGGTAGTTTAAAGCACCTTTTTCCAACAATTAATCTTTAAAGTCATCATATAAAATTTGATTTGAGTAGGGTTCGAAACCTTATGCCACACGAAGAAAGTACCAGTGATTCTAATCAACGGGACTCCATATTCTTTGAATGGTAAAGATTTGAACTAACTTGCACATCTTGGAGATTGTGGCTAAACAGACACTGCCTTAAGCACTTGACTCTAGTCATCGCACTTAACATGGGAATTGGATTTATGCCGTCGCTGCTAGGAATGGGTCAAACGCTAAGCCGCCGGCTTGATAATCTGGTAATCAATACGGGGGGAGGTCGATGGATAATGTCGTTTGGATATTCAAACGAGTTTTTCTCATGCAGTCACGCTTGTAACTTCTTTCAATCCTGTTTATATTATCATAAATGATTAATGTCTCCATTTAATTCATTCAAACATATAGTTTTTATGCAGTATGATTATTGTGAGATCCTCAATGGCGCAGCACGTTATAACACACAGTTATTTTCTTTAGAAAAACGAAACAATTAAGAAAAAAAACTACGGTATTATATATTATATGATATTGCGCTTCCAGCTTGCTACTGGTGATCAATGCTGGGGGAGGTCATGGAGAATGTAGCATGCATATTGAGACGAGTTCTGTCATGCAGCCACGCTGATAATCTTTTTTAACTGTGTTCCTATCATTATAAATAATTGATGTCTCCATCAAATTAATTCAAATGCAAAATGGTCTGATGGTGATTAGAAAATACATCATTCATTCAAACATTAAATTTTTTTGTGCAATATGATTATCATCGTGTGATTATCAATAATGTAGCAAGCTATAATGAAGAAATATGTTCTTGAAAAAAAAGACAATTAAGATGAAAACAAATTATTGTACATCATATATCACATTATGTTATTGTATATGACATCTACCTTTGACTCTGGTGAGTTGTCACTTTGTGGTTCTCCGTCCTGACCGTTCCTACATAATATGAGAAAGAGAATATTTATAAGTATTTTCTGTTACAATACGACGTTATAGCGACACCTATTGTCGGTCAAATCCATGAATGCCGTGTAGTATTAGTGGGGTTTGTGAAATAAAGCTATACATGAAAATTAATATCATTATCATCATTTATGTCTTTGAACACTAAAATTTTCCACCTTCAGTTAGGACTTCATAGTTTAGAGGGATTATTCCACACTGTAAAAACATATATTATGAAATCTTTTACCAGATAAAGTATCATATATCATAAGACAGGAACTTATCAGATATGCAGTAACCGAATAAGGACATGTAGATATATGCACTAATTGCCAACCTAACAACTTAGTTGACCTCATTATAACGAACGATCTTTGTTTCTCGTTCACTGCCCTTGGCACTGGGACCCGTTTCAATAGGCGATATTCCATTCGTTGTTGGTCTCAGCTGTACCACAGCAGAAGTTTGCGTTTCAATACTTAGTGAACGCAACAGTGAGTAGCAATTTGTACATGAGCGGAACCAACAGTGGTAGTGATCGCTTCAGAGCTAAATTTCCGTTCGCTGTTGCTGCACTGTGGTGCCACTGTTTACGACCGGTGGAACCGGCGGCGGGCCGGCAGTTATGAGCGTTAATATTGTACAATGCCGCCTGAAAAGCATCGCCAGCTAAAATCTATTTGAATAGCCAGCACCAACGTGAGCTTTACCGGCATCAGTGGTCGCCGTTCCCCACTATACCTCAGCGGACGCTGTCAACATGAATGTGCTGCACCCGCGAGTCGCAAACCAGCGGGCGGAGACCGAAAGATTGGACAGTTTGGGTACTTCAGGGCAGAATTTTTGTGTCAGAGGTTTATCCTTATTTACCTTCATTATTTGTTTTAATGCAGTATTCAGTGGAAAATGGCCAAGCTTTCATCATTCAAGTACAGTACTATACTTTGCTTGCAATTTATTGCGATGAAATCATCGCAAAAAGGGTTGTAAAAACCACCGATGGGGCATAGATGGGTCATATCGCTTCAGTGGGCTTAAGATGTCACACTCACACTTCAGCCCTGCAATTACCAATCTGTTCACCCTCTTGGTCGCCTTGTATCCTCGTGGTGCAGATAGGGTATGCTTGCACGCAAGCAAAAAAAAGCGACCGGGCTGGGGAGTTAGCTCAGTGGTAAAGACCGCTGGACATTGTTGATTTGAGTCCCACTGCAGCCACTTTTCACCCCCACCCCTAGCAGTGGTAGATTTACTTCTATATCAATGGCCAATCCTTTTCATATCATGTCTATCTGGTCTGGGAAGTAAAAGAACTCTCACCACAGTAAATGTGTAGGGGTGAGATTTCTACCTGAATTCATCACATAAATTCGATCAACACCCACGTGGTGTAAAAGAACCTTGAGAAAGTCTGGTAAGGACCTATAATGGTTGACTGGACGTTAAATTAAACCAAACAAACCAACCAACTCACCCTCCAGGCCTGGGCTCCATGTTGGCTGACTCATTGCTGTGTTTAGGTTATATTGTATGAAGTCTCACTCACCCTTCAGCCCTAGGTTCTGTATTAGCTGACTCTTTGCTGTGTTTGGGTTACATGTATGAAGTCTCACTCACCCTTCAGCCCTAGGTTCTGTATTGGCTGACTCTTTGCTGTGTTTGGGATACATGTAAGATGTCTTACTCACCCCTCAGCCCTGGGCTCTGTGTTGGCCGTCTCTTTGCTGTGTTTGGGTTACGAGTAAGATGTCTTACTCACCCCTCAGCCCTGGGCTCTGTGTTGGCCGTCTCTTTGCTGTGTTTGGGTTACGTGTAAGATGTCTTACTCACCCCTCAGCCCTGGGCTCTGTGTTGGCCGTCTCTTTGCTGTGTTTGGGATACATGTAAGATGTCTTACTCACCCCTCAGCCCTTGGCTCCGTGTTGGCCGTCTCTTTGCTGTGTTTGGGTTACGTGTAAGATGTCTTACTCACCCCTCAGCCCTGGGCTCTGTGTTGGCCGTCTCTTTGCTGTGTTTGGGATACATGTAAGATGTCTAACTCACCCCTCAGCCCTGGGCTCCGTGTTGGCCGTCTCTTTGCGGTGTTTGGAGGCGGCCATCATCTCGGCGGCACGCTCCACGGGGTTCTCCACGCCCATCACGTCCTTGTAGAGCAGCTCGTACACGATGGCTGCAAGTAGAGTGACAGTCGTTAAGCAACTCAACAGGAGTGTCAGAGGGGGCAGGAAAAAAATTGCAATTTACTGCCTCAGAGAGACTGTAAAAACATGGAAAACACATCAATGTTAACCATGAAATTGATTTCAATCTATATCATCTTATTTTCGTTTGAATAAACTGGAAATGAAGACAAGGATTTCCTAGGATAAGTGGAAAACTGTCATCTCTGAATTATGTTTGTGTGTGTATGTGGGTGGGAGGAGGGGTGCAAATCACTCGTTTATTGGAGTAAATGGGGACTCATTTCTGTATTTATCGCTATTTACGCCTATTTCAGGTGAGATGTAAACATGGTATGAGAGGGACAGACCTTTGATATAGCAATTAGTCTACCACTGATGGGGATGAAGGGGAAAGATGGCTGTACAGCACATAGTCATGGTATGAGAAGCACAGGGTCGTTGTTGGTCTCGGTGGCATCACAACGGCAGTTTGCGTTTCAATTCTTTATGGATGCAACAGGGAGCGGTACTTTGAAAATGAGCGGCACCAACAATGGTAGTGACTATTTAAAGAGCTACAGGCATCTGACTCAGTCAAAAATGCACGCAGAGAGGTCAAACCAAAATTAAAATATGGGGAGATAAAAGAAACGAGGAATACTTTGGAATTATCAAATTAGATATTGATTTATTAGATATTCCGTTTGCTATGCTGGCATAGCGAATAGAAGGGGGGGCCAACAGCGAAGTAGATATTGAACTAAGACTAAGAAGTGTCCGCTGTTAGTGTCGTTAATTTGATGCTCCATTAGTTATGGTGGCAAAACTAGTAAAACGGGTCCCTTGTCTTTGATATAGTAGTGAGTCTTCCACTGCCAGTGAATAAAGTGATGAGGGATGCAGACCACACCACCTAGATATGGTAGGACCTAGACAGGTCGTTGATATTGCAGTTTGTCTACCACTGCTGGGGATGAAGAAGAAGAGTGGCTGCACACCACACCTTATAGACATGGTAGGAAAAGGACAGGCCATTGATGAAGCACTAAGTCTAGCACAGCTGGGGATGAAGGAGAAAAGTGGCGGCAGAATCTACCCACAGCAAACTCACACTTTAAGTTTCTGCAGTAAGACAATCTTGCTACAGTTTGTCTACAGTTTGTCTGTGGTTTAACATCAAAGGCAACCCTGAGGTATATAGTAACCATCAAAGATGTAAGCTTTCCACTTTTGCTGACTTAATCAGCCAATTCCTCGGGCGAACGAGGAGTAGTGCAAAGGTAAAGTTTAAGTTACCGTGCCCGAAAACAGGGGTAGTAAGAAGGTCTCCGTTTTGGCGGGGAGTGGGTGTTTGGGACGAGTTAACGGCTGAAATCCAGTGTTCCGACACAATTAAAGAATTCAAAAGCAAAATCCGTTGAATTGACAAACTTGCCATCATAACTCAAAACGTTCATTTCATACTATCATCAACCTATTTTGCTATCTTTGAGAAATCTAATATATTTGATCTCGATGTATCGTGAATGAAAATCTCTAGATATCCGTAATCCATCGGAATATATCTTAAACCCAGAAAAAACACATCCCTCACGAGGTGAATGGCGGAACAGAGGCGGAACTCGTCTAATATGTTACCTACCTAGTCTTCTGCGTGATTATCCCATGGACTGACAATAAAGACAGGCACTCAAGGTCAACTACACCGTCCTATATCCACCTTCTTTCTCTTTTTCGCGTGTGTCCATATATCAGGGCGGGGCATGACTATAATCTGTCCACAACAAGTTGGCTCATATATATTCTACATGCGGGACAGGGCATGATCATACGTGTTACACGATTATGGTCTGTCCACAACAAGTTGGCTCACACTCTACATGAAGGACGGGTATGATTCCACGTGCTCTCTGGTTATAGTCTGTCCACAACAAGTTAGCACACATTCTGCATGGAAAACAGGGCCCTGTTTTTTAGTCACGACAATCGTTATGGGCGACATGTTTCAGCCGTCAGTGTCCTATAGAGCTAAGATCTTAGAAGATCGGCGATATGTCGTGAGGCTACGACGCTTAGGGAGGTAAAAGGTGTCCTATAATCACGACAGTCGGTGGTTAATGGAGCAGAAACTGTCGCCCAAACTGTCTGAACTCAAGACATCTGTGGACATGTCGTACCGAATGTGAAACTTCACTTCCTGTGGGAATTAAGCGATGAAACACGAGTAAGGTATACATATAACCCATGATCGTACCAAATATGAAGAAAATCGCCCGCATCGTTGCGAAGATATTGGCGTTTGAAGTTGAATGCTCCCAAACTGGAAGGCGGCGCATGGACGGACTAGTGGCGACCTTGACATCATACCCCTTACTCGTATTAAAATTTCATCGCTTAATTTTGTCGGGAAGGGGAAAAATCCTCTATATACGCACAGTGATGTGTTATAGAACCTAAGACAGTTCTATACTTGTCGTGACGGCCGACACTTTTAGCGGCGATCATCCGTGGCGCGCTACGACGTCTATAGGACGGCGGCCATCTTTTGTCGTTCAAATACGTCGTAGATCGGCTGTGCGATCGTAGGCCTGCGACACTCACAAATGTCGTGACTAAAAAACAGGGCCCAGGGCATGTTTCTACGTGTTACACGGTTATAATCTGTCCACGACAAATTGGCTTAAATTCTACAATCAGAATGGGATATGATTCTAAGTGATCCGGTTAAAGTCTGTCCACAAGTTGGCTCACATTCTACATGGAAAACGGGGCATGTTTCTACGTGACCTACGATTATAGTCTGTCCACCACAAGTTAGCTCACATTCTACATTCTGTAGCGAGAGGGCCACTTCCAGCTATAGCAAGTGAGACGTACTATTATGGACATCCTTGATGGATTGTCATTGTAGCTACCAGTCGCTGACGCCCTTAGTCGTGAAGCCCGGAAGGCATTAATGTTTTTATATCCTCGGATCCTAATCTGGCAAAAGAATTCGTCAGGTCGGTGACAATTGGGTACACTCTTTTCAATGAAGGCCATCGGCGATTACTCGCGCGGCATGTGACTGACTCAACCTGCAACATGGCCGAACATGCAACATCACCCTTTGGCTAGAGTCAGGTCACCATGTAAGGTATCGTACAACAAACCTAATGGTAATCATTCATTCAGACCCTTACAGACTTCATGAACACACAAATCTGCTAAACTATAGATGCCTACCTAGGCTAATAAGCGGGATGAAACTGTCACTTCTCACTGCACATATAATATCACACCTTACCTTGATGACGCCTGGGACCTGTCTACCAACGAGGACTTGTTGGTTTGGAGCGGAAACCAATGGACTTTCTCTCAACAGTCCCTCTTATTCTACTTCGCAATTGTGTATTCATGTTTCCCAAAGTCACTCACTTTAATATGTTTGCCTGTAGCAAATATCCTGCTCCAAACTACATTTACTCTATGATTATGATACGTATTATTTGCTACAGATTCAGTTTTCTCAAGAGTTGATTGCATCCAGGGAGGGGAATCGTCTTACCATTCAACAACTGCAAATAATGCTGTTCCTATTCAGAAGCAGGGTGTCAGATGAGTGGGTTTCAAAATATAATTCAGAAGTGGTAACTAGATACCAGGCAGGGATGATATTGCTATGAAAAGCTCTAGAATTACAGGATAGTGACAATATCATTATTAATCCTGTATATGACTGACTGTCAGCTGTTATACAGTCTATATTGCCCGACTAAAGCTTTACAGTGCTTTAATTTCTAGATACAAATTTATTCCTTTATGTTTTAAACTTATCCAGAACATTGACGATAAAAGTATTCATTTGAGTAATTTTCGTTTAGTTCTATCCCTGCATACCGTCCTTGGAGTATATAAAATGGGTAGTCCCTGAAGATGCCACTGATGAAATTTTACTTCATACACCACCTATTGAATCTTCATCTACACAGCCAGTGGTAGGTAAGATGGTTCTTTAATTACTTTGATTAATACCTCTAAGGGATCTTATCGTAAAACTGGATGAGTTTTAATCTTGGCCACCGTATGCCATGACTGGAGTTTGGCATAGTGACTTCATGAGGCGAAGCCGAGTGAAGTCCGGAGCCAAAACTCCAGGAGTGGCATGCGGTGGCCAAGATTAAAACGAATCAGGTTTTGAGTTTATCCTACCCCATCTCCTCGATTTTGGAATATTACGTGATAACAATTCTGTATGCCACTAGTGGCATATAAAACTCCGTATGCCAGTCAGCGTGGCATACGGAAACTCAATGTAAAGCCTATGGGATTTTATATTAGGGGTAGGATAAAAACCAGTCAGGTGGGGGAGACATTACTTGTGATAACTATTCCCCAGACATTATCCTACCCCTCATATAAATCTCCATAGACTTAACATGGTATGACTGTATGCCACGGTTATGGCATAAAATATTTATATGCCACTGGTGACATATGAAGTTAAAAACATATAACAGGGTAGGATAAATCTAAACATCACTCAATTTCATATAATTGTTTATATGCCATTTGTTGTCTTCCGCTACAAATATCACTCAGCTCCGCTTTGTGATATCATGCCGCGAAGACAACTCATGCCATATAAACAATCATATGAAATTTCATGATGTTTCATGATAGTATCCCACACCTGTAACATATTAATTAAGAGGTTTGTTTCTTATTCCCCTGACCGTATTTCACACCTTTCATAAATTAGCATGTGTTTATTATCCCCCAGACTGTATTCCACACCTGTGGCATATAAATTATCATGTGTTTAGTATTCCCTGGACCGTATTCTAGACCTGTGGCATATGAATTGGTGCGTGCTCATTATTCCCTGGTCTTAATTCCAGACCTGTAGCCTATTGATTAACATGCAAGTATATTATTCCCTGGACCGTATCCCACACATGTATGTTGCTTTGGTTTGTTTGTTTGTTTGTTTGGTTTGATTTAACGTCCAGTCAACCATTATAGGTCCTTACCAGACTTTCTCAAGGTTCTTTTACACCACGAGGGTGGTAGTCGAATCTATGTGATGAATTCAGGTAGAAATCTCACTCCTACACATTTACCAATTAACGTGGGAGTTCTTTTACTTCCCACACCACATAGGCATGGTATGAGAAGGATTGGCCTTTGGTATAGCAGTAAATCTACCACTGCTGGGATGGGAGCCGAACCCAAAAACCTTGGGGTTACAAGCCCAGTGATGTGTGTCGCTCCCCAGACTGTATCCCACACCAGTGGCGAATGAATTAACATGTGTTTATTACTGGGACACCTGTGCTATATCAACTAACATGCAAGTTTATTACTTCTCTGACCTTATCCCACACATGTGGCATATTATGTGGAAACTTATTGAGCCTATAGTGGTGTCCGTTCAAGGTTTTTCATACCGAAATCAGAGCCTGCTGCCGTAGTCCAAAGACTCTATGGAATGAAATACTGAGAATAGCCATCACTTCTGGCTTAATAACTATGCTTTCCTATTATTATATACCTGGAAAAAACAATTTTATTCACAGTCTGACGGTGGGTCCAACATTATTCATGCGTCAGGCCCAGCAGCAGGTCGTATTTCATAGAAGTTCGTCCACAGGTATATAACAGTAATCAACACGTGTGGATGTGCTGAGAAGTGCCGAGTGAGGGGTGTCATTGCCTTAATGCAGACACCTGATCCCTCTTAAGCAGGTGGCTAGACCTCGCCCACAACGTCAGGTGAGCATCGTTATCACGTATTTTATACCTGTCCGTTACCTGTCTCTCACCTGTCCTTCCTCTACCTCACCAGCCACGGCCGGGTAACATGAGAAAACTAGGAGGTGCTTTATATTATTATATACCTGTGCGCGAGTGTCTCACACTTACTGGCTAGCTATACAGATTCCGTTCATCACAGTGCGACAAACTATAATCAATTCTACCCTCTGTACCGCGTAACTTGTTGAGACATAAAAAAATGGCGTTTTTGATTATTTCCAGGCATATGATAATAAGGAGACATAGTGAGGGTGGTTGACTTTCATCTGTTCTTTGTTGTTCTGGTCGAACGTATGCACCTCGTTCTTCGAACTCGCTGGGTAATTTCGACATAAAATAACGCGGAACAGATTCCATTCAGCCACCCTATGTCTCCCTATGGCCTAACTCATATTCACTTGCGATGAATCCATCGTACCACGGACTTATATCTAAGGTGTTCCAAGTCCGTGATCGTACCAATAGGGCTGGGCCTTTACAGTGTGACCCAGATACCGCAAAGAGTTGCCCAACACACCAGGGAGATGTTTTGTAGAAGAGACGATTTTAATAGTGACTTTTTGGTGTATAGTCGGTGTATAGTCGAATTATCATACCTGCAAATCCATGGTACCGCAATATCAAATGGGTCTTTGATTACCAGTGATCGTTTCGGCCCAACAGGACTATGCAACAACTTGTCTGTGAAACACCTCCCTGTATTCCCGTGGAGTAATATTCCGTTACCGAGGCTGTGAACGCAGTACAGTAAAACCCCGCTTAAGGGGAACACCCTCCGTTCCGAGCAAAGTGACCCCTTAAGTGGGGTTAAGAAGCATTCTGTATCGAAATAACTGTCCTCTTAAGCGGGTTATCCCCTAATAAGCGAGGTTAGAATAAACTCTTAATAAATTTCCGTTCCGAGCAAATTGTCTCCTTAAGCGGGGTACCAATTGATCCGATGGTCACAGTGCGCCCGAATATTCACTATGGGCTCAGTGCGCCCAAAAATTATCTATACTGCACCCCAAGTAGCAGGTAGTATTTCATAGACGTTCGGCCATAGGTATGTAATAATATGGTCCAGCACATTATAATACTGAGTGTTATTATCAACCGTGCAACACAAAGGCGCTTTCAAATTACAGAGCCATTAGTATTAGTAAGTTTAAAGGCAAATCTGATAATTTACAAGTGCAACCTGGTTGATACTTAAATATTAACTATCAGACACACTGATCCGTTTTGACTTGTTCTAATGTCATATCAATATAAATGTTTAAACGTTCTGTGCAATACCTAGCCCTTTCAATATGCTGCCAGGTGAACAATGCGTGTTCTTTAATACGCCAGCCTTTGGTCATCTTCACCCCTGTAGTACGCTGGTGATTTTGGGATTATGATGTCATTTTACAGCCATTTTAGTCATATATCGACATTACCATGATGACATTATATATACAATTCCTAATAATATTAACCGTTAGTGAGTTTTACATAGGTCTGGGAAATATTATCAAAATTTTCGCAATTTTTTTACTAGAAAATTACAATTACTAGAATTTCAAAAAAAATGCCTCAAGGCATCCTAGCGTACTACACCCGGGAGTGCCTCCAGGCATCACAAAACTGTGAGTAAAAGACCTTTTTTGTTTTATATGTAACTTGAGTTTGTGTCACTGGCAAAGTGATCGTACAAATTTGAACGTTAATTCTATCAGCTACAATAATTTAAACAGTAAGAGGTTCGATGATAGACTAGTAATTCTAGCCAAGATGTCAATCCACATACATTTATCTACTCACTTTGCATAAAAGTCATAAAGTCCTGTGGCTATTGAATGAATAAAAGAAAACTTATTTTATTTCCCTCCTTTTTTCCTCATGACCCTAGTGTTAGAAATTAACCTCAAGCTTTAGCAAGATTACTACGTTAGTAATCAAATCCAATTGATTCAGTATTAAAACAATTATTGTCACTTTGAGATATGCAATATACATATTTATGATGTGGAATGCTGTTATCATTGCAAAAATATACTGAATTGAGTATGTCAAAAAAGATGAATGCTCGTAAAATGTCAAATTACCATAATGATACACCAATAAGGAAACTGGCTTACTGTTTTCGTACGTCAAAAATACGTGGTGATAACATTAATCATATATATCGTATTTTAACGTATAGTTTTTCAGGTATAAATACTCCATGGGTAGAAGCAGGCAGTGTTACAGGGTTACTCAGCCTTAGGGGTGGCCGTTCGAGGTCTTTTGACTAAAAAATACAGCCCGACGTCAAAAGACCGAGAACGGCCATCCTACGGGCTCAGTAACTCAGGGGGAAATGTCTCTTTCCTCCTAAGGATTTACATCTCATGAATGAACCTTGCAATGAATAAAAAAAATACAAAAAAAACCCAGGAAAGAAAACCCCATGCTTTTTTCACTGCTTTTACACCACATCGGTGGTGATCGAATCAATAAGATGAATTTAGGTACAAATCTCACCCCTACAAGCTTACCGAGGTGAGTAATTTTAGCTCGCACACCATTGAGCTAACTGCCCTCCCTCCTACCTCTTATCCCGTCCGGCCGAGAACCTCCGTACTTAACCCGGGCCCCGCCGCTACATCTGATTGTAACGAGATCATCACACAGTTTTGGAAACACCGATTGGTAAAAGAAAAAGTTGGAATACCAAAAAGAATGTTGTTGCTCCAATGCCAAAAAAAGTAGCCCCCACCCCAATATGAATAGGGTAAAAGCACTGGGGAAGCTAAAATAATGTGGCCTTTTTAGATAAGACTTTCCTTCCTTACCTTAAATTAAACCCAGCTAATTCAGCCAATTGTCAAAGTATGCGGTAGTGGTCACACTTCCAATGGTACATACTGGTATGTGTATAACTGAAATTTGCTCTTTCGGAACATTACCCAGATCTTGTTGTTTGATGTGTTAGTCGTGGAATGAACACACTCTCTTCTGATGATGAGTAATAATTCTCATATGACAATCTCTTCTTCCTTGTTGTCATCCTAAGGCTCGGATTGTACACTGCTTTTAATATGACCTTTGAGGAGTTCTTGTGATACATGTGCTATGATGGTTTCCACCTAAATTAATTTCATTGATTTGATCACCACCCTTGTGGTATAAAAGAACCTTGAGAAAGTCTGGTGGGAACCTGCAATGGTTAACTCACTCTCCTAGCAGATCTTTCGCAGCGCTAGCGCTTTATCTCTGCCCCGACCCCGGGAACCCAGGGGGCTGTTTCACTAGGAGGGTAAGCTGTCATAATGAGACCACAGTGATAGTTTGCGTTTTATGAGAAGGTGCAGTCAAGCATGAACGTGAGTCAGGTAAGGAGTGAGACCAACAGTGAGAGAGTACGTTTCACTAGAAATTAGGTCTCACTGTACCTATCACTGTTGAGGCACTATTAGTGACAGGGTAGACCATGTCACTGTTGGGTTTAGAGCTTTGTTTATGTCAGAGTAGGGCATACTTCCCGTAGGAGTTAGGTAACGAAATTTTTACACGAGTAAGGTAAACATATGACCTATAATCATACTAAATATGGAGAAAGTCCGCCACACCGTTCTGAAGATATCAGCGTTTGAATTTTGTCATAGCAAATACTGCTCTGGTGGCCAGTGTCCCACCGGCCTCCTTCAAATGCGTGTGCATAGCGAGATCTGTGCCAACAGTGAGAGTTGGTCTCACCTCAACAGTGAGAGCACTGATGAAACGGGAACTTGTCATTGTCACTGTTGGTATCGCTGTTGCTGGCACTGTTGCGGGCCTAGCTCTCGCTTGTACCACCCCACTAGTGAAACGCCCCCCGGGTATCTACTAAAGACAGTAGGGACCAGCTAACATTTCAGATTCAAAACAAGGCAACTGTCAACTGTTATAAAAGTCAAACAACTGATATATCTTGAGTTGGGAAATATGGCGATTGTTAAAGGAACTTCACAGACAATCCAGTTGATTCTTCTTAAGATTTTAACCACTTTATGATGTGAATCAACACTAGATTAGATTGCGCCTTCGAGTGAGCACATGTGTTATGTTGACAAACAAAACCCTGCAACACGATTGGTGCTTTCCACTGAAGAAAGTAATTCCAGAGACTGTGTCTGGTTTGAAATAACAAATAACAAAAATGAGTGTAAATCATTAACCATATAAATATGTGTATCTCTATGTACAAGTAGAATACAAATACTGCCCAAACCATGACAAATTTAGGATATTTGAAAAACTGGCGGATGGGACCGATTCTGTCCCAAACAGGCAGGTCGGTGCAGAGATACAAGCGGCCGCAGGAAATAGAGCGTAGAATATCTGCTAGGAGAGTGTGGTTAACTGGACGTTAAATCAAACCAACCAACCAACCAACCAATTCTTAACAGTAAAACACCTAAATCACCCAAAACGGTCGCATCTCAGTCTTATCCTGAGATCCTTTAAGATCGTCACAACTGAAAAAACACAACAGTCTCAACTTAATATTGTCACGACTGAAAAACACCCCCTAGGATGGCCAGCTAAAGGGGGTATTCCACCAACCAGACAAAAACGTTGTACAGCGCCCGTATGGCGGTTGCTGGGGTTGCTGGCATATCTGCTCAATTTTAAATCATCTGTCGGGTTGGTGGAAGCACACACCAGACATTTCAGCAGGCTTCGGTTCTCCTGCCCGACGTTTAAGACGTCGGTTGGAGGATATTGGGGTTCATAGGAGTGTCGCCTCATGGTTGCTGAGCGTCTGCTGGGGCGTCTGGCCATTTCCCAGCTAAAATGCGCTTCCACCTACCAGAATTTTCAGGCGATACTCCAACCGATACCCCCATCAACCCACCACAAGATGTAACTATAACGTCGGCCGAATAACTAATTGATTAGGTTTTTGTCTGCTGGAATTGGGCATCTGGCCGACACATTTGAAGAGTATGAAACACGCCCGTGGGTTCTGCCGGGAGTTGCGGCGAGGGAACGCCGCCAACACAGTGTGAGTGATACCGGCGATATCCGTAACCGCGAACGGACATCGAAAATTCCGACACTTTTGGCAGAATTCTAGCACCATAGCGTGCCATACACATTCATAACATCAATCCTTATCTTTATTTACCTTCATTGTTTGATTTAATGTGTATTTCCGCGGTTATTTGACGAGCTATCGGCGCTCCCGTACATTTCCCGACACGGCGATAGACTGCTCCGCTCGATACGCGGCTTCCCCGGGGTCGGAGCGTCGCAGTACGTAAAATGCGGCGAACGTCCACCAGTTGGCGCCACGGCAGGGGCGTCGGCTAGGATCTGCTGGAACTTTGAACCCACCAGACGCTCGTATGACGTCCAAATGAACGCCTGTTGGGGGTTTCGGTGGAGTAGCGACGCATTTTGAGGCCATTTTCCCAGACGTTTCAACCGACGTCGGCTGAAAGGTCGGCTGGAACGTCTGTTGACGTTGAAAAAGTGGTTGTTTGGTGGAATACCGCCTTAAGGATCGATCACCTGTCTCAGGCCAGCCCACTCCGGTGCCTCGCGGTTGTCCCGTTATTGTTCAGGTGTGTCAGGGTCTGCGAGGGCCTGCGACTTTTACATCTGGGCCCTGTTTTTTAGTCAAGATATCGCAAGTATCCATTGGCCACCGATTGTCGTGACTATAGCACACCTTTTACCTCCCTATGTGTCGTATCTATACCAAGTGTCGCAGCCAACCTAAGATCGTAGCTCTATAGGACACTGACAGCTAAAACATGTTGTAAGTTACGAATGTCATGACTAAAAAACAGGGCCCTGTTTACAGTTGTTCACCTTTTCAAGCTAGTGTAAACACAGCAATAGCTGAACATTAGGTTGAACAGAGTCACGCTCTTGCAAATCTATTGATATTATTAAGGCGTCATATTAGAATTAGGATAGTTACTTTACTAATAGAATTCGCCTTGATTATTCAACTTTTCGAAATTTGTTGAAAAAGTTCGAAACAGGTCGAAAATCTACTATAATAACGCGCTGTCGAGAAATGACACATGGGATGATCTATATGCAATAATAGCAATGTACTTTTTTCTGATGTATTGTTATACCTGACTTTGACTGTGTCTGAAAAACGTTGCGTGCGCGATGACGCTACACGTCAATAAAAATAAAAAAATAGAAAAATAAATATATCGGTATTCAAAGACAGCCTGATTTCCTATACCCCCCAAAAGGTGAAACTCTAAATAGTCACGTGATTGATTGTTTTGATAGTTTAACGTCCAATTTGTTCAATTAGACATATATATAGTCACGTGATCACATACTCCGCACATCACAATCTGACGTAAGGTCATCAATACCACATGGACATGAGCAGGCAGTATACGTAGGAGGTATGGCCACAGGTACATAAATGATGTAGAAGAGGTGGAGTAATACTAATCAAATACAGGTTACATGATCCCACAATGGATCAAAGTACACATGTATACAGCTGCAGTTTTCACAACTTCTGTTTGCCTTTCAGCGTCCCTAAGACAGCCAAGCTTTTAATATCAAGACGCAGAAGGATGATTCTGTACCTGTTTTCTTCTTTCCTCTTTTTTGAAAATAAATCCATGGCTGTCAATATTGAAGGTGTCGGTATGGGTATTCAGTCGTCATGTTCAACTGAATAAACAGGAAATCACCCTCCTATGTCACCAACAACAGGAACCTCCCATTCTTTGCTCTTCTGGTGCACCCCCCTTATAACCAGGCATGGAATCTTTGGAAATTAAAAAAAGGAATCCGGGGGAATGTTGGCCTGTGTTTTTAGCTATTCTAGTTGAATCTCTGACCTTAAAGGAGAGCTGATATGGCCTTTTTTTTAATTATGTTTCGTTTATTTAACGTCCCATAATCAAGAGTTTAAGTCCAAAATTAATCAAAAATTGCACACTATCTTTCAGTTTTTAATATCTTGAAGCCCCACGTCGGTATGATAAGGATTGACCTTTGATATAGCAGTAAATCTGTCCATACAGAGTTCCTGTTGGATTAGCATGGACACTTTATAGTAGGCGGACAATAAAAACCAAGGATTGAATATCATTATCCACTTATTATATTAATTGATTCTGATTATACAAAACTTGTGGTAAGTGTGATACTATTGAAATATACTGGACTGGTCTTCCCAGAAATAGGATTAGATAGTTACATATATCTTGCTACTTAAACCCTTTACGGAAGGGTGCCTGCTGCTGAGCTACTTCCATTAGAACGGGTGTTGGTGGCAGTTTGTTCCGCTAGAGGACGGGCATATTATGGTCAAAATTCATTATTCAAATTTGCGATGACGTAATACGATACATAATGATAAGCATTTTATTTCTGTTGAATAGAAATACTAAATTTAATATCATATCTACATTTTGTGAAGATTTCATGAATTTTTTTTTTTTTTTTTTCTGAGGGTGTGCGGCTGCCATCCAGTTCAGATCTAGATCGAGCCTCGTCTGATAATTATCATTTCTTTGTTGAAACATTTTTGTAAATATTGGAATACTGATGCCTCATGATGCCTCAAGGCATCATGCGTCTTTAGTGCGGTGATGCCTCCAGGCACCATGCGTCCTTAAAGGGTTAATCCCTTCTTGTCATGGATTATATCGAGTGTTCACTGTAGCAAGCATTGAGGGATCAATATGTCTCTTATAGTTTGTAACATTACTCATTTACACTGATTTCAATCCGGCGAAAATTAGACTCCGACTTCCCAGGGATATCATTTGGGGTAAAGAAAAGAGTGGAAATATATTTCATGTGAAATTTACTGTTTCCGAGAGACAAAAAAAACATGGATAACAGATCGTTGTTGGTCACGGATTGGGGCTGAGGGTGTGTGGGGATGATTTATTGGCATTAATGAGGCTCAATTTGTACCATCTTCGTTTTACATAAGAAACAGAATCTCATGAACCGGTAATGAAAACAAGGATTTCCAAGGAAAAGTGGAGAACTGCCATCTGTAACTTTCTGAGGACATTTTGCCAAGTTCTCCCCTCAGGGACTCGCCCCGTTAGACAACTCGCCCCTTGTCCGCTCGCCCTTCAAGTTTGCTCGCTCGGAAATATGTGCATTCATAATCATCAGCCATGACATCACAAGCAAACGTTGGCACTTTGTAATGGACCTCCGCCAGTGACTTCTATTGCCACTCTTTTTTTAACATGAGACGTCAAAGTGTGTTTGTTTAGTTTAACGTCCAATATGTTCTGTTGGACTTAAAATGTTAGATGCTTCCTTGCATAAAAGATGACTTTTCATACTTGTATTTTTTCTTTGCTTCCCAGGTGCTGTCACAACTGTAGTCACGTCCACAAAAGTTAAAATCTCATATTTGTCTCAACGTAGTGTCTTACAAAAATATTCTTGCCATTGCTTTATCAAAGTATCCATATCCATATCCTCAGAGACCAAGAAAACGTAGAAAACCCGTTGTTGCCAGCCGCGGCTTCGGGATGGAGGTCAGTGGGGAGGTTCAAACCCGTTTTTTGATTTCCAATGAATGAGGCTCAATTGTCATTATATCTATTATTTTAAACAAGGACAAATGAATTTACACTAAAAAAAAGCTGTTCTACTCCCTCCTATGGGTGGGCTGGGGGATTTCAGGCTATACATGTTGCTGAATTTTTACGATTTTAAAATGATGAATGAAAATCTCGAACAAACATTTCGGATTTGCGTCATCAGCAAACATGCATCCCTGCTATTCACGGGGATGGTGGGAGTGATTTGAATTTGGGACCATCCATATAGTACGATGGGTGGGTGGGGGGGGGGGGGGGGGGTTAGAAGATTTCAAGTATGCTCCTTCTTTGTTCTATTGCGTAAAAAATCAGGAGGGGGTGGTGTAGGGGTAAAAAAAACTTCAGGAATTCTGCGTACGAAGTTTATGGCTGCGTACGAAGTTTACCGCTCATATCAGTCGTTAGTGGTGACTGGAGATGTGCAGACCTCCAGCGTGATTCTCGCCCATTGACTGCCGCCAAGGGCCACTCACAACCCACTCGGGGCACAGCACCTGTGTGGCACAGGTGATGCGCTATTCAGCGGACTGGCGGTAGAGGGTGCGGGAGTGTCTCGTCAGTGGGCTGCCGCGTGAACGGACAAGTGGTCTGCGCCACACGCTTCATGATCGGTCACAGCTGTTAACAGGCATGGGACCGGAATATAACAAAAAAAAAACATAATGGAAAATGGTTTCCGGGAATTCGGGTGCCTGTATTTCTCGCGATTCTTATAATTGAATTTCTGGCTTCAGCTCAAAGCTGACATAGTCGGTTCATTATGTTAACTTATTTTCTCCTCGAATTTATATTGATTAAGAAAACGTTGCTAAGTACACTTCTAACCCCAACCTATGCTACCTTGAAATGACAATTACTCGTCAGATCCAAACCGTTGCTATGCTACCTCCAGGTGATCATTGTAAAAAAAAAAAAAAAAAAAAAAAAATCGAATTTATATTGACCTCTGCAAGAATGGTCGTCTCAAGATAATGTCAAAGAATCCGGATATCCGGAAAAATCCTGAGAAATTCCAACTAGTTCTCACCCATTCTCCGCTCATTGAATGTGTTTTATTGTGTGAATAGCATGAACATAAACGGCCATTTTGACATGAGAGGACGGACCCTCTCCTTCTTGCTGCCAAATGAACAAATAGTGAACAGCGACCGCCATCATGATGTAACGGTAGATGGCCGACCTCCTATATGCCATAGAGACCCAGGGACGATGTGGATCAGCTTTACTCAACACTTATAGATAACCATATGGATGGCTAAGACTGTCTTAGCGAATAAACTTAAATATTATTAAATGATATCCCTTGTACGAAGGTCTTCATGTCCAATCCTGTATTATTAAACAGGTCCCTGGGACCCTGTTTATCAGTGACGGCAATCGTTAATAGCAACCGTTTGGGGGTGTTCGTGTTCTATAGTCAAACGACCGTACATTATCGGTCAACGATCAGTAGCTACGTAGTGACGATCGTTAATTACCTTAATTATCATCCAAATGGTCGCAACCAACGACAAGGTTAAACATGCAGTACAGGGATAATGGGTGGTTATAGCTCTTTCTTTCATATATTAGAAGTTGAAAAATTGAAAAATATTTGGAGCAAGTGCTTCTATATATCTAACGTACCTATATCCTAAATTTTATAATTTCCTTAAATCAAACTTGATTATGAGTAAGATTTGACTGAAAATGTGAAAAATTCAGGCACTGCACTACTGCAAGGCTCCCCATCGCTTGGGACAACGAGTATATATTTCTCTATACTCGTTGCTTGGGATGAAGGAAAAAGCTGGCTGCACCCCACAGCACATAACGGTAAGTGTCGCCCTCTAACGTCTATGCCCACAACGACAGGTTGCTCTGGTTATATAACAGCACCATCATCATTGATCATTCCCTCACTCTTCTAATGCAGGGTGGTGCAACTATCTCATAAATAATCGCATATAATGAAAAGCAAGCTAACCTTTCTATTTATCAAAAGGTGAATTTTGTACTATTGATATGATTAACTTGTATATGAAAGGTTAAGTGATTGGCGCATAGAAATCTTAAGTTTCAAAAAAGGATATCTAAATTGTTTAATAACACTTGAACTATTATTCAACTTATACAAAGTGTCCATAGGGACCACATAGGGAGTTTGTATGCACATACCCGGCGCATACGGATATGGTGTATGCTCCTTGGGGCGCATATGGGAAAAAAGTGCGTACGGGAAAATAGTGCATAACTAAAATAAAGTAATATTGACATTCCACTTGTTCAAAAAATGTGGATCATAAATACAATATAGAATGGTTTCAGATAAAAGCGACTGTATGCTCCTCGGAGGTGACTCTGCGCAATATACTCGTATATGCTCGGATATTACTGCGCGTCAACTCCTCGGAGCATACGGGCGGTTGTATCTGAAACCAGTCAATATTGTGAATGTACTGCAACATAAAGAGACAGACAGTCATGATACTGCAGTGGATCGTAATATGAAGCTGCAAACACCGAATGTAAAAGGGCAATTTATTGAGGCATATGAAGCCAATAGCGAATACTCACAGCAATCAAACCGATATAACCTTATGAACTTCTCTTCTTTTGTACATATCTAGAATGAGCCAAATACAATGATGTCTAACACATGTTTTTTGCCATGATACACTGGCAGATATCTTACTGACCTGCTCACATATACAAAAGGTCACTTCATCAAGGTCAAGTAAGTCAAATGTCAAATAGGTCACATTTCTTGTGACTGGGCATACTGCATGTACCTCCAGTCGCAAGGAAATGCAGTTCACATTGTGTGCTGCTTTCCTTGTACTTTAAACCCTTGCAACTTGCGGTACCGGCTCACAAGCTCCTTCAGTCGCACAGTTTGAACCGGCCTTGAACTACGCCCACTTGCGACTTGAGTGATTGCGTTTTTAGGTACATCGGTACGTCCAGTCTCAGACTAACAGTAACAAATATCAAACATGTTTGGTATTCAAAAACGCTTGCGACTCGGCGTACCTGAGGTACCTCCAGTCTGAGACTGGGTGTACCGGGTACGCCCGAGTCTCAGACTAGCAGGGAACTTTTGCTGCGTTGCGCGCCTGAGCGTCCGCCCAGTCTCAGACTCAAAAACGCAGAGTGTGAACTGGCCATAAGGTCTATGAAGAGTTGTTTCATTGGTGTTAATGAGGGTCAATTTATATATTTGCTTCACACATTGTATAAATAGTGAACATGAAAATGTGGGTTTCCACAGGAAAACGGAAAGCTGCGATCCCTGTACAAACAGCTAAATAGGCACGTTATGGATTTACGAGCTGTATGTATGGATTCCTACTCACACTGACAGATGGCAGAGTTCTCTAGGTTCTGGCGGGACCTCACGCTGTCAAAGTGGTTGTGGTCCGGCTGACACAGCACAACCTGCAGCAGTCAAAACAGTCACAATCTATGTTAACTGGACCAAGTGATTTATTCTTGTTTTTAACAGAAATGTCAGTTTAGGTCAACAGAAAATAGGAAGTATTTTTCATGCGGAATTAACAGGCCTCCCAGTGCTCCACTTCCTCAGTATAGGTTTTTAAATAGGTTTTGAAAATCAAAATATAGGTTTTTACAGGCCCAAAATATAGGCTTTTATACGTTTTTAGGGTTAACATATTCAGCATAATGAGAGTCAAAATAGAGTGAATCGCTTATTTTCACTTCTTAATTTCTAAAAAATGTACCTAGTACTAAATTGCAGGACGTCCGGATGTCTGTCTCATCAGGTTATACCTAGCAAGCATGTATATATATGCATGTTGATTTTCCAACAAGCAAGCCAACCTGGCAAGAAGTCACACCAACTATAGATTCTAATGCACTTTTATGATCTCTTAAACAAACCGATAATGTGGATTTCTTGTCATTTGACAATCTAACTTTGTGTCAATTTAACTTCTAAGATTTCCTGTACAAGTCCAAGAAATACTTGGTGTGCGGAAATTATGATGCTAAGTAGATGCTCACCTGTCCTTCATTCTCATGTTTGGCAAAGCTGATTGGCTCCTTACTGAAGTCGTGGAAAACGAGGAAGTTTTTGCTAGAAACAGAAAAGATGAATAGTGTTTATCTCTTACGCGATATTTTAGGACATATGTACACCAGTAAAAGTAGGAAACCGGAAATGAGTGTCAAATTGGCGTCTCTGAAAGCCTAACATGCAGGGAATGTTGGTTTGTCCAGATTCTGGGCCGTCGACGGTGTACATTTAAACGTGTTTTCCATGGGACAGATAAAAAGGTATGCACACTCTTCAATACCCACCAGTGAACGAGTCCTGTCTATCTGAAAACATCGACGTTTTTTTGTGGTCACCCTTTGACTCAAAATGAAAGACTTCATATAAAACCAGCGACCATCTTGTGAGCTCCTATCGCCCTCTCATATACCACCAACTCTTTCCAGACCTCAGTGCACGAGTCTATGTTCTTCTCCAAACTCTGTCATCATGTTATACCCGTTGCATACATTCACATGCTCCACTGAGTCAATGAGGAAGTTGGCAAACACCAGTGACTGTGGGAAGGACAATCTCTCACACTTTAAGAAGCAGTCGGTAAATCAAATAGATATCTAGGTATAAAAACGCTTTCTGGCTGCAGCCTGTCATTCTAGTTCATGAAGTACACATTCAATTCTGCAATTTGAATCAATTCTCCATACATCAGAAATGTTTATTTCCAATGCCGGGTGACTATACTGAACAAAGGTATGAGAATGTTCATAACCCCACTTGTAAAGGTTACACAATGGATCCTTCTTTGACTAGAGCGTGGCGCATACCAAGGACCTGTCAAGGGTGGATTGAAGAGGTTTGAATGACTCCGCATCTAAAAGTTTGCACAAATAAAAGACAAGTGCTCCCAGAGACCGTGTACTAGGAAGGAACTCGATCGAGATCCGTAGCTGGGCCCTGTTTTTTAGTCACGACATCGCAAGTCTGCGATCACCTAAGATCGGATCAAGATTCTACGGCATTTTCTACGACACAAGATGGCGGGTGTGCTATAGACGATGTCGTAGGTTGAATCAAACGATCTTAAGACAAGTATAGAACTGTCTTAGGTTCTATAAAACGTCACTGTGGATTTCCTACACCTTCCTTACGAATTAAGCAATGAAATTTTAACACGAGTAAGGGATACATATAACCTATAATCGTACCAAAAATGGAAAAGATCGGACTCACCGTTATGAAGATATCGGCGTTTAAATTTGAAACATCGGGCTATCATCGGATATGGTACAAGCACTCTCCTAACAGATCTTTCGCGGTAAAGCGCGCGGAATCTCTGCTGGGAGATTGAAATAAGCGCAGAGTGAGGGTAGAGCTACACTGGCCACCAGAGCAGCATTTACTATGACGAAATTAAAACGCCGAAATCTTCATAACGGTGCGGCCGATTTTCTTCTTATTTGGTACGATTAAAGGTTATATGTATACCTTACTCGTGCTCAAATTTCATTGCTTAATTCCTCCAGAAAGGTAAGTTCCGCGTTTGTTACGACATGTCCAGAGTGGTCTTAGACATACGACACTTAGGGTCACATTTTCCGGTCCAGTGGCCACCGAGTGTCGTGACTATAGCACACCTTTTACCTCCCTAAGTGTCGTATCTCCACTAAGTGTCGTATCTGCTCTACGATCGTATCTCTCTAGCACACTTACGGCAGATACGTGTCATAAGTTACGAATGTCGTGACTAAAAAACAGGGCCCTGGTGAAGATATACAACATGAGTTTTGGTTGTGGAGTGATCACAAGAGGCAAAGCCGAGTAAGACTACATAGCAGACCAAAATAAATGGTGTATTTTCAGCAGCTATAGATCAAGTTGGTTCAGATTTTATCTAACCCCCATTACTGACTGATTGGCTAACGTTTGTGACGTCATTGTCCTTCGAGTATTTTTTTTACAATACTCCATGGGCATTGAGTACGGATAACCAATGTTGAGTCTAGGGTGAAAAATACCAGGGATGAGATAATCGGGAGGACTTGTGATGCATGTTATTTTAAAAAGGAGCAATTAAATTTGTAGTCACAGACGGATAAGCACAGGGCCCATACGTTGTTGTTACTGTCGTGAGATTACTGCATGATCAAACTTGGTGAGGTACAGGTGCCAAACACTATAATATCAAGTAACCTCCAACACGTTAAGTGGGATTCATGTACCTCCAGCAGGGTTCCTCTGAGACACTTTTTCTGGTATTATTTTCCAGTACATAGTCTCCTCGTTTGATGCCCCCAGGTCTCGATTCCCTGAGACTGAGGTGGTGAAGGGAGAATCGGCACCATTAAATTCCTCTGCCAGGCAATTTGGATTTTAAACCTGTTTAAGATTTTTCAGGCACTTTAATGAGACTGGCATACCTCTCGCTGGTAATAAGGGTCCCCTAGTCTCAGTGGTGTGCCTTTTCAGTTTCACACAGGAAGGGGCCCTGCATCAGAGACTATGTACCCTGGACATGGGTATTTGGGTCTCAAGGAAGGCATTCACATGAGGAAAGGCTGCAAGCCAAAGACCATGTAACTTTTGAAAGGGAGCTTGTCTGAGACTATATATACCGGGTTTGTCCTTTCATGTGAATCTGATCTGCAATTTTCCCTAGACTGGGAAAGCTTAATTTCAGCATTCTGCTCTGAGATTATTGGACAGGAGGAACACTATCGGAGACTGGGGAAAAGATGTAAAGTACACCAGTCTCAAGTTCATGAGTCTCTCCGTGTGAAATCCCACTGCTTCAAAGGTCAGAGGTCTCTCACCACCCTACCCCAACTTTTTACATACAATTCCCAATACCCCTCCGCTATACTCTACACCTCTACCACATTCTACACTTACTTTCCCATTATATGAAAATATTAGTTCTATTGATCGTGGCAATTGCCACACCTTCTCTCCTATCCTAATGTTGATAGTGAGACCTACTTATGTTCCCTATATCTCATAAAAGATTTGTTGTACCTCTAAAAGACCGCAAACCTGCTCTTAAACACGTCAGTGATGATTTGGATGTGTGTGAGTTTGGGGAGGGGTCCTGTTTAATCGAGACAAATGTTTGAGCTGTGGTTAGAAGCCCCGACCCAACACTAGGCCACGGGGTTATCAAGGTGTCTTTTCAGGTCACGCTGCTCGATCCCATGGGGACGCCCCGCCTGATACACCCCGCACTCTCCTAGCAGATTCCTCCTGGTTCTCCCACCTACAACCCGTGGTGCAGATCTCTGCTTGGAGATGAGCTGGATCTTGGAGGTGACCTCGGGTCAGGTTTGCCTACCTCGCATGCTGGTCACCTGCGCCACTTCAGCATGCATACGCCGTGGGCGCGGCGTGGCACAGGTGACCGGGATTACCCTGCGGGGTGGAATCCCTACAGAGTGGGAGGAGACGAGGGTAAACACCCGCCGTGTGTGCTTCCCGCATGGAAGACGGGAAGTGCTTTGTCCCGGTGTGCCGTCGGGCCCGAGTTGCGGGTACCTAGTGATGGTTATAGCCGAGTACGTTTAAATAAAGCTTACGTCTTCATACATGTGTTTGTAAACACGAGATCTGGGCAATGATAATTAATGGTCCTTCAATAGTTATCGTTCTCAGTAGATTTCAAAGGCACGTGTTTGATATCAAAGAAAATTATTTACATTTCTTGTTTAATATGATGGGTTACAGGGTATTCCTGGAAAACGTATGGATTATGAATTACATGAATTTGCGAATGCATTCTCAAGATATTTAGTCATACACGTTTCGGGTTGTTATTTTTTTTTAGATCATTGTAATGATTATTTGTACTAAAGAGAAAACAAATTTAAAACATTGTAGCTCAAATGAGGGAAATATTCATCATGCAAAAACAATTTTTTGCTTGCTTAGTGAAATGAATCGGGGATATCCGTTGGGTTCAGAATTTAAAAAAGTGGAAATCATTTTCATATGGAATTTGCAGCCTAAGAGTGACTAAGAAAACGTGGAAAGGAGTCGGTGTCAGCCACGGTGTGGGGCTGAGGGTGTGTGGGGAGGTTCAACCTACCGTTTTCTTGGCATAGATGATGCATTATTTTACATAAGGAAAAGGTTTGGTTTGATAAAAATTTTGATAATGAATGATTGGATTTATATGAAATATTGATTTTTTAGATGCTCGTAGAAATATGCAAGTGCTAAACATAATGTTCAAACAATCAAAAAACCTAACTAACTTTAATACTAGAGCTAGGACAACTCGTAGTCAACGTAATATAAGTTTCAGTAAAGAAAGAATTATTAGCAGTTCCTATTTTAAATCTCCAGTATATCGAGGAAATGCCCTCTGGGATAAATTGTCGCCTGCAACCCAACGATTAGCAGACACCAAAGATTTTAAAAAAAGAAGTAAAAAAAAAATTCTCGGTATATGATTGGATTTGTCTGATTTGTTTACGCTATTGAATGTTGACGATCGGGAATGTATCAATAACTCCATCCTTATACTCATGTCACTCACATGTCTTTTTGTATTACCTTGTGATCTTAAACGTGGGTTCAGACTGTTTTATGATTTCATGTATATAAACGGTGGAAGATCTAACCCCGGTGAGAACCGGTGTCAATAAATAAAAAAATTACAAAATTAATCCATCAATCCATCAGCACTCTACCACCATACTCACGACACTCTACCATCACACCCATGATGCTCTACCGTTATATCCATGACACTCTACCAGCATACCATCACGCTCTACCAACATACATAAAAATGAATCATCTAGTATGTATCATAATTATAACAACCTACCTAATGGCCTCCATCCGTCAAATGTTCTCACCGAACTCTCGTGTTCTCAGTTAACAAGATGTTTTCATGAAAACACACCTGCCACCTTACGGAGATGCTGTCCAAGTTTGTATCGAAGTCAAAGGTCTCATATATATGATGTATTGCAGGCATGATATCCCAACCTAACCGTCGTGACTGAGGAATTAGACTGCCTGAAATTCTTCTCTACTTTACTACTATTATCTGACCTGGGTATGTTACTGTTGGGGTTAAAAAAGTGGTAAACGCCTGCTGAATTGCTGCCTTAGGTACTTCTCGATCTGATATGTAACAAAATGAAGGTATAGATTGCCTACATTTCCTATTTGATTGTATGATTATACACCACGAATGACGTAGATAGAGCCTTAAACTTATTTATCTGGACCACGATCTAGACGAAATGTGCCCCATTAAGACTTTCCATGTTCGGAAGGACAAACAACCTTGATTTACCAATGAAATAATTGAGTTAATCAAGGATTGTTTGTTTGTTTGTGGTTTAACGTCCCAGGGGACCCTGAGGGTATATCGGGACTATCAATGATTTAACTTTTCACTTTCATAGACCTCTTTTCAATGTTTCAAATATTTTCAAATATTTCATATAAAATCAAAGAGATTTGTCTCTTTCAAAATCATGATGATATCTTTCTTTGGAATAGTTTCGAACAACATTTATATGTTGTTACTGTTTTTCAAATGTTAATTAAGGATAAAGATGGGGATTTTCGTAGAGCCCACAGAACCAACAGCTGACTGGACAACAGCAAAAAATCTTAGAAACTTTACAGGAAAAGAAAAAGATTGTTGATGCTAAGGCTGACTTTATCAAAAACAATTTAAAGACTTATAAATCAGATTCTACAAAATTTTGGTTGGAAATTGGAAAAATACTTCCAAACAAGACTGATCACATTGAAATCAATTTGGTGGAGAATGAGAGCAAACAATAAATTTCTGAACATAGAACGGTCGACTATATGAATAAATTTTGTCCCAGATTGGCCCTAATTTGGGTAAGAACTTTGATAAGGATTGAATTTATTCAACTAGCATACCCATGACGATTATAGTAGGTCCAGGTAAATTGATTAAAAGGATACTCACTTGTACATATCTGACATAGCTCGAATCTCCATATACGGGGAACGGTCCTGCAGTCAAGAATAATAAGAAAATCATAGATATACAAGGATCTCTGCAGAAAAAATACAGGTCTCACCATTAATGAATAAGACCATTAGTTTGCAATGATGTCCTTTACAAAATGCATTGTGATAATAGAAAGTTACTCTAATAGGATATATATGTATGCTTATACAGTAGATCCCCGCGCAAGCGGACACCTTCCATTCCTGGCCAAAGTGTCCGCTTAAGCGAGGTGCTCGCTTATGCGGGGTTAAAATAAGCATCTAATATAGGGATCTGTTCCGACCAAAGGTGTCCATTATCGTGGGGGGTCTGCTGTCTCAGTTCTTCCATAGATAAAAATAGGCATATATGATAGCTAGGCCTCCCAAGGTATTATTGTGCAGCTGCCTGTGGTGCTATGTTATCTATATCATATCTCAAGTAAAATTGGGGCAATATCCATATGTCACCCACCAAATTGGAGCTGGAATACCATAGAATTCAATGCAATCACTGCACTTTCTCTGGGAGTAATCTAAATGGGTATTATAATCGCATTACTCTAATACACTCAGTCATCCGATGCTAAAGAATACATTGAGGTGTTTGTGTGGCTGCAGGCATTGTGTAACCAAGCAGATAAGGTGCGAAACCATCCATGTTCATCCCATTTTCCAGGATTTCCAGGTCCTGTGGGAATCCTGTTGTCAGACCATGGCTTGTCTTTCCTTTCAGCTTTCATTTCATGAAGGATTCAAACGATAAAATACTGGTTTCGTAATAGAATGGTTTCTTTTTAAAGAAATAAAGGTTCAGAACTGATATCTTAATGATTTTATTAAGGTCTGAACAGCATTTCCGGATTCGGCAACGGCCGTTCTTCCATCCGGTCCCTCTTGGTTCACAATGCTCTTTACTAGTTCTAGCTTAAAGCAACAGAGAGGTGTCAAAATACCCATCCTAGTGTGCAGGATAATTGATGAGAATGAGATGGGACGTGGTGATCAGCATCACTAGGAACATACAAGTCAGGATAAGTGGGAGAGTACCAAGCAAAGCATCAATCGCTCAATCAATCACTTATCAATGGTTCCTTACAAGAATGGGCACCCCGGTTTTGCAAATTAATGTAGCCCGGAGGACCAGTGGTTAAACAAATGATAACAACGCAAAAATGACAGAATAAGCATCACAACAAGTTGTGGGTAAATACAAGCTATTCTATACATTTCTGTAGGAGTCAAAGAGGTATTTTAATCCGTTGCAACGCGAGCAGACATGGGTAACCGATACTACACTAGCAGTTTTCTTCTAGTTTGCAGGTTCCTTTAGTCCCACAACTGAGTGATTAATGACAACAAGTGGAAATAATGGAGTAGATATATTTCTCTTTGCCGTTTATTAAGTTTTCTTAAGGCACTAAAGCCTATAAGACACCGACATTTTTTCCCGATTCATCCCGACCATCGGCTCGGTGAGAGTCTTGAATAAAATGTTGATGTCTTATACCTATAAGACACCGACATGAAGACTCTTCCCAACGACACCTCCTGCCTTTATAACCTCGTAAAACAACCCGATTGAGATCAAAGAGAGCGACCGGGAGCCTGGCCCGGCTGGGCCCCGACCGGGTGATAGGTCTATATAGGTAATAATGCAAAGTTTAATAACTTCTGTTCTTTTTAAGATATCAGAAAACGAGTTTCAGAACTATGATCGCCTCTGTTTCACCTACAAGTCGATATAAGGAACTTCTAAATCGGACTAGGGGAAAGGTAGCATCGCTTTTCAAACGGCCAACTCAGAATCAGTAACAATCGGTGAAAGTGCGTACATCGAAATCTTAAGGTCGGGGAGAGTCAGTCATATCTGGCATAGTAGTAATGCCCGACACGTCGGGAAAAGCAATAAAATCGGGTCGGTGAAGTTCGTACACCCACCCGATTGAAGCAGATTGCCACAGACATGACGGATCCGTCGGGCTAGGGTAGAATTCTCAGGAGCGGAACGTTCATATCAGAACGAGGCAAAGGGTTTTGCAATTTTCTAGCACCCTAGCTTTCTGGTATTATCGCTCGACCGTCGTAACACAAGTCGATGTTTGATCTCACTGTACATGATTAATATGAGTATTACAAGGTAGTTTGATGTGTTTCTAACAAGATATATCATTAAACTTTGTAGGATAGAAGTATGAAGGCTTGAATCTACATATTTATTTACTTTTTAGTAAGTTTTTATTTTGACAGTTGTAGCAGCCTGTTATCCGTTTTTCGGCAGATTACTGGAGAAAAGACCAAATAAAACAATCTTTGCAAAACGAATTGATACAATAAAAACCACCAAACACCTTCCCCTACTCTTCATCTCAATTCCATTTTTTGTTTGATGTCTCTATGTTGGATATTTACTGAGATATTACCAGAGAAATATAGTGGATTTAACATTGGTTGCTATGGGGTGGAAAGTTGTTTAACCCTTGGAACGTAATAGAGTGCACTGCACCGCTTTCGGGAAAGCAAACTGCAAAGCTATAAAACCGAGCGGCGCAGGGTCAGTTTTTGCGGCCGGAAGAACCCGTTACTACGTTGCGTGACGTCGGCGCCGCTCCCGAGAATCAGGCACAGCCGTCGGGTCGGTGTCTTGTAGGCTTAAGATCGAACTGTAACCCGTTTCACTACTTTTGGGGGTAAAAGGCAATGGCAAACACAACAGCGAGAGCAATCAATGACACTAACAGCGGACGTCCCAAATTGTTCCTCGTATCATTCCCCATATTTCACTGTTTATTTGATGTCCCTACATGCATTATTGACTGCGTTATGGTGCCGACACTGTAACTCTCGCTTGTAAGACATAGAAGTGATAGCCTATGGTCGAGTGGCACAGTGGCATACCGACCGAGTAGTGCAGTGACTGTAGTTCTTGGTACGAATAATATAACAGTTCATGTTTTATCCAGGATTTTATAATAAACACATTGTCAAACAGTTTTCAATTTCCAAAATACGCGAGTTGACTTGTAATTATAGTTATCAACTTCAGTGACTAGGCTATTGATGCAAATCAAGAACAAGGAAGGACGGAGCCTTGAGGGACTCCGTATGCTATTGGTAGGAAGGAAAATAGCTTATTGTTAACATGCACTCGTTGTTTATGATTGGAAATGAAAGCTGGAGAACTAGCTTCCCAGAAAGAGAAGTAAACTAATTGGGCGCAAGTTGGTAACTAGAAGCCTATTGTCTTTATAAGGGAACAGGGTAATCATGGCACTCTTCCAAGGAAAATGAAAAGTAGAGAACATTAAAGATGATTAAAGAAGGCTAAAGAGTTTGTCCAGAGATGCTTTAAAAGCAATCTTGAAAATAAATGCATTCATATTTGGTATCGAGGACGATTTAGTGCAATCGATTAAATTTACCACCTTGGCAATTTCATCAAATGAGATGACTTCATCAAACAACGAACTCTCAATCTCCCTTTCGGCGAAAGGTAAGTTAAATATATTCGGCTCAGGCAGTTTTGGGGCTAATTTATCTCCAACATTACCGAACTAGTCGTTAATATACGGGGCTATTTCTAACTCTTGAATTTCTTGGTCAGTATCGGGGTCATACATTTGTGTTAAAGAGGGCAGTTTTTCTTTAGGTAGCAAGTACCTGACTCCATGCCAACATTCTTTTTGGGTTGTTTTTGTTGTGCCTTAACAGCTTCATGATAGAATGTCTCTTATTACGTGAAATAACTGCTTTGTTTTGTTTTTCAAGTATTTAGCAATTTTCCAGTCGTCTGGATTCCCCTTGTTATTTGCGCTACGATAGAAGTAACTTCTATTGCGGATCAAGGTCAGAACCTTGTCGGTTAGCCGGGACAAATTTTCTAATGGGCGCCAGCTTTTTAAGGGAGGATGTAATATTGTGCAATAACATAAACCATAATGGTTGGTTGGTTGGTTGGTTTGATCACGGACTTGGAACACCTGGATTAGAAACAACCGGCCTCTGGCGTATTTATCTATGCCTCGGCATTGTTAGGGTTCGGATAACGGCCGCTAGACGGCGCTAGCATCCATTCGCATTAGTTCCACATTTTCCCACCAGGATCGCCCCAGTCGCTGCTGGTGGCATCAGCATAATCAGAACGTTCATATAAATTGTTTACATTTGTCTACAAACTAGAAAAAACTAGTGCACTTAGGACCCTAATTCCAACTGTCCCATGTAGCTATATATCTGGAATCGACTGACAGATACTTTATTAAGGCCTAGGGGCATGGGAACAATTTCAGAATCTGAATTTTCTGGATTTTTCCCTTGAAAATCAGGGAATTTTCACTGCCGACCCAACCCAAACTGACACAAAATGTGCCGTAACTTTAAAAAAAACTATTGCACTTAGAACCCTAATTTCAATTGTCCCACGTAGGTACATACCTGGAATCGACTGACAAATACTTTATTAAGGCCTAGGGGCATGGGAATAAATTGAAAATAATTGTTTCCCAAGACTGACTACCTGAAAATCAGGGAAATTTGTGTGCCGGCCCCAACTATTCTAAGACAAAATGTGCCGTAACTTTAAAAAAATCTATTGCACTTAGAACCCTAATTCCAACTGTCCCATGTAGCTATATATCTGGAATCGACTGACTAATACTTTATTAGGGCCTAGGGGCATGGGAACAATTTCAGAATCTGGATTTTCTGGATTTTTCCCTTGAAAATCAGGGAATTTTCACTGCCGACCCAACCCAAACTGACACAAAATGTGCCGTAACTTTAAAAAAAACATTTGCACTTAGAACCCTAATTCCAATTGTCCCACGTAGGTACATACCTGGAATCGACTGACAAATACTTTATTAAGGCCTAGGGGCATGGGAATGAATTGAAAATAATTGTTTCCCAAGACTGACTACCTGAAAATCAGGGAAATTTGTGTGCCGGCCCCAACTATTCTAAGACAAAATGTGCCGTAACTTTAAAAAAATCTATTGCACTTAGAACCCTAATTCCAACTGTCCCATGTAGCTATATATCTGGAATCGACTGACAAATACTTTATTAAGGCCTAGGGGCATGGGAACAATTTCAGAATCTGAATTTTCCGGATTTTTCCCTTGAAAATCAGGGAATTTTCACTGCCGACCCAACCCAAACTGACACAAAATGTGCCGTAACTTTAAAAAAAACTATTGCACTTAGAACCCTAATTTCAATTGTCCCACGTAGGTACATACCTGGAATCGACTGACAAATACTTTATTAAGGCCTAGGGGCATGGGAATGAATTGAAAATAATTGTTTCCCAAGACTGACTTCCTGAAAATCAGGGAAATTTGTGTGCCGGCCCCAACTCTTCTAAGACAAAATGTGCCGTAACTTTAAAAAAATCTATTGCACTTAGAACCCTAATTCCAACTGTCCCATGTAGCTATATATCTGGAATCGACTGACAAATACTTTATTAGGGCCTAGGGGCATGGGAACAATTTCAGAATCTGGATTTTCTGGATTTTCCCCTTGAAAATCAGGGAATTTTCACTGCCGACCCAACCCAAACTGACACAAAATGTGCCGTAACTTTAAAAAAAACTATTGCACTTAGAACCCTAATTCCAATTGTCCCACGTAGGTACATACCTGGAATCGACTGACAAATACTTTATTAAGGCCTAGGGGCATGGGAACAATTTCAGAATCTGAATTTTCCGGATTTTTCCCTTGAAAATCAGGGAATTTTCACTGCCGACCCAACCCAAACTGACACAAAATGTGCCGTAACTTTAAAAAAAACTATTGCACTTAGAACCCTAATTTCAATTGTCCCACGTAGGTATATACCTGGAATCGACTGACAAATACTTTATTAAGGCCTAGGGGCATGGGAATGAATTGAAAATAATTGTTTCCCAAGACTGACTTCCTGAAAATCAGGGAAATTTGTGTGCCGGCCCCAACTCTTCTAAGACAAAATGTGCCGTAACTTTAAAAAAATCTATTGCACTTAGAACCCTAATTCCAACTGTCCCATGTAGCTATATATCTGGAATCGACTGACAAATACTTTATTAGGGCCTAGGGGCATGGGAACAATTTCAGAATCTGGATTTTCTGGATTTTCCCCTTGAAAATCAGGGAATTTTCACTGCCGACCCAACCCAAACTGACACAAAATGTGCCGTAACTTTTAAAAAAACTATTGCACTTAGAACCCTAATTCCAATTGTCCCACGTAGGTACATACCTGGAATCGACTGACAAATACTTTATTAAGGCCTAGGGGCATGGGAATGAATTGAAAATAATTGTTTCCCAAGACTGACTGCCTGAAAATCAGGGAAATTTGCCTGCCCCAACTATTCTAAGACCATAGATTAGGTCTTATTAATCCCTTTTACTGTCAAGTCTACTGAAAAAAAGGACTGCAAATAAACATCCAGTCAAACACTCATGATTATATAGTCAGGAAAGAATGAATGTATGTATTACAAGTGAAATAAAGAAAGATCCTGGTCAATTAAAAAAACCAAAAAAAATATCAGCAGCACCACTTTAGGCCCTGGTGGCTTAAAATGGAACTTTCGTCAACGTTTCCTGGCGGATTATACGGAAATTAGCGCTCTATCCGCAAAACGCACTCAAGCGTAGCCGAGTCGAACAGATCGTTGAACAAACACGGCCGCCGCCCGCGTTTCCTATCCAGAGATATAAGTCCGTGGTTTGATTTAACGTCCAGTTAACCATTGCAGGTTCTCACCAGACTTTCTCAAGGTTCTTTTACACAACAAGGGTGGTTATCGAATCTGTTAAATGAATTTAGGTAGAAACCTCACCCCTACACATTTACCGAAGTGAGAGTTCTTTTACTTCCAACACCACATAGACATGGTATGAGAAGGATTGGCCTTTGATGCTTCAAAGCCACGATCAATGGCAGTTTGTCCAATTGCAATTAAGGTAGTTGTAGTCCGAGAGGCTCTGACTGTATAGCGATGCAGACAGTCAGAGAGCAGTCCCATAGAGTTCTAGGTTAAAAGGTCGACCAGATTGGTGCATCTCAGCTCAGCAGCCGTTTTCCTTATAAAGATAGCATGAATCTTTCCGATTTTGTAGTATTCAGTTTCTTGAGTAAAAAGACTGCAATTTCCTACCTTTGCATCAGTTCTAAATAATAGAACAGCAAGTGTTTGTAAAATCCATGTCTGTGCCTAACTGGCAAGAAAAAGTGTACATTCAAATGCGCATTTATGATCCCACATATGGAATTGCCAGGAACCAGTTCATCCAATATGGCCGACATATGGTAGAAGAGGTGAGATGTGGTCAAATGAGTTGTATAAGTAGTTCTTGTTATACAGGTGGGAGTTAATACCAATTGCTGCATATTAAGTGGTTTTTTTCCAAATTTATTTATATGATTTACCTTAAGAAAAGCCAGAGAATCTACTTTGATGTCACCCATTATGAAATAAAGGCTTTTAAAGGTTCACAATCAGAAATTAAGGTTTTAAAGGCTCAATTCCCATAATAAGAGTTTTAAAGGCATATCCTGCAATTCACGGTGGCACCCTCTGGTGATTCTTAAATAATCTCAATTATCAGTGGAAACTGTTTTCTCGGGGTTCATTCTAATGCCAATTGAGTAAACCTAACGTTTTGTCCAGTTTATCCGATCTTATATGAGTAAAATATAGGCCAATTTACATTTGCTTGATTTATGTATTAAATATACTGAAAAATATAGCATTCTTCAGATCCTTCAAAAACAAAGATGGTGACCTATGATTTTCAAAACCTAAATACTTAGTGCTATACATATACTATATTCTGTGAAATTTTGAGAAAATGACATGGGTTTTACTATGTGAAAAACAACTTTATAGAATTTCTATGTCTTCTATCATAAAATTATCGTAATATTGAGCTCTAAATCAAAAACTAACATGTTGACCCCTGATTTTTAGGCTAGATATATGCTCTACAATACTTTCAGCTCATCATATTCAATTATCAGGAGAATGGCATGGGTTTTAATTTCTAGGCCGAATTGTCAGATATGCCTTTAAAGGGTCCGGTACGACCCCTGCAGTTATCATTTCCTTAAATCTACTTGTCGATTCACACACTGATAATCAGGGATGCCAGAGGGGGTCAAGAAAAATTCCTACATGGGGACTGAGGCCAGTCTATGTATCACCTAAAATGCACATGGTGTATGGGGAATCCCCATCACTCTCCTAGCAGATCCTTGGGCATGGACTGGCAGTATAGGATAGCTAGATATCTGCTATGAGAATGAATATATGAGTAGTTCTGCACTAAATGGGGTTCTTATCAAAGAAAATTGTTTAAGAAAGATTACCACACACTATCAGTTCTATATTCTGCAGAATATCTTTAACAAGTTTATTAGGCATTACTCTGATATTTTCTTTTAGACTTGGTAATGCTTTAATAACTCTATTCTTACATGAAAAATTTAAACCAATCAGATGTCAGTATTCAAGTTTGCCCTTATTCGTAGGAGCATTTCCTACAGGAATCCTACCATCCTACAGCTGTAGGTTGGAGCACTGGGATCAATATGCCCTCTTACTGAGTGTGCTGTGGGTAGCTGAATTCAGAATTTTGAAAGATTACAGAGCAAGTTTATATAAGATCTAGATTTTTATAAGATCTAGATTTTAGGGAACCTGGAGTCTATAGTGCTCTCAAAACATATAATTTCTTGAAATTTTATATCTTTGAGACTAAAATGAAAATCCTACATGTAGGCAAAATCCTACAAACTGGCATCCCTGGATAATGTGCAGCAACATTTTTTCAACTGTGGTTAATCGACATTTTTCGCAGCAATCGCCCATAGTGTGCCACGACACGTTCATAAGGGGCCGTCCATTAAGTATGTATGCAGACTTTCCTGGAAAATCCCCCCCCCCCCCCTGTTGCAAAGAATACGCTTCTCATGGACCCCCCCTTATTGCATATGTACGTTTTCTGGACCCCCCCCCCTTCCTATACCTGAAGCAGGATTCACATGTAGGAATAATGTACCTTAGACAGGTATAATTCACACCTTTCCCTAAGTCTCTTGGTGACAATCTAACCTGCCCTGAGGGACTTGTATCTAATGTGTCATTCCATCAGAATCCAGTCATTTTTCAAGAAAACCAAAGTTTTTGGGAAAAGCTAAAATGTACACCCTGCTCCTAGATTTCTATACTGGGAGAAACTTGCTAAAGTAGGGACACTCCCCCCCCCCCCCCCCCCTCGAGTACCCTTGAGACTTGTTGAGAAAAAAGACAGCACAGTGAACCTGCCTGGTGGCTTCCCTTTGGTTAGTTTGGATACTAATTTGGCAACTCATCAGTTGGTACATCTGTCTCTCCAAAATGCCCCTATGTATTTTAAACATGTCTGAAATCAAAATCTCATGAGATTCTGAAATTTGGGAATGGAGTTTGTTGGGGAGAATTACCTCTATCAATCACTTGTCCCTACCGTTCAGACCGGGAGTACATCAATCCCAATCTTACAACAGTCTCACTGCAGTCTCACAACCGTACTGCTCCTCAACCATACCGCCCCTTACCCTGACATTCCCTCAACTACACTTTTGCCCCTCAACCATAATACCCCTCACCGAAATTGCTCCTGAATCATATTGCCCCTCTACCATACTGCTCCTCTACCATACTGTCCCTCCACCATACTGCCCCCTACCATACTGTCCTTCCACCATACTGCCCCTCCACCATACTGCCCCTCTACCATACTGCCTCCTACCAAACTGCCCCTCCACAATACTGCCCCTCCACCATATTGCCCCTCCACCATACTGCCCCTTCACCATACTACCCCCTACCATACTGTCCCTCCATCATACTGCCCCTCCATCATACTGCCATACTCCTTTTACGAGACATTTCATTAAAATATGGTGGTTTAGAAAATATTTCTCACGATCGAAATATCAATTACAGACATTTAGCAAAGACTTAGCAAATGACTTTGGAAGACTACAGAAGACCAATTAATGTGCAATTCTAGGACTAATCTAATTTTATCAACAACCACGGACAGTGCTGCCACCTAGACCATAGAAAATGAACTATCCACTAAGATCCAATAACAGAAGGTCTACGTAATTATCAAGATAGCTTAACAACATACCGGTACTACCGGTGATCCTAATAATTCGAATAATTTTAATAATTAAACACTGTGTACCTAGAAACGAACCCAATCAGATACGAAACTAAGGATACGAAACTAACTATCCAGTTGTGATATAATATTACCTCCATCAGATATATCCCATAATTTACTATCTCCTTGGCAACTAAGTACTTCCGGGATACCTTGACGATCTAAAAGGATATTTAAGGGAGGTTTTCTCCAGACTCAGTCATTATCAATCCTGCCCTGATGAAGGTCACAACCCCTTGGGCCGAAACATATAGGCATATGGAACCGTCAATCAATGAAAGAATGTATGAACAAGTCTGTCCCCATAAAAACTGAACAACTTTATGTTGGTGAGTGGTTGTTGGTCATTTCCCTTAGTCGAAATATCAAAAAGATAATTATCAAATTTCGAGAATAGGCACATCAGATATATAGCAAACTTGTCCCAAAATATTTCTGAATTTCAATCAATTTTAGCATCTGAAAAAATAGGGTTACAACTACCCATTATACTTGTACAACATGTCCAAATATGTCATTGGTTCTGATACCTTGGACGACAATTTCACATTCTATTCCCTACGATTGGCGTGACTATAGGACACCTGTCAGCACCTTACGTGTTTTTGAGCGATAATCGTTGGCCGATCCTCTAAGATATCACGGCCCTGTTTTTCGGCCAACGATACCGTACGATCGTCCAGCGATTCCACCACATTTTGGAAGACACAAGATGGCCGGTGTTCTATAGACATGGTCGCAGTGCGCCACTGACGATCGCCGCTAAAACTGTGTGTATATACTGGATTTTTCCACTTCCCGAAGGAATTAAGCCATGAAATTTTAACATGAGTAAGGGATACATATAACCTATAATCGTACTAAATATGAAGAAGATCGGGCCGCTGCACCCTCCCACCTCCCGGTACGCAGTCGCTGCATAAATTAGCGGAGGCGTGGGGAAAATACACTGGCCACCAGAGCAGATGATTCCTATGACGAAATTCAAACGTCGATATCTTCATAATGGTGCGGCCGTTTTTCTTCATATTTGGTACGATTATCGATTATATGTATACCTTACTCGTGTTAAAATTTCATCACTAAATTCTTAGGGGAAGTGAAGTTGCGCATTCTGTACAACATGTTCATAGCTGTCATGAACCGATGATAATTTGGGCGACATTTTCAATCATGTGACCCCACGATTGTCATGACTATAGAACACGTCTGGCTGCCCTACGACCCTTACATTCACAACATATCGCCTGTTCACTACAGTGTCCTGTCTATCGAACACTGACGGCAAAAACATGTCGCCCATAACGATTGTCGTGACTGAAAAACAGGCCCCACGTCTATAGGACACTAACGGCTAAAACATGTCGTTATGAACGATTGTTGTGACTGAAAAACAGGGCCCAGGCTCTAATAGTTCAAGTTCCACAAGGTGATGTCAACAACTTACAAGGTGAAAAGCTTGATCGTAACTGGAAGTGTGTGAGTACATACCAGGGATGAAGGTCATGACTGAAGGTCTAACAGTATTATTAGAACAGAATGGCTACGAATCCATACATATTCTAACACTGCAAGTTTGTTTGTTTGTGTATTTGGGTAGTTTAACTTCCAATATGTTCTATTAGATTTACTTTGGGTCTGACCTAATCTATGTGATGAATTTAGGTAGAAATGTCACCCCTACACATATACCAAGTTGAGAGTTCTTTTATTTCCCACACCAAATAGACATGGTATGAGAAGGATGGGCCTTTGATATAGCAGTAAATCTACCACTGCTTGGGGTGAAAGAGAGAAGTGGCTGCAGTGGGACTCAAACCCACAAAGTTTGACAACCTTGACCACTGAGCAACCTCCCCACCCTGGTCGCTTTTATTATGCTTGCCTGGGAACATAGCCAGCCTGGGCCCTGTTCTTCAGTCACGACAATCGTTATGAACGACATGTTTTTGCTCTGAGTGTGCTATAGTCGCGACATTTTAGAGGGTCGGACAATTATCGCCGCTCTACGACACGTAGGGCGGTGTGAGGTGTGCTATAGTCACGACAGTCGGTGGCTTATGGAGCGGAAAACGATGCCCAAAGTATCGTAGGTCTAAGACAACTATGGACATGTCGTACCGAATGCGGAACTTCACTTCCCGTGGGAGTCAAGCGATGAAAATTTAACAGGAGTAAGGTATACATATAACCTATAATCGTATCAAATATGAAGAAAATTGGCCACACCGTTTTGAAGATATCAGCGTTTGACTTTTGTCATAGCAAATACTGCTCTGGTGGCCAGTGTACCCCTACCATTACGAGCACTTCCCGCCGGCCTCCGGGGGGAGACAAAAAGAACAGCCGAAACCCCTCCGTATTGTAAAAAACACAGCAACCAACTCTAACGCACGGAGGGAGTGAAAAATTCAAATGCCAATATCTTCGGACTGCTATGTCCGATCTTCTAGGTTATATGTATCCCTTACTCGTATTAAAATTTCATGGCTTAATTCCGTCGGGAAGTGGAAAAATCCTCTATATACGTACAGTGATGTGTTATAGAACCTAAGACAGTTCTATACTTGTCGTGACGGCCGACACTTTTAGCGGCAATCGTCTGTGGCGCACTACGATCGTGTCTATAGAACACCGGCAATCTTGTGTCTTCCAGAATGTCGTGGAATCGCTGGACGATCGTACGGTATCGTTGGCTGACAATGTCGTGACTGAAAAACAGGGCCCTGCACCCCCGTGGAGGCAAGGCGACCAAGAGATTGATCATTGCTGTCCACCCCAGCAGGCCCCTGGAGCCTGTGATCATGGACCAGCTTTGTATACGCGATAATCGTTAATAGCGACCGTTTTGTAATCATTATACATTTGAAAAAAGTATCGAACCATCGGGGCCAATGGTCGTTGTACTTATCTTGAAAACTCTCGATGTGGGATCGTTGTTTGTATGATTTAAAGTCAAGTCAACCATTACGTGTCCTTTCCAGACCGTCTCAAGGTTCAGCTTTTTCTCACAGTTTTTCACCAAAGGGGTGGTAATCATATCTATGACATGAATTTAGGTAGAAATCTTACCCTACACATTTACCGAGGGGACAGCTCTATTAGCTTCCACACCACATAGACATGGTATGAGTAGACTGACTTTTGATATAGCAGTAAGTCTACCATTGCTGGGTGATTGAGGAGAAAGGTGGCTTAACACCACACCACATAGACATGGTATAAGAAGAATCGGCCTTTAATATAGACTACCACTGCTGGGGATGAAGGAGAAAGATGGCTGCAGTGGGACTCGAACCCACAACCTTCGAGTTACGGGTGCAGTGGGTGAAGTGGGTGTGTCCTACCTTGTGGGGTGTTCGGTGCCGGGAACGCGGGAAGTCTCGTCTTTTCCGCTGACGGTCAAGCCAGTCCTGCAGCACCTTCTCAAACCCCATGACGTAATCGTCAGCTGGTTCCGGTACTGTCCTTGACGTGAGATAGATACAGCGTCCACACGCCGGGTACAAGCGTCCTGCAGACAGCGTCTCCGTGAAGAAGACCCGGATGTGCAAGGTGGAGACCCACACGTTCCTAATCTCAGCGGCGTCTGTCTCCGCGGAATATCGAAGCTTCCAAACCCAGAGCAGACGACAATCGAACCCTCTTTTCCCGCGCTTCCAAATCACAGCATACGACAATCCAACTGTGAGGCGGACGCTCTACTGGTGTCCTCTGGGGAGAAAGCAAGGCGGCATGACGCAGTTCCTCGATCTTTACCGATGCCCTGCAATGGGACCAGTTCGGTGCTACCCTCCAAATAAATGCCGTAGATATGTTTGCCCAAAGCACAGGGCACAGGTTCATAATCAACATGGGGTGTTTGCGCGTCCTTTTGTCAGTCCATTTCCATGCAGTCGTCCTCAGACCCACCCCGCCTTGTGGTGCGGCGCCCGGGGTGTAAGTCGGCAAACACTGCTGGGACAATGTACTTATTTTTCAGTGCTGGGGTAAGATTTATGGTTTAACAATTTCTAGGGCGGGGTCGACCAGTGGCATTCATGGCAAAATAGCGACGGTGTTCCGAGATTTGGCGAGACTAGACGATTAGTATTCAGTTTGTGTTTGACTGGAGTTTGAAAGGCTTAGAGCTTTCCTTTCAGGAAATGGGCGACAAAATAATTCAAGTATCACTAAATATGCAGGGATGTCAGATGGGGTTTGGAAAAAAGTGGAAATATTTTTCATGTAGAATTTACATAGATCAGGTATTTCGGAATAGATCACGAAAATAACAGAATATATTTCTGTGGATTTACTGCTTCAGAGACACGGAGAAACTGTGGAATACACAACGGTGTTGCCCATACCGGACTGGGACTGAGAGTGTGTGGGAGGTCTAAACTATCGTTTTATTGGTATGATAAACTATATTTATTTTACACAAGAAAAGACAATTTTATAACATGGAAATGAAAACATGGATGTTGCATGGAAAAACAGCATCTCTGATATAAAACGGCAAATCTCTCTGGTTGTAAACTGATGGGGAATTCGAAAGGAAACGGCGTAAAAACAGAGAGAAGTAATGACCTTCAAGATCAAACATGTTGTCTCTATGGATCTGGAGATGCCAGTAGTGTAGAGAAAGTTTTCTGCACTACTCGTCTCCATGTTTTACTACTACATCCTCTCGTCTCCATTCATGGGAGGCCAACCCGGCAACACGACCTTGGGAGGGGGGGGGGGGGAGCTGTTGCTACACGTTTGCGATAAATTTGTGGATCGCAGAATAGCGACCCGAGGACGAGATCATTACTCAAGACTATTTGCGGATTGCCTCATACATATGGCACCATCTGTATGTCTGTTGGCATAATAAAAAACACCTGAAGATTGCTGCCACTGAGAGACCAAGAATACATGGAAAACACGCCTGTGTCGGCCATGACATGGGTCTCAGGTGTATGGGGAGGTTTAAACCAGTTTTATTGACGTGAATGAGGCTTAATTTATACTACCTTTGTTTTTTCACGAGGAAAAATAATTTCATATACATGTACATACATGTATATACGAAAATGACAAAGTGGATTTCCTTGGAAATCCGTCATCTCTGTCAGCGGCAGAGATCAACATTCCCGTGAATCAAAGCCGTCGACGTTTTTTCCGCTGTTCTGACAGATTTGTAAAGGGCGTCAGAGCGGGCGTCAAACAAAGGCCGTCCGCGAGTGTTTGGCGACGGGCGAGATGGGGGAATGCTAACAACCCCTGAGCCCCCTAGTCTGGTCAAAAAGAGGTCATTCTCCACCTCATCTGTTTGGTCTCGGCTTTCCATAGCGTTAAACTATCACAGATATGAGGAAATGGGGAAAAGAATGGAGCGTCGTGTTGATAAAAATAACAATGGTCTGACAATGAACAACTATTTTTGTCTATCTAAATGAAAGATCCCAATCCAAATAGATGTAGTTTATATATTATTCTTGTGCATCAAAAAAATTATTTCAATCCAAATATATGTAGGTTATGTAATAATCTTGAACATTAAAAAAGAGTTCAATCCAAATATATGTACGCTGCACATATATATACATATATTTTGCGTAATAATTTTATGCATTGCTCTATATGACGTGTTGCATTGTACATCCACGATGTAACCCTTTTCATAACTGTTCTTTATGATTTTCAACTGTTTCTAAACATCGAAAATGGCTCATTACCTGTGGCTTAGAGCTGGTGAAAAAATGAATTAATCAGATAAATTATTCACAGGTGTCTATTTTCCCATTGCTGAAAACCGAGCATCCAAATAAAGAAAAAACAGCATAGAGCCTATGACAAGACATATGAGGTGTACCTATCACTACAGCATGGAGCCTGTGAGAAGGTATGGGAGGGGTGCACATTTTACTACAGGTTAGAGCCTGTCAGAAGGTATGAAATTGGTGCACCTATCACTACAGCATGGATCCTGAGAGAAGGTATGAAAGGGGTGCACCTATCGCTACAGCATAAAGCCAGTGAGTTTGTTTGTTTGGGTAGTTTAACATCCAATTTGTTCAATTAGACTTACTTTTGGTTTGACCAATTCTATGAAATGAATGTAAGTAGAAATCTCACCCCTACACGTTTATCGATTTCTTTTACTTCCCACACCAGATAGACACGGTATGAGAAGGATTGGCCTTTGATGTAGCAGGAAATCTACCACTGCTGGGGGTGAAGGAGAAAAGTGGCTGCAGTGGGACATGAATCAACAAAGTCCAGTGCTCTTTACCACTCCCCACCCCGGTCACTTTTGTTATGCTTTTGTGCAAGCATGTCCGATCTGCACCATGACGAGGCAAGGCGAACAAGAGGGTTAACAGATTGGTTATCGCTGTCCACCCCAGCAGACCAAGCCTGTCAGAAGTCATAAGAGGGGTGCACCTTTGACTACAGCATAGAGCCTGTGAGAAGGCATGATAGAATGCATTTCTCAAAATCTGAGAGTAAACTGTATAGAATTTCACTGAAAAGTATGATTTTCTCAGGTATCTATTGTATTTGATCACTCTAGCTGCGATAACTTGATCTCTACATCTCTACAGTCAAAGAAAACCAGCCAATAGGCTAACGCTTTATTGGTATGAGACAGATCATGTCACTACATACTAAATTCTCAAGTGAGCCAATAAAGAATTTAACACCACCTCCAAAAACAAAAACAAAAAAACTTAGGGAGCAAACTTTACTTCTGCTTAAATGGAATAGAAACCGAGTGGCACTCCGTAATCAGTCGTGGGTCTTAATTTTTACATTGCTCTTTACAGTTAAAAAATACATTTTGAATGATTATTCAATTTTCCATCTATCCATATCGTGGCCATTGATTTCCTGATAAACCACTCGAGAATACCCAAATAAATCCATATTAAAGTGGATGACTGTGAGATACCCTGCAGTTCCTCTGTAAAGAGACATGCCCTCTAGCTCCCTAGCACTTCGTACAGCGCATTACAACCCCTGCTCTATACACGTCACTTCACTCAACATCGTCAGGGCAACACCGCTTCCTAAACACACAGAAACATAAGCATGTTGTTTAAATGTTGACGGCGGTTCGGCACCCCGCCACCAGGTGTCTCAGTGAGCTGCCCCCATCAGCGTCTCCTCAAACACCGGTCCGGGCTGCTGGGACACGGACCTGTGTTGACGCAGGGACCTGTTTTATAACTATAGGTCTCTCAAGCCTTCAGCCCTCACCACAGTGACGTGTGAAGTGAGGGTGTGGTGCGCCTCGAGATGCTCGCCCATGTAAGGGCCGCACCTCAACACATCCTTCAAGGTCTATTGTATATTGTGAAATACCTGTGCACAAACTTCTATGAAATTCTGCCTCCTGCTGGGCATGACGTATAAATAATGTTCAGATCCACTGTCAGGCAGTGCATGAAATGGTTGTTCTTTTGTGATTTGTATGAATATGATAACAAGGAAACAGAGTTATTGAACCCGTAGTGATGATCATTCTCAGTCCTTTGTCCCATCACTATGGCACTAACGAAAGTCCTATAACAGCCATTATTACAGGCTCAGTAACTGCGTTTCCTCATAATTCACCTGAAAATGTAAAACCCAAGCGATTGTCCCTTTGACAACCCTGCTAACAAATATTTACACTATGCTCAGATTTTGAGAATATAAATTGAATCTGCAGCAGATTCCCTATAGAGAACACTTTTGTGAAGGTCTCGTACTTGAGCAGTAAGCCCCATCCACACTTTAACTAGAGAGCTTGCGACTTGCGGTACCTGCCTTGCATCACGAGGAGGCGAGGCGATCAAGGGGGTGAACAGATTGGTAATTCCTGTCCACCCCAGCAGACTCCGAATAGAAGACTTGCGACTGGTTGGGTGGTGGTGCTGCTTATTCACCGATTAGCTGTACCCAATATCAAACATGTTTGATGTACAAATTTCAAGAGATGGGCGTACCTCAGGTACTGCTAGTCAGTGACTGGCGGGAAGTGAAAAAAGACTAAAAATAGAAGAGAGGGTGAAACCATACATGAGCGTGCGTTGGGTGAAGACGAAGTCTGGTGGCGATTAAAGGAAACAGGTGGTCAATGTCTTTTCTTGTATGTGGCACCCTCTGGTGTATTTTCCCAAATATACTGACTTTACAGCCGTAAGGGATCTACACTGGCCGCCAGAGCTACACTACGTTAGCTGGCGGCTGGTTGGGTCAAATCTCTGACCGCCATGACCCATTAGCTGTAAGTGTTTGACACTCTCCCAGCAGATCTATCCTCTTACATAGACCTATGGTTGAAGAATGTGTCCATTCTCACTCTAGAAGTTATTGTTCTATGTTCACATTTCCTTTTCTGTTTATTTTAAATAAAATAACCATAAAGATAGATATATCATTAATTTTGTGAGCTATAAATATTTCTTAATAGGTATTTCAGCCCTCAGAATCTACAGATAAAGAAAGCGGTGAGTGAGAATCCGTGGACACGACCAAGGTTTAACCATACCAACCTCTAAGTTGGAATACAGAGTAAACAGAGGTGGAGGCCAATCTATAAGGGATCTAGCGAGTATGCCCAGCCGAGTGTAAAATGAGGGCCCTGAGGATGCTACCCCCCGGACACCGCCTAATGAACTGGACACTTCACCTCCCTGTTTTGGTCACCACTTCAACGGCATCAACTAAATGATCAGGCAAGAATGACAAAGATTGGAAATCGTTCTAGAATTCTGGGAGGGCAGTGGCGCCACCTAGAGTGATGATGACGAATCACCTTCAGCCATCGTGGCGTCTGTCCGAGTCGATGCACAGACAGATTGCATGCATTTTAGGGTTGTGGTTTAGTTTAATTCCACAACTTCCACTCACGACATTGAAACTCTGTGAGTAATCACACTGAGTAATCGTCTCACTAAAACACTATGCCCCTTTGACAATGCTACTGAATTTCTCATATTCAATGTAGCTTGTGTACCGGCTTTGACCGTGTGGCGGACTCTATCCACCCTATGCGCTATTACATAGGTCGGTTCGGTATTTTCGGTAAGTGATGAGCAAACCTATTCACACAAAACCAATGTGAGAGTTCTTTTACAAACCTATTCCACACAGGGTTCGTACATAAATAGCCCAATGAAATTCCAGGCTTTCTCCAGGCTTTTCCGGGCTCTAATATTTCTTTTCCATGCACATAACAATGTTAATCAATACAATCTTGCTAGTGAAACAAATATGAAGACAAATAATCAAAACAGCTATATTATTAGCAAAAAGGATTTTGGAAGTATCTAATCCAAGTCACTGAAATTCCATATGCAGTAAGGTACCATACTTAAGGAAAGCTAATAATGTCAAGAATTTCATAGACTGAAAAAAATGTTTTTATGCAAAATTACAGGCTCTTCCAGGTTTTTCCAGGCTCTCTGTAAGCATTCCAGGCTTTTTCAGGCCTGGAAACCCCAAAAGCATAATTCCAGGCTTTTCCAGGTTTTCCAGGTTCTGTACGAACCCTGTCCACAAGTTTAATAAATAATAGATGTTTGTTATAACTTCCCAAAGTGATCCTGGGAGCTGTTTCACTAGAAGCTGCAAGTGTCGCTCTCTGTAATAGTGGCACCACAGCGACAGTATGCGTTTCATTAGGTGCATTCAAGCGTGAACAGCACTCGGGAAAGGAGCGGCACCAACAGTGGCAGTGACCGTTTCATCAGTAAAATTGGTGTCACTGTTAGTGTCACTGTGGAGCCTCTGTAAGTGACAGGGTCTACTCTGTCATTTGTTACGTGTATAGAATACTCTCACCCACTTCCCGTGAGAATTAAGCAATGAAATTTTAATACGAGTAAGATATACATATATCCTATAATCCGGCCAAGCGGTTCCGAAGTTATCGCGTTTGAATTTTTTACTCCCTCCGTGCGTTTGCGTTGGTCGCTGTTCTTTTTCACTCCCACCGTAGTGCGGCGGGGTTTCGGCCGTTCTTTCTGTCTCCCCCCAGAGGCCGGCAGGAAGTGCAGTATTTGCTATGACAAAATTCGAATGCCGATAACTTGTGAACGGCTCGGCCGATTTCTTCATATTTGGTACGATTATAGGTCATCCATATACCTTACTCGTGTAAAAATTTCATTGCTTAACTCTAATGGGAAGGGGTGGAATTCTACGTCATCGCGGCCCGTCGACGAATAGATTCGAACGTCAAACGCGTGCGCATAGCGAGAGCTGTGCCAACAGTGACAGCTAGTCCCACCTCAACAGCGACAGCACTGACGAAACGCAAATTTGGGCTTGCCACTGTTGGTGCTACTGTTGCGGTCTCACCTCTCACTTTCACTCCACTACTAGTGAAACAGCTCCCTGTTTCGATCACTCCCAAAATACAGTGCCTTGGCATTGTCTGACCAATCCAGATACCAGAGTACTGGAATCGCCAAACAACTGAGAGGGTTCGGAAAACCCTACTGCATGAGGATCCAAGGATTCTCTCTTCTCAGAGAGAACGCACAAGAATACCTGCTGACCCACTGTGAACCTGGGCCCTGGGGGCTGTTTCACTAGGAGCTACAAGTCTCGCTGTTTGTAACAGTGGCAGCAAAGCGGCAGTTTGCGTTTCATTAGTAGGTGCACTCAAGCATGAACGGCACTTGGGATACAAGCGGCACCAACAGTGGCAGAACCTCTTTCATCAGTGCAGAGGGTCTCGCTGTTAGTGCCACTGTGGAGCTGCTGTAAGCGAGAGGGTCTACCCTCTCGTTTGTTACATGTATAGAATACTCTCACCAACTTCCCGTGAGAATTAAGCAATGAAATTTTTTAACAAGTAAGCTATACATATAACTTATAATCGTACCAAATATGAAGAAAATCGGCCGAAGCGTTTTCAAGATATCGGCGTTTGAATTTTTTACTCCCTCTGTGCGTTTGCGTTGGTCGCTGTTCTTTTTCACTCCCTCCGTAGTGCGGCGGGGTTTCAGCTGGTTTTTTTTTCTCCCCCCGGAGGCCGGCAGGAAGTGCAGCATTTGCTATGACAAAATTCAAATGCAGATATCTTCGGAACGCCGTGGCTGATTGTCATCTTCGATACGATTATAGGTTATATATATACCTTACTCATGTAAAAATTTCATTGCTTAATTCCAATGGGAAGGGGTGAAATTCTACGTCATCGCGGCCCGTCGACGAATAAATTTGAACGTCAAACGCATGTGCATAGCGAGACCTGTGCCAACAGTGAGAGTTGGTCTCACCTCAACAGCGAGACCACTGATGAAACGCTAATTTGGGCCTGACACTGTTGGTATCACTGTTGGTATCACTGTTGTAGTCCTACCTCTCGCTTTAACCCCCCTACTAGTGAAACGACAGGTTTTTGCTGTCAGTGTACTATAGTCGTGATAGTTTAGGAGGTCGGGTAACTATCACTACTCTAAGAGACTTAGGGTGGTCTGAGGTGTGCTATAGTCACGAGACATGTAAGGTCACGTGGGTACATTTGTCTCCCAAACTGTCCAGTCTATGGACATGTCGTACAGAATGTGCAACTTCACTTCCCGTAAGAATTAAGCAATGAAATTTTAACGCGAGTAAGGTATACATATAACCTATAATCGTACCAAATATGAAGAAAATCAGCCCCACCGTTCCGAAGATATCGGCGTTTGAATTTTGTCATAGCAATCTCTGCTCTGGTGGCCATAACACCCTCCCATCTCCCGTGCGCAGTGAATGTCGAGGTCACTGCATAAATTAGGGTCACGTGAGCATAGGGCTACACTGGCCACCATATTTGGTACGATTATGGGTCATATGTATCCCTTACTTGTGTTAAAATTCATTGCTTAATTCGTATGGCAAGTATGGAAAATCCTCTATATACACACAGTGTGGTTCTATAGACCCTAGGACAATTCTATACTTATCGTGACCGCCGATACTTTTAGCAGCGATCTACCGTGGCGCACTACGACACTGTCTAAAGGACACCGGCCATCTTTATCGTCGAAAGTGTCTTGGGATCGTTGGTAGGTCATGGGGCTTCCTGGGCGCACAATGAGCGCGACTAAAAAACAAGGCCCTGGGCCGTACTTTTCCGAAGTTATCGGCGTTTGAATTTGAAACATCGGGATATCGATTGGATATCGTACATGCACTCTCCGAGCATATCTTTTGCTGTGTCGTAATATCCTTGCTATTCGCTCGGATATTACTACGCGTCAACTACTCCAAGATTACGGCCACTTGTACACAAAACTAGTCATTATTGTGTATGCAGGGATGCCAGTTGGGGTCAGGAAAAATTCCTACATGGGGACTGAGGCCAGTCTATGTATCATCTAAAACGCATATGCTGTATGGGGAATCCCCATCACTCTCCTAGCAGATCCTTGGGCATGGACTGGCAATATAGAACATCAAGATGTCTGCTGTGAGAGTGGGTCTATGAGAAGTTCTGCACCAAATGGGGTACTTTTCAAAGAAAATCATTTAAGAAAGATTACCACACACTAGCAGTTCTATATTCTGCAAAATATCTTCACAAGTTCATTAAGCATTCCATTGATATTTTCTTTTAGACTTGGTAATATTTTAATTACTCTTCTCACATGACACATTTTAAGCCAATCAGAGGTCAGTATTTTAGTTTGCCTTTGTCTGTAGGAGCATTTCCTACAGGAATCCTACCATCCTACAGCCGTAGGCTGGAGCACTGGGATCCATAGGGGCTCTAACTGAGTGTGCTGGGGGTAGCTGAATTCAGAATTTTGAAAGATAACAGAATATGTTTATCTAAGATTTAGATTTTAGGGAACCTGGAGTAAATATTGTTCTCAAGATATACACAATTTCTTGAAATTTTCATCTCTTTTAGACTTAAATGAAAATCCTACATGTAGGCAAAATCCTACAAACTGGCATCCCTGTGTATGTAATATAACCCACACACTTAAGTTCTAGATTGAGGGCGTGCTCCACTGGGCAGTAAATATGGCATGATAAGTACAACGCGCTGTCCCCATGTGGCTGCCGCGCTGTTCCAGAGTTAGCTCAAGTATAGAGACCAGGGCCCTGTTTTTCAGTCAAGACATAATCGCCAAACGATACCGTAAGATGTCTCCACGATTGGAAGACAATTTGCAAGACACAAAATGGCGGGTGTGCTATAGACACGGTCTCAGTGCGGCGCGCTCGATCGCTGCTAAAAGTGTCTCAAGTCTAGAACTGTCTCAGGCTCTATCAAAGCTCACTCTGTGTATATAGAGGATTTCCCGTGCTTCCCATACGAATCTAGGAATGAAATTCTAACACGAGTAAGGGAGACATATAACTTATAATCGTACCAAATATGAAGAAGATGGGCCACACCGTTTCGAAGATATCGGCGTTTGAAGTTCGTCATAGCAAACGTCTGCTCTGGCCATTGCACCCTCCCACCTCCAGTGAACTCGAGGTCACTACATAAATTAGAGTCACGTGAGCGTAGGGGTACACTGGCCACCAGAGCAGAGATTGCTATGACGAACTTCAAACGCCGATATCTTCGGAACGGTGCGGCCGATTTTCTTAATATTTGGTACGATTATAGGTTATATGTATACCTTACTCGTGTTAAAATTTCATTGCTTAGTTCCTACGGGAAGTGAAGTTGCGCATTCTGTACGACATGTCCATAGATGTCTTAGGTCTAAGACAATTTGGAAGACATTTGGAACCACGTGACCCTAAAGATGTCTTATCTATAGTACACCTGACTGCAGCCTAAGTGCTCTTGACGGACAATCGTTGGCCGATCCCCAAAGATGTCTTATCTATAGTACACTGATAGCTGTAAGATATCTTACAAAGAGGATATCGTGACTGAAAAACAGGGCCCAGGGCCCTGTTTTTCAGTTGAGACGATCTCAAGTTGAGACCGTTTGGAAGCCAAACTGTTTTTCAGTTGAGACGATCTCTGGGGATCACAGGCTGAGACTGAGATGTGACCGTTTTAGGTGATTTCAGTGTTTTTCAGTTGTGATGATCTCAAGGGATCTCAAGTGAAATGATCTCCCAAATGGTCTCAACCTGAGACCAATTGATACTTGTCATAACTTATTTTTTCAGATGCTAAAACTTATTCAAATTTGAAGATATTTTGATTGGAGGGTACTAACAATCTGACATACCTACATCTCAAATTTCATTGTATTCCTATGGTTATTAAGACTGTGATAAACGTTTGTCTGGAAATCTGAAAAATGCAGGCACTGCACCTCTCAGGCAGCTTGTGTATACCTACTGTAATGCTCAATTTATTTTAGCAGGGTAGGGTCAAGGTCACTTCATACCCATTCACAAAGTAAAACATGTCTTACTCTTGAAATATTTAATAGAAAATTATGAAATCTCAGGATTCGATTGAATAGACATGGAAAATTATTCGCTGTAAATATGGTATAATTTGAATAAGTTTAAGTGTCTCAAATCCATAATTTCTGATCACAGAATCTTGTACTTGGCAGGAAATGATCGCTATGGTTCTCAGCTAAATGATCACAACCTGAGATCCCCCTGAGATCCGCTGTGGCGCACTGAGACCATGACTGAAAAACACCTGCGGCCATTGATCTCCCAAACGGTCTCAGGATTGCTCACAGATCTCAGTAGATCTCAGGTAGCGATCGTCTCGACTGAAAAACAGGGCCCAGGGCAGTGGAGCAGGTCACACACCACTGGCGGCGGGCACACTGCAATGAACCGGGAAAACCTGCTAAGTTAGCTTTTGTCAGGTGGGTTGTTCATTACAAGTATGTTTGGCAGGTGCCCGGCTGTGAAAATCGCAGGCCTGAAGGATAAGGCCGTTTTGGTTTGGTTTATATAAACATACCAGAATGCCTTAGGGGTAATGATGCTTCACCACTGTCCAGTTTTAATAGCACTTTTGATGCTCCTGGGCCCCCATTAGATGAGTCCTCATAAGGTGCTTGAGTAGTTCAACGTCCACTATGTTCTATCAGACTCTTTCACTTTACCTCTTTATATTTCTCCTGTTGGAATTACGGGGTATTCTTCCTGGGAAAACCAAGCAGCTTACTCTTTAAGAACTGTGATTTTAAGGTTTGTTGATAATATCAAGATGTAAATACATCAAGAAACAAGCTGGGGAATGGGCGCAATACCTCTGAGTGACTGTTGTAGTAGAATAAGTGGCATCTGTCATCCATCTACGGCCGCTGTCGAAAAAAAATACCCCAAAGGCTGAAAGCCACCAGGGACCCGTTTTTAGACGTGATAATCGTTATTAGCGATCATTAAAGATATCTTCAGCTTTCAAGATATATATACAACGACCATTGGCCCCCAATGGTACCAATATGATCGCCAAATGTATGATAATTACAAAACGGTCGCTATTACCGACTATCCTGTCTTAAAAACGGGTCCCTGCATCTCCCGTACATGGATGACACTGTTACATACACTAAATGTGTGAATCTCTGGGATGACCTACCTTAGAATACCTCTCGTGATGTTTCTCAATATACCGACTGCAGGCTTCTTGGAGATTTCTATAGAGCGACTGAGAAACAAACATCTGAAATAAAACAAGCACAGAACTATATCAGCACAACTTGACAATCATGAGGCTGTCAGTGATTCTTTACAGCAGTTGTTATTAGCTGATCTTGGGCTGCTCCAAAGACTCAGCTTCAACATGGATTCACAGATATACAAGTCAGTTCAGCTACGAGTTGGGTAAAGGGATTTGTTTGTTTGTTCATATGTCCAGTAAACCTTTAGCAGTGGCGTCAGAATAGGGGGGAGGGCAGGGGGGGGGGGCGACTGCCCCGCCCCCCCCCCCCCCCACTGTTTTGCCAGCCCAAAAAAGTCAGCAGCTTCAAATTTTATTCAAACAGGTGTAAAACCTGTCTTCACTTTTCAGTATCGAAACATGTCTCACTCTTACAGTACTTTTGGCATGCAACAACGGCTAAGCCTTGACTTTTTACTGGGGAAAAATGTCAAAGTCTGACTTTTTAGCATGCAATGATAGCTAGGCCTTGACTTTCCATCAGAGGAAAATGTCTAAGTCTGACCTTTTAGCATGTGACAATGGCTAAGCCTCAACTTTTCACTATGGAATAGTGTTAAAGTCTGACTTTTTAGCATGCAATGATGGCTAAGCCCTGACTTGTCACCGTGGAAAAATGTTAAAGTCTGACTTTTTGTCTTGCAATGATGGCTAAGCTCTGATTTTTCATCATGGAAAAGTGTCAAAGTCCAACTTTTTAGTGTGCAATGATTGAAGGCTAAGACCTGACTTTTCACAGATTCACGGTAAATCTGGTGGAACAGGCAAATGTCAAAGTCTAACTTCATACCGGTACCGGTACCAAGAAAAAGTCAGCAATTTTTCAGTGTCCCCCCCACACTTTTAAAACGTTCTGATGCCCCTGTTTTCCTTTTTCAAAGTTCAGCATTTTCTCACTGCTTTTATACCACAGGGGCAGTGATCGAACCTATAAGATGAAATCAGGTAGATTTCACACCCCTGCACCTCTACGAAGTGATTTCTTTGAGTTCTTTTTTAAATTCCCACATCACTGGCAATGAATATAATACGGTATCACGAATGCATCCCTGACATCAAGAGCTTGAATGTTAAACCAAATTAAATAGAAATACCTTTCATAATTTCTATCAAGGCTCATCTTAATAAAAAAAATCTTCTTAAAAACGTTTTTGCATTTTGCTGATGTGCGTGATGAGAAACAAGTTTTTTTTGAGTGGCACTTAAAGTGAAACTGAAAGTACGAATGGCCATAATGGCTAGCTTCAATCGGTCAAGACAAGAATTTTAGCATAATAGCATAATCTTTTTAATTCCATACGTGCCGGTTCCTTATATATTTGATTTCCTTATAACAATAAACGCGAAGAAATCTCTATTTAGGTCAACAACAGGAAAATAGAGTTTAGAGTTCGAGTGCCACGAACCTACGCACGTGGGTTTCTCAGTCACACTCACAGAACTATTAACCAACCCAAGAACTTTCCCATATCTAGGACGCACTCAGAAGAAATTGAATATGCCAATAAAGACACACCACATGAGGTTATTTCTCGATTTATCTACCGCTGGATATGTTATTTCTGTAATATGAAACACGAATGAATGAATAGTAACTGCAGTGTAATTAGAATTGTTACTGACCTGATCAGATACTGCGCGGTAAAGTGAACTTTCTCGTGGGATCAGCTTTCGCCACAACCCTCGCCGCGAAAGATATGCATCCATGTAGGTTTCCCTTGTAGTCCTGAATGTCATTTTACTACATAGGCTAGTCACTCTATTTAAATCTCAGTATCTCGCCCTCTTTGGACTTTTATGTGTTAGGCAATCAAAGCTCAATCAGCTCACTCCCGTTAGTTAACTGTTCTCAACTGCTTGTGACTAGAGCGTCCGCCACTTTACCGTTAGGATGTCTCGAGGTGTCGACCAGGCACCAGCAGGAGCTTCAATAATTGGTCTGTAAAAGTTCAATTATTACATGAACGGAATGGCATATTCAATACTCAGATTGATATCAAAGAACCAGTTCCTTGCTGATATAGCAGTTTACATACCTCTTTCCTGAGATAGGAATACTTTACTATGTTGGACGAATACTTCGACCAATTGATGGGTATACATAGACATAATAAAATATCATCAGATCTGCCTTTTACTTTTTGACAAGTTGAGGGCGCGATCATGCAAATGGTCGTCCATAAAAACAGGTGTGTTTGTGTGTGTGTGTGGGGGAGGGGGGGGGGGGGGAGTTCAGTCTCCATGACCAAGCATGACAAGGGGGTGGGAGGCAAGTGGTGCATGACGTCTTTATTTTTTCTGGTACCGGTATTATAGGCCTTTTGGTGTGGGAAAAGCATGATGTCTGCCATCCACCTACCGCGGTACCGGTACGGTACCAACCTCCCTTCCCACTAATCTGCAAGACCATGAACCTGCCGAGTCATCAACCAGCCCACACACTAATTGTCAACCAACCAATGTGTGCTACCTGAGTACCGGTATTTTGTAAAATTAGGCAGGGAACCAGTCTCCCTGAGTATGTGTAAAACCAGAACGAAGTTATACCCAAGACCAGAAATGTCTTGTGAATGTTCTCCATTCAATATCCATCTCCATCTGTTTACACACTCCACAAGAACAATACTATGGCGACAAGGATGGGATTGAGAACATGTAGTACATATAAGGCAGGTGATTGCGAAGAAACTGAGGTAAGATGACTTGATTTTCGTTGTCAAAGTTAGTGTCTTACAACAGTCTTGCAACACTCTTGGATCAGCCTTAGGCCTACAACAGTTTTGTATCAGACTTCCAATAGTCTTCCAACAGTTTTATATCAGACTTATAACAGCTGTACAACAGTCTCAGGTGTTTTCAAAGACGACAACGAGAGCTCAGAACACGCCAACGAGAAGGTCGACCCTCTCGCCAACAGCGGCACCACAGGGGCAGGTACAGAGAGACCTAATTTACGAGTGAAACGGTCACTGCCACTGTTGGTGCCGCTCCTTTCCCGAGTGCCGTTCACGCTTGACTGCACCTTCTAATGAAATGCACACTGCTGCTGTGGTGCCACTGTTAGAAGCAACAAGACTTATCACTTCCAGTGAAACAGCCCCCAGCTTTCCCAACAACGAGCAAGGTCAACTAAAGGACAGCAACAAGGAACCTGGGGGCCGTTTCACTAGTCAATATAGGTCTCGCTGTTTGTAACAGTGACACCAAAACGGCAGTGTGCGTTTCATGAGAAGGTGCAACCAAGCGTGAATGGCACTTGGGACATGAGCGGCACCAAAAGTGGCAGATCCCGTTTCATCAGGAAAGTGGCTCTCGCTGTTGGTGCCACTGTGGAGCCGCTGTAAGCGAGAGGGTTGACCCTCTCGTTGGTTATGTATATAGAAGGTATTCACCTACTTTCCCATGGAATTTTAAAGCAATAACATTTTAACACGAGTAAGGGATGCATATAACCTATAATAGTTCCAAATATGAAGAAGATGGCCGCATCAATTCGCCGATATCGGCATTTGAATTTCGTCATAGTAAATGCTGCACTGGTGGCCAGCGTATTCTCCCATTTCCCAGACAGCCTCTGCTAGTTTATGCGGAGACCTTGACCCTCTGTGACGTGACAAACATAGCTGGTTCTCAGGTCCAAGGTAGTACAGGGATCGGAATCGTGATTTCCCCACTTACATAGGAATTAAACCATGAAACTTTAACATGAGTAAGGGATAACCATAACCTATAATCGTACCAAAAATGAAGAAGATCGGCCAATAAGATTTGCTGATATAAGGGTCATTCCACCAGAAAATGTACTTTTGGTAAAAAAGGGGTAAAAAAAATAAATTTGCCCGAACCAAATTTTCTTTTACTTGTGTGCAAAATATACACTTTCAAGTTTTAGGAAAACATGATTCAACTGGGATATTAGTGGGGGGTCAGTTTTTGTGAGGCTGCAAAAATTGTAAATATTATTGCCGTCACGTCCGACATATAAAAAAACACTCATACAAAAGTTGATGATAGAGAAATATATTTTATTTTTTGTAAGACATTAAGTTTGTACCCAGTATGTCAAGCATAGTCTGATATTATAGACAAGTGGAAATAATGAACTACTTATGCAATCTTTTTCTGTGCTGCCTCAAAGATGCACATACAGAAGGTGTTCTCCAAGGGATTACAAAATAAATTTTGTTTTTTCTGTCACTATCTAAATACAAAAGTTTCACGTTTTTAAATCACAGAATTATTTTTATAGGTTATAAACATGATCTATGTCAAATTAGAAGATGTTCCATGCATTATTTCTTGAGCTAATAACTTCTAGGGAATAGGTTTAAAAATCTCTCGGACGTGATATTTTTGATAACGGACGTGATGGAACAGTAAATTCCACTTTCTTGATGAGAAATCCGAAATATATCCCAAATTATTAAAAGTTCATGTTTCCTTTTGAAAATACATACATTATCTTCAATTCAACCACATATAAGAGTATCTTAAATGCCAATGACCTGTTTTTTTTCTTGAAAAACTACAAAGAATGTCCAACTCTTTCTTTCTGATCACACTCAGAATAAAATAAAGTACTTTTTTCTCTTACATTTTGTGCTAAAAACCGTCTAGAAACCTTTTTTCTTTGCTTTTAAATGCAAAAAATGCTAACTTTAACCTTAATATTCATTGAAATACCACATTTTGTGTAGACATCATAAATCTCTTGGACGTGATATTCTTGATAACGGACGTGACAGACCAGTAACTTCCACTTCCACAAACATGAAATATGGACCAAAATCTGAAAAACTTTTGTTTGTTTTTGCTAATACATACATGATTTTCAATTCAACGACCTATAAGAGTACCTTAAATGCCAATGACCTGGTTTTTTTTCTGGAAAAACTGCAAAGAATATGAAACTCTTACTTCTGATGCCACTCACAATACAAAAGAGTACATTTTTCACTTAAATTTTGTGCTAAAAAAAAGTCTGCAAATCTTTTCTCTATGCTTTCAAATCCCAAAGACACTAACTTTAACCCTAATATTCATCCAAATGCCACATTTTGTGTGTACATCATAAATCTCTTGGACGTGATATTTTTAATAACGGACGTGACAGACCAGTAACTTCCACTTTCTTGATCACAAACATGAAATATGTACAAATTGCTGAGAAAATCTTCTTTGGTTTTCCAAATATATATATATATATATACATCAGCTTCAATTCAACCACATATAAGAGTACCTTAAATGCCAATGACCTGGTTTTTTGGGAAAAACTGCAAAGAATAAACTCTGCTTCTGATACCACTCAGAATACACAAGAGTACATTTTTCATTTACATTTTGTGCTAAGAACCATCTGCAAACCTTTTCTCTATCTTTTTAATTTTATCTTTTTCTCATCTCCTTGTTCCTCCTGTCCTTAGATAAGTCCTTTGGATGTTTCCTCTCATCCGGAGGTAACGGTTTACTCCCCATGCTTTCAAGGTATGGCGCATATGTAGGGGGCCATCCATAAAGTATGTATGCACTGAGGGGGGGGGGGTAGTGGGGATAGGGTGGTTAAAATTTTGTGCATAGGTTACTTCTGTGTTTTATTGTGAAAAAAAATAAGGTAGGGGGGGGGTTGGTAGGGTCGAAAATTTGAGATATTGTGTGTACATACTTTATGGATAGCCCTAAAACTGAAAAAAGAGAAAACTGAAAAATTAGCAAACTACCTATTAAATAACATTCAAAAGGTACATTTGTTTTCAAAAATTGTGTTCTTTGTATGACTATTGTTCAACCTTATATTTAGAATAGATATTTTGCCCACAAACTTAATATGATGGCTGTAAGAACAAAAGTATTACCAAAATCAGATTTTTGCCAAAAATGTCAAAAAAAGATTTCCTCAAAATGATTTATTTTTTTCATCACACCATAGAATATAACCGTTTTCAGTATTCCAGGTGATTTTATCCAAGGTTTGTCCAAGTCTTATAGTTCAGGTATGGTTTTGAAAAATCATGCATCACGTCCGACATGAAAATAAACCACTATAGGTAGTAGCTCAATCTCATAATCATTTCAATTTTCGATTAGATATGGAGTACAATAGGCAAACATTAAGAAAAATCAAAACAGATGATCCTAACCCTCATTTTCATACTTGTTATGAGATGAAACCAAACTGGGCGTCACGTCCGACATATATATATCGGACGTGACGGCGGCTACAAAAATGCATGAAAAAAATATGTTTACATGTGGACTTTCTTCACTTTTTCTCCCTAGACTTATGAAATGACACTTGGTGCACATAATGAACAACTTTCGTTACTGTATTCTTGTAATTTAATCTCATTCAAACATAGTTCCTAGTCAATTCGATGAAAACACTTCACCCATATCACATCCGTGATGGCTATTACCACATGATAGGTATACAACCTGAGTCCAGATACTACACAGTCTTTTAAACCTACATTTTGTCATTGGGAATAGATAGTAATATATATATATATTCTGCACCTCTTTGCACATTTTCTCATAGATCAATCGAAAGAAGAATTTCCATGTCAGATGTGATATGGCTAAACAAATTTTTTTGAAAAATTCACTAAGACATTGAAAATACCCCCAACCCTTCCAGTAGTGGCCATGTTGGGAACTCATAAATCTACTCTTTTATTCAAATCACAAACTTTCGGTAAATACTTGTCAACTTTTCAAGAAAATGGATTCTACAGAATCACAAACTCCAAGTTATCACTATTAACACAGAAAATCATGTCCAGGATGGAAAAATAATGCTAGCATCGAAGAAATCTGGACTACTCACATGAGCTGGATGTCTCCTCAAGCCGCTGAACCGCCGGAGTGGAGGCGCATGCACAGTTAAAAGGGATAACATCCGGTTCTTGTGATCAGCTTTCCCGCCTTCGATTGATCTCTCGGACGTGATAAATATCACGGACGTGATTCCTTCAAAATTACTTTCCCTGTTCTCGCATAGTGAAGGCACTTTGGAAGCATTTTATTACTCTTACACTACAGACCCTATGGCCACATTATTCAGTAATTTTTGTACCAAGTTAGCACCAATATGGAGAAGTGGAGAGTGCTAAATGCAACTCATCACATCCGTGATATCAATTGTGTAAAATCGATTTTCTTTTGTAATTTGGCTGGGAAAAAAACCCTGTTGCAGTTGGCCTAAAATCATATACATATGTGAAAAATTGATGTATGTCCAGAGTTTTAAGTGCATGTTTGGGAAGTATACCACTAAAATATATTGTCATCAGGCTATGCCAAATATAACCTATAGCATTTGCTGAAAAAGCACACTTTTCATTGAAATACACCTAAAAATTTTGCGGTGCCTTAGAAATAAGGGAAAATACTACTAAACAACAGCCAATTTACACAACTTCAGGAAATAAATCAATTAGGGAATATACATTAATAGTTTCCACAAAAGAAATAGTGCTAAACTTTAGAAATATCAAAAGGACATGCACTTTTTTGCTAATTTCTCACTTTGAAAGTCCACAGATTAAAAAAAAATGCAGATAGACCAATAAAAGTAATGATTTTCTGAAAGGGCAGGGTGTTTTCATTGCACAGAAAAAAAAAATGAAAAAAATTCATTTATAATGAAATTATAGCCCATTAACCCCCAAAAAGTATGATTTTCACCAAAAGTACATTTTCTGGTGGAATGACCCATAACCAAACAGGGCCCAGCCCCAGACGAGTACACTCACACTCACAGTCGAATAGATCGACGGGCCGTACCGTACGCAAGATTTAATGCACTTCCCGTAAGAATTAAGCAATGAAACTTTGACACAAGTTAGGGACACATATGACCTATACGCATTCCAAATATGAAGACAATCGGATGCACCGATCTGCGGATATTACCGAAACGGGTCCCTATTTACTCTTTGTTATATCCACAGGATAACGAGACCCTGTGCTCCTTAAGTGCACTATGCCGTAAAATATGCCAACAGTGAGAGTTGATCCCAACACAACAGCGAAACCACTGAGGAAACGCAATTTTGGAATTGACACTGTTGGTGCCACTGTTGGTGCCACTGTTGCTACCTCTCACTTTGACCCCACTACTAGTGAAACGGCCCCCAGCTGTGGTTTTGATCATGCTTGTGACAAGCAACACTAACCTGGGGGCTGTTTCACTAGGAGCTACAAGTCTTGCTGTTTGTAACAGTGGCAGCAAAGCGGCAGTTTGCATTTCATTAGTAGGTGCACTCAAGCGTGAACGGCACTTGGGATACAAGTAGCACCAACAGTGGCAGAACCCGTTTCATCAGTGCAGAGAGTCTTGCTGTTAATGCCACTGTGGAGCTTCTGTAAGCGAGAGGGTCTACCCTCTCATTCGTTACTTGTATAGAATATGAAGAAAATCGGCCGCACCATTCCCAAGATATCGGTGTTTGAATTTTTTACTCCCTCCGTGCGTTTGCGTTGGTCGCTGTTCTTTTTCACTCCCTCCGTAGTGCGGCGGGGTTTCGGCTGTTCTTTTTGTCTCCCCTCGGAGGCCGGCGGGAAGTGCAGTATTTGCTATGACAAAATTCAAACGCCGATATCTTTGGGACGGCATTGCCGATTTTCTTCATATTTGGTACGATTATAGATTATATATATACCTTACTCGTGTAAAAATTTCATTGCTTAATTCCTATGGAAAGGGGTGACATTCCATGTCATCCCGGCCCGCCGACAAATAAATTTGAACATCAAATGCGTGTGCATAGCGAGACCTGTGCCAACAGTGAGAGTTGGTCCCACCTCAACAGTGAGACCACTGATGAAACGCAAATTTGGGATTGACACTGTTGGTGCCACTGTTGCAGTCTTACCTCTCGCTTTGACCCCCCTACTAGTGAAACGGCCCCCTGCATTTCAGGGCTTGGGGTCAGAATCAGGAGAGAGGGCTTCAGTGTTGGTGTGCAATACAGTACAGTACAGTGTGTGTCGGGATAGATATTCCAGGAGATGAGGGGGTAATTTTTTGGGCGAATGAGTATGAAAGATCTGATTATTTCTAAAGCAAGAAATCCGGTCTGCTGGGGTGGACAGCAATTACCAATCTGTTCACCCTCTTGGTCAACTCGCCTCCTCGTGGTGCAGACCAAATGTGCTTGCATGCAACCATAACAAAAGCGACCGGGGTGGGGAGTTTGCTCAGTGGTAAAGAGCACTGGACATTGTTGATTTGAGTCCCAGTACAGCCACTTTTCTCCTCCCAGCAGTTGTAGATTTACTTCTATATCAAAGGCCAATCCTTCTATTACCAGGTCTATGTGGTATGGGAAGTAAAAGAACTCTCACATCAGTTAATGTGTATGGATGAGATTTCTACCTGAATTCATCTCATAGTTTCGGTCAAACCCAAAGTAGGTCTAATTGAACAAATTGGACATTAAACTACCCAAACAAACAAGCAAGAAATCATGCTGATTTCGAAAACCTATTTCTTACTAGCTGCAGCCCATAGGTTCAGCTTGTAAAATGATGTTATTTGTAAAAGTTGCAAAATGATTAAAAAATCAATAAGAATACCTACAATTATCTTATATTTTCGATGCCTTTAATGGAGACTATTAGATTGAAGTTCCCATGAAAATTTAAAAGTCTCAAACATGTTTTAGCATTTGTGCCCATGAACTTGACCATAACCTACATTTTAGAGAGTAAATTATAAGTCTTTTCTCATCAAATTATGTGTTCATGAATAAGTTTGAGACACTAGGCTATTAAATGATTGAGCATCTCATCAACTATCAGGGTACAAGAATTAACTTTTCTCAGTCTTTCGGGCATATGATAGATCATAAATGAACTTTCTCATTAATGCTAAATGCTACATCCCTTAACATCCATATCTGGATGTTTTATAATTTATTCATATTTTCATCAAATTCATTGTCAGATTCATCAGATGATTTACTATAAACAGAATGCTCTTCTTCCTTTACTCTTGATCAAAGTTGTCCCCAATCTGGTTGACTAGAATGTCAGGTACTTGTGACCTATCAAACCTGATGAAACATGTAGAGCGGGCAAGGCAGAACAGACCTTCAACTGAAGGTTTTCTGAAAGCATTGTGATGGCATTATATCTGTTTGCATTGTTTCTGAAGATCCTGTGTTCATCCAGATATGAAAACTGGATAATGTTGCTGCATGCACAAGAACCACATTCACAATATCTGTATCATTTGCTCATACTTTGCGATTGAGGTATATTGAGTTCATGTGCGTTATATGTCAAACTAGACGAGTGTCTGCTTCATGGTGATTGCATCTCAGTTTAGCATGTTTCTTTTGTGACATGACCATCCTTCACCTGAAACAAGTAACAGTTTCACCATGTGCAAGGAAGAGTTTGTCCTGCTGTGATACCAGAGTATCTAGTCCGGCAGCCAAAGCCCAAAGTTAGGCCTAACCCCGACTTCTCTGATATAGTTTTTTTCTCTGCTGATTATTAATCTCTGGGATGTATATATTAAGATCTAGGGTGGTCTGGAGCTCTCACCCTTGAGCAATTTTAAATATTCAAGATGGCATCCTTGATACCTGCCCTGATGGACTTAATTTCTAAAACTCACATTTTTCCATTATTAATTACGTCAAATCTATGATATTTTTGTCAAGATATATGTTTTGGGGTCCAGCAATTTTGATGACAAGGGTTTCTGAAGAATTGGATTTACTGTTTCCATGGTAACGAGCTATATTGCTATGATTAATCTGATAAAAACAGATAAAACTGTCATAACTTCCAGGAAAAATGTAAATTAGTGCATTGCTTTTTCATCCTAGCTGTATGTTCATGGCCCTAATATATCAGACAAATGTGTTTGATGAGTCACATTTCCTGTTGCCATTGCTACCAGCCATACTCATTTTTAGAAATAGAGGTAATGATACACAGTTAAAAGAATACAGATTATGTTAGTTGAGTGCCTCCTAAGATCATACTAGGATATTTTTTGTAAATATCCTCTTAGTTGTTGTCATGGTAACCACAAAGATGCTACCATGACTGAATCCTGTATTGTTTTAAAAAACATGGATCTTTTTACTGATTTCCCGTTGATTGATTTTCAGATAATTTGATAGAAATAGAGTCTAGGATTGAAATAGCATGATGGAATATACCTTTATCTCCTTAAATTTCCTAAAATAACACTTAATCCATATTCATTTCTTTGTTTCAATCTCGAGCTAAACTATGGAGAGCAGCTGCATCTTTAAGTTCTGAAAAGGTGCTGAATGTAATGAGAAGAAAATACTCTCAGAGGCTACAGGTGTAGCACGAATAGAAACAATTGTAAATACAAGCAAAGTTCATGGTGATACCTTGCATATAGAACTTGAAAGACAGCTTGCTGAAAATGATCAGTTAAAGATTCCCTACCACAGTCTAGGCATATACAAAAACCAATCTCACTAAGTATAAAAGTTATGAAGTTTTCCCACCAGCCAAGAGATTATGATGATCACTGTCAGTATTTGACTTCAAACTTCATTACCTGGTCTGTGACAAAGACTGTGATGTAAACAAGGATCCAAAGAATCATAGAAGATGAAGACCAGATTTTATGTGTCGTTCAACACACACAGAGCAAATCTTCTTGAAAAATGTCATTCTCATAATAACTACTGTGCAAATAAAGTCCAAAGTCTCATTGAAGGTGCTAACAGTGACTTGCATGCTGTTGACGCTCATTATCACAAAGGCTGTATAAGTTTATTTTTTAGTAACTGGTGCCTTTCAGATGGTCCAAAAGGCACATCCAAACAGTTTGAGTCAGATGAAGCCTAGCAGCATGTAATAGACGTTTTACAGGCTGACAGAAATCAGATTTGGAACTCAATTGAAATTTTCAAGAAGTACTAGGATAATCATGGCTCACTCAATCATTCACACCTCTTAGATGAGTTGCAACAGTGCTTCGGTGATGAACATGTCATCCTTAAAACTCCTGGGTATGCCAGCATGATTGCATTCTACAAGAATGCTGATTTGCCACTGAAGATGGTTAAGGGTGTTAATGAGAATGATGACATTGAGAGGAGCATTAGCATTTGGTCAAAACATGTTGTGAAGGAGTGCATTACTTATGAGAAATCTTCATATCAAGTGCACATTGATAAGCACATTGCTACTGAGTATGCATCTGCTACACTGATGAGGTTACTGCCAGGCTTATCTATGAAACTGGACGAAACTTGACCAACAATGCTGATTGCCAATATCATCACTGATGTAATAACAAGCAATCCAACTCCTCTACAAGTGGCACTTGGATTACTTTTGAGGGACTCAAAAGCAGTCATTGCTCACATATATGACCATCACATCACATGGAGCTATAATGAGTTACTGTGCTTTAAGACCTCAACTGCTGTTGCTGCATCTGTTGATCCATGAAACAGAGAATAACTGATGCCAAGGATGGTCTAATCCAGGTTGTGACTGACATTTTTGACACTGACATAAGCTCTCCACACACTCGTTGGCAATGTTCATCATGCAGCAAACCAGCAAAGATGACACCCCACTAACTGAAACCATTCCTCGCCTCAAGAAGAGTGAACTGGCTAAGCCATTTGCAGAAGGACCAGAGAATGATTTTGAAAAATTCACATGTCAAAAGAAACCAACAATGTCAGAGCTCTATATATCTTCTCTCTCATCAGATATATCCCAATATCATCAGGATGTGTCAAGGAAAAAAGCTACTGATAATGATTTTGCATTTATTCAGGATGTTATATCCAATGACAAATATCCAGAATTCAATGGCTACAACACAATGATGTGCTGGGGACAAGGTCACTCATTGGCACCCAAGAAGAAAGTTATTTATCATCCACCAATTGGTAAGCCCCCTGCAGCTGCTGCAACAATGATGACAACAATGATGAGGGCAAAACAGATATCAGAGGCTGCTGGGCAGAAATACACAATCCTCACACTGGACCAGCAACTTTACCATGTTGCATTGCACATTCTCTGGGAGAATGAAACCAGGTTCCAGAACTTTGTATCTTGAATTTTTTTTCATTCCTTCAGCGGTCCATACTGAAGAGTATAGGGCCCTGGTTGGCAAAAATTATAGATAGAAGTGTTGATACGCCTAACCATACAAATATTCAGGTTCCAGAACTTCTATCTTAGACTGGGTGGTATGCACCTATTGATGAATTACTGTGGTTGCATAGGTACACTGATGGCTGACACTGGCATAGTAGAAATATTGAGTGCTGACTATTTTCTTTTTACTGAAACTCATCAGATTTTCCTGCATTAGTGAGATCCCCTGCAAGACACAGAGATGTGGTGGCAACAGTGCAAACATTGCCTGCTCATTTTTTTTGTGCCTGTCAGGGTATCCAGGGCTGTTTCAAACAAAAGACAAAGCAGGCTCTACAGTCAAATGATGATCAAGCTGTAGATGTATACATACATCGATTTGCAATTGCCCAAGGACCCATTGTGACAGTACAATAACTTTGTGACACCATTGCAAACTGCAATGCCTGCAAGCCAATCTTGAACCTTGTGTTGAACATTGTTAAATAACTTGAAGTTTTATGTTTCAAGTATGGCAAGAAATAAATCCTGAGGATAGAAGTACATCTGAGTAGATGAATATAAAAAAAGAATATCCTGTTTTGAGTTTATTACTACACGAGAATCCCACTCTCGTGGCCCGTCATTCTCCAGGCTTAGGTCTGGTTTACTCTGTCTCTATGTGCGGGAGACACTCCAAGCGGATCTGACCAGGATCATAGTTTTATAGATATGGTAGGTAATTATCACAAGTAAATGATGTCACTGTTTGACAATGCCACTATTGGGCCACTATGAAAAACCAACTGTAAAGTTGTATCGTGACCAATTAAAAGCAATACAAAACAATAAAATTGGTGATAACCCCTGAAGCTATGAAATTATGCTGGAGGTGATGTTTGGGGGAAAGCCTTTGGCTTAATAGAAGATGTGCTGGAGCCGACTTTAATAGATACATTTTGCAGTCTTATCTGGTACCGGGCCTTCCAAGGGACGTATTTTTAGACGGGATAATCGTTAATAGCGACCGCTTTGAGACCCTCGTCTAAATATCATACATTCGGCGATAATTATCGAACCATTGGGGCCAATGGTTATTGTATTTATCTTGAAAACCGTCTTGAATGTTTAATTATCGCTATTAACGATTTTCTCGTCTAAAACGGATCCCTGGTTTCCCCTCGTATATATGTACCAGACCATTTTCACCTGCACTTGTAATATCATATCTCGAGGAGCAATCTGTATACAGTTGTTATAAAAGGCCAATCATTGTGAGATTTTCCCTTTTCACGGAAATACTGCAAACTTTCAAACGACCTACTCCTACGCTGTGCTAAACCTCAAATTTCTTTCACCAAACGCACAATTCCTGGAGTATTTCCTGTATCTTAAGTACATATTGTCAATAAAAGAAGTAAGATATTTCATTAAATTTTGTAATATCTTTAATCAAAAACATGGTTGTATCTCATTTCCCAAGCGCCAGCTTTTGTTTGAAAATCATATCTCCATAAATCTCCACTATAATCTCTGCACTTTCCTCTCTGGTAAGTATACATGTATTGTCAATTTAATGATAGTCTATAAAATGCAGTATCCTGCCATATTATGACACAATGACACTGTACATCTCAGTCAAATTGTCTTCTGTATATATACATACACAGTTGTGTATAAGCGATAAGTACAGAATGTTACACTGTACAGACATACAAAGCTCTCATACAGAAAAGTTTATATGAGTTATTTATGATAAGATGATAACAGGGTGAATGATATGATAATGACTCCTGTAAGTATAGGGAACAGTGTGAGTGTTAGCTCCGCATTCATCCATCAGGAAATTGTAAGAAAGAGCTCTAGGGTTGTCCATAAATGACGTTATGCTATGTTTCACCACGTTTTTACCCCAGCCCTCCACCATTGTAATGTATTGTCATACAATCCAGGAATGCGTGGTCATGAAGACTGGAATCCCCCTCCCCTCTGCTGTATGACGTCATTTATGGACTGCCCCTCTGGAGTCGGGGTACACCCGCAGATATAATCCATTGATTATCGTGAGACCAGGCTTAAAATGCTCCGTGGCAAGCCGTGGGGGTGGGAGAGAATCCATTGATAAGTACACCGCCACCTGGTGTTTTGTTCTGTAACAATATATATCTGCCCGACACAAAGATAGGGTGCATCTATACTCGAGGTGGGAAGTTTTTACCACACACAATTTAAGTGATCATCGAATATATAAAGCCGTAGACACGATAATTTCGCTAGAAATCCGTAAATGTGCACTTACATGGAATGTCATAGAGCAATACAAAAAAAAAAGCCAGATACATTGGTCGAGACATGTGCACCAATGTGCACCAATGTATGACTCACACTAAAGGCGTGGTTAACTCAGGTGGACTGACCCACAGCTTTTAGAAATAGTCACCCGACTGTCCAACGAGCTGGCCCTGTCTTAATACACGGAATAGTTATCACTATCTAAAACTGTATAAATACAACAGATGTCACACGTGTGCTAGTACAAGGTACACTCGCTAGAGTGGGTGGTGAACCAGTCTCTGCTACCTTGTAAAAAGGTTTCGGTTTGTTTTTTTCCTTGACTTCAAAGGAAAACTACGCTAGGATTGTCACATTTATATGTATATGGAGGAGATAGACTGAATTGATGATTTAATGACTAATTACACACCACTCAAAAATCCCTTTTCACACATCTATGAAATCGTGTCATTCATGCCATATATAGTGAGCAATGCCTCGCACAAGTTTAATACTAAAACATCACAAATAATTACGTTGGTAGAAGGACCATTGGAAAATTATTACAATACCTATAAAATGTATTTCCTTCATGCCAAAGTGGGAACTTGTACTATTTGGTTTACTCTGCGTTTTAACCATAGAAATTGCAGGAAAATGTGTGCTTATGTATGAAGCTGCTAGTTCAAGCCCGAGACACTGGGGGCGCCACCTTCCACGTTACCAGGGACGCCTCGAGCATAGTCACTAGTTTAATGTTCATGAAAATTATTTTGTGTTAATAAAGGGTCGAAGATTTTGTGGCCCCTTCTTTATATCCTGTTCATTCGTTCTTGTTATGCTGCTAGAATCATTAGAATTCAAATAAATACTTAGGATTCTAAACTATTCGAAAAAATAAAGAAAACATCTCATGATTTTTCATTGTGTGTGTACATGACAGACCTACAGTTGTTACACCAAGTAACATGCGCATTTTTTCGTTTTTCTCATTTATCTCAAGTCCTGATAAAATTACTCTAATGACACAAAAACCAACACTGCGCATCACAACTCGTTGCGCGCTCCCGACAAGCGCGGTCCTTTCCTCTTCTCCCTCTGCTTCTTCTTCTGTTGTTTTCTCAGAACTTGCCTCGTGTATTCAGCCAAGTCTTCCTTGGAATTCACACTGGCCTTCTGTGAGTGCGACAACAGTAATGTTAAGTTTTATCACAATCGCTGAAGTGTCTATTTTAACGAAAGAAATATCACATTTGGTGTGATTCCAATAAAGATAAGAGATGTGAAAAGAAACAAATTTTAAGACCATCAACATTTGTCAAATTTGTATAATAAAAATATATAAATCAGACGTGATATGTAATGTAGGTATTTAATATCTAGTACGCTTAATACTTTGTAGTGGAGGTGGTTTAAATAGGTTACTGATGTAGCCACTACTATGATATGATGGCAGAATATAACATAGCATTTGGCTTCTGCGTCGGTTCTATCTTAAGTATATTTCTTACTTCTAGTCGGTTGTATAAAACTTCAAGAGGAGGTTTTATATTTGGCTCTTTTACCTTTAGGTTTTCCTTTTTGTATGGGTTTATGTAAGATGGATCCTTTTCTGTAATTCCTAATTCCTGAGACATCTGAAGAATAAAAGAAATGTCATAAATAACTTACATGGGAGAAACTTATGGGAGGAACTATTTTCAAGACTGGAGCTGTGAAAAGAATTTTCCCAACAGCAGTCTGACACACAAAGTCCCATTTAATATATTGTTACGATACAAACGGCTGGAGCGCTGAGCAAATGAACACGCACTTTACATAACCTGTAGGGTGACTGACCAATCAGAGCCGTCCACCCTACAGGGAAGGCAGTGTGCGCGGGGTATATGAACCCAGGTCCGACACCCCGTTCTCTCTACAGTGGATACAAAGCCGTGGGTTTTGGATGTTACTAGCGACTTCGTCGAGTCCGAGTCCTAAAAATATTTGAAAAAAGAGATGCAAGACTGCCGGGGGCGGGGATCGAACCCCTGACACTCACATGACAGCTCCACACAGACACAGAAAAATGGTCATTCCGACTGCCGGATTTGAACCCCCATGACCCGAATTCCCAGCCTGACACTCTGCCGACTGCTCCACAGAATCAGATGCTATGAAGAGGACAAATACTTAGGCTGGTAGTTGGTGGGAGAACCAGCAGAGTTTCGAAAGGGGTACCAGCGAAATTTTGCGATCTCATTGGTTTCTCACGAGAAAAGTAGATCAGAAAACTGCAATTCTAAACTTTGATTTCGGCATGGCTCGAAATGAATCATAAGAGAAAACCTATGTCTGTGTATAGAAATACAAAAAAGAGTAGCAGCCTAAAGTTTTTCACTGCACGAGAATCTCACTCTCGTGGCCCTTCAATCTCCAGGCACAGGTCGGGTTCACTATGTCTCTATGTACGGGAGCAACTTCAAGCGGATTCGACGAAATTCTACCGTTTTAGATATAGTAGGTAATTACGCCATGTTCATGCACATATATTCAATGTGGTACATGAACAATACTACGGGAGGGCGCCACACGAAGATCTTCTACCAAGATCTACTACTACTGTTTATTAGAACTTTATTCATTCTGTGGGTACACTTGTTCCATGAATAGTTTGAGATAGTAACCAGGGCTGGTAACCTTATAAGTATAACGGAAACAAAAAAAGAAATAGACGATTGATATGGAATGATGAGAGAAAGTACGGTACAAATTTTAACTGGTACTCGTTAGTGTCAAACAAGGCCAAGCATGTCACAAGTAGAACATAGCTTTGATAAACGGTTTGGGACTGTGGGGGGAAGAGGAAAGAAAGGACTGGTAGTATGGAATCATAGTTACTACTCATGGAGTTCATGAGAGTTCCCTACTTACTGCCTTTTTGAAATCTAGTTCACATAAAGTCTTTTGGGATAATTCAGTCAATGAGTCCCAAAGCATCCTACTCTGAGAGCCTACACTACAAGATATAGGTCGACTGAAACAAATGTATGGACGATACCGTGTATTCGTGGTAAATATGTTTTATTAAAACAAAAACAAAAAATGTTATATAATAAATTCAGGGGGACTCGTTTGTCTTAAACTTCTGTGTTCAGCCACTCAATTGTGTTGCTTCCTGGGAATAGTAACGTTTCAGAGTAAATGGAGTGTAACTTCACATTTATTCATTATATCTCTTGTCGAGATGACGAACACTATCTACTACCACTTTACTAGCAACAGAGAAAGTATCAACACAATGTTAACAGGTTTGAAGGTAACCAATACCATAGAGAAACAGTATTGGTGTTTAATCCGGTGATTGTTGCAAATGCATGGGCTGGAAAATACTTGCGCTGCCGCAGTTAGGGGGGATGTTTTTTGTTTGGGTAGTTCAACGTCTTAGACTTACTGTGGTTTGATTGTGATCGAATCTATGAGATGAATTTATGTAGAAAATATCACCCTACATATACCAAGGTGAGAGTTATTTTAGTTCCCACACCACATAGACATGGTGTGAGAAGGACTGGCCTTTGAGCAGTAAATCTACCATTGCTGTAATTGAAGGAGGTGGCTGCAATGGGACTCAAAACACCTTGGGGTTACAAGCTACAAGTCCAGTGCCTTAACCACTGAGCTAACCCCCATCCCGTTAGGTGGGAAGGGCCTCTTTGCGAGTCTGGGAGTCGGAGACAACTATCAGATTAAGCGCCAGGTCAAATTTCCTTTTATCAAACGCCTTTAAGTGTTAAGAAGTAATAAGAAATCACCGAAAAATAGCCATTCGAAGTCCATTGCGGGCATACAAACCATGGCACAGTATGCCGTGCACAATTTCTAAAATCAGGGATGTTAGCTGGGGTCATGAACAAAAATAGAGGGACTATTTTTCAGATGGGATTTACTGCCTCAGAGGGACAAAAAAACATGAAAAACGCATCATTATTGGCTATGGCTGGCGTGTGTGAGGAACTTTGAGCCCAATTTATTCTCTCTTTGTTTTACACAAGAAAAGGGACGAAAATTAAAACAATAATTTCCTTGGAAAATAAGAAAACTTCAATCTCTAGTAGAGGTCAGTAAAAATAAGAACGATGTGCATAGGTGTATAATAAATGGCTGAACTTACCAGATTGAGTAAGCGGGCATCCTTCTCCTCAAATATGTCAGCCATGTTACAGAAACCAACTCCCCACTGTATGAGGAGGCCCCAATCCTTTTTCCGCTTCATGATGTCGTGAACGATGTCCGGCAGTCGTAAAACCAGGTCACCAAAGAAGGCCGTATTCTCAACCACATTTGAAAAGGCTAAGGACAGATGAAAATAAACGTAAGGTCAGTTAGTTACGTCAAGACAAGATTAAAAGAACATAAACAATGGTATAGATGCAGGATACTATATATATACAAAAAAAAAGTTTCATCATAAATCGGGACCCCAATTTCATGCGAAAATTTCTTGGATGTCAGGTGGGGTCAGAAAAACATGTGGAAATATTTATTTAACTTGCTACCTCAGGGAGACCAAGGTGACATGTAAAACATATTCATGTCAGCCACAGAGTGGAGTACAGCCAAGGGCTCTGGGAAGGTTCAACCCACCATTATTTTGGATGAGGCTCAATCAAAATCATCTTTGCTTTAGACTAGAAAAATAGTTTTATATACTGAAAAAGAAATTTTCTTTGGAAAGTAGAAAGCTGCCATCATCAGTTCCATAACAATATGCCTTTCGATGTAAAAGACAAGTGGTGTATTATATTCTGACAATATCATGGTCTGTGTAGAGTGTGATCTTGTCCAGTTTTATAAAAAAAAATGTGATATCCTGTCACTAACCATCGCGAATAGTTTCATTGGTTGAAAATGGGTCTCCTGGACTAAATCCCATAGACATCAATTTCACCTGAGAATCGGTTAAAACCTGAAAATAGAATATATCAAAAGCTATATAAACACAATTCAGGCGGACTAATTCTACACATAGGCCATTGTCCTACATAACCAAATGTGATATAAAATACATATCAATTAATCATATTAAATATCATGATAGCTCTTCATAGATAAACTATTTTACTTTTAATCACTACAGTGCATGGTTTTACACACCTGTTTTGTTACTACAAGATACGATGACTTGTATCTAGACTAAACTGATAAGAATGACCGAGTTGCCATTGTATAGGAAGTAAGTAAAAAGGAACTGTAAATTAAAATAAGATAAGGACTAGACCAAAGACATGTTCATGCCGAGATCTATATGGTATTGAAAGATTCCTCTCCCGATTGGTCAATACTATTTAACAATGTGATGGTAAATCTGTATATATGTTTACTTAAAAAATAAATGAGCTTGCTCAAATATTAAGAAAAGTAAAAGTAATGACTAAGTTGACACGAAACCTACTTTGAATAGTTTATCGAGCAGTAGACTGATGATTTTGTGTTGCTTCTCGTAGTCGTCCAGGTTGAGGATGGTGTTAACAGCCTCCACATGGTCCATGCGTTTATGTCGGAGCAGTCTCTGAACTGATGCACATTAAGGATCAGAGGCCAAGGACGTTGTTTGTTTCATGTTACGTCAAGTAAACCTTTTCACGTTTTTTCCAGACTTTATTTTCTTAAGATTCAGTTTTCATCACTGCCCTTAAGGCTTACACCACAGGAATGGCGATCGAATCTATGAGATGAATTTAGGTGGAAATCTTACCGGTACCTCTACATATTGTCATATAGCAGTAAATCTACCATTGCTTGGGATGAAGGCACAAGGTAGCTGCATACCTCACCAAATAGACATGGTATGAGGACGACTGCCCTTTGATATAGCAGTAAATCTACTGTGGCTGAAGGAGAAAGGTGGCTGCACACCACACCACACCACATAGACATGGTAAGAGAATAACAGGTCTTTGATATAGCAGTAAGTCTACCACTACAGTGACTACTGGGGATGAAGGAGAAAGGTGGATGTACCGGTACACGTCAACCATACCACATAGACATTTTACCACTGCTTGGAACGAAGGAGAAAGGGAACTGCACACCACTCCACATAGACATGGCATGAGAAGGACTGGCCTTTGATATAGCAGTAAGTTTACAACTACTGAGGATGAAGCATCAATACAAATACAATACAGCCTTACAGGATCAGAATGCAATATAATGGGTGATTGAATATCAGTCATAATGTCACATTCTTGATAAATTTCGTTCATAATCTTCATATCATGTTGTAGAATGTCTGTAACCTTCAAATATGTTAATTTGTAAAAGATACAAAGTTGTTCTGGTGTCTGCTGCTGGGGTGTTTTTTCCGGTTCGCTCACCAGAGCTTCCTTCGTCTGTCCAGCTTCTGCGTTCGTGTTCGGGATCGTTTGATCCTTTATATCATTTCCTGTGAGCGTATTATCCTCTCCAATACAACAGTGTAAAAGTAGCAATAAAACACAATAATATAATCCTCCTGACCTTAGTTTCCACTGAGAAATCATTGTGAGGCGGTCAGTGTTTACAACGCTCTCTGAGGATGCCACATGTACGACCGGCGGGGAAACCCTCTCCCCACACTGCGCCGCTGCCGCAAAACCTTTTCCGACAGTTGCTCTAGCGGTGCAGTGTGCCCTCTCCCAGGAAAATGACGTCACTTCCGACTATCGGGGATTCCATCATGGCTGACGTGGTCGAAAACCAAGTGAGTGAATTTTATATTTCCCTTTCTTACCATAAAACGAATTAATATAATATCTATAGAGTGACAAATTATTGAATCGTATCACTTATGTGACTATCTGAAAGCAGTTTTAATCGCAAGAATTGCATGCTTTGATAAATATCGGCATTATTATTGGACAACGCAGTGACGAAACAGACAACTTTACAAGGCAGCGAAGGGATTGACATGTCATTTGGCAACAACTTACAAGTTAACCTTACAGTAAATTCCACTTGCTTGGAGTATATACGTATAAAAAAAGATAAGCAAGCCAATGTTGGTTAATATGAATTTTGGGCTGTAGATTACTTTCCTAACCTTAGCTCAGATAAAACACTAGAAACTACATTTACAAGACAACAATAGTTCAACCACTGACCAAGTATAGTAGGTGGTGTGGGTACGCGTCACTATCACAGTATCACCCGCCCTACAATTATTCGGTCACGTTCTCCCCGTCGGCACTTGGCCGCCTGCACCCACCCACAGGTGGCAAGGGAGATGTGTGAATGCCCCTTATAACTGTAACTGAAGGCTGCGTCTGTGGTGGTACAGGCAGGGAAGAAAAGATATCTAGGAATCGGTATCGTGCCAACACTGGCAACAGGAGACTGTGACTGGGTACTGGTCACCTATATTCGGTATGGGTATGCTTCACGATCACCCGCCCAACAATCATTTGGTCACATTCTCCCCTGTCGTCACTTGGCTGTCTGCACCCACCCACAGGTGTCAAGGGAGATGTGTGAATGCCCCTTGTGAAAGCCTGGCAGCATGTCAGGAGCCGTCCGGCTGGGTGGTCGTAACCTGTTTTCTGTGGCTGAACTAGATCTAGGTTTAACTCGCTCAACACAACAGTGTTAACAGCTACGACTTTAAGTTTACAGGCTACAAATTAGGAAAATACATTATAAGAGATTAACAAGACACATTGTCAATAGCAGAGATCCATAGAATACATTGCTGTATGTGACAGCCTACATTCACAGATTCAGCCGGAGCCTCTTGGACCATTATCAGTCATCTATTTCATTTAATGATTTTTTTTCTCACTGTAGAAACAGGTATTTACACAATAACTCCTGGTCATATAATTCAGGGATGAAGTCTTCCACGGAAATCGTTGTTTTCATTTTCAGTTTATGAAATTATTACTTTTTGCATTTAAAACAAATAAGTCACAATTAATCCAAATTTCATTTTAGTTAAGTTCTTTAATAATTTCACGCCAATAAAAGAGTGGTTTGATCCTCCACACACACCCTCAGCCCTATTCCAGGACCAATATTGATGTGTGTTCCATGTTTTCTCAGTTATTCTGAGGCAGAAAATTTCACATGAAAAATATGTCTACATTTTGCCTGACATCTCTGATGTGTCAAGATCTAATGAAGTTTTGTTTGCGTTAAGTTCCCTCAACAGACGGGTGGATATATGGTGGGTTTTCTTTTAAAACTTTAAGTTTAATAGTCAATATGTAGTACTTGCTCATCATGTTATGTCAAGCATAACATCTAGATCTAGAGAAGCTAGATCTAGTCTTATATGGTCTATGCAATATCTGGATGCTAAGCTTCGTTGCCACTATACCTCGGTTCTCGCGGGGTAAATGACGGACATTATGCTCTGTCGCTGTCGGACACTATGCTACACGAAAATAGGCCTAAAGCCTATAAGACATCGACATTTGTTCCCGTTTTGTCCCGACCATCGGCTCGGTGACAGTCGGGAATAAAATGTTGATGTCTTATACCTATAAGACGCCGACAATAAAATCGTGTCGGTGAAGAGAGTACATCGACCCGATTGATGCAGATTCTCACAGACCCGACGGATCCGTCGGACAAAGGTAGAATCGGGCACAGCCGTGGGGTTGGTCTCTTATAGGCTTTAGTCCCATTAGGGCTGGGTTAGGGTAGAGTTCGGCTCAGATAGGCTCTATCGAAATTTGTACAAACTCACAAACTTGCCTTCCTGTCACACACCATTTACATATAATATCATAACTCTGTGTAGAATTAACGGACAAGCGCCAGATAAAAATGTAAAAGCCAAAGGAGATTCTTTCAAACCGATATTATCCCTTTTGACAAGATATAACGAAAGGTTGTCTGCGGTTGGAAAAAAAACAGAGCCTAGTGTCCGAGGCTGCTACCACGCTATCATGCGAAAACAAAGCATACTCTCCGATTTACAAAGCGTAGTCTCTGAAGCATGCTGGCTATGAAGTGTAGTATCCTGTATTCCAGTCTTATATGGTAGAGTGAAGGACCTGACGTACCGTGGTTACCGTTACAGAGAATACTTAGTGTGGAGATCAGGGAGGACTCTGATGAGACGTTGTTAGGGTCCGATGAACTCTTTGGTAGAGTGAGTACTTGTGACTTTTACAGGCCTGCTCCTCTTAGTGGACGTTAGGCACGGTTTCCTCTTGTAGACCTGCATGTGTCATGATGTTTAGCCCGTGTTATGTTCGAGGTGTTGTGTCACATTTGTTAAGCCCATAAGACATTGACATAGATATCACCGATTCTCACCGACCCAATCGCCGATTTTAATCGGGAATTGTCAGGAACAATGATGTCGATGTAGGAGGGTGTCCGACTCTCACATATTATAATGGGGCATTACCCCCATGTGAGTAATGCTCGATTTTCATCAGTAAGAGGTGTGATTGGGTCGGTGAAGTGTGTACAGCGACAAATATGTCACTGATTCTCACTGGCCTGACGGATTGGTTGGGCAGAGGTGTGATCAGGCAGAGTCGGGTGTGTCGATGTGTTATAGGCCTTAGAGGAAAAATGCTGACGATGTTGAGATAACGGAAGACAGAGTAATAATTTATTCTTCATTGGTAACTATTGGCATGAATGGCTCAGGATATTTCACTACACTTTGTAGTCGCCTTGTTGTGCGGTTTATTAATTCTGATTTTAAATTATTGATTTTGCTCAGTATAGTTGATATGCCATTAGAAAGTTGTTACTGCTTCATAGATTTACCTGTCATGCACATTCATTACTTTATATCGGACAAGATCTGCAGATTCATATTTTGGTTATTATTATATGTAGAAATAAATAGATCATATCATAGAAATGGCTTTGTTGCTTCCACAATTAGTTTTATAATATTCCTTGTGCTAGTTCACTAACACTTTTGCGTTTTCAGTTTTCTATCGTATCGGATTGAGTGAGTGTGTTTGTAGCCTGGTCCCGCACAATTCCAGTTCCCTAGTAAAGTGCAGAAAACTAAAAAATAGACAGTCCACTTTAAAACGTGCTTATCTTGTATTCCGATGTCACCGATGACACTCTGTGAGCTTTGATAGGTTCAAGCAAGTCACAATCAGCATAGGTTTCCAGATCTGTACCTATATATAGCTTGTGAGAAGTTATGAACGAAGGAACCGAATAAAATAATTTCATTGGTCTTGACATCAACTGATGTGTATTGAATGAGAAAAAAAATTGCTCGCAATTTGATTACATTCGGTGCTTTCTTTGATATTGAGTTTTTGTAAACCTCATCCTCTCAGTAGCTGGACATTTTTTTTTAATTTTTTTTTTTATATATATATTTTTTTTTGATTTTTTTTTTGACATTTTTATTTTTCGCCTGGTGTAATGTGAACTTGACCTTGAACATTGACCTTGCAGCAGGTGCGGATGAACGATGTGTCGCTGGAGGGCGACATCACCGTGCCGGGCGCGCCGGAGCCGGGCGACGACGCCGAGTTCAACACGCTCGACGAGCCCGTCCGCCAGACCATCGTAAGCCGCTCACTAATACACATTGAGGCTACTGAAGAACCTGCCCCGCAATTCTTTATCCTACCTCTAATAAGAAATGCCATATGCTTAACATTCTCTGTCTGTGTTCAGGCGAGCCTGTAGGAAAGTGTTACTTATTGCACAAGGGGAATAAATGAATTATTGGAGACGGGGTTGGATGAATACTAAACTGAATTTGTGTTAGTGTGTATAGCACTCCGGTCAGGTCTTCTTATCACAACGTTTACCCAACGCCTCGCGCAGTAATTCGCGACCTGCCCGTCATGCAATACACACTAACGCTACTCTCATTTAGATTCTACGAAGTATCGCAGAGAAGTCAGTTCTCCTTCTTTTTTGTATAAATCCATTTTTTTTCATATTCAGTAGATGTAATTTCTTTTCCTTGTGTCAAACAACAATAATGTTGATTTAGCCTCATATAACCCAATAAAATAGTGGGTTGAAACTCCCCCTACAGACCTGCAGCCCCATGCCATAGCCGACAAAGACATATTATCCAAGTTTTCCCAATCTTTCTGAGGCGGAAAAATCTACATGGAAATATTTCCATATTTTCCCACTGACCCCAACTGACATACCTAGTATCGTATTGGTTCAGGTAGGGTCAGACCATTGTAAGCTTCTTTTTTTAAAAACCAGAAATGACATTTTCGTGGGAAAAGTTCCGTTATTTAAGCCTCAGTGATGCCAATTAAACATTGATTTCAACATTCTACAAACCCTCAGCCGTACTCCATGGCCAAAACTGATGTGTTTCTCGCACATTTTCTCAGTCTCTCTGAGGCAGGAAGTTCCATATGAAAAATACTTTCACTTTATTCCTGACCCCAACTGATATCCCTTACATCCCTGTATTATACGCTTTGTGTTTTTAGTTCGAAACTTGTCCAACTGCTTAAAGTAAAATATCCATCAATATACTGAAGAAACCTTTTGAATTATATATTTCTACATTGAACCTTATATCGTTGACATACTGTGACAGGAATATTTTCAACTACTATAAGAAAGCTCTACGCTCACTGGCTTATATTTATTCACGTCATAGACCAAAATATTCAATACCCATTTGATATTGCTCCGACTTCTCAACAGGGCATTTTTCAGTGGTAACTGAACGGCTAAATACAGCAAACATGGGATGAAAAAAATCTAATTCACTAAATAGAAATAAGTGGTCTTCCTCAGGTCATGGGTGTTATGAAGGTGTTTGAGAGCCAATGATATATTTGGTCTTTCTTTTATTGATTCTTAACTCAGTTTCATATGAGAACAAGGATACTCTATGGAAGCGATTTCACTTTCTGATACCTAAATATCCATGTGTTGTCTGAGTCTGATTTGATTATTTCTCACAGATGCGCGATTTGAGGGCCATTGGACAGAAATTCTTTCACGTCTTGTACCCAAAAGAGAGCAAGACTCTGCTCCGAGAGTGTAAGTATATGACACGTCATAATCCAACTTGTTTTCTTGTGGTAGCTTAATAGTACAAAAAAAAGTCACAAAAATAACATTGATATTATAACCATTTTGATGCACCTATCTGATGCTTCATAATCCTTCATGTTGTCTTGTGGTAGTTAAATAGTTCAGACTAAGAAAGTCACAAGAAAACATTCATGTTATAACCCGCAGAGTAAACGTATTTGATATTCATAATCCACCATGTTATTCTGTAGTATTTTAACAGATAAAAGAAGTTACAAGAAAACATATTATATCGTTACTGTGAAACTGGCTGATGTTCGCAATCCACCATGTTAGTCTGTAATAATTTAAAAGACAAAGAAAGTTACAAGAAAACATAATATATGATTTCTGTGAAAGTGTCTGAAATAGAAAATTGATATCACACAGCTCAATCCTGTACTACAAGGTCAGATGTATTACATCGATTCTGTATCCTTTTGTACCGAGAAATAATGAGTTACATTCGTCTTCATCAGGCTGTCAACTTTGTGTTATTTGTAGGGGACTGGTGGGGACCACTATTCCTGTGCGTCTATATTGCCATGTAAGTATAGACAATTCTACATAGAAATACTATCAGCAATGAGAGGTGCCATTCCTTTTCGAGTTGAAAAAAAGATCAATTTTTGAGAGTGATTGAAGACATCGTTAAGGCTTGCAATGTGAAATATGATGACAAGATGAAAAATAAAGAGAGCCATGTAAAAAGTGATAGCAGTGTGTACACTGCTGTTTGTCATTGGTGATTTCTCTGCCTTGTGTAACTCATACCCATTATTATTATTATTATTATTATTATTATTATTATTATTATTATTATTATTATTATTATTATTATTATTATTATTATTATTATTATTATTATTTGTTATTATTGATATTATTGTTGTTATCGGTATTATCATCGTGATCTACGTAAACCACTCATACCCATGTGGTATTTAAATTTCGTTAATTTAAGGTATATAATAAAACAAAAACAGGCTGGCTGTAAATTTTTGTAAAATTGTCAATAATATCATCCCTCTGCCTTAGGCATTTGGGTAATCTGGTGGACCATTACAACACATATTTTACGTACAGCTAAATTCAACCTGTTTTTGTATCATTATATACCTAGTCAAGTGATCACCTGCGCTGTACGTCACAGTGTGATATACCGCCATAAATATGAAATAGGTAGGAGCGGGCGGTATACATAGGAGAGACAGCCACAAGTATATATTGATAATACATATCTGTGACATACAGCTACAGTAACCCTGTTTGTGTATACTACTCCAGGATGCTGCAGGGGTCGACTGAGCGCGCCAACAGCATGAACGATGGCGGTCCGCAGTTCGCCGAGGTGTTCGTCATTTACTGGGTGGGCGCTGTGGTCGTCACGCTCAACATCAAACTGCTCGGCGGATCCATGTGAGTAGTGTGCATAGGGCCCCACTGCTACAAGCAGACCCATCTTCTGTTTGTATACTTTTCTTTCACCAGAACCAGATAGGTTAAGTCATTGAGTCAGTCGCAAAAGGATGTAAGTAGCCTACCGAGATGTGAGACTACACAAGCATACGTTAAAGCCTTTCACTCAAAATTAACCAGGTTATTATACCTAATATTGTATCTATAATACTACTACCCGCTGCAAAGGGTGTAGTGTAAATAATGTTCGGCGCACCTCGCCCTTAGTGAATATTCGGACGCGCTGTGTCCATAGTGAGTGAATCGGGTCAATAATATTACGCATGCGGCGTCGCGACGTATTTATGGCATCAAAATACCTTGAACGGTCATCCCCTTCGGTCCCAGTAACCACGTTTTCTGTTAATCTAAAATGATAGCCTTTTAGAATTGGGTATGATGCCATTACAAAACATTCTCTCTTTTTAAATAGTCTAATGACGTTCTTCATTAGAATACAGGGGTGGGATAAAACCTCAAACCAGTTTGATTGGTTACATTTGACTAATATCCATCTATTTTGTCGCTCCATTATTTCACTCAGCTTCACTTCATAAGGGTATATGGCGTAATTAGTCAACCTCACCAATCTCTCTAATTACTCCTGTAGTATGTTATTAGTGCATACTACCACTGACCATCTGTCTGACCATGTGTCGTCTCAAACTACATGGTGTTTTCCTTTTCGCAGTTCGTTCTTTCAGAGTGTGTGCGTACTCGGGTACTGCGTGCTACCACTGACCATCTCGCTGACCGCGTGTCGTCTCAATCTACATGGTGTTTTCTTTTTGCAGTTCGTTCTTTCAGAGTGTGTGCGTACTCGGGTACTGCGTGCTACCACTGACCATCTCGCTGACCGCGTGTCGTCTCAATCTACATGGTGTTTTGTTTTTGCAGTTCGTTCTTTCAGAGTGTGTGCGTACTCGGGTACTGCGTACTACCACTGACCATCTCGCTGACCGCGTGTCGTCTCATCCTCATCGTCCAGCACCAGACAACGGCTCTGTTTATCGTACGCTTCATCATCGTTCTCTTAGCCTTCGCATGGTCTACATTTGGTAAGTACCTCGGTCCCTCAACAGATGATACAATTCCCTCTCCGTCAGAAAGCATTAACAGAGATAACAATTTTTCCCTTTCCTATGGAAATCTTTCTTTTCATTTCAAGTTTACTAAGCTGTGTTTTTATCGCTAATACAAAGAAAGTATAAATTGAGCCTCGGTTTCCTCGGTCTATCTGAGGCAGTAAATTTTACATAAAAGATATTTCTGCTCTTTTTTTCCTAACATCCCTGCATTTAACAGTATTAGTTTTTGTCACTTCATATTGTATTTTTCTATATTTGTTGTATCCACTTTAGTTTAACTTATAATTTTGGCATATGTAGAACAACATCGTTGACAGTACAATTGTTACTCTTAATGTTACATCAGTCTTTGCATCATCGGTGAATAATAGCCATAAATAGCTTCTGTCTTGATTGCCACTGTGTCCCTACCTCTTTGTGTATGGTGGGATGTAGACTGAAGTCTGGTACAAAAATCTACACATCATATTTTCCAATATTGAATAAGTTAAAATTATCAAATGAATGGACAAAAAATAATGTCCAACCCTGAATGTAGTTAGTTTTTTGTTTTCCTTTCTTTTTCTTAAGCTAGTTTGTGATGAGATGTGCTTCTGTTTTCAGCATCTACTGCCTTTCTCGCTGAGAGTCAGCCACCACACAGAAAGTCGCTGGCCATGTACCCCATCTTCCTGTTCTACTTCATCATCAGCTGGCTCATCGTCTCTCACACACACCACTAGGTACAACTGTAGATGTAGATGCCTACAACTAGCACATGTACAGTGCTCTGTGGTGCAGGCCGTAGGGTTAAGGTCAGCTTGCAGATCAGTGGTGCGAAGCACGTGAGGAAGTAACATGCAACACAACCATAACTGCACACACAGACCCACATATGCTCTGGTGGTAGCAACCCCCTCAAAGCCCCTCAAAACTCCGCACTATTTGTACTCACTACGGACATGTCGGCGACCACGACCCACGCATTATACGTGTTACAATGATGCGTACAAACACAGAGCACTGTACGAGCGCCAGTTGCATGGCTGGCCTGGAGAGGCGCAGGGACCCAGCATGCGCTCCAACAGACGTGTACATGATCACAGCAAGGCGGACAGATATTTACCAACACTCTTTGTTTATTTGTTGTTGATGGTAGTTGGTATATTCAGTGCATCTCAGAGATGGCAATTTTCTTTTTTTCAATGTAAATCCCAATTTCATTTGAGTTAAGTTCTTTAACTGAGCTTCATTGACCTCAAGAAAACAGTGTTTTAAATCTGCTCACAGAACCTCATTCTGGCCGACACTAATGTATTTTTTACATTTTCTCGGTCTCTCTGAGGCAAGAAATTCCACATGAAAGACATTTCCACTCTTTTTTTCCTGAACCCAGCTGACATCCCTGGCCTCTGTACTAGGCACATGCATGTTTCGTTTTTTTAAAACATGATTACAACTCTCTGTTAGGGCGTTTTTACACAAGGTTCTTTCAGAAGCTCTAATAATAAATGAAAATATCAATGGTATTTACTATTTGCAAAACGACCATGTCATTTTTGTTGTTGTATCCTTTATATATATATATATATATATATATATATATATATATATATATATATATATATATATATATATATATATATATATATATATATATATATATATACATATATATACCGGGACATTATTTGTAATATCCCAATCTTCAGTCCTATATTCACCTTCATGAGTCCCAGAAGTTACATAATTTTATTGGATATTATTTACCCGAAGTGCGCGATAGGATTGGAATTGATGTTCAAACTTGTGAAGGTTCTGATTCGCTTCAATCTGTGATAAAGCGAAGAAATGTGAAAACTGTAGTTTGTTTGGGATGTGGGGCTGTAATGGGAATGGTGAGAGAGAATGATATAAATACTAAGAAGGAACTGCACCGAGATCCGTAGCCGATGAAGATATGTAATGAGTCTTGGTTGCGTGGTGATCTTACAAGGTAAAGCAAAGTGAGATTATGTAGCAACTCAAAATGAATGGTGTATTTTCGGCAGCTAAGGATCGAGTGTGGAACAGATTTTATCTCACCTCTATCACTGACTGGCTAGCATTTGTGGGGTCATCGCCCATTGAGTATTTTTTTACAGACTCAATGGGCATTGAATACGAGTTTCCAATGTTAGAGTCTATGGGGGATAATACCAGAGGTGAGATAAATGGATGCATGAACTCATTATCTGACACAAACTTCCTCTTGTATGTATTCTGAAGGATGTTGGTACTACATTCCTCTCTGTGGTATGGGATAGTCGATCTATTTATTTCAGCATATTTGTTTGAAATGTACATAGAAGTGTAACTATAGTCACTGGCTGGAAATCATGTAAATATATCAAATACGGTGATGAATTGTTATATTGCTGAATAAAGTCTATTCTTGACCTAAACTGGTTTGACTCTTAGTTCAAAAATGTTACCTGGAATTTGAAATATTTAAAGACTTATCACAAATGTTTTTAAAAAGGGCTTTCTACTAAAGATTCCGCAGCCTTGTTGATATTGCATACGATAGAAAATTGCTTCATGTTTTTCCTGAGAAGACCTATGAAATGGGTCTGTATGGGTGGGTATCACAGAAGAACTTTGAGAGGGATGTGTCTATGGGTATCACACAGAAGTGCTATTAGATGGGTGTGCCTGTATGGATATTATACGGCATATAGCCTATGATCCATGGGCGCCGCCATGACGCCTCCCGACTAGTTGTCTTCACTGAAGGAGGTGAAAAAGTAGCTGTTCTTCACGAATGGAGGTGCAAAAGAAGTGAGTGATATTTGGGAAATTTCACTTTTCTTGCCTTGCTCACATATGTAAATAAAGTGTTCCATGTGAAAAACATCATGTCCTGGGTTTTAGCATTATATCTTCCTGCTCTGGGATCGGTGTAAGGAACCTTGGTAAAACATTGAAAGGCAGCTGAATTTCGTAAGAACAAATAGCCAGAATACAGGTTTTGTCCCCCGACCACCTAGTGACTGCTTCATGAACTATCAATGGCTCTGTCCCCTATACAGTAGAGCTATGACGGGTGTTTCTGTATGTGTATCACAGAAAAACTATGAGAGGGATGCCTGTCAGGGGGTCGGGGTCGGGAGGGGGGGGGGGGGGGGGGGTCGGGGTCGGGAGGGTTTGGGGTCAGTTGGAATTAGACTCACTCTTGTTTAGTTCGCATTGATTCCGATTTTCTCATAAAATATTTTGCACAGATTACAGAAATTTATTTGTTGCCTATTCATAATTGTCTGCCCAGCGATTTACAACCGGTTTTATACCAACGCCGGCAGATACTTCAGTGTACGTTCTTACTTTGATTTGTTGCTTTTGTGTATTGAGTTGCCATTACGTTAGCGATAACCAATAAGATATGAAGAATTTGAAAATTGTCCTTATTTTTCAATAGTCTTTTTTTAAACCAAGACCGCACTAACATCTCGGCACCAAAAATGTTTACAAAGACAATAATCGATGGTTTTGTGGACAGGCGGCCGTAAACCACGAGGGATTGACGCACAGTAATACACGAGCGCTAGCTCGTGTATTACTATGTTACGACGTCAACCTCGAGTGGTTTACAGAGCCGTCTGTCCACAAAATCACCGTTTGTTGCATTTATTATCCCTTTTTTCGAATGAATTTAACCCAGGAATTGCCATATTAAAGGGTATAACAGTAGGGACTATTTCTTTGCTTTATAGCACAGAGGAACTATTTTTCCCGTATACCATGGTTTTGAGGCCGTATATCACAGGTATCGTCGAAAAAAGTTTAAACCAATCCTTTAATATTCAAAAGTTTTAAGGTCGTAGGAGAATTTATATTAATTTGTGGCTGAAAAAGTGTCCAACTACACATGCATCTAATGCATGGGATATCTATCCATCTACTAGTACATCTAATCAGTAGGTCTATTGGTATAGATATTCACGTCACTCGCATCTTTGAATTGTAAAATCCTTCGTCTGGTGTCAAACGTGATATCTTTATATGAAAGAAGCCTCCAAAATAGTTATATTTTGAATTCGATCATCCTTACAGAGATAATTAGAAAACTAATAAGAAAGATAATCATGATAGTCATTATGACTTTTTGTGCTAGAGATATTCACACATTTCAATATGATTATTAGAACATATCTATATCTAAACGAATTATCAATATGAATTCAAAATCAGAACTGATTTTAAAATGACTTTTATTACAGATAAATAGTTGACTGCCATGGAGTGTGAAAATCAACAATTTGAATCCATTTTCAAATTAGAAATAATGTCCATTGTCATATTAGAAATATTGTCCGGTTTCATCAATGTTTGTCCACATCAGGTATTTAAGCCTCCTCTTCTCCCTCCTCCTCGTCGAACTCACCCTCTTCCTCGGCGGTGGCATCCTGGTACTGCTGGTACTCAGACACCAAGTCGTTCATGTTGCTCTCGGCCTCTGTGAACTCCATCTCATCCATACCCTCACCGGTGTACCAGTGGAGGAAGGCCTTGCGGCGGAACATAGCGGTGAACTGCTCAGAGATGCGCTTGAAGAGCTCCTGGATAGCAGTGCTGTTACCCACAAAGGTACCAGACATCTTGAGGCCACGGGGTGGGATGTCACAGACGGCAGTCTTGACGTTGTTGGGGATCCATTCAACGAAGTAGCTGCTGTTCTTGTTCTGCACATTCAACATCTGCTCATCAACTTCCTTCATGGACATGCGGCCACGGAACATGGCAGCCACGGTGAGATAGCGGCCGTGACGTGGGTCACAGGCAGCCATCATGTTCTTGGCATCGAACATCTGCTGGGTGAGCTCGGGTACGGTGAGGGCACGGTACTGCTGGCTGCCACGGGAGGTGAGTGGGGCAAAGCCAGGCATGAAGAAGTGAAGACGGGGGAAGGGCACCATGTTGACAGCGAGCTTACGGAGATCAGCATTCAGCTGGCCTGGGAAGCGGAGACAGGTTGTGACACCTGACATGGTGGCAGAGACAAGATGGTTGAGATCTCCGTAGGTGGGAGTGGTCAGCTTCAGGGTACGGAAACAGATATCATACAAAGCCTCGTTATCAATGCAGTATGACTCATCAGTGTTCTCAACGAGCTGGTGGACGGAGAGGGTAGCATTGTAGGGCTCAACAACAGTATCAGATACCTTGGGGGATGGCACAACAGAGAAGGTGTTCATGATCCTGTCGGGGTACTCTTCACGGATCTTGGAGATGAGCAGGGTGCCCATTCCAGATCCGGTGCCGCCACCGAGTGAGTGTGTCAGCTGGAAGCCCTGGAGGCAGTCACAGCTCTCAGCCTCCTTGCGTACAACATCAAGAACAGAGTCTACAAGCTCAGCACCCTCTGTGTAGTGTCCCTTGGCCCAGTTGTTTCCAGCACCAGACTGTCCGAAGACAAAGTTGTCTGGGCGGAAAACCTGTCCGAATGGGCCAGAGCGGACAGAGTCCATGGTGCCTGGCTCAAGATCAACAAGTACAGCACGGGGAACATACTTGCCTCCTGTAGCCTCATTGTAGTAGACATTGATCCTCTCCAGCTGAAGATCGGAGTCCCCATGGTAGGTACCAGTTGGGTCAATTCCATGCTCATCAGAAATCACCTCCCAGAACTTGGCACCGATCTGGTTGCCACACTGGCCAGCTTGCATGTGCACGATTTCCCTCATGGTGGCTGCTTTGTGAAGTGGTAGAAGTGAATCAGAGAAGGACGTTGTGTGTTGTGATTGAGCTATGACTGGGCTCGGTCTTTTATACCAACTCTCTACTCAGCGGTAACTAGGAACAAACCCCCGACGGCTTTCGCGGGTGGTGTATCCAACACTGAGGCAAAGGTAAAGAGAGCCTTGTTTCACGGAACGCGTCAGAAATGAATAGCCTTATAAAATATTAGTTCATTGTTCTATAACCAGATTTTGACATATATCAGATAAATACATTGTGTAATAATGATTGAATTACTATTGTACATAGGACATAGGTCCTTCTTAATTCAAGGAAATAATAGACGAATTTAAATTTTCTATTTGAAAATTACAAATGCTCCTGTAATGGTGCGAATTATTGAGGCCATAAATCCACAGGGAATCAAGCTAAGAATCGGATATCTCTTCCTTTTCCGTTCAAATTATATATTATTTCTAACAGCTATATTTTCATTTCGTTTATTGTAATGAAATGATTGTTCTAGTAATGCGAGACCTGTAGGATGTTTGAGGGCATAAACAGATAGCATACAAACTACTAAAATTATCGCAATATCATCAAATGCGGGGTTTCTGGTTTTTATATCATTTCATAAAATGTTGATATATGATTTTAAAAGGTCCTGTGACGATAAACAAATTTGGATTTTTCTCGGCCTGTAATTTCCAGTTCTAGAACTATAAGCTCCTTATTAGTCATCACGGTTCGGCCCCAGGCCTGCTCAGACCTGTTTCTTGTCCCGTCTAGATTCGGGCTGTAGGCAAAAGTTGTGAAACTGGGAATGATAGAAAATAGTAGTTTTTAATTTTTGCATGGCTATTGTTTTTAAACACCCAAAAAGAATTGTTTTGATAATATTCAAATGATTGATAATGATGAAATATAATAGTGTCATGCTATAAACCTTGTAATACGACCACAAATATAATTCTTTAAGATTCACAAAAGTGTTGGTGTTGTTTGGTTTTGTGAAAGGTCCTCTCACAATGATGATATTTATAGTATGACGGGTATTGTTCACTCGTGTTTTCACAGTGCGCGGACTCTCATGGACAAGCTGGGTATAAATGGCGCGAGGACACATAAGAAGTTTTTAAGAACGGAGCTGTCTAGAAATTCATTAACAAACTTATTAATATCATAGATGTATTGCATACGTTTATTCAGCCGTGAATAGAACGGAAAATATCATACGTTTTTCGTTTAGGCGACCAATATCGATGGGGAAAATGTAGAACAATTCGGAGCCATGTATGGAATATATAAGTGAATCATTAAAGGGGTAGAGATTAGACAGTGATTAACGTGGTTTGGTGTGACCACGCGCTAATCCACACAAGTAGGAGGGGGTGGGTGAGGGGGTGGAGGTCGATGATTACCGGATGTCTCGGCCCCTTTGGCATCTCGGACCCCCTACGGCACCTCGGACCCATCGTCACCTCGGACCCCCGCTTGAACAGCTTTCACGCCTCCATGCGCGAAAACGGTGAATGTCTTCCAATGTGATTACTACCCAATATACGGATTCCCAGCTTTGCTGTATTATATCATTTGTCTATTACCCACAATAAAGAATCTTACAAAACAAAAACATATCTTATAAAATATGTGTGGTAACCCTATCCCAAAACTTATCCCAAACCTTAACCCTAACCCTAACCCTATCCCTAACCCTATCCCAAACCTTAACCCTAACCCTATTCCTATCCCTAACCCTATCCCTATCCCTATCCATAACCTTAACGGTAACCCTAACTCTATTCTTAACTCTAACCCTAACCCTAGCCCTAACCTTATCCCTATACCTAACCGGGAGTGCAAAACGCGGCCGTGAGGGGGCCGAGATGACCGCACAAAAAGGGGTCCGAGATGCCGATGGGGCCGATGGGGCCGAGATGACCATGTACCAGGTCGATCAACGGTTTGAAGAATCAAAAACCTGCCAGTTCAGGGGTTCCTCATTTTTCCAGCCATTATGTCTCCTTCTAAACAATAATCAAAACCTGTATTGATTGGTGTTCCCTTTAAATGTATCCGCTTCGTGTTTTTTTTATAGTTTTTTTTTTTTTATATTTGCAGCGTTTATTTCAGAAGTAACATGGTTCAGTGCTTTTTAAGAAGGGTGATTCTTCCAATTCAATGATAAAATTCATTTCCAATGATTAAATTCAACGTAAGCATACAGATTTCCTTGATTATTTGTTACGCTGGTGTTTTTTGCTTTTTTAACCTTTTCTCCCTCCCTCATTAGCTTATTTAATTACCTCCCGTATTTCAGACCCTGACAATACATAGTAAACCAATGGAAATATTGACAGACAAACTGGACAAGACATAATGTTTTTTTCATTTTTTTTCATGAAGCTTTGTGTGGTATTAGTCTTCCACCAATTTAAAATGTTACTAGGAAGAACGTAACTATATTTCTAGAGATGCGTTTATAATTTTCGCAACAAGTAATAAACTAAGAAAATGTAGCGGAGAAACAAAACAATCTCCTTCATTGGCCTAGAGCATAGATCTCCTTTATGTGCAAGCCTGTGTAAATAATGAGAAAAGCTGGGGGGAGGGAGTGTGTACGATTTACGCGACTCATAACTACGAGGTTTGCCCGCCCAATGAGGTACACAGTATATACAGGCAATGACTGGACTATGCGTTCTCAGTCTAAGTTAGCATAATCCGATCGCATACTTCGAGAAAGCTGACTGCATAAAGCCTTGACTAATGTTGGCGTCGTGCCTCGCGACTTGAGCCGCTGTGGAACCACGCAGTCACTGATGACATAATCACCGAAGTTCCTTTCCATGAAGGAGATTGGCATCGACTTTACATCTATACGTCTATACATGACCACTGGGGAATGTGATTATTACCAACATTTATGACTGCCAGTCTGTACGCAGCTTGTTCAATAACGACCATTCTTATTTCTATTCCTGTTATGTTTTGTCTTTTTTCCCAATGAGTTATTCCTATATTTCCTTACTTTATTTTGCTGTTTTTTAAATTCTTTATTGTAGGTAACAATAGGAGTTGATTACAAAAAGTGTAATTACATGAGAACTTTTGTGCCACCAATAAAATTGTCGGACAATATTTCTTTGGCTAACCATCAGGTCTTCGGCAAAATGTACTATATGTGCTATACCTCTACTTGGAATATCATGTAATCATACATTATATATCCTTTTTTTTGGTTTTGTATATGAATTTGATAGATATATGAAAGCGGAAGTTGAATATTAATTAGTCCTCTGGAGAATTTGAACAACCCTAAGGTGCATCTACGCTTGTACAATGCTGTACATCACCCGATCATTTCAAGATATCTAACATATCATACACTAATAATCACCGAAATGACATTTTCAATTTTATACCAGGTTTATTCGGGAATTATGTATCTAAAAATTAATTTGTATAATATTCTATCTTAATATCTTATAAAATATTTTTATTTCATAATCAAGATTCTCTGCAAATGTGAAATTTGAATCCTTTGGCCGCATATGTTATAGATTCGAGAGGGTTTCTCAGAGTAACGTGCGGTACTTGGTATGAATTCATTAAGTTCAAGATGATAACATCTTCTCTGATCCCTGCAGAGAAGTCTAGAAGAAAACGTCTTCAATCCATAGTTGCTTTTTCATTGACTTGAAAAACCCTTTTTTACTTTGTGATGTTTGATATATTGTATTTTACTCTGACAAATGAAAACGTATTGGCATTAATAAATCTAGTTTCTCTTTGTGGGCTGAGGCAAAAGGTTTGACATGTCAAAACCTGTACCCTTCATAACGGCGCATGCATGTACTTAAATTGGGAGGTGGGGATTAAACTGTTGTAGTCGAAAATCTTAATATCCATGTATATATTATATATTTCTGGAATGAAATGATATATATCTTTTTTATTCAGGTAAGTATAGACATACAAATACCCTACATGAGCGTTCTTCCTAGTAGTCCAATGATACATAAAGATGTATGACAAAGTTTATGCAACAAATGATACATATGGGACATAATATAACAAACAGGACGGACAGGACATATTTACAGGACAGACGAAAAATGTATCATACTTTTATGAAAAGCATAGATTTAAACATATCCAAGAAGATCTTATATATTATTATGATGGGGGAAGATGTTAATGAAACTTGGCAAAAGAAGAGAAGGTATTTTTCTGCCTTATAAATACGTAGTTGTTGGTGGATATTTCAAGACTAAATCATATACATGCTTATTACGTTGAAACGTGGGATAACATACAGCTTTTGATTTAATCAATTGAAGAGGGCTTAGATGATATTACTGTTGTGTGCCGTTCAAACACATGGATGGTTTTTAGTGTCCCCAATCTGATATCTTCTTTGTTAACAATTTCTGTATTGACGTTCCATATGACATAATTTGTGTTCTACCTACTAGCAGATGAATACTGGAGGCGACCAAATGCCCATCCTTGATGTTTGTAAATACAAATCACAATTCATGTTATAGATAGCAGTTGGTGAGTTACTAAAGGCAATTATTATGTTAAACTATCTATTCTCTCTGTCATGTTTGTAGAAATAAATCACATAACTGTTTGTTATAACATTTTTTTAAATCATTTCTCTTTATTCATGATGGTTCGTTTACAAGTGTCGCGGTCTCTTACCTTCCTTTTACACGGTTTTTAGTTTGCTCTGTATTCAGTATGATTCAAGACTGTGTATAATATACATCTATGATAGTAATTATGATACAATACAATACTCGAATATACATATACATACGCTTTTTACATGTTACACATGGAGATAATAAGTCGAAAATGAGACAATGTACATCCTAGTTAAGGAGAAATGCAATTACATATGTAAAACAGTATAGCATGGAAATGGAATAAACAACCGGACTTTTATTATACATAGAGTTGCTATATTGTTGATTTGTCTTTACTCATACACGTGTGCGTCTGCCAATGGAGGGGGATAATATCAACTTTGATTATACAGGTCGGGTTTTTTGTGTTAAAATAGGAGTTCATTGCTTACATCTGGAAGGGGTTAGTTCTTCCTGCTGTACATCCAATCCATCGTAGTCATTCATGTCCATCTAATTGTATAGGTAAAGATGAGGTATGGTAGATGAGGGATGGTAACAGTGCAGTAGATCATTAAATAGCATGCCAGTCCAGTCTGGTTAACTACCCTACCGTTGTCTCTCGTACTAACAATCCCTCCCTACCTCGCGGCCAGATGTGTTTATACCTGCAGTTACACATTTGTGTCCTTGAACTTCCTTTAATGAGATTTGATATTGCCTTTTTTTAAATACCCGGAGATTCTAAACGGGTACATGGATCGGTGATCTTGATAACAAAACCAATGATATAGTAAATATCATAAACAATGCCCATAGACCGCATTAGCTTTGACGTCATCATCTGGATTTCCCTGCTATCACGTGGCATTTCGGTGCCAAACAAATCCAAACTCTGCGAAGCACCACATACACGTGGTATCGTAGCGAGTGCGGTGGGGAATGTTTTTAGTGGTAAACCAGCAATCATAAAGTAAGTTACGAATATATATGATAGGAAATATGTTTTCGAACGTATCTGTGACTGGAAGATTGGTATCATTGCTGGCAAGATTAAAGTCAGACTCAAATTTTGTTTCATAACATTGGCACCAACTTTGCAGTCCGGTCACTATGACAGTAACAAGTTGTTCTCCGAATATTTAAAAGTGTGACAACACTAATGGTACAGTCAGGTGGAAGTTATTGTGCTGATATGCATGTTTTGATACCATAGTATAGTTAGATATTCTACAGTAATGAAATAATTGTGATGTTTGGTATCGCCGATACCTGCACGTATGAAGGGATATCCCAATGTTTGGCACCAGAACGTGAGGAAACCCTGCTCTCGGCAGGTCAAATGACGTCACACTAATGCGGTCTATGACATTACACAGTGGATGGTAGGGAATTCCACAGGCATCATCCGGTCTGTGTTGGGGAATGCCTTAAGGCAGCATCCAGTCTGTGTTGGGGAATGCCTCAAGGCAACATCCGGTCTATGTTGGGGAATGCCTCAAGGCATCATCCTGCCTGTGTTAGGGAATGCTTTAAGGCATTATCCGGTCTGTGTTGGGGAATGCCTTAAGGCAGCATCCAGTCTGTGTTGGGGAATGCCTCAAGGCAACATCCGGTCTATGTTGGGGAATGCCTCAAGGCATCACCCTGCCTGTGTTAGGGAATGCTTTAAGGCATTATCTGGTCTATGTTGGGTAATGCCTCAAACCATTATCTGGTCTATGTTGGAGAGTGCCTCAAGGATCCAGTCTATTCTGGGGATGCCACAAAGCATTTTCAAATCTATGCAGGGGATTGCCTCAAGGCATTATCTGGTCTATACTGGAGAATACCGCAAGGTTTTATCTGGTCTATGCTGGGGAGTGCCCCAAAGCATGATCTTACACTGGACAAAAATGACCCCCTTGTGCTTCTCTGGTGCTGCCCTCTGGTGTAGAGGTAGAGAGTGAAAAAACTTGGTGCTGTCCTTTGGTGTAGAGGGAGGAGTGACGAGTCTGGTTTGTCTGGTGCTGCCAGAGTTGGGGGACTGGGAAATGATCATGTTGTCCCATATTGATGCTGAGTGTGTGTGTGTGTGGGGGGGGGGGGGGGGGAGGGGGGCTGGTTGCTGGGGAAAAATAGTGTTTATACCGATATTGATTGGGGGGACTTGGGACCAATCATGTTGTCTCGTATTGATACTGAGTGGGGGACCAGGGAGTCATCTAGTCCCATATTTATTGGGGGAGGGGATAATGATGCAGTCACACATTGATACTTAGTGGTGGGACTGGGGAACGACCATGCAGTCCCACATTGATACTGAGTGGGGGGGGGGGGGGGGACTGGAGAAAGATCATGTTGTCCCATATCGATACTGAGTGGAGGGGACTAGGGAAATATCATGTAGTCCCATATTGATACTGAGTGGGGCAACTGGGGTATGGTCATGCAGTCCCATATTGATCTTAAGTGGAGGGACTGGGGAAAGATCATGCAGTCCCATATTGATTCTAGATGGAGGGACTAGGGAATGATTATGCAATCACATATTTATAAATACTGAGTGGGGCAACTGGGGTATGATCATGCAGTCCCATATTGATCCTAATTGGAGGGCCTTGGTAAAGGTCATGCAGTCCCATATTTATACTGAGTGGGGCAACTGGGATATGATCAAGCAGTCCCACATTGATACTGAATGGGGTACTGGGGAAAGATCATATTGTTCCATATTGATACTGAGTGGAGGGACTGGGGAACCATCATGTGGTCCCATATTGATACTGAGTGGGGCAAATTGGGTAGGACCATGCAGTCCCATATTGATTCTAGGTGGAGGGACTAGGGAATGATCATGCAATCACATATGCGTGGTAATACACGTAGTAACGCCCAAGCGAAGCCGACACGATCGGGCGATGTGCACACATCGAACGCAGCCGGCCGTACAAATGACAACACGGGTCACATGATACTCACGTGACGCGCCGACCAATGAAAACGCCGCAACGGGTATGTTAATGAGGCCGCGGCGTCGTCCGCGGCCCGTTTCCCGCTTCTCTCTATTCCGTGGTCGCTACGTGGTGGGGAAGAGGTTCGACGCTAGGCCCCGTGAAAACACATATCTGTTTAACTTTTTCGAGCCCTTTCCACCTACTATACCGTACCAGTTCCAAGATGCCAGAACCTGAGGCGAAGAGACAACGAACGCAGAATGAAGACAAAACCAGCGGTCGCCGTGAAACGGCGATGGCTGTCACCGACGCTGACACTGACCGGCCGGCGGGCAACACGCCGGCTGTCAACCAAGACGCCCCCGACGAAGAAACGTACCGCAAACAGCTGGCTGCTCTCCATGAGATGCAGACTGCCACCGAAGAAATGCGGAAAAAACGACGGGAGGCACGGAAGATCACAGAGACTGACCTGTCACTACAAGCGAATCTTCCTGACAACACGATCAACCCGTTCCGGTCGGGGAGACCGGAGCCATCGACATCGGCAGAGGACGGCAAAAACGACGGCGTGAGTACAACAGCCAACACGGCTTTTCTAAATGTCGATTTTCATGCTGTCATTGATCGAAATACACCCTGTAATCAGAATACGAGTAAAACTAGATGTCAACCTACACACGCCGACAGAAATGGTTGTCGGATGGCGGGGATTAAAGGATTTGAACTGGTTTCAAATTCAAAACCCGCAACCGCCACACGCCATAACAACACAGAGTCGGCGGCCGGCACCGGCCGCGGACATCAACACACACGGGGACGGCGTAACTTGTTTACACCGTCGCTGTCACGAGTGAAATACGCCGAATCAAGCTGTAATAAGGCGAAAAACAAGGGAAACCTAAAACAACCGACAATCTTGAGTTATGTCCGAAATACAGCGAATATTGTGGCTGTTTCTACATGTTTTCCTGAACAAGCTGATGTGGCTACAGACGGTGACCTACTTCGAGGTCATGACCCAGTGACACACACAGCTGACAACATAGATACAGTCACACCCAGAAAACAAGACTTAGAGGCCTGTGCAGTGGCCCCTAAGACTCAACACACACCAGGAGGGAAGAGACACGACATACAGGTAATAGCAGGAAGGGGAAGAAAACGAAACTCACAAGGTAACGTACTCCCTCTTTCAATTAAAAACACTCTTTTTGATGAAAATTTGTGTATATTGCTAGACCTCGACACAGACACAACAACCACTCACTCTCGACATGACCGCACCTACACGCAGCCACCGAGACCACTCAAGACGGACATGTACCACCACGATGATGACGCTTTGCTGACCGACCAACCGGACAATAATTCTCGTGATCCTGATGTATCTTTTCAGGACCTGGACGAGATGCTCGGCGAAAATCTGAAAGCCACCTGGAGAAGCGTACGAAAGAACGGCGTGGATAGCATAAGAAGTGGGCTCCGCAAACACTGGATAGAAAGTGCACTAGAAGCGACTCTACCGACACCATGGGCAGCCGGACTGGAAGACCTCCCCCAATGGGTCCAGGACAGCCATGATATATGTGAGAAGATCACAGACATAAGAAAGGAAGCAGCTCTCCAGGTCATGAGGGAGACAGCCCTTTGGCTCGACAGAGAAGACAAGAGAAGCCGCTCACTGACGCAGCAGTGTCTCGACAACGTAAAAGAAGAACTATACGAGAGAGAGACAAAGGACGAGGCCCACAAAAAGGTGAAGAAACTGACGAAATATCTCGACGTAAAATGGAATAAAGAAAAAAAGATCACCGAGACAGAACTTAAACGAAAAATGGACGCGCTAGAAGAGACCAAGGTAAGGGACGCCGACCTGGCCTACCCGTCCAGATACGTCAAGAAGGAAGCCCGAAAGGCAGCCGAAGCAGACAGTCGCCGCTACAACATGCAACGAGAAACGAGGCCCTTTCGCGCAGCCCCTCCGAGTACATCAAAAGGAACGCGGGGGGGTACTCCAACCGAGGACAGAAACCAACCAAGACAGAAGGAAAAAGAACACTACCCGACCAAACCCAACACCTATCGCCGACAAGACCCGAGACCGAACTACAACCCAAGAAAACAGTACCAAGGAGGCAGGAGCCACCCCCCAAAACCGTATCAACAAGGAAGATACGAGGCTAGAGAGGAGAGACCCTACGAAGGAGAGAGACGAAGCCGCGAGAGGAGATACTGAAGACCCAAAGCCACAACGAGAAAGAAGAAGACGGGCAAGACCTCACCGAGAGAGACTCGAGCCGACTGAATGTATGAACAGATGGTCCTCTCTCCAACCATCGGATGACGAGGGAAGTAGCGTACTACACCAAGACACTGATCCTGTTACCTCTGTTTTTTCCACTAATAAAGGTTTAAACTGTTTCCCGGAGTTCGAGTCTGATTTAAACATCTCTGAAGCCGACAAACGACCCAATAATAACAAAGTTTCGAATCAACACCCCAGCATAGTAGTTAACCTCTCCAGTAAAAGTCTAAACTTCCACCAACAATCTATCCTAGAAAAGGGTCTTAACTTCTGTCCAACTCAATCGACACGAGGGGAGGGGGACCTTAAAATAGAGTTGGACCGTTTCCACCGAAAACTTCGAATCAGACAGTTTTTCGAGACCAACGAAAAAGACACACCAAAGGAAGTCCTAGGGTATTTTGACCCAGACTCGACCGCCACAAGAGATGCCACAACGAGAGGCACACTCACACCATTCGACAACAAGACGCTGAACAGGAAACTACGAGGGGAATCTACATGGAAGCCGCCCGCTGGCTCACAAAACCTGGAGGGGTTTATAGCCCTAAACGAGTTACGACTACAAGGACGAAAGAATATCAAAACAAGAAAGTATAACACGACGAAAGAAGAAAAATTATCTCTCAAGGAAATGGCTAAGGACAAATTGATCACCATCAAACCAGCCGACAAAGGAGGGGCGCTGGTACTACAAAACACCAAGGACTACATCAAAGAAGCAGAACGACAACTCAAAGATACAAAAGTGTATGTGGAAACACCAACGGATACAACGGACGAAATCAACACCAAGGTGGACAAGAAACTGGACGAGATGCTGAGCAACGGGGAACTGAGTCATTCAATGGCAGGATCACTCAAAACCAACAAACCAAGAGCCCCACACATCTACTTTCTGCCCAAGATCCACAAACCACAACGACCACCACCAGGCCGGCCGGTGGTCTCTGCAAACAATTGCGCCACCGAGAAGATCTCCACCTTCGTAGACAACTTCATCAAGCCACTTGTACCAAAAATCGGGTCTTATGTTAAAGACACCAACGACTTCATCAACAAAGTGGAGAACCTAGGGAAACTAAAGGACGACACCATAATAGCGACTCTAGACGTAAGCTCCCTCTACACAAACATACCAAACGAGGAAGGTATAGATGCAATAAGAAGAAAACTGGACGCAACAAGAAGCAAACGTCTAAACCCAAGCAACGAATCAATAGTGAGCCTACTGGACCTTGTATTGAAAAACAATAACATCCAGTTCAACGGGACCCACTACAAACAGATAAGCGGCACGGCAATGGGAACCAGACTGGGCCCCTCATACGCCAACCTCTTCATGGAAGCCCTTGAAAAGAAGCTGCTAGACACCGAGGGATACAAGCCCAAGATATGGTTGAGATACATCGACGACATCTTTCTAGTCTGGGAACATGGAGAAGAAAACTTCAACAGATGGCTAGACAAGCTCAACAACTCTCACCCAACAATAAAGTTCACGGCGGAACACTCAACAGAATCAATACCATTCCTGGACACTCAAGTAAAAATCGACGGGGAAACAAGAACAGCGTACACCGACCTCTATACGAAACCCACTGACGCAAACACATACCTCCAATACGACTCGGCCCATCCACCAGCGACCAAAAGAAGCCTACCATACTCTCAATTCTTGAGATTGAGACGTATCTGTGCAAGAAAGGAGGACTACGAAAGACACTGTAAGAAGAAGATCAGCGAATTCCTTGACAAAGGATACCCAAGAGACCTAATCAACGACTGCAAAAGAAGAGTGGACCAACAAGAAAGAAACCTTCTCCTAAACAAGAAATCAAAACAGGATGAGGAAAAGGAACAAACGGAGAACAACAAAATAGTGTTGGTCACTACCTACAATCCCAACAACAATGCTGTGGGAGAAGTTGTGGACAAGAACTGGGACATGCTGGCCCGCTCAACGACAACCAAGACCCTACACAAGAAGAAGATAATTAAAGGCTACAAACGTCCAAAAAACATAAAGGACTACTTGGTCAGAGCCAGAACCGAGTACGAGCGAGAAGAACACAACCGGAAGAAAAAGCAAGAAACGAAGGAAGAGGGCCAACGAAGAACGACAAACAACAAATGCAAGAAACCAAACTGTAAATACTGCAACCTGATCTGCATGGACGGAAGAATACAATCCAAGGAAACAAGAAAACACCACGACACCAAGTGGAATGTCACTTGCAACAGCTCCAACGTCATATACTGTATCGAATGCAAGAAATGCCAGACACAGTATGTAGGACAAACGAAACGCAAAATCAAAGAACGAATACGAGAACATCTCAATTGCATACGAAAAAACTCAAGCAAGAATGAAGTACCGAACCACTACAACCAGCAAACACACGATGGGGTAGAAGATGTGAAAGTCTACATCTTGGATTACATATACAGACACCCAGAATCAAAAGAAGCAGCAAGACTACGCAACAAAATCGAGTTCAACTGGATACATCGGCTGAAGACACATGCTCCATATGGCCTCAACACACTGGACAACAGGTACGGCTAACTGTTTGGCCCCCCCGAATGTGCCCCCACATAACGCCACGTCAAAAAAATTTTTCCAACCACGAAATCCGTATGGATTTCCAACGGAACGAAGAAATTATACACATAAAGTCATCAGGTGGGGGACACGGAAGGACCGAATAAGTTAGGACTACAAATAATAGAGAGAACTCGACACCGCGAACTAACCTGTTCAAGGTGGGGACACATATCCACTCCCCGGACTGGTTCCGGGGGGAAAGACCACAGAAGAGTACCTACCACACTTAGCCTGATGAGACTAGATAAAAGTCGAAACCACGAGAGAATATTGAGTGTAATCACACTCGCTACGGTGGATTTCTGATGCGAAAACATCAGACGAGCTACTCGGGTTGACTGGTTCAACAAGAGATAGCAACGCCACCACCACACCGTGCAAACACGCGGTGTCCACATATCGGTTTGACGAAGTTTCAACAAGATAATGTGCATAGTGACAGTACGTGACAGTGGGACTGTCAAGTCTAACACAACACCGGCCTGGTGACTCCCAGGAAGGTAAGAAGAACCACACTCACCTTGGGTTTCCTCCATGTTCTGTTCGAACTTGGCAGTGGGGTTTGCACAAACCCCATGTATAGAGTTGTTCTGACCGAAAAACTCCATAGGAAATGCGTGGTAATACACGTAGTAACGCCCAAGCGAAGCCGACACGATCGGGCGATGTGCACACATCGAACGCAGCCGGCCGTACAAACGACAACACGGGTCACATGATACTCACGTGACGCGCCGACCAATGAAAACGCCGCAACGGGTATGTTAATGAGGCCGCGGCGTCGTCCGCGGCCCGTTTCCCGCTTCTCTCTATTCCGTGGTCGCTACGTGGTGGGGAAGAGGTTCGACGCTAGGCCCCGTGAAAACACATATCAGAAGATTCTCCTTTGATACAAAATTCTCATAGCAGTCTCAAGGAAAGATGCTTAATTCACATGGAAGGACACACCTGGGAGGTGTTTCATAGACTCAATGTGTTGCATGGACATGTTGGGCTGAAATGATCACTGATGGTCTAAGACCTATTTGGATAGGTCTGTGCCATATGCGCATGTATAATAATTTGACTATGCAACGGAAACGTTTGACTATGCAACGGAAACGGTTACTATTAACGATCGTTACTATCATGACATCCCTCCAGGGGCGTAACCAGTGGGGAGGGGGGGGGGGGGGTGCACAGGGGCACGAGGCATTTCGCCCATAGATTTTTTGAATTCTTCGTAGGTAGTCTCATGCAGGTGTGTCACCCTCTCCTGGATACAGCTTATATAAAATTTGAAACCCAAGTGAATCTGGGGTCTTTTCCTCCTGGACCCCCAGTAGGGGCTTTGCTGCTGGATCCCTGGCAATATTCCCAGGTAATCTCAGGAGTATGGCTCCCCCTCCCGATGACAAAATCCTAGATGCAGCTTGTATAATCTATGGAATCCAAATATTTCTGGGGCTTTGCCTCTTGGACCCCCAGGATTGGCTTTGCTGCGGGACCCCTGGCAATATTCCCTGATAGCCTCAGGTGTGTAACCTCCCTCTCCTCTAAACAAAATCCTTATTACAGCTTGTATAATCTATCGAATTCAATTTTTCCCGGGGGTTTTGCCCCCTCGATCACCACCCCCATCAGAGGCTTTGCTACCAGACCCCTGGCAATATTCACAGATATCCTCAGGTGTATAACCTCCCTCTCCTACAAACAAAGTCCTAAGTACAGTACAATTTTTCCGGGGGCTTTATCCCCTGGACCTACACCCCCAACAGAGGGACCACTGGTAATATTCACAGATATCCTCAGTTGTGTGACAAGATTCTGGATACAGCTTGTATAATCAACAAATTCTAAGTGCTGTTGGGGCCTTCGCCCCCTGGACTTCGCCCTCCTATCGTCTAGGTTGGGTACTTAGGCTTAGCGTCCACCTACTACGATAGAATATAGACCTACCGATAGGGCACCGATACAAAAAGCAGATGTCGGAGACATATAAGCCCTCCTGAGATTACTAAACTCCCTATTATCGCCCAGGGTAAATACAAGTTCTGCTGGCGGCTGGCAGGGCAGACCACGACTACATGAACTATAGTTTTCCCATTTATATTTGGAGAACCTGAATATTATTTCGGATCTGCATGTAGAAATAGCTGAAATTTCCATTTCTGATATTAGATTTCCGATTTGAATATTTATAAAAACCGTTAAATTGCGATAATTCTGGGTTACGGGTCAAGTGTCTATCATCATACAACGTCGGCAACCAGCGAGCACCGGAACTTGTAAACAGACTGGATTACGGGATACCTCAATAGGGCCTATAGGGAAGGTGCAAAATCTTAGACACATGTCTAGACATGCCAATCCACCATGCATTGTATGGGGGTTTTTATGGTTGTCTAGTCGCAGAGATGTGGTAAACTACCCCAATATTAGGTGACCTTCCGTCGCGATTTCGATTTTTTTATTTTGATATCTGAGTCATATCGTAGTAGGTGGACGCTAAGTGGACGCCAGGCCTTGTAGTCGGTGACTCAGCAGTGGGTCCATTTCTCCCACAAATTTTTTGCAGGATAAACAGAAGCAATAAATCCCTACATTGGACCAAAGTTACCCTGAGTGGACCGAAGTTACCCCTTTTAACGGTATACTATGATAACAGTTAATTAAAAATAACATCAAAGGGACTGGCCGTTAATCTGTTTTAATATTTAATCCTAGATTTACGCACAATAATGACCGGTGTTCTTGAAGTGTCTCTATTCTCGAGTAGTTGACGCGTGGTAATGTATTGCGTCGTCAACTACGAGCTTACTGTATTTATCAACCACTTCCATGAATGAAATTACTAATACTAAGAGTAGAACTTACAAAACATCGACATTTACTGATGGTAATTCACTCCACATCCGCTCGCAAGAACGAGTCCAACAATTTACTGTGTCTTTCTAGATGTATTTTGGTAAGTATTTGTGCGGCCGGCTCATGTTTTATGGGTCTATTCTAATCTCAATGGAAATACCAAAAAAGGAAAGTTCCCCTTCTGGCTTAAATGAAGCTCTTTTGGTTGCGTCACACGTTTTATTAGTCTATTCATGCACCGGCGACCTATTTTATGACCCCAACTGTTACGTATTCCTATACTCAAGACAAGTACCAGTAGGCTGGCGATCGCAGTAGTACCTCTTCTGGGACCTGTTTCACTATTACTGGTGTGATGGGATCATTACAACGGATTCAAGGATTCAAAGGATTATTTGTTTTCGTTTGACTAAAGGCCCGGCCCCAAAGGTGAGGAATCATCGCATGTCAATAAAATGTCACAAACGGCGGGCGAGGTTTATAAAAATGGTGGCGCCTGTCGCATCGTACACAATCGCTCATGTGTGAAATGTTCATGATGGGCGACGGATTTACTTTTCTTGCGATTGAGTACAGCAAATCCCTCGCAGTTTGGCTAATACGATTGGTCGAACACTTTTAATGTGGAGTTTGCTTTTGCTGCTGCATTATAAATATTTTCTACATAAATGTACAGTTGATGGCACCTTTTCCATTATCTATAGAAGTGGCATATAGAGATTAAGGTTCTGCTCCATCATAGCAGATTGAGGGCCGATCATTAGCCGATCATTTGGTCCTACCCGGCGTTTACACTAGGAGATTATTGGCGGCGATTCTTGAATTCTGCACCACCTGACGATATTCAGCTGTCAATGGCTAGAAATCAGTACATATAAAAAGGGCAAATTCTTGGGTTGATGACTATTGCAGCCGATTTTAAGTAATCGAGCACCACCTGAGGACTTTAAGTTAGATGATCTACAGGCGTCACTTTTTAGTATTCTAGTGTAAACGGCGGGTGACACTTTTCGCGGCTACATCGTATGTCTTTTATTTATACTGGAGGGTCTATTAGGGCAGTACCCTGTTTTCAGTAGGCTGCCGTGTGTTTCCCGTGATACTCGTCGTGGTGGAGCTCGACTGGAGTGATGACCGCGATCATTGGCGCATACTCGGCTGGCGATCGCAGTAGTACCTCTTCTGGGACCTGTTTCACTATTTCGTGACAAGTCTAGATGGCATATAGATGGTGTGTCCGGTTTCAGAAGAACTAGGCATTAGAGTTTGTTTTGTCCGTTCTTGCTTGCACTGTTGGTGCCGCTTTTTACGTCTGTCTAAGAGGCCTATTCCACCAAGGAGGCACAAGCCCAGGCCGGGCCCCTTGTGGTCGCCTATTGGCGACCGGCGGCAATAGCCGGCCCAAACCTCCCGCCGGCGGTGATAATCTGCTTGGTGGAACAGCTCATGAGAGCTCACAGGCCTCTCACGGCCGGACCCTGCCGGCCACCGTGCCTCCAAAACCCCGTAGCCGGCCAGTATCGGCTGACCTGTTGGTGGCCGCCGGCCGCCGGCCGGGGACAATACTCGGTGCAATAGCCAATTTTGGAGGTGTTCCACCAAAATATAGTGATAACGACAGAGGCGGCCGGCCGGGTGGCCGGGCTTTATAAGCGCAACCTCCTCCGCAAAGCCCTGGCAGGGGAAAGCTGATTCATTTGATTTTAAGCCCCCGGCAGGCCGGCCGGCGTGTCAAAAGCTACACCAAGAGTGACGCCCAGAGCACGCCGAGAGCTGTTCCCCGGGCGCGCGTTGACAAACACCGTCAATATAGGCCCGCGGACGGTATCCCGATACGCGGACACCGATATTTCGAATAGTTGCGGCTGTTTGGGCAAAATATAAGCACCAGTGTCAAATATACACATTCATAACATCAATACTTATCTTTATTTACCTTCATTGTTCGATTTAACCTGTAATTCCGCGGTTATTTGACGTTTTCTGACCGTTCCCGTACAATTCCTGACACGCTGACACACTGCTCCGCTCGATAAGCGACTTTCGCGGGGTTCAGAGCGTCGTAGTGTATTGCCGAACGCCGCACCGCCTATCGGATCGATAGAGAACCGCAGGATTGCGCGTTAGTGCCGCCAACGTCCACCAGACGGCAATAGCAAACCCACCCGGGTGTAACGCCGCGCCGGGTCCGGCCGGCTCTATGGGCGCTCGCCGGGCGCCTTGTGTACGCCTGTTGGTCGCCTTGTGGGGCTTTGGTGGAACAGCTCCTAGAATTTAGGGGATTAGGGGTGGCCGGACGGCCGGCCCTGGCAGCAAACGCCTGCTGGAGGGCAAAAACCGGCCTGCTGAGGGCCTTTTTGGTGGAATAGGCCTCTTACACTTTGGTCACAAAACTAGTGAAACAGGTCCATGATGTGTAGATTTGTCTAATTCTTATGTTTGGGGTCTGTCTTTTCCTAAGGGCAGCCACTTGTGTTGTCACGAAACTAGACAACCCCAATGTCTGTATGGTGTCACAGACATGTCACGAAACTAGTGAAACAGGGACCTGTTTCAGTAGTTTCGTGACATGTCTAGATGGCGTCAGTGACACCATACGGACATATCACAAGATTGCAATTGATGACACGCCGAGTTTCACTCACTTCTCGAAAGAATTAAGCAATGACACTTTAACATGAGTAGGGGATACATATAACCTATAATCGTCCCAAATATGAAGAAGATTGGCCACTCCGATTCTCTGATATTTGCTAGTCTTTTTCTGGTGTTGCTTGCACTGTTGGTGCCGCTGTTGTTGTAAGTCTCGGCCTAATGTCACGAGCCTACTGAAACAGGTCCCAGGTCCCTGATCCATGATTATTTCTTTTACTGATTGCGGTACACTTGTACTCTTGGTCCGATTCAGAGACTTTTCCTCTGTTCTCAGCTGGGTTTTGCCGCTCACGATGCAGGTAAGAATTGCTTGCGACGTAATCAGAAATGTCAGATATGGTTCCCCCTCAATATGATAGAATTTTCGAAATTACGGTAAGAAATGTTCATAACATCAACATCTATCTCTGCTAACCTTCATTATTCGATTACCTGCAGTTTTCAGCGGTAATTGACGAGCTATCGATCACTGTTCCAAACAAATCCAAGATGGCGGACACTGCGGCGCTCCGGTAGCAGTGGCAGTGCTCGAAAACAGACACAGTTTGTAAGAAAATACAGATAGGGAGGCAAAGTGAACCTCCTGAAACCACAGACACCTGTTCACAAAACACCATTTCCGGACATAGGGGCTCAGTACTTTGACTGTGTAGGTTCTAGATTATATGTGTCTTTTAGAGCCATATTTTTGATAAACTTAAAAACTGTCATCGTAGACTCGAGACAGAGTTATTCAGAGACGATAATAGTAAACTACACTTCTAAAGTAACAAACGAGACCAAAAAACAAAAGTCTAGCCTCAACCCCCATAGGTTTAGCGCTAAGCCTAGTTCTTACTGGCCACTGGAAATGGTGTTTTGTAAACGGGTACCTGTGTTTTCAGCGGGTTACTTTAGCACCCGATAGCGGCCTAATTTAGGCAAATATTGTAAATAAATTTATCGGAGGGCAAAAGTCGGCATGTGGCTACAGGGCTTATTATATCAATCCTTGTGAGAGTACCGGAATCCGTATGAACGTTGAACGTATCTGATAACATCGAGATGGTGTCCTACCGTATGCCGGGCCGTTATCATACAAGCAGAAAAAACCCACCTATCAAAGATAAGCAATTAGGGTGTGCGACTGTGTGGAGAAACCACATGTGTACTCCGGGGATTAGAGGTCAAAAGCCCGTCGTGTCAAAATCTAGGACGGTGCAGGGTACAGGGAGCGCTGTGTAAATACAGCAGTAAGCTCTCTGGTCGGACTGGAGGAAACACAACGTGTGCCGGTCTTCTCACTCCTTCAATGCTAGGTAAGTTACTAATCGTCTTACTACATATTATACCTTAGTCACCCTAGCGTAAAAAAACCCGGCGTTTTCCCGTGAACGCACGTCTACTTTTTAAAAATATCAAACTTGAACGAGGAGCAAATAGTATGTTTATCATTGATGAATGAGCGTGCAATTATAAATGGATAACAAGACTGAACCTTGATAAAGTTCATGTAATGGGTGAAACATCGGTTCCTAATAAATGCCCTTACTGATCATGGTTATGCTATTTAAAACCTAACAACAATTAAAAGGTTTGAGGTACATTCAATCTATGGATAGGTTTCTGTAACCCACTTACACCCAGTCAACTGGTAATTTCGGCAACTGCCTAAGGATCCTAACACACCAAGCACCAGTAGGTCTTGAGGTATTTTGGTCTTGAGTGATTGGTCATGGTCAGCTAGGCATGCCTCTAAGACACTGAGACACTGGCCCCCTTCCCCGTCTTCAATATCACAGTGAACAGCATGCAGACAGTGAAGGGATAGATTTTATGCAGTACCCTGAAGGTCTATATGGGACCACTCTAACCTCTAGGCGATGTATAATAATCACGCTCTATTAAACAGAAATGTTCACAATGCGCAACTTATACGTGGTGCCTACTTTGTTTCAACATGTACTTGAGGCTGGTGTAACTAAAGCCTCATTCACACTGTGCGACTGGAGGGCTTGCGACTGGGTACTTCTAGTCGCCCCAAGGTACCTCTAGTCGCACGGTGTGAACGGGGCATTACACCTTTCCCCCACTCTCCGATAATTTCCCCCCTGTACGATTGGGGCGTTCTCAGTCTCAAGTGAAAATGGCGGATGGGAGTCACAGCTCCGGTACATAGTCTCAGACAAAGTCCTTTTCACAGGGAACATAGTCGCTCAGGACTCTCATTACCGGCGACAGGTATGTTAGTCTCACTAAAAAGCCCTGAATAATTTGAAATAGGTTTTAAATCCATATTGCTTGAGACTATGTACATTGACAGGGAAAATTTGCGCCGACGATTTCCCTATCTCCACATCTGTCTAAGGGAATTGAGACTTGGGTGGTGTCAAATGAGACTATGTACTGGTATATAATCTCAGGGGAAAATGTCTTAGACAAAGTCCCCTGGAGGAACATGAATCTCCCACTTAGGCCCCATTTCCACTTGGAGATTCCTGCCCCAGAGACGTTTCAAATTAAATCGCAAAAGACTAGTGCCTTCATGAAACAAATTAAAGTCGGTGACTAATGCCCGCCTGGGGGGCAAGTGGGAAGTGGTGGGGTAACATTCGCTAACAATATTACATTTTTCTGTTGCCACTTGGCGACATGGGATTCAAGTCGCCGACTGAAGGCCTGCACGTGTCCCAGAAATCTATTAATGTGAACCGGGCTAACGTCTGACAAACCTGTAGCCTGTGAGGAGGGGTGGAGGAGATGGAGGGATGCAGAGAGTGAGGCCAGGCTATTTGGGTCGTTGTAAATCAATGACGATATCCAAGTCACCCTCACCCTGACACCGATCTGACAACAGCTGGGGTCGACCTCACTTCCCATGCACAGTTTTAGTTATATGCTGTATGATAGTATCATAGCTCTCCATGCACAGTTTTAGACCGTTTAGTCACATGCTGTATGATGGTAAAAGTTAGACTTATTGTCATGGACATCATCAAGGATCGACTTCCCCTGATATCCTGGGAGGAGGGGTAAGCATAGGATACTAAGACTGAGGCCTGAGTCCTGGGACCTGTTTCACTAGACAGTGACATGTCTAGATGGCGTCTAGATGGTGTGTCCGGTTTCATAAGAACTAGACCTTAGACTTCGTTTTGTCCGTTCTTGCTTGCACTGTTGGTGCCGCTTTTCATTGTATTTGTATTTCCTAAGGGCAGCTATTTGTGGTGTCACGAAACTAGACAAACCCAATGTCTGTATGGTGTCACAGACATGTCACGAGACTAGTGAAACAGGTCCCTGGTGAGGATGGGTGGGGTAAGTGGAGGGGTAGACATATAATGCAAGGACTAAGGCCTGAGTCCAGGGACCTGTTTCACTAGTCTTGTGACATGTCTGTGACACCATACAGACATTGGGGTTGTCCAGTTTCGTGGCAACACAAGTAGCTACCCTTTCGAAAAGACACAACCCAAAACATAAGAATTAATCAAATCTACACATCATGGGACTTGTTTCACTAGTTTCGTGACAAAAGTGTTAGACAGATATGAAAAGCGGCACCAACAGTGCAAGCAAGAAGGGACAAAATGAAGTCTAATGTCTAGTTCTTATGAAACCGGACACACCATCTAGACGATCTAGACATGTCACGAAACTAGTGAAACAGGTCCCTGGTGAGTGGGGGTAGGGTAAATGGTGGGGTAGACATATATCACAAGGACTGAGGCCTGAGTCCGGTGAGGACGGGTGGGGTAAGTGGAGGGGTGGGTATATGCCACAGGGACTGAGGCCTGAGTCCTGGGACCTGTTTCAGTAGGCTCGTGACATTAGGCCTAGACAGACATCAACAGCGGCACCAACAGTGCAAGCAACAGCGGAAAAAGACTAGCAAATATCAGAAAAACAGAGCGCCCAATCTTCTTCATATTTGGAACGATTATAGGTCATATGTATCTCCTACTCATGTTAAAGTATCATTGCTTAATTCCTACGAGAAGTGAGTGAAACTCCGTGTGTCATCGATTGCAATCTTGTGATCTGTCCGTATGGTGTCACAGACGCCATCTAGACATGTCACGAAACTAGTGAAACAGGTCCCTGGTGAGGAGGAGTGAGGTAGGTGGAGGGTAGGCAGCGGAATCAAGGACTGGAAGCAAGTCCAGCATACAAGGGGACTATGTTTAACCGCTGAATATATCGAATTGGGCAGAATAATTGTTCTACAGTAAAGTAGCGGATAGAGAAATAAATAGGAAACAAGGCATATAAGCAGGATCTCCCCAACCTTAATAGATTGATGGTTTATCTCACCCCTGGTATTTTCTTCCTAAACACTTAAATTTAGGAAATCTTACTCAACGCCCATGGAGTATTGTAAAGATATAAATGTACTCAATGGGGGATGACGACACAAATATTAATCACTTAGTCAGTGAGTGGGGCGAGATAAAATCTAAAGACCTCTCGATCTGTAGCTACTGAAAATGAGCCATCCATTCTGGTCTGCTATGTGTATACGATATGTAGGCCAGATCTTACTCGGCTCTGCCTTGTTATATTATTCCACTACCCAAACTTTTGGCATATGTTCAGTGGCTACGATCTCGATGCAGTTCCTTCTTCGCACTTCCTTCAATAGACCTTTTTCTACAGCCTAGCTGGTTTCCGACCTCATCTAATTAATTACGCAATGGCTGCATCCAAACGAACACCTGGCAACACACTTTTTACCCCTGGATGTCTGAGTGTTTGAGCGCAATGCGTTTCTAAATACGCGCTTAGATTATTTCAAGAGAAAGAACGGCGATTGCATTGTTAGAGCATGCTTGTACGATCTATATACATCGCCTAGAGGTTAGAGTGGTCACATTGAACTTCCAGCGTGCTGCCAGAAAGCTATCCCTTCACTTTCTGTATGCTGTTCATTGTGATTGTGAGAACAGAGCAGGGAGCCAGTGTCAGAGGGTCCTCGTATCATGCCCAGCTGATCATGACCAATCACGCAAGACCAAAATACCTCAAGACCCACTGGTGCTTGATATGTTTGGCAAGTTTACCGGGCGCAATAGGGTTGCAGAAAACTATCCATTGACTGAATGTAACCTAAACCTTTTAATTGTTATTCATTTACAATTGCATGCTCATTCATCAATGATGAACATACTTTTTGCTCTTAGTCTGGAAGCACGCTGGAAGTGTAAATATGTGACCACTCTAACCTCTAGGTGATATACATATTATTACATACATATGGCCGAATGTCTATGAAATACTACCCGGTGCTAGGAGTACAGTATAAATAATGTAGTAGTAAATATTCGGGCGCAGTGTGACCATTGGGTGAAATGGTACATTTAATAAGCACATAAAAGGCGGTTTTTTTATATTTAGGTATGTAATAATAAGAAAACGTAGTGACTGAGCCAGAAGGGATGCCATTCTCGGCCTTTTTATACCATAAATACGTCTCTCCGCCTGCGGCGTCGGGACGTATTTATGGTATAAAAAGACCTCGAACGGCCTTCCCTTCGGGCTCAGTAACCACGTTTTCTCTTAGTCCGTGCAAGCAAGCTCTAACAAGGGATGTACTCAAAAGTTCAAAAGCGATTACCCCCCCCCCCCCCTTCAGTGTGTACGTACTCTATGGACGGCCCCTGTGAGTCGATGGCAGTCCATTTCGAACTACGCACTTTCCAGACGTGGTTTTATCCCCAAACGACAACGTTTAACTGGAACTGGCAAGCAGCAAGGTAAAAACGAACTGTTCCAACACCACGACCACATTGTATTTGTGTAAGGCCGACATAGATTGAGCGCAGTCCCCGAGTCCTACCCCTGTTCCTGTCCCACCCTCTTCCCTTAACCTTGCAAGGACACAGTCGGTTAAAGTCCATAAGAAATCGACCTAAATTTATCACCAATCCTCACCGATTTGATTGACGATCAGAATTGGGGATAAAATGTCAAGGATGTTCTTTGATTGGTTGAAATAGTGCCTTGGCACTTAACCCTTTCTGTCCGAGTTTGAGTGGGGAGTGCGCACACAATAGGACGAGGTGTAATACTGCTATAAACCCCAAGGGACGAGACTGTCTCAGCAATGGCGTATGTGTGTCATATAGGTGTCACATAGTAACCTTTAGATACAAGTTACTATAGTTACTTATCGAATGCCAACAGAGTATAATGAACATAGTATTATATATTTATTGTGAAAAAATGGTGTAAATTTATTCATTATTTCTCGTAAAACATAACGTTTGTGATGATCACACATAAACATAAATATATTTTTAAACAATGCCTGGAGGCATTCTTCGTCCCCTACGTGGGAATGCTTCCAGACATTCCTCGTCCCCTGGGTGGAAATGCCTCCAGGCATCGCTAGGACTGAAGTGGCAGAACCTATCAGCAAATGCATGGATTAAACACTGTGTCTGAGAGACCAGTGGCCATGGAGCAGGGTATTGGCCCAGTCCAATCTTTCTTAGATAAAGTCCCAAATTTAAAAAAGATATTGCACCTTTCCTCTTATATTTATATTCACTGGAAAGCCTCAATCTCAGCTTTCAGAAGGTATATTTTGATAGTAGATGTGATGAACGGGCACTTGTGGAGAACCATTTGATGAACAATGATTGAGAAATGTATTGTTTTCTCACTCACTGACGGCCACCATGCGCATTGCTAGAATCTTGCACAGTGTCTCCATAAAGATCTGCCTATATTCTTTCAGATATGAACAGAGAAGTCTGACAAGATGGCGTCGCTCTCTCTTCTGACTCTGACTGTAGTGCTCCTGGTGTCAGGTGGTGTGCATGCTTCCAACATCCTCGTCATCCCCTTCTACCACTACAGCCATGTGAATCTGTTCGGCATTGCCGGCACCGCCCTGGCTGCCGATGGCCACAACGTCACCCTCATGGTGAGCAGCAAGTTCGCCGGCAGTCCCGCCAAGTTCAACCTCAAGCCACTAGTCTACCAACTCTCCAAAGATACTATCTTCACAGACAAAGTCTCAAAGTTCAAGGAGAGGAAACTCAGTCTGGGTCTCATCTCTGATTTGTACAACGAGTTTCTCCCTATCATTGGCAAAGTGTGTGAGCAGGTTTTAGGTAATGAAGACTTCATGGCTGCTATCAGGAATGAGAAGTTTGACCTGGTGTTACTAGATGGCGTTCCGCTTGTTCACTGTTTCTATATCATCCCGTACAAACTTGGCATTCCGTATATCAGTATAAACGCGGCATTAGATCCCTGGTCGTTAGGCATCCCCGCGTCTGCAGCCCTGGAACCTGTCCAGACATTCCCGATCGATAATCACTTATCTTTCGTTAACCGTTTACAAGTGGCAGCCTTCTATGCATTCTTGTCCTACGTCCCTCCCTACACATGCTCCTCCTCGTACTTTGTCAGGAAATACGCTCCGGAGAAACCAGAAGTGACGTCACACCAGCTGTATCGGAAGTCAGACATGTTCCTGGTGAACCATGAGGTGACGTGTGTGGATTACCCACGTATATCTGCACCTCATTATCAGTTTATTGGCGGTAGCAGTGCCCGACCAGCGCGACCCCTGCTGGATGACCTTGAGGACTTTGTGAGTGGTGCGCCGGACGGGGTCATCGTGGTGAGTTTCGGGTCCATGCCCGCTTGGCAGACCATCTGGAAGAATGTGAAAGCAAAGATGATCTATGCTCTGGGACGGCTGCCGCAGAGAGCAGTAATTCTGTACTCGCTAGATGATGACACAGCCGACTTCCCCCCGAACACCCGTGCCATGAAGTGGCTGCCGCAGAACGACCTGCTGGGGCACCCCAACACGCGGCTGTTCATCAGTCACGGCGGGAACAACGGTCAGCTGGAGACCACCTTCCACGGTGTCCCCATCCTTGTGCTGCCCATCGTAGGTGACCAGGTGTACAATGGCATCCGGGCTGAGTCACATGGCCAGGGCAGACTCGTCCAGCACTGGGACATGGTGACTGGGGACGAGCTGCTTGCGACCATCACGGAGATGCTCAGTAATGAGAGTTACACGCTCAACGCGAGGAAGTGTTCCCGGATCATCCGCAGCCAGCCATCCACGCAGGAGCGCATCGTGTTCTGGGTGAACCATGTGTTGGAGTTCGGCAGCGGGGATCACCTCCACCCTCCGCATACAGAGATGCCGCTCTACCGGCTCCTCATGCTGGACATCGCAGCGTTTGTCATACTCATCAGCATTCTTAATCTGGTGCTGTTTGTATTGTGTTGTAGGTGTTTTATCCGGAAATGTTGCATACGCAAAGAAGCTCCCAAGGAGAAAAGAGCATAAGGTGATCAATTGTTTTTGTCAAGAAAATGCTGATTCCACCAGCCAGATCATTTTGACTGAAGAGAAAAAAGCATAAGGCGATCAATTGTTATTGTCAAGAAAATGCTGATTCCACCAGCCAGATCTTTTTGACTGAAGAGAAAAAAGCATAAGGTCATCAATCATATTTGCCAGTAAAATACTGATTCCACCAGCCAGATCTTTTTGCTTGAAAAGAAAAAAGCAGGTGATCAATCATTTTTGTCAGTAAAATTCTGATTCCACCAGCCAGATCTTTTTGACTGAAGAGAAAAGAGCATAAAGGTGATCAAATGTCTTTCTTTGTCAGGAAAATGCTGATCCAACCAGCCATATTATTTTTGACTGACAGGGTTGGAATGTGTCTTGTGGTATCTTTGTAATAAATCTTGTAAGATGTTCTTGGTTTATTATTCCAATATGTGCATCCCCTTTCATTGCTCATGGCTTTTGTGAACCAGGTGTGATTTTCATGATTCCACATGGTCAGGCCCGGATGTTTACAGTGTGCACCGCGGCTGCCAGTCAACTCGCATATTACTGTGGAAGACCCCCTTAAACTTGGCAGTGTCTGCTATACATTGCACGTCATAGAATATACCAGAACACAGGTCAAAGGTCATCAGATCTTGTTGTTATCGAGTTTACAACATTCTACATCCCATATACAATGCACAACACATGTATTTATGTATATATATATATATATATATATGTATATATATATATGTTGTTATTCTAATGTACCAAGAAATTCACACTATCAAAACACATTTTTGAAAGTAATGGTATAAGTGGTTTAGATATCTCGAATGCTACTGACCCAAGATTGATGTGTAGATACGATGGTAAGTTTATTGTGATAAGAAGAAGTATGAGTGGATCGCATATAAGACAGTGTCTTTGAAGTGTATAGATACAGATTTCAAAGTCTGTGCTAATATTTGCAGTAGATACACATGTACAGACTAATATTTGTCTGGCGACTGAAGCTTGACTTGTACAAGGAAGTATAATGAATGTTTGCTTTGATAAGGAAGATCAGCCTTTTTAAATAAAGATGAATCAATTTGACCTGATCTGACAATATACTTTTTGGTAAATATCTCTGGGACTTTTAGATTGATTTTAGCTTGAATCCTTTGGATGAATGATGTCTCATGGAGGTGATGCAATTGGCCTTGTGCACCGAGGTGAAATTCCAAGCACACTGGGCTACTGGATTTCTCCAGGTAAAGGAACAGCTAAAGCACTCTGCACATTGGGTTGGCTACCTGTCCGAATAAAAATAAAGACCGGTAGTGTATTCTGCTAAGTGACCTTGAACTTTCCAAATCAATCCTCTCTTCCTCATGAGGTTCCCCAGATAACTTAGTTATAACTATACTGGATTGGAATTAATAGCAATGAGAAATAAACTGTTGCCAACCTACTGTCCTATATACGCAAGTACTTAACCAGACAGCAGGCAATCATGATCTACAAGACAAAAACCCTCCCCTACCTAGATTATGGTGGACCTTTAATACATAACACTAATAACACCCTACTAACACGCCTTCAGCGAAGCCAAAACAAAGCCCTGAGGATCTGTTACAACACCCGAAATCGCATCCCAACTAATATCCTGCATTTCAAAATAAACTACCTACACGATCTTAGGCACACACAACTACTCAAAGTAGCTTATAAACGTAGCAAAACACCCCCAACCTGCTAGTTCAAACACACCAAACGCGTCTCCATGATGGACCGGTAATGAAAATTAAACAACATATTCGTACAAACAAATTCAAATAATCTGTACTATTCAAATCCGCTTCAACATGAAACAACTTGAGTCCCACCCTTAGACAAATAAGGACCGAGGATGAGTTCAATTCCGCTATCAAGAAAATCTAAAAAGACAAAATTGAACACTATTAACCACTGCTATGACGCGGAAAACCACCTTATCTGTAAGCTTACTCAGTAAGCACTACGCGGTATGCATTCATTACGCTGGAGTCACCGGAAGATAGGGCTCACGATGGTGATAACTCCAGGATAAATAAAAAACCAAAAAACCTTAAAAAAAACCAAAAAAACTTTCAAATTGTAAACATGTCTCATCAAAAACCGACAGAGTTGGATACTAGTACCACTACTTCTCACCAGGGGCTCCTCCAAGCAGTCCATCATAAGTGCAAGTTGAAGTATAAATTTAGTCATTTATGTTTCGTCATCTATTCATTCCCCTCATCGGTCTCCTACAGTAAAACCCCTCTTCCGGGACACCCCGCATAAGGAGACACCCCGCTTCAGGGGACAATTTGCTCGGAACGAAAATTTTTCCCTCTATTAAGAGTTTATCTTAACCCCGCTTAAGGGGACACCCCGCTTTAGGGGACAGTTTTTCGGTACAGAAATGCTTAAAAACCCCGCTTAAGGGGACAGTTTTTGAGGGACATCATATCAAAAACACTGAAAATCCAAGTTTATGGTGCCCGTTTGTACGGGACAGACAGTTGTCCCAACCAGAACAAAAGACTTAGCATTCCCGTGGGGGCCCGGGCGGCCGGAGTGTGTTTTTTCAAGGTAATAACCACATCTCTAGCGGGTCTGGGCGGGCGACTGTGAGTGGATATTAGTATGAGCGACTTTCGCACCCATTGAAGGTAGAGGTTAGAGGCCCGCTTACAGGTTAGTGGTGGGTTAGGACGGGCTGGCCGCTTTGAAGGTGCGGTATTCAGTGAGCCGTCGCGGCTCTGGGCGGCTCATGGTGAGTCGCTTATTTCTCTCAGAAGTTACGGGGGGACATTGACCAGGGACATTGACCAGGGGTATAACCAGGAGCAAATTTCAGAAGGAAGGCATATCCACCTCCAACCCCAACCCGACACTACATGAACAGAAGCGATACTGAGGTCGTGGGGGCTGTGATGCATTGCATCGGTACTGTTAACAGGAATAGAGCTGCTCGTTCACCGAAAGTGCAGTCCACCCTCGATGCCTTCCTGGGACTGTGAAACTGTATATACATTGTACTGTACATTTACATGTATTATCTATTTATTTTTAATTTATATTCATTCATATTGTATAATTTATATGTATTTGCTTATATTATTAATATATATTATTTATATATTATTAATATATATTATTATATATTATTAATAAACCTTTTAACCTAATAACCATCGTTTCCTTCATTTATGTACGTATTCTCTATTGTATAACCATTGGCAGACTGAAAACCCCGCTTAAGGGGACACCCCGCTTAAGGGGACAGTTGGCCCGGAACGGAGGGTGTCCCCTTAAGAGGGGTTTTACTGTATATGATATTTGCACTTTTTTTGACATTGAGATCAAACAGATTGGCCAAGGAGAAATAATTGACACCCTATTTGAATTTGTAATTCAAAACCCATGGAAACCTATTGCATAAGTCAAGACGATCATAGAATGCATCAGAACAATGGTGGACCCTGGCCTGTATGTGAACACATAAGGCCTGTTTACATTGGCAGATGAAAACAGTGTAGATTTTTTTAATGCTCCTAATAGCCCATCTACATTTTGTGTCAGCAATGCTAAAGGTCCGTCAGTGGTTCCTGACTGTATATCGCTAATGCTCAATGTAAATCGGCTATAAGGAGAACACACAAAATCTACACAATGTTTGTTGGCCAATGGAAACGGGCCTATAGCGTTACGACAAGCTTCTGACTCAGAATCACGTTTTCTGTCGATATAAACGGGTTTTTGGCAACATCGGACCACTCTGACATCATTCCCACACAATGGCCGTGTCGCAGGCATTCCGATAAAATAAATAGTGATTGATTTATCGTGAAGGCCAGACTTGTATCGATGTGTGATCGATTTATCGTGGAGGCCAGACTTGTATCGGTGTGTGTGGGGATCATTCCCTACTATATCTGTATCCCCACCATCCACCTGATAGGGCGTATCCAGATATAACACAATTATATCTACACTGTTAATCTTGCTCCATAATTTTACAATATCTTTAAGTAAAAAGACTATTAGGAGGAGTAAAAAAGATCTGCACCGTTTTCATCAGCCAGTGGAAACGACCGATCAATTTCTTTGGTATACCGACGCTAGGTCGGCCAAGGTTGCCAAGGTAGCCACGTATTTATCTTGACTAAAGCTAACGTAGTGTAGCTCTGGCGGTCAGTGGAACCCCTTGCATACCACGGCTGTCCACGAGATGGTGTGGTCGGGCGGTCACTGCATAGGGAGCAGTTACACGATATCCTGTCAGGGGGACCTATATGCCCATACGCTAGTAGATTGGCCGCCACCTCTGTCTACACTACTTTCCAACTAAGAGGTTGGTAACGTTAAACCACGGACGTGTCCACGGATTCTCACTCTCAGACCAAACAAGTTTGTCCTAAATAGGTTCTGGGATCCAAAATACTTGCAAAGAAATCTCCATATATCAATAAATTGATAAAGAACCTTATTTCTGTGGCCATTATATTAAAAATACACATTAAAAGAAGATGAGAACATGGAAAAGTGACTTCCAGGGTAAGAATGTGGGTCATGGCAGGGTCAAGGGGGCATGGCCAGAGAGTGGTCGGACCACAGAGTAAAAATAGGTACACAGAGTAAAAATAGATACCAAACCCCAAAGCCCTAACTCCCAACCTAAAAATAGCTAAAGTGAAGTTCCTTTACCCACTGCAATGGCATAAGATACCCGCTACCACACTATGTCAAGGCCCCTGTCAATTTAACGTGACCAGAGCTAACGTAGTGTAGCTCGGGTGGCCAGTGTAATACGCTGGTTCCCTGGGTATCCGCTAGGAGGCACGGCCCAAACTCACCCTCAACCTATGACGCACCCTCACTGATAGTTACACCCTCGTTATATGAATTAGATGAGATATTAGCTTTCAAAACGGTGATGAAAAGATGAATAAGTTGTATTTACACTGCCCATTTATATATACATGTCTTACTACTTTTAAATCATGTGATAAGGGTAGGTCTATCAGTGAGGGTGAGACTACAGACCTATCCAAGTCCATGGTGAGACATAGACTGAGGGTGAGTTCATACCTGAAACTATGAATTTTGAACTTATTTCTATGCATCCAGAGACATATATAGATGGGCAATGCAAAGATGAATACTCCTCCTTAAGTTTCAGTTTTAAAGCCTAATATCTCATGTTTAAATCATGTGACCAGGGCGGGACTATTAGTGAGGGTGAGACACAGGTTGAAGGTGAGTTCGAGGCTGAAACAATCAAATCTAGATATAAATGTTTGTTTCCAGAAACATAAGTAAATCTTTACATCGTCCATTTTGTGATAAGAATTAAGAAATATTATATGCAATTGATACAATTGAAAGATACCTATATAGAAAGGGATGCTATCCAACTATGCCATGATGCACTTTTTATGAGATCTCTGTGGGTATGCATGAATAAGGAGATGAGTCTGGAATGGCGGAATGATAGTATTTATGTATACCAAACATATATACAGTGTACAAATAAGGAACCCGCCAAACTGCTAAGATGAAATATGAGAATATATCCTCTGCAAATGCTAGTCTGAATGAACTTTGTCGTCCAGTGGTTTGGATGAATAGAGGAAAACTGAATCCAAAGACCAGTCACCCTGGAGTCTAATTTGGTCCATAGGTATCCCATAAAGGGACATTGAAGTCGCACCCCCTTTCCTGAGGGAATGTGAGGTATAATTAGGTAAACTCAATTTTCGAGAAATGTCTTTGAGTTTCTTTGCAAACCAAGTATAGGTTGCAGGAACCAGTTTACTATTAATAGTGAATGATAAAGATGTTGTTCAGGTGGGACTGAACCCAGTATTGACAATTAAAGAGAGAAATAAAAAGGAACACAAAATCTCAGAAGTGATTGAGAGAGGAAACTGGAGAACTCTCTTGGATAACTGAATTAGTTTTGTCCCAGACAAATTAAACAAAATACCCCAGGGTGAAAAGATACACCACTCCAAAAGAGGGCCGACCCATGCTCAAATAAATTAGCCTTCCTGAGGAGACCCCTGAAACCCAATAACAATGACATAACCAAAATAAAAATCATAAATATTAGTGGAATTTAATGAAAGATTTATGGTTTTTAAGTCTAAAACAGACATTGGTGGGGCTTGGTGTGAAAAATCACCCAAGGTACGACGGATGCCCCTTAAGGTAGATACAATTTGAAAATTGTCCTGTGACAATTATTGACCCTATGGAGTACCCACAAGGCAGACAAATAATTTGATATGGAAGAAAAAGAAAAACTTTCAGCCATGAATGATAAATATAAACACACAGTTTCTACTGATGTGGGTAAGGGTTGTTGCCCATAAACCTCTCAGAATTTGAAATAATGCCTCCATTGAGACTGCCTAGTCCTTGCAATATTGGGTGCCATCCACGACTGTCGATATTTCAAGGCCTTCATTCATAGTTCTTCCAGGGCTGAAACAACAGAGGAAAGTCTGGATAATTAATCGGGAACAATATTGTCCTTACTCCTTACATGGTCACCAACAAATTTAATGGTAAAAACAAAACAGAACAAAAAGAGCTCATAGAGCCAACACATGGCAGCTGTACTTCTACTACCACCAGTGTTTAACATGATCAGCATTGGGTGTTATCACACTTAAACTGGCTTGAACAACCTGTATATAACTCTTTTCATCAAATAACTCAAATAAAAGGAACCAAGAAAGACAAAAATCAGGGTGGCAACCTTCAAATTAGAAAGATGTACTAAGAAAACGATCTACTTAAAATAATACTTAAAGATAGCCTGGGGTTATATATATATATATATATATATATATATATATATATATATATATGGTAGACTTCCGCTTGAGCTACTTGGCAACCTTGAGCTACTGCTAGTATGTGACTAGATTCTCTCTGCTGTCGTGTTCAGACTGAAGAAAATATGTTAATATCCTTTGTCAACCCAATCCTTATTGGTCCTATGTGGTCATTATTCACATTGTAAGGCCTAGACTAGCTAGGTGTAGACCTTAAGAGTAAGGGAGACAGAAGTATTAAGTACTACTATGAGTCAACTGCTTTTAATTACAGATTATTCAGCTCACATACAGACAGCAGGTGCCATCTTGCTACAGGGTCAGCTTGCAAGCCATGTGCTGTAATTGGCTGTTGAAGCAAGAGCTAATGAGGATTGACTAGTCTTTTTCCAGTCTGTCGCACATGCCAGGAGGGCCACTCATGTCACTGACAACTCTGGTATCATGTCAGAGCAGATAGGCGGACCAGGAACTGGAGCGAGCGATAATGAGGGTCACTACATGGGTGCCATATGGTCAACATCAAGACAGGGAGGAGCTGCTACAAAATGATGACTGTTTTGGTGCACCCTTTGCGGTACTAGTAAATACAGGCATTTTTAGATGACTAATATCTTCACATAGAAACCAATGCAATTGGTCACATTAGGGATGTAGAGACCAGAACTTTACAATATGTAATGCACTAACGGCAGATAGTATTTCATAGTTTGTGCACAGGTGTATGATAATATAGGGGCGGTGATAGACTTGTAGACTGTGGTAAAGTAATCAGGAGATCACAAAGAGAGGTTGCTTGTACAGATTTATTTTCCATTTTCATCACATTATATTTCCTTGCTTATTCATTGGTACTGTTGTTCCCCGCCTGTAATTGGCTGTCCCCTTGTTCCTCCTGGCTTCTCCCCCAGGTCCCCTGGTGGCATGCCCATTTGTTTGTAGACCATTTTAACCATAGCCTAATTTCTCACTTCTAACTTTCTCTACTCTTATATATGGTAATATTTCACCTTTTGATTATGTTCTTCTGTTCTATTCTATTCTTCATATGCTGTTTCTATTTTCTTCATTAATGATATTGATTTAATTCTATGTCGCTATTCTGAATCTTACAAAGTGTCTTGATAAAGATCTGCTTTTTATTCTTTCAGACATGAACAGAGAAGCCTGAGAAGATGGTGTCGCTCTCTCTTCTGACTCTGACTGTAGTGCTCCTGGTGTCAGGTGGTGTGAATGCTTCCAACATCCTCGTCATCCCCTTCTACCACTACAGCCATGTGAATCTGTTCGGCGTTGCAGGCACCGTCCTGGCTGCCGATGGCCACAACGTCACTCTCATGGTGAGCAGCAAGTTCGCTGGCAGTCCTGCCAAGTTCAACCTCAAGCCACTAGTCTACCAACTCTCCAAAGATACTATCTTACCATCTCTGACTTGTATAACGAGTTTCTCCCTATCATTGGCAAAGTGTATGAGCAGGTTTTGGGCAATGAAGACTTCATGGCTGCTATCAAGAAAGAGAAATTCGACCTGGTGTTACTCGATGGTGCTCCGCTGGTTCACTGTTTCTATATCATCCCATACAAGCTTAGCATTCCGTACATCAGTATAAATGTTGCATTAGATCCCTGGTCGTTAGCCATCCCCGTGTCTGCAGCCCTGGAGCCTGTCCAGGCATTCCCAGTCGATAATCACTTATCCTTTGTAAGCCGTTTACAAGTGGCAACCTTCTACGCAGTCTTGTCCTACCTCCCTCCCTACACATGCTCCTCCTCGTACTACGTCAGAAAATATGCCCTGGAAGTCTGACATGTTCTTGGTGAACCACGAGGTGACTTGCGAAGACTATCTGCGTATATCGGCGCCTCATTATCAGTACATTGGCGGCATCGAACACCCGCGCCATGAAGTGGCTGCCGCAAAACGACCTCCTCGGGCACCCCAACACGCGGCTGTTCATCAATCACGGTGGGGACAACGGTCAGCTGGAGACCACCTTCCACGGGGTCCCCATCCTCGTGCTGCCCATTGTAGGTGACCAGGTGTACAATGGCATCCGAGCCGAGTCGCACGGCCAGGGCAGACTCGTTCACCACTGGGACTGGGGGCGAGCTGCTTGCAATCATCACGGAGATGCTCAGTAATGAGAGTTACACGCTCAATGCAAGGAAGTGTTCCCGGATCATCCGCAGCCAGCCATACACACAGGAGTGCATCGTGTTCTGGGTGAACCATGTGCTGGAGTTTGGCAGTGGGGATCACCTCCGCCCCCCGCATACAGAAATACCGCTCTACCGGCTCCTCATGCTGGACATCGCAGCGTTTGTCACACTCATCAGCATTCTTAATCTGGTGCTGTTTGTGCTGTGTTGTAGGTGTTTTATTCAGAAATGTTGCCTATGCAAAGAAGCTCCCATGGAGAAAAGAGCATAAGGTGATCAATTGTTTTGTCAAGAAAATGCTGATTCCACCAGCCAGATCTTTTTGACCGAAAAGAAAATAGCATAAGGCGATCAATTGTTTTTGTCAGTAAAATTCTGATTCCACCAGCCAGATCTTTTTGACTGAAGAGAAAATAAACATAAGGTGATCAATAATTTTTGTCAGTAAAATGCTGATTCCACCAGCCAGATCTTTTTGACTGAAGAGAAAAGAGCATAAAGGTGATCAAATGTCTTTCTTTGTCAGGAAAATGCTGATCCAACCAGCCATATTTTTTTTGACTGACAGGGTTGGAATGTGTCTTGTGGTATCTTCGTAGTAAATCTTGTAAAATTTTCTTGGTTTATTATCCCAATATGTGCATCCCCTTTCATCGCTCATGGCTTTTGTGAACCAGGTGTGATTATCGCGATTCCACACAGTCAGGCCTGGATGTTTCCAGTGTGCACTGGCGCTGCCAGTCAACTCGCATATTATTGTGGAAGACCAGCTTAAACTCGGCAGTTTCTGCTATACATTGCACACAATGAATATACCAGAACAAAGGTCAAAGATCATCAGATCTTGTTGTTATCGAGTTTACAACATTCTACATCTCATATACAATGCACAACACATGTATTTATGTATATATATACAGTAAAACCCCTCTTCCGGGACACCCCGCCTAAGGGGATACCCCGCTTCAAATTTTTCCCCCTATTAAGAGTTTATTTTAACTCCACACTGAAAATCCAAGTTTATGGTGCCCGTTTGTACGGGACAGACAGTTGTCGCAGCCAGAACAATAGACTGAGCATTCCCGTGCGGGCCCGGGCGGCATGAGTGTGTTTTTTCAAGGTAATAACCACATCTCTAGCGGTTCTGAGTGGGTATTAGTATGAGTGACTTTCGCACCTGTTGAAGGTAGGGGGTTAGAGGCCCGCTTACAGGTTAGCAGTGGGCGACACAGGGCGGGCTGGGGGCTGCTGACTTCGGGGGGTGGGGGGGGGGACATTGAACGGGGGTGTACAAAGGAGCAAATTTCACAAGATCCATCTTCAACCTCTTTTATCTATTCATTTTTAATTTTTTGTACATTTATATTCATTTTTATTCATTTATATTGTATAATTTATATTTATTTGCATATTTATTAATAAACCTTTTTAACCTAATAACCATCATTTCCTTCATTTATGTAGGTATTTTCTATTGTATAACCACTGGCATCCTGAAAACCCCGCTTAAGGGGACACTTGGCCCGGAACGGAGGGTGGTCCCTTAAGCGGGGTTTTACTGTATATGTTGTTATTCTAATGTACCAAGAAATAGATACAGGTTTCAAAGTCTGTGCTAATATTTGCAGTAGATATACATGTACAGACTAATAATTGTCTGGTGACTGAGGCTTGACTGGTACAAGGAGGTGTATTGAATGTTTGCTTTGATAAGAAAGATCAACTTTTTTAAAGAAAGATGAAACAACTTGAAAAGATCTGATGGTATACTTTCTGATCAATATCTCCAGGACATGTAGAATGTTTTTAGCTTTAATCCTTTGAATGAATAATATCACACAGTGCCCCATGGTTGGGCTTACTAGCCTTGTGCACCGAGGCGTAACGTCAAGCGCACTGGTTCACTGCGCCCCTCCAGGTAAAAGAACAGGTACAGGCGTGTTGCACATTAGGTTGGCTACCTGTCCAAATAAACATTAGGACCGGTAGTGTGTTCTGCTAAGTGACCTTGCAAACCAATCCTCTTTTCCTCATTAGGTTCCCTTAGTTATAACTATAATGAATTGAAATGAATGGCAATGCAAAATAAAACGTTTCAAAATGTAAACAAAATGTTATGTCTCATCAAATACCGAGAGAGTTAGATAGTAGTACCACTCCTTCTCAACAGGGGATCCTCCAAGCAGTCTATTATGTAGATTGGCAACAAACCCCTGTCTGCGCTGAGCTAAGATATAGGGGTACACACAAAAGGAAATAACAAAATAGTAAATTGGCTTCAAGGTTAGGAAATAACACACTTTCCAAGCAGTACAAACGGTCTGGCAGGAGAGTAACAAACATTTATTCCCCTATAGTGTGGCCAAGATTCCCTAGATGGCAAATCCCTGGCTAAAGGTATAACTACTACACAGGTGGGAACCAGCCAAGGTTGAAGGTGGACTCTGGATTTAACCGACCACAGCTAATTTTGTTTAGCTCTGGTTGCCAGTGTATCCATTATGTTATAAAGTTCAAGTTAAAGTATAAGTTCATGCTATTTATGTTTAGTCATCTATCCATTACTTACATCTGTCTCCTTTGATACAAGCCAAAATGATATTTGCACTTTATTTGACACTGAAATCAAATACATTGATCAAGAAAAAATAATTGACAGCCTATTTGAATTTGTGAATTTCAAACGATTTCATTAGTCATGATAATCCCACAGCGCATCAGAACAATGGCAGACCCTGGCCTATTTGTGAACACATAAGCTAGGTTTTCAGGCTATCTGCATGCTTGTACTCATTTGTTAGGATCATTGTTTGGGTGTAGAGCCTGGCTGTGTTGCATCTTACACCAAATGTCTCCTACTTTTCTAAATGTTCTGCTATAAGCCATTTTCTACGACTGCGACCCCTCAGAGACCGCGGCTGTCCACCAAATGGCATGGCCGGGCGGTCACGGCATAGGAAGCAGTTCCATAGAGAGCAGTTCGCCACCATCCAGAGACATAGATAAATGATAACTTTTTGCATCTTTACATTGTGATGGAAATTAAGAAAAATCATGTCCAGTTGATATAATTGAAAGATACTTATATATAGAATGGGATGATATTCAACTATACCATGCGGCACTTTTTTTCATGAGATCTCTGTATTTTCCTTAACATGATAATAGTTGACAGAAACCCTTATAAAAGAATATGCTAAATTAGGTACTTAGCCCATTTATATACATTCTCCATTTTCTCAGCTAAAAATTCAAGAACTTTAACATCTCTTTTTGCCGTATACAAGAAAATACCTATATCTGAAATATGTTTCAGGTTGAGGGCAATATAAAATTAATACAAATATCATTTCACCTATTCTAAATGATATGGCGATGTAAAGATAACAATTGGGGGTGTTCTAATTCAAATTTCTGTCATGAGAGAACCAAATGAGATATCTTGCGACAAATTCTTCCTGATATGGCAACAAATGTACACTACAAGATGATACTCAATAAAGGTGTATAGGATGTATCTGAATAAAGGGTGTCGAAAACAGGTGGCCCTCCCGATTCATAAAAACAGGTCATATACATATATGTATGTATATATCAGAGTAGAGGAGTAAGAGGAGTAGAAGAGAATAATTCATGTAGATTGGCCCTGTTTGTTAACAGTGAAACAAAGACCCATTCTTGGTCTCTTTTCATATTCTTTTATTACCTACTATATCTAAAAAACTATGATTCTGGTAGAATCCGCTTGGAATGTCTCCTGTACATAGAGACAAAGTGAACCAAACCTTGGCATGGAGACTGAAGGCCCACGCGAGTGAGATTCTCTTGCAGTACTCAACTGAATCCTGCTACCTTTTTTTTGTGTTTCTCCACTTAGGTCTACTTCCATCCTTAGGATTTGTTTTTCGCCATACTGAAAACATAAATAAGAACTGTAGTTTTCCAATCTCCTTGCCCTGTGATCAGCCTCCGTGACTAAATTCCGCTGGTTACCTACCACATATAAAACGTGTAATTTTTGGACTTATCCGCTTGAAGAGTCTCCCGCACATAGAGACAGAGTGAACCCGACCTAGGGTTGGAGACTGAAGGCCCACGAGAGTGAGATTCTCGTGCAGTGAAAAACTCGAACCTGTTCTTCTTTTTTGTGGGACTATACTCAGACAAACTTCTTCTTTTATGATTCATTTCGAGCCATGCCGAAATCAAAGTTTAATATTGTAGTTCTCTGATCTACTTTTTTCATGAGAAACCAATGAGATCGCAAGATTTCGCCGGTACCCCTTTCGAAACTCTGCTGGTTACCTACTATATTTAAAACGGTAGAATTCCGTCGAATCTGCTTGAAGTTGCTCCCATACATAGAGACATAGTGAACCCGATCTAGGGTGGGAGATTGAAGCCCCACGGGAGTGAGATTCTCGTGTAGGGAAAAACTCGAACCTGTTCTTCTTTTTTGTATTTCTATACTCACACAAACTTCTTCTCTTATAATTCATTTCAAGCCATGCCAAAATCAAAGTTTAGTATTGTAGTTTTCTGATCTATTTTTCTCGTGAGAAACCAATGGGATCTTAACTTTCGCTGGTACCCCTTTCGAAACTCCGCTGATACCCCTCCCCCCCCACCACCACTCCAGCCACCACTCTAAGTATTTGACCCACTCCATACATCTAGCTCAGTGGAGCAGTCAGCAGAGTGTCCGGCTAGGGAAGCGGGTGTAAGGAGTTCGTTTCCCGTATTGGTTTTTGACTTTTCGGGTTTAAAAAAAAGAATTTTCCCCCCTAACTCGGACCCCACGAAGTCGCTAGTTACCTACCTATTATAAAACGTGTAGATTCTGATAACATCCGCTTGGAGATGCTCCCGCACATAGAGACAAAGTGAACCAGACATAGGGATGGAGACTGAAGGGCCACGAGAGTGAGATTCTCATGCAGTACTTAACTGAATCCTGTTACTATTTTTTGTGTTTCTCTACACAGATGTACTTTTATCCTTAGGATTTGTTTCTATCCATACCAAAATCATAATTTAGAACTGTAGTTTTCCAATTGCCTTGCCCCGTGATCAGCCACGAGAATAATTGCGCTGATTCCTGGCAAAAATCCTGTGTAACGTGAAATAATAGGAGTCCTAATTTCCTAAAGTTGAGAATGGCAGCCGAGAGAGGGCACCACTTTCAGAAACATCTTAGACTCTGACTCGACGAAGTCGCTAGTAGTTGGTAAAATCGGTGTCACATGAAATGATGGTTGGGAACTAATTGATAGTTTCAAGTATTAATAGTAGGGGGCGCCACTAACCCCTCACCACCCCTCTTCCTTTCAAATACGCTGCGACGAAGTCGCTAGTTACCTACTATATCTAAAACGGTAGAATTCCGTCGAATCCGCTTGAAGTTGCTCCCGTACATAGAGACATAGTGAACCATACCTAGGGCTGGAGAGTGAAGAGCCACGAGAGTGAGATTCTCGTGCATTGAAAAACTCGAACCTTTTCTTCTTTTTTGTAGGACTATACCCAGACAACCTTCTTCTCTTATGAATCATTTCGAGCCATTCCGAAATCAAAATTTAATATTGTAGTTTTCTCATCTACTTTTCTCGTGAGAAACCAATGAGGATCGCAAGATTTCGCTGGTACCCCTTTCGAAACTCCACTGATTCTCCCACCCAACAATAGCCTAAGTATTTGACTCCATTATAGCATCTATCTTGTGGAGCAGTCAGCAGAGTCTTAGGCTTGGAATGCGAACGTCGGGAGTTCGAACCCCGCTATCGGCAGTCTGTTATTTCACTTTTCTATATTTTTTCGGACTCGACGAAGTCGCTAGTCTAGAGATAAAGAACTGCAGCTGGTGGCTACTGCCACCCTACTCTGTTGCCCAGTTTACCCACTAGGTGGCGCATTCTTCTCACTGCCTCAAGGCAGGTGGGGAATCTAATATCATCTCACCCCTAGTATTTTCCACTATAGACTTAACATTGGAAACTCGTACTCAACGCCCATGGGGTGTTGAGAAAAATACTCACCGAGAGAAAGTGTCACAAATGTTAGCATATTGGTCAGTGAACGGGTGAGATAAATTGAGAATCCTATTAAAATCTACGGTCAGAGCTTTTATCCCATCTCGATTGAATCTCTACGTAATTCAGGCGGCTTCGCCTGGTGAATTACTCCGCAATTCAAACTCAATTTGAAACGAGCTCTGACCGTAGACTTTCATAGGTTTCCTCTCTAATGAACATCATCCAGCTTTTATATTCTAGTAACATTTGCCATTACTTCCATATACAAATTGACACATGTTTCAATCTTTAATACCACCTCAACGGAGTCTCTATACTAAACCAATGTAGCCTACAGAAAGCCGGAATATACAAAGTAGAATATGGCTTTTTTTGCCACCTGACGGGCACTATAGGAACTACTTTATATAAAAATGCACGGCGTTTCCGTCAAATTTCTAATAATTTACAAGTAAAACGGAAATGATGAGCACCCCACGCACACTTCTAATACACTGGGAATTTATATGAAAAATTCTAAATGTTGTTTTTGTGGCAGCTGGTAGTTTTGAAAACACAAATAAATAGGCTCCAGACGCAGACTGTAGGCTGGAGACACTTAATTACATGTGACCTCCATCGCTAATTAAACACGCTCATTAAATGATCGCCCCGCACACCAGTATGTGGAACCTCATGAAGGCTAAATCCTGTTAATATAACCTTCTCTTTTTCTATTCAGTCAGCTCCCTTTCTTGACTGTTCTCGCAGACTTTGTGTAATTCAATTTTTATGATATTTCTTAGAGTTAGATTCTTGAATGTGTATAGCATATTACAAAACCTTAAACCCCTATACATTGGTGATCTACGGAATTTTCCAGTTCAATGACTTAGTAAATACATAGTTTCCTTCTTGGACGCTCTTGTATGATATTTTTTAATGTATTCGAATAGGGATTTCTATTACTAAACAATATTCAATATAAATTGTGTTTAATAGTTAAGTTAAGATCAATTCTAAAACAATAATTACCTTTTCTTTCCCTATCATTTGATTTGTGCCTTTTATACCTTATGCCTAACGTTTGATGAATGAGCTTCCCATATTATGGGTATCGATCAAATGTCTATCTTTATAATATGTTGTGTATTTGAAACGAGAATGCCGAATACCACATCGTTCAGGAAATCGTAGATATTGCGTCACTATTACGTCCCTTCATAACATTGATGTCCATTGTATTACCAGTTGGAAAGATACAAGAGTGTAGTGTATTTGGGTGATAGATGACTTATTTTAACTCTGATTATTAAGACAACAACAACCTCTAAGTGCTCTTCTAGATCGCCGACTCCATGTGCTGCTCAGCTATTTATTTAGGTCTCACTACACAGAGTATATAGACAACAAAGAGAAATAAATTATACTGATTGGTGAGGTTCTGAGCACGCTCCTCTCGCGTTGGTTTCAGACTGCATATCGGTAGCGAATAGTCGGCCAGTGGAAAATGGCTTTAACTCGTATCAAAACCTCATTTCCATGAGCTGACGAAAATGGCTGACATTTTTTTGTAGTTTCTCTCAAAGTCTGTTTGTGGCGCATCCGAATGTATCATCTCGTTTTCAGTGGCCGACGAAAATGGCGCCGAATATGGGTTTCCCTAAATGTCTGTCGGTGGTTCCACCGACTGTGCGTTGGTATCAGATGATTAGTGAGGGTGCATTGTATGCACTGTTTCTACTGCATTTTCCCGGTACATACCGATTTATCTTTCGCATTAAAACCTAGTGGTGGATTGTTGCATAACTTATGCCAATTTAATCGCTGAGCAATCTCTTCAAGTTCCGTTTCCATTCACCGATCTGGCGCCCGTATGTCAAAAGAATCGGTGGTGCCTGACTGGTGATTGGTGCTAAATTGTCGGCCAATGTCGGTATCAATTCATCGTTTATCGGGAAGGGCGCATTCTATGCACTGTTTCCACTGTATATTCTAGTTACACACAGATTTTCTTAGCCTGGAAGCCTGGCCTAGTCACACTATAGGCCAGGTAACGGGTTCCATTTCTATGGTGCACTATATGGGTAACACCCTCTGGGTAACACCTCTGTAACGGCTAGTAAGTAGAAACACGGACTCCAAGATGGCTAGTTTAGTACTGTTTAATTCCTCTCTCGGTTCCACATTATATCTACTATCATATCAGTGCTAGTCATTCATTGGTGTATCAACTGCCCACTCATAAGGCACGATTCGGATAAGGGGAGTGGCTACATCAGGGCAACGCCACCACTCCTAATCAGTATAGCACATATAGTCATAATACGTTTGATATCTAATACTACAAAGAACTATCTTAATACAGAACACTACATTATTATATACCCGTGCACGAAACTGACGCCTATACTGTATGTAAGTATTATTTAGATATTATATGTATGTGCACGAAATTCAGTGTACGGGCACCGGGTGCGCGAAACAGGAAGCAGTTAACTTGTTCCCGATCGTATATTTCAAATACGAACCAGCGAAAAAAATACGGAATGCAACCTTTGAGTATCGACAGTAATTATACACAGTTTAAACCTGTGAATGTGGTACATATATGCATTAATAAATATAAAACATTGGAATACGAGGTTAAACATATAAATAAGATAGGCTTGCCATAGCGCCAGACACCGTCGAAACAGGTTAGCTCGCAAAATGAAAACAAACCGTTCACGTCACAAAGTCGTCAAGGAGAGTGATAGCGCTGGTTATGGACAGCTCCAAACAGATTCTTGGTCAATTTGATTAACCCTATATTAACGTTAAATTTGCACACGGCACGTATCAGAAAAAATATAAATCTAAATCTCCAAACAGATTCTTGGTCAATTTGATTAACGCTATATCAGTATGGTGAGTGAAAGTTGTGTTCCGAATCGTAGCCTCGCAGTCATACACTATTAACCTAAGACGAAGAATGTGGTGGGAGAGTGAGAGGTTGATGACGACATAGGCGCAAGCCTCGCTATCGTATCGATAGCGACGTTGTCGCGAAAACCAGGATTCGAGTACACGATGCTGTGTCGGAAACTTTGATAATACCGATTAGGTAAATATTTAATTAATTATTACGATTTGGGGGTATATAATAAATAGAATACAGTCTAGGCTACGATTGACGTTGTTATGTACTTGGTCCTAGCTCCCGTTGTACGTCCTTCGCTCTACGAGCTCAGGACGTACAACGGGAGCTAGGACCACGTACATAACAACGTCCACGTAGCCTAAGCCTGTATTCTCTAATTACTCCCTCCCCAGAGGATTCCAATATATTTGGAATTCATAACATCATACATGCGCTAGCTACAAAAATGCATAATATGACATTTTGACATTGCAGTCGATACTACTTATTACTTATCATAGTACATCGCACATTACTAAAGATATAACCTTGGTTCAAGTCATTCAATCATTTTGTATCAACTTAACTCTGGATTGCAAGCGTCGCTGTGCGTGTGTCCTGAGGTATTTTTGGAATAGTTAGATCACTCTTGGTTATTTCAGTTAACTCTATCCCTGGAGTTTGTTGTGTAGCACCTCTAAAACGTTATCCAGCACCAGGGCGCCCCCTACAGTGTATCTGGGGTACTATTGTAATAAACAGTCAATGCTGGCGAACTTGAAATGTAGACTGCTTCTGAGTTATCCACTGATCTAATTCCCACATTATACACAAGATTTGTTACATGGTGGCAGCTAGTGGGATCTTCTTGAGTGGTTATACATTCCTGGAACAAGTTGGTAATATATAAACCTACATTGTCATTGAAATCAGAGGAGATAACTCTGAAAGCAAAGTGGTCAAGTGAGGAAGCACATTGTTGTTGTGAACAGATATGAGTAGATGAACTGGAGTGGATAAAGACTGTCTAATGTTTTGAAATCACCTATCCAACTGTAGTGCTTTACACTAGTAGAATCCTAGTACTGAGTGAAATTTCTCTGTGTGTGGCATTTTGAGTGAAGTTGTGGTGTTGACATCTGAGTTTAAGACTGTACTGTCACTGTCAACATGCCCAAATTTAACCCCCCTGAGCCTATGACTTTTGATGCCCCTGCTAAATGGCCAGAGTGGAGGGAAAGGTTTGCAAGGTTTAGAATTGCCACAAAAACTTCACAAAGATGACGGTGAAATTCAGGTTGCGTCACTCATTTACGCGATGGGTAGACAGGCAGAAAATATCTATAAGTCCTTTACGTTCAATCCTCCACCAGCCGCGACCGAAGCTCAGCCTAATCCGCTCGACCCAAAAGATGATTACGATGTAGTGCTCGATAAATTCAACGCATATTTCGTCCCTAAGAGAAATACTATTCATGAGAGGACACGGTTTTACCAGCGGACTCAACAAGCAGGAGAATCCGTTGAGTGTTTTGTCCGTAACCTTCACGAGTTAGCGGAAAATTGTCGTTTCGGGGATCGTGAGACCGAAAACATCAGAGACCGTCTAATCAGCGGAATGTCCGACAAGGAGGTGTCATTGAAACTACAGCTGGAACAAGACGAGTTGACGCTCGATAAGGCAGTAGATATGGCGCGACACTCCGAATTGGTTAAAAAGCAGAACGAGACAAAGGTGGACTTTGTACGTAAACCAAAGCCGAAGAAACCTGCTGGTGGAAGCAGACCACCCAAGAAGGAAAGTGGCGGCCCACCAAAGAAGGACAGCTCAAAGTGCGGAAAGTGCGGTTACGTGCATAGGACCCAGAAGTGTCCAGCTCAGGGAAAGAAGTGTGTGCTCTGCAAGGGCTGGAACCATTTCGCTTCTGTTTGTAAAAATAAACCAGCCGTTGAAGACCTTGAAGTGACTATCAACCAAAATGACGATGCAATGGAGGAGCCAGTGGGTACTTCCTTGGAGCCGTTGACTGCCCCGACAGCGACCCAGCTTGGTTTACAGAGCTTGACATCAACGGAAATTTTGTCAAATGGAAACTAGACTCTGGAGCCGACGTCAGCGTTATGTCAGAAGGGACATTCAAGAGGATGAGAAGTAAGCCACAACTCAAGTCTGTCAACATAGAGTTGTCAAGTCTGGGTGGTGCAGTCAAGCCTTTGGGACAGTTTGTCGCCAGAACAAACTTTAAAGGTACAAAGTATTTCTTTAGAGTGATCGTAGTTCCAAAGTTGATTGACTGCTTGATGAGCCGCAGCGTCGCCTGCCGTATGGGTCTGATCAAGAAGATAGATCAAGTGGAGGTCTTCCAGGGTTTGGGATGCCTCAAGACAGAGCCTGTCAAGATTGTGCTCCACGATGATGCCCAGCCATATGCTCTGACTGTTGCACGACGTGTACCCATTCCCCTGCTCCCAAAGGTTAAAGAGGAACTCGAGAGGCTAGAGGCCAATGATGTAATTCGTAAGATTACAAAACCTACAGCATGGTGTGCTCCGATGGTACCTGTGGTGCAGAAGTCAGGTAAAGTGAGGCTTTGTGTAGATCTGAAGAAACTAAACGTAAGTGTTAAACGTGAAAGGTATGTGTTACCGACCTTAGAAGATGCAACATCCAAGCTGAATGGTGCGTCAGTATTCTCCTCTCTGGACGCGACCAGTGGATTCTACCAGATCCCGCTTGAGGAGCAGAGCTGTGAGCTGACAACCTTTATAACGCCCTTTGGGAGATACTGTTTCAGACGACTCCCGTTCGGGATAACATCCGCACCTGAAATCTTCATGAGAAAGATGGTTGAGGTCTTAGATGGACTGGAGGGTACCTTCGTGTACATGGACGACATTCTCGTCTATGGTAAAGACCGAGAGGAACACGATCGGAGGCTAGACAACGTCATGAAATGTCTTCAGGAATCTGACCTAAAACTGAACAAGGAGAAGTGTGTGATCGGCAAGTCAGAACTCAAGTTCTTAGGACATAAGTTCACCAAAAGTGGTATTGAACCAGACAGCGACAAGGTATCGGCGATAATCGAGATGCCCGAACCAACGTCCGTGCCGCTTTTACGCCAGATCATGGGGATGGTACATTACCTCGGAGCCTACCTCCCAAATCTTCATGACATTACTAAGCCTTTGAACGACCTGCTTCGAAGTGACACTGTGTGGTCATGGGGACAACCTCAGCAGGAGGCCTTTGATAGGATGAAAAAGCTGGTATCATCAGCCCAAGCTCTTGCCTACTACGATGTTTGCAAGCCGACCGTAGTGAGCGCTGATGCGAGTAGCTATGGTCTAGGTGGTGTGCTGCTTCAGGACCATGATGGTCAGCTGAAGCCCATTGCATACTGTTCAAGGACCCTATCATCAGCTGAACAACGGTATGCCCAGATTGAGAAGGAATGTCTCGCTAGTGTTTGGGCCTGTGAGAAGTTTGATCGTTTCCTTTGTGGACTGGAGAACTTTAAGGTCTTAACAGACCACAAGCCCTTGGTGACTCTGATCAACGAGAAGGACTTAGACAGAGCACCCTTGAGATGTCAACGTTTGTTGATGCGCATGCTCCGCTTTAATGCGAAGGCTGAGTATACACCTGGAAAGACGATGGTGATATCTGATGCGCTTTCACGAAGCCCCAAGTGGGATAATGCAAATGTGACGGACACAGAGGTTGCAATACACGTGGCCATGGTAGAGGAGAGTCTTCCCATGTCCGACCACCGGATGGCAGAGCTTCGGAAGGCGACACACGAGGATGATGTCCTCCGAGCCGCAAGTGTGTATGCCCTGGCTGGATGGCCGAAGTACGAACAGGACGTCCCAGACCAGCTGAAACAGCTCTTCAATGTGAGAGGGAGCCTATCAGTTAGTAATGGTCTACTGACTTATGGCAACAGGATCATCGTCCCGGAAAAGATGAGACCCGATATTCTCGACAAGATACACCAAGGCCATCAGGGTATCACAAAATGCCTTGAACGAGCAAAGGAGTCTGTGTGGTGGCCTGGTATCGCCAAGGATGTGAGAGGTATCGTGACCACTTGTGACCATTGTCAAACCTATAGACCGACCCAGAACAAGGAACCACTCATGACGACTACGCTCCCTGATCTACCCTGGCAGAAAATAGGAGTTGACCTGTGTCAGTTCGAGCGTCAAGAGTATCTTGTTATGGTTGACTATCATTCACGGTGGATTGAGATACTTCATCTATCAACGACTACATCTTCAGCAGTGATAGCCAAGATGAAGGATGTGTTTGCCAGACTGGGATTCCCACAGGAAGTAGTCTCAGACAACGGGCCCCAGTTTGCATCTGATCAGTTTAAACAGTTCGCGAAGAAGTGTGATTTCAACCACGTCACTTCTAGCCCCCATCTGCCAAGTTCTAATGGAGAGGCAGAACGTGCTGTGAAAACAGCCAAAAGTATCCTGAGACAAGACGATCCATGGCTGGCACTGATGATTTACAGGGACACTGTCATCGCCGCTACAGGGTGTAGCCCATCCCAGCTCCTCATGGGCCGACATATTCGTACGAATCTGCCAACTCTTGGTGCCAGACTTAGGCCATCGTGGCCTAACCCAGACGTCATTAGAGACACTGATAAAGCAACAAAAGCAGGATATGAGCACCACTACAACAACCGTCATGGTGTCAAATCCCTGCCTAATCTACAACCAGGAGATGTGGTTAGGCTGAAGACCGACCAGGAAAAGACTTGGACGACTAAAGGTGTGATAACTACCTCAGCCGAGACTCCAAGGTCATATAATGTGCAGACAGAGTCAGGCATTTTCCGCAGAAATCGTCGACATCTGCAGCTAACTGAGACTGCAGACTCCCAGCCAAGTTCTGCAGTGCAGAGTCCTACAACTCTGACTCGACCTGACCACTATCAGCCTTCTGTGGTCGCCGCACCTAATCCGGCTACATCAGCTGGTCCACCTACTCCAGCTCTCACAGAAACACCTGTGCTACGCCGGTCTCTGAGGATGATTAGGAGGCCAGAGAGACTGATTGAAGCTTAGTCTTGTCCCCCGACATGGGCTAAGAATAATGCCCGGGACAAGGCGCGAAAGGGAGAAGTCTACTCCTTATTCGCAGGATATGTTTTGTTCATGTTGTGTTGCTACTATAAATATTCTCTTACAGCTGATTAACATTGAGACTCATATTGACATTCTAAAGACATTTCAAAGTAGTAGTAAAAGTAAGAGATAAAAACTCCCTATCTGAAGTAAGACTTATTTGAGAGAAACATAAAGACTCTTGTTTAAGAAAGTTTTGAAAAAAAAAGGGAGATGTTGTGTAGCACCTCTAAAACGTTATCCAGCACCAGGGCGCCCCCTACAGTGTATCTGGGGTACTATTGTAATAAACAGTCAATGCTGGCGAACTTGAAATGTAGACTGCTTCTGAGTTATCCACTGATCTAATCCCCACATTATACACAAGATTTGTTACAGAGTTGTTACAGCTTTCATCGTGGCCGACATTACCTTTTTTACAAAATTGCGTTTTGTATACATCCACAGTCCAGTTGTAATTAATAATATCAGTACAAAATCAGTTAGTCCTATTGATAGGCTTGACCATGCCACCTGGTCAGTTACAAGATTCTGATCGAAGAACATCAGTCCGATTGTGTCTATTTTGTCCAACGGTAGTGTTATCTGGCCTAGTCGTCGTAGTTCCTCATGCACGGTGTAGTCTACTGTCTCGGGCCATTTCGTACGCAGGGTGGGCAGATATAGCGGAGTGGGAGCTTGCTGCCGAAGTCTACGAAATCCTACTGTCACTCCCTTTAAGATCCAATCGTCGGTTTCCATCCCACATCGTTCTGTCATGATTAATTGCATGATTTGATTTACCTTCTGTCTTTTTGCCGTTCTTCCCGTACATCTGTGTGTAATGGTAATGTTCGTAAAGGGGACTATCGTCACTAGGAATGGTCGCTCTACACTCCTGATAACGATCGAGTCGGCTGTAGGTTTTGGTGATATTATTACTTCACAGTTATGACCTCCGGTCCCTGCTGCGAGGTGTGCCTCACATGGTCGCTTCTTGTGCTGTGTGGCCGGAAAGCAGATATACGGATTTCTTCCCATACATACTTGGTCATTAGGTATAAATGACGCGGTAGTTTCTGATGAGAGTGCTACTTTTTCCTGCCCCACAATTGTCCTTGTTAAATTGTGGGTAAATAGCACGGGAAAATACTCGAGCTTATGGGTGATGTAGATATCCCTGGTAACGGCGGGTAATAACACTTTGTAAGCTATTCGTCCTTCCTTAGCCCATAACGGTTCTACTTCTAGATGTTGATAATACCAGCTTACGGGAAGTACAGCGTGGCCCTGTTGTTCCAAGTCCCTAAGAATTAGGCGGAGTTCAGTCGGGAATAGTATGTCTCTTGACAAACGTCCCCTCTCTAGTTGGATATATTGCTGATGAAATAGGTCCACCGTACGTGCAAACTGATTGACATTTAACTCCATCACCGTCAACGTTTGTTCTACCATATGACGAACTTGTAGTGCTTGAATGGCGAATATGTGGTCACGTACCTGTCCATTTATTCTGTCGACAATATTTTGTAGTTTGTTGGTGTGGTCTTGTAACGTTAGAAGTCCACTCCGTGTTTCTTGACTATACCTTCTGGTCACATTCAGAAAGGATAGGAGTTGCGCATCATGTTGTTGTAGTCTCTGTACTGATGATCCTAGGTGGTCCACTTCACGTGCTAACACACGTACCTCGGCTTCTGTGGCCACACCTAAACATGCTTTGGCTAATTCGGCTAGGACGGACCGAATACCCTGCTTCTTTCGTTGTCTAGTGTCCGTTTCCTCTTGGATTAACTCATTTCCCGTCTTAAGTGTGTGCAGCACTTGATTTAGGCGCATTTCCCATACTGCTAATGTAGTATCGTCCATTTTGTCTCTCGATAAGTTCTGGTACCGATAAATATCCGCTGCTAGTGGCGATACATCTGGGGGTACAGGAGCGTCCAGTTGTACTATTACCGTCCATAAAGCTGACACCATTCGCGTTTCTCCTTCGATCGTCACTAATACTCCATCGTTCTGTAGAATGGGCGATGCTTGCATTAGGATTGGTTTCGTCATTGTGAGGATCAATATCAGTCCAAAGATCCATGCTTTAGCCATCGTCTGACGAAGATGACCACTCCTTGTAGTTAACATCGCTCTTTGAGGGTAATCCCGCTGTACTTCGATGTTGAGCCCGAGTGCGTGGTTCACTGACGGCTATAATTGAAGAGTCTGTGATAGATGATGGTGCGTTCCTACTCTCTGTAGGAGGTGGAGTGATACTACCTTCAGATGTTTTCCCCGTTTTATCCCTGTCGTAGGATGTTGATTGTAATTGACACCCGTTGTCATCCTCTTCGCTGTCGCCCCTATCGTAGCCCGTGACACTGCTATCATCGTTTTGACACTCATTGATGTTTGACACGTAATCCCCATCGCTGATATCCGTCGAGTTGGAGGTGTCACCTGAACACACATCGCTGTCTGGGTCGTTGCTTTGACGGAGTTCTTGAGCGGTTGATTGAAGTGTCTGCTGTCGAGTGTCGTCTCCCGCTCGATACACACTGATATCTGACACGTAATCCCAAGCACTCATATCAGTTGTTACTGAGGCGTTATCCGATCTGACACTGCCTGTCAAATTGTCCCATTGATGTGTCCCCCTTTTGGAGGCTGTCGGCGTCTGCTCCTTAGCGCCGTCTCTTAACTGTGACGTAAGGGATATTGAGGTGTGTTCGCTGTTGGTTTTATCAGTATCATCATAGGCCGGATTATTGTCCAGTCTCCTTTGTTGCCCACGATTGTCCGTGTGATGCCTGATACGGCGGGGACCACGATATACACCGGCCCGTTCTTTATCTGGATGTGTCTGATAGCGGGCGTTGCTTACTTGTCCCCTCTTGTAGATAGTGACTGCTTTGTTTGACAATACTGATTGCGCTTTCTGAAGATGCCGCCCATTATCATTATCATCATTGTTCGTCATTTCTACTTCTACGCATTGTGTTTTGTTCAGTTCGCGTTGAGTTGGTCGTTTGGGCCAATAAGTTATGTTGTTGGGTACAGGTTTCAACTTATCCACGTTAATCCTCACTTTTTTGCCGGTGAAGTGCAATAGATCTGCCACAGGACCCTGCATGTTAGTTATCACATACCCATGCAAATAATGAGGTTCGAACGTCGTATGTCTGAAGTTTTGCAACAATACTTCATGCCCTACTTCATAGAGTGGTGATTCGGTCCTTTTGTCTAACCGTAGTTTGTTCTTTTGCTGTAATTTCAGGGTCTTTTCTCGAGCTTTCTGGACTGCCTCTCTTTGCTCTAGTATGCATTGACCTAGTACTCTCAGTTCTTCCCCGACGGGTATTCTAACCTGATGTTCATCGGTTAGGGGTTCTCTCCCATAATGAAGGAAATAAGGCGAGAAGCCGGTGACAGTTGAGATTGATGTACGGTACGCCCACAATGCAGCGGGTAGCTTCTTTTCCCACTCAACGGGGTCACCATCCATCAATTTCGCAATGATTCCCTTTATGGTGCCATTTACCCGTTCCGTTTTTGCGTTAGTTGTGGGGTGATAGGCAGTTGAGTAGCGCCAGTCAATAGAGTATGTGTTACATACTGACTTGACATACTGATTAAGGAACTCCGTTCCTCGATCAGAAATCACCATTTGTGGGGGTCCGAATTGGGGAATCCATTTGTCTTGTAGAAATGATACTATCCATTGGGCCCTTTTGTCCGGTATCGGCATTACCTCGATCCATCCAGTACAATGGTCGATGCCTACAATTGCATATTTAGACCCATTGTGACTGATCGGTAGCGTACCAATGAGATCAATTCCCACAATTTCATTTGGGGAAGTCGGCACAGGTAGTGGTTGCGTAGGGGGATAGGTCTTGACGGGTTTGTATAGTATACACACTGGACATTCCTTCAGAATTTTAAGAATATCCCTGCGCATTCCAGGCCATTTGTATCGTTTTACGACTCGATCATACGTTTTGTACATTCGTTGGTGACCAAGTTCTTGGTGAATATGCGACACGACCATTTTAACCAGTGACTTTGGTAAGACAATCCGAGGGTAACTCATGCCGTGAACTTCTTTCAACGTGTACAATACGCCATTATGTACCAAGTAGTCGTTGTCTTCGCTTAGGCCGTCTTGGTACTCGGCTAGCAATATCTGTTCGGTTACCAACTGTTTTTTGTCGAGTATTTTGTCATTCCACAGTGCGTCATGATCCATGTCATGGGGTGGCGCTCGGGCACTGTTTGACAATAACTCTAGGCCGTTCTGTAGAGCGTCAGATACCTGATGAGAAATGGCCGCTATTTCGAGTTGATCGTCTGCCTCCTGCCTGTCGTTTGGTCGAGGGGGAAGTCGCGACAACATATCCGCACGGACATTGTAGGCCCCTTTTCGATACTCGATTGGCGCCCCGTATTCAGCCAGCAGTACGGCCCATCGTTGTATTTTCGTGTTCTTTACCTCTTGTTGAAATAACGACTTGAGTGGTTTGTGATCAGTTATTATAGTAAAGGAGGCGCCCTGTAAATATGGTCGTAACTTCTGTAGCGCATAGACAATTGCAAAGGCTTCCTTTTCTATAGTTGCCCACTTTCTCTGGGTTTCACCGAGTTGCTTCGACACAAACTGTACCGGTCGCTCCAAGTCTTCCGCGTCCACTTGGGTTAGTATGCCTCCAACACAACCACCGCTAGCATCAACGTATAGCCTGTACGGTTTTTGTGTATCGGGAAATGCCATGACTTGGTCTGAGGTCAAGGCATCGCGGAGTGTTTCCCAGGAATGTTGTCTGTGGTCCGTCCAAGTAAAGTCTGTCCCTTTGCGTGTGAGTTCTACCAAAGGTTCGGCTAATGCAGCAAAGCTGGGAATACATTGTCTATAATACCCGGCTAGACCCAAAAATCGTTGTACCTCTTTGGCGCTGTTTGGTGGGGCCATCCCTTGTATTGCTTCTACTTTGGCTGGATCCGGCCGTACTCCTTTGAGTCCCACTATGTAGCCCAACAGTTTCACTTCCGATTGCCGAAACTTGCATTTGGTTGGATTGACCGTTAGGCGATGTTGTTGAAGCAACTCGAACACTTCCTGTAGGTGTTGATCGTGTTGATCGTTGTCTTGTGAGTAAACAATAATGTCATCTAAGTAGACAAGCGCCGACTTTTCCAACAAAGGGGCGAGCACCATGTTAATGTAGCGTTGCCACACTGCAGGACTATTGCAGTAGCCCTTCGGCATTCGCAGAAACTCATACAGACCATAGGGAGTCGAGAACGCTGTTATTTCCTGACTTTCAGGCGTCACCTTGATCTGATAATATGCGTTCTTAAGGTCTATCACAGAAAATATGCGAGCTCCGGCGAGTGAATCGAATATGTCCTGTATAAGTGGGATGGGATACGCGTCTTTCTTACACAATTGATTGACTTTCCGATAGTCTACACAACAGCGGATGCCTCCGTTGGGTTTTGGAACAATTAATAAAGGCGAAGCCCATGGGCTAGTACTAGGCGCAATTACTCCTGCCTTCAGTAATTTATCCATTTCATCTTTGACCTGATGTTTGATTGTCAACGGTATTCTATATGGGCGTTGTCTAATTGGCGGGTGTCCTTTTACGTCAATTGTTAATTCAACTTCGGGTGCTGATTGTAGAGGTACAGATTCAGCCGCGAAAACACCTGGGAACTTTTCTGCCCAAATGTCAAGTTCCGTGTGTATGCCCGCTACTTCTTGATTAGTGTTGTCACATTCACCATATGGAAAACACTTATCCGCCAAATGAACCACTTTTTTGGCGCAATCTAAACGACAGTCCAATATCTCCATCATATCGATTCCCAATAGTAGATCATGCTGAATTCCTTCGCACACATACACATTTAGTTCATGATTCAGCATCGATATTGTGGCTATACCCAAGGTCGCTAGAGTATGACCCGACAGTGATTTCAACGACACACCGGGTATCAATACCTGAGGCCTGTTATTTACTTCACACCACGTTTTCCATGTATTTACATTCATCAAGGACCTAGACGCGCCAGAGTCAATCAGAGTATGGAAGGCTGTGCTGCCCTGTTGCAAAACCAAACACACTCGACCGTCCGACGCAGCCATTAGTTTCCCTGTCCCTGATGCTGATAGTAGTTATTCTGATTTTGCAGATTAGGTCCGGCCTCATTGTTATTCCACTGCTGGTTGTTTGCGCTCCAGTTTGAATTGTTCCCCTCTTGTTGTCCATAACCGTTCCCTGTTTGTTGATAGTTGCGACTTGCACAATCTCTTGAGAAGTGTCCGTAACCTTTGCAGTTGTAGCACTGGATGTGGTCACCGGCTCGTCCTGTGTTCCTTCCTCCTCGCCCTCGGCCTCGTCCCCGTCCTCGGCTGCCAGATGGTTGTGCTCCCATATAGAACACATTGGGTGCACATGTTTGTGGCATGAAGGCCCAACCTCGGTCTTGTCCTTCATAATATGTCCCTCCTGAGAACGATGGTCCTTGCATTCCGCCACCGTTTGCAGGGTTTTCTTGTTGATTCGTGGGGTTTGGTCGTTGCGCGGGGCCTGACACATATTGCACTTGTGCCGGGGCTGCAGCTGCTATTTCGACTTGTGGTTCTTTCTTAAGAGGCTTTAGTGCAGTTACCAAACTCTGAACTTGTCTCTCAAGCGATTTTAACACACCGGTGAATTCCTTCACCGGCACCGACTCCTCCATCAGCGCCGGTGGGGGGGAGGTAACGCCGCTTGTTCTAGTTCGACAGCCTCATCTATACGCAACACATTCGCGTTGTGATTAGCCATCTCTATAGCAGTGTCTGTATCTACCGGTTGTTGCATTCCTACCGTTTGCCTAAGTCGATCATTCCTAAGTCCTTCAATGTAGAAGTCCCTAATCTGTGTGGTTAATATATCTAGTTGCCGTTCTTCATCGGAATATGCCCGATGTACCTCCTCCATGAACCGCTCCCCATACTCTAACACAGTTTCACACAGTCCTTGTTTTGCGCGCTCTACCTTCCGGCGCAGTTGCTCGATCTGAGCGGGGCCCATAAATTTTTTAAATAGTTCCGCTTTCCCATTTTCCCATTTATACTCTTTGGCTGGTTGTTCTGCTGCGAAGGTTGTCTTTACTTGCGTTAGATGTCTCGCCAATCCCCCTTTAGCTTTAGACGACACTGCTTCCATCATTAATGTCTTACCTGGATTGACGTGACTTTCTGCGTATTCTAGCGCATCAATCCACTGTTTGAAGGCGGCTCGGTCGATACCATCGATGACTTGTATCCCTTTTGTGAATTCGTTCAATCGACGTCGAGTGGCCTCTGCTATGGCCAAATCCAGCTTCTCTTGGTCCGCCATCTTTGCTTGTGTTTCGGTTCGTTACAACACAGGATCGTTCGTTTGTGATCCTGGCAAGATCGCCAACTGTAACGGCTAGTAAGTAGAAACACGGACTCCAAGATGGCTAGTTTAGTACTGTTTAATTCCTCTCTCGGTTCCACATTATATCTACTATCATATCAGTGCTAGTCATTCATTGGTGTATCAACTGCCCACTCATAAGGCACGATTCGGATAAGGGGAGTGGCTACATCAGGGCAACGCCACCACTCCTAATCAGTATAGCACATATAGTCATAATACGTTTGATATCTAATACTACAAAGAACTATCTTAATACAGAACACTACACCTCCATTTCTTGCACTCTCCCAGCAGAGATCCTGTACTCTATTTCCACAAAAGATCTGCTGGGAGAGTGCTACATTGTCAGACTGAGACTGTATAGCCTAGACTAGCATCAGTCCATGTATCCTTTTCTTTTTATTTCATTTATTTTACCTGGACTTGTGTAAGGCCTGTAGTTCAATTTTCCTTACAGCCAGGACAACAGGATTTCTGTTAATCATTCAGCAGCAGTATTTCTTCAAAATAAAGCACTGGAGGTAGTAAATCACTAGTATTAGGAAATAATACAATTTCTTTGGGCTTACTGCCTGGATTTATGTATGGGATGATAATTTAATGTATGGTGTGATTATTTAACTCTCTTAACCTGAATTTCATTGTAACACTTTTAAATTGACATATTTTGGTTGTGATCTAGCCTGGATTGAAAACCAAATGTAATGTTTGGATCTATGACATGACAAAAAACGGAGAAGAAAAAAAGACTTGACCATGTCTATGTAGAGCCAAGAGAGGCAGCCTGAAGAAAACGTCTTTATAGCATTATGTAACAAGTAGTTACCAGTCCTTTGTTTCATTTGGACAGGGAACCAGTCTAAGATTTTCTGTGATAAAATACATCGGTGGTGGCCTTGTTACACAATCTATGCCAAATTAATCTGTGAGAATTCTCTGCAGGTCTCGTTTCAATTTGCTGATCTGATGTCGATATAACAAAAAGAATCTATCGGTGGTTCCCGACTGCAGATCGGTGCTAAATAGTGGGCCAATAGAAACTGGTTTCTGAGAGACCGGGCGGCAGAACGGCTGAGGCCGAGCCTGGAGACAAAACATTGCAAGTCATTACCCTAATAAAATTTCAACAACAAAAGAAAGAAAAAAGTGCAATTAGGTTTTAAGCGGTAAATGATTGTTATCTGATTGTTGATCTCCGTGTCGTTCTTAGATCCCACAACCAAACTATCTTAGTGATAAAAACAAGTGCTGAATTCTGAGCAAAATTTCATTGCCTTCTACCTCAATGACGATCACAAAGGAATGTCTTTGTATGTATAATCTTACTTGAATAAACTAACAATAATTGTAATAAATAAAACCCCATTACAGATGCTGATATTTTCTTGGACTATAATTGTGAATGATTGATGCTATGAATATGAGTCTCACACATATCACAGCGCGAATAACCCTAAATTACATTTGTATACATCCGGCGTATATAGCTATGATTTTGCGTAAATAAGTAAGTCCTCATTGCCATTGTGTATACGCTTCATCTCTAGACGTATAATAAAGAAGAAACCAACGAGTTTTGGTCAAAGTCGTCGTTCTTCACGAGTTTGATGTGAAGTGATATGAACGAGGCGACAGCCGAGTGAATAACACATAACATTCAAACGAGTTGGAGAATGACTTCTTTGACCAAAAGAGTTGCTTTCTGTATTTATCTCACCCCTGTACACACTAAACGAATGGACAACACACAGGATATTAACCGTGGAGAACGGACTGCAATACTTGTAGGGGCATGGAGAACGAGTTCCCGATATTAAGCCTATGGACATTTATTCCAGGGGTGAGATAAATGCATTTACGCCGTGGCGTATATATGGGATATGTCAGGTTTTTGCGCAGTGTATGCCCCATATCTACTCCATTAAAGACATATCGAACAATTCATCTTGAAATTAAAAACCATACCAATTTCTTGAAAGTTGAATATAAGGATCTCAAAGGTTTTGTAAAATACATACCCAATTTAATCTTGCTCGTTTTTTCTAGTATCATAAAAGATTATAAGAGATTCTAGATGTTGGATTTCACTTCGTAAAACTCATGTCATTTTCTTCAACAATTCACAGAATATAGTATTGTAAATGGGTAGTACTACACATTTAAATCTTAGAATTGATAGGTCACTTTTTTTTGGAAAGAATTGACGAAAACTATATTTTGCAGCAGATATTCTATATAAATCAGTCAACTGTAAGTTTGCTAAATTTAATAATTGGTTGGGTAAAACTCCATAATTTATACTTCACTCTTTTGATTAGCAGAATAAGTCAAAGAAACCGGTGTTAATCTATAATTATCAGTAATAGAAAATCACCTAGTGGTTCCACTGTATATTGTAGGGTATGCCTTTAAGATGAATTTAGCTCATCGTCCATTGTAATCGTAGGGTATGTAACATATGACGCAATGCTGTCCCACTGTGTACGGATCATGCTTGCGGACTTGGAACAGCATGTTTCTAGTCTAGCTATCTATATACGCACAGGGGGGGTATTATATGGCATGTTTCCACCTGACGACTTTCGGCCTCGGATCAAACTGTCGGCCACCACCGACGGATATTTTCTTTCATCATTTTGGTCAAAAGTCGGCTGAAGGAAAAGGAACTTTCGATTTTGGGCGGATTTGTCGCCGACGAATTCAACATGGGCTGATTTTGTCTTTGTCATTTGGCGTCAGCATTGCTAAGGTCCGTCGGTGGTTCCTGACTGTATATCGGCGATGGCCAGTGGAAATAGGCTATTATGAGAACACACAAAATCTACACAATGTTTGTCGGCCAATGGAAACGGGCCTATAGCGTTCCAACAAGCTTCGGACTCAGAATCACGTTTTCTGTTGATATAAACGGGTTTTTGGCAACATCGGACCAGTCCGACATCATTCCCACACGATGGCCGTGTCGCAGGCATTCCCACAAAATAAATAGTGATAGATTTATCGTAGAGGCCAGACTTGTATCGGTGTGCGATCGATTTATCGTGGAGGCCAGACTTGTATTGGTGTGTGTCGGGATCATTCCCTAATATGTCTGTATCCCCACCATTCACCTGATAGGGAGTATCCAGATATAACACAATTATATCTGTACAGTTGATCTTGCTCCATAATTTTACAAAGTCTTTAAGTAATAAGAATAATAATTATATATCAATATACACTGTATATGAAACGCCCATAGAATGTAGGTATCACATCATATTTAAAATTCATATGGAAGTGATCAATGACAACAATTGTTACGTGTAATATCATGGATTCACTTCATCAAATAACCATAATGAGGAATAATATTTTTTGTTTAAAGAAAGTAAGACTTTTTAACGAATATTGTCAAGCAGTGCTAATTGGATCCTCACAGGGAGGTACGTCCACCTCATACCACTCCCACACCTCCACGCCATCTGCCGGCCAGCATCAACACCAGACGAGATTGTCCTGGCGTCAGCAGTAGAGATCAGAGGTCAAGTCAGCAGCTGTCAGCAGAGAAACACATCCCAGAGACCTTAATCTTATGAAATATGGACCACAACAAAGTTCCAGCAACCAGAAAACGCCTTATTTTCAAGGATTTCATGTGCGATTCTCATCCCCCTATGCAAAATAAACCGGAAACCCCATTCTTATTATAATTATGACCACCTTTAATGAAAATAGCCCCTTTTCACACTTGAAGTCTGAATTGAATTTACACCAATTTACACTCTCTAAATTCTTGAGGAAATTTCGGTGGCTTCTTTATAAAAACACCCTTTATTCTACCATATATACATACATGTATAATAGCCGAAATGCATGTATACACACACACACACACACACACACCTACACACACACACACACACACACACACACACACACACACACACACACACACACACACACACACATATATATATATATATATATATATATATATATATATATATATATATATATATATATATATATATATATATATATATATCAGCATACATACATATATGTATATCTGCTGAGTGAGGGGAACAGGATCCTGAGGCTGAAAAAAATGGGGACTGCTGAAACAACTGACCTAGCAGCATCATCAGCTGCAGAAACAATGAGAGAAACAAGAACAGCAGCAGTAGCAGCAGAAGTAAAAGCAGCAGCAGAAGTCGAGTTCCGGGGTCAAGGCAGCAGCTGTAAACAGAGAACCAGAGAAATGGACAGCTGCAGAAAAAGCAGCAGTCGTGACAGCTGCAGCAGCAGCGGTGGTAGCAGCCGCAGCAGCAGCAGAAACTAGAGAAATAAGAGCAGCAGTAGCACGAGCAGCAGCAGCAGCAGCAGCAGCAGCAGCAGCAGCAGCAGCAGGCGCGTGTGTACGATGCTGGCGGTGCTGTAAGACTCAACGGTGTGTCTACTACACACACATCAGTCCCGGAGAGCCATGAACCCGGGTCCGGCGGCTGGAGACTCCCGGCGGGTGGCCGCCTGCCTCCCCGCCCAGCTCTGAGTCCTCCCGGTGACCACAGGAATATACCCTCACACCAGGCCTGCTCACACACCCAATCCATCATCGTCAGCATCATCACGGTAAGGTGAGTGTCCAACGCGTGCTCCGAGCGTGCGGCGTGCGACACGGCCACAAAGCGTGTCCACGCCCGGTCCCCGCTCGCCCGCCGCCCGCACACAAAGCCAGGCGGCCCGGAAGTGGCCTGGCTCCCGCCGCGCGGGTCGAGTAACGCCCGTCATGAGACGTGGCTTAAGTAGGGGAAGCCAGGAGTGCCCCGTGTGTGCCTCTGTGATGAGATGTGGGGGTTCTTACAGAGGGAGGTGTTTGTAGAGCGTATAGGGACGGCTGAGCACACACCGCCACACTCTCACCCACAGCGTTGTGCTGAGTGCACATCATCTCGTCCAGATGGCGATTCGCACCCAGTGACCAGAGACTCCCCTACCCCCTCCCCCATGCCCTCACTGCCCCACGTTCTCACTCACCACAGTCCATACCATGTGACCATCTGTGTGTCCTCGGCCTCGACTCCCATCATGTTGTCTAACAATCAATGTGCCATTGCAGGGCTACTGTGTAGAGGATCACTCGCTTATTGCTTATGTAATCAGTATTTAGGTTGGGAATAGCTTCATCCGTATAGCCTTGATTACATAACAGATTATTGCGCTCTAAAGCTGGGGGAGAAATGTCTACACAGACAGGTAAAGGAATGGAGAGGGAGAGAGCGTGACAGAAAGGCAGACAGAGATAGGGAAGGCGGTAGAAAGCTCCCCCGGATTAGAGGATCCACAGTGTTTCCTGCTTGCCTGTCATCCACATCACATAGATTCGATCTACCCGTGATATCACCAGGACATTAAACACAATCAACTGACCAACAACCAGAGAGACGTGACGAGAAGTTAAGAGTGGAGTGGAAGAGAGTGGGAGAGACAGAGAGGTAAAGGGAGAAAGAAAGAGACAAAGAGGAAGGGGGGCTGGAAGGAGAGAGCCAGGGAGACAGGGTGATAGAGGGAGAAACCAGCAGACCGACAGAGAAACAAAAATAGACAGAGAGAGGGGAAGGATGATAGAGAAACAAACAGACAGCTCTAGAGAGATAGAGAAAGGCAGAGAGAGAGAGAGAGAGAGAGAGAGAGAGAGAGAGAGAGAGAGAGAGAGAGAGCGAGAGGAAGAGAGATGGAGAGAGAGAGGGAGAGAGAGAGGGAGAGAGAGAGGGAGGGAGAGAGAGAGAGAGGGAGAAAGAGGGAGAGAGAGAGAGGGAGAGAGAGGGAGAGACAGAGTGCGGTGGCAGGGAGGAGACAGCAAAGAGAGGGGCATAGCGAGAGAAACAGAAAGAGAGAGAGAGAGCTAGCAAGCCAGAGAGGAGAGAGAAAGAGGAAGAAAGCAGAAGGACAGGAAGGACAGAGAGAGAGGCACTGCAGGGAGATGCTAGCATTCACTTCTACGTCATTCTACTTAGGGTTACATAGCCTATTCATGAAGCTGCAAGTAAACCATGCAAGTTGTATGTCAAGTTCTTGGTGGATTGCTTGCATTCTCAACTGTTACCGTGAAGTGGACTGTGTAGTTGTTATCACGTGTGTAGGAGTATTATCTGAAACCAATCAGTTAAGGTCATAGATCTATAAACAATATATGAAGCCACATTAAGAGCTGTGCAGGTATGGTTAGGAGCGGAGGGACATAATAACAGGAGACAAAGCAGGAAATCATCTAAAAGAAAAAGAAACAACATAATTATAATGGTCGTTTCACCTGATTTCAAACTCGTACCAGGTTTATATGCTTCAACCAGACTTGAACTGATTTGGCCAACACCTTGGTGGGAGGCTGTTTCCCAGGATTCCCGTCGTTCATTTCTTCTTGGGGGAGTGAAGCAGGCAGGGGCGGTGCAGCACGGATGAAGTACCTCTCTGCTGGCATCTTCTTCTATCTGGTCCAGTCTATAACTCACACCAACGCATACCTCCCCGCGCTATCTGGGTCACCACCTTGCTACTCATATCTTTTCTGTCTTTTTTATATTCAGATAATCTACATAACATTCACCCTGTTGGAAGTTATACATGCTACGCAAACGACTGCCATATGTTGCATATAATTCAGCAAAATATGATGTGAATTGGTGAAGGAGAAAAATCATCAGATAATGTCATACTTTAATCTTTCCTCAATAGTTCCACACATCATTGGCTGGTCTCACTCTCCTTAAGGGGCCATCCATTAAGTATGTACGCAGCATTTCTGAAATTTTGGACCCTCCCACCCCTTCTCCCAATCTTGTACACAATAGAACAAAGAGGGAGCATACGCAGATTTTCCAAAATTTCTGACCCCCCCACCCCCCTTGGTGCGTACGTACTTTATGGATGGCCCCTAAGGAATATACGGTAGTTTTATACTTGCATAATACAGTCAGCTGTAGGTTTTATGTTTTGAATATACTTTTATTAGCACACATGGTACATCAGATACACAGGCTCCCTTTTTCAAATACATCTCCGCATTTTCTCTACCTTGGCAAAAATTGCATGTGAAATAAGTTAATTAAAGATCAAAGGGAAGGTAGCGGAACGCGGCTTTTTCAGTTGATGAACCTAACCACCACTCAAAAACATTTTTTTCCACCGCAAGGAATATTTTTCTGAGCAGTGTCAAAGATTTGATTAAAGATCAAGGGGAAGATCAGAAATGTAATTGAAGCGTTAAGAAATGTCCTCGCTCGCCTTGGGCAGTAGGAAGTAATGCCCTAGTAGGAGTATGGTATTCCCCGAATATTTGCCTGTAGAGATGATAGGGAATTAATATTAGTAGCCTCGGGGCAATGCTCATCCTAAGGGGAAAAGGGCCTCCTATCTAAGTATCTAAGTTCACTTTCACTCCCGATGGCTACGACTAGGTATCTAGACTTGCTCAAGTCTTTTATAATGAATATTCATTAAATGTTTTAAATAAACCAGGAATTTAAAAAAAGAAAAGAATTGCAGTACATAAGCTTCCTTTAGCAGGGCCCGAAATCAAATTGCTTTATTCATGGAAATGCACCTATCGCTGTATGATATCGTCCATCCCTCCTACATCCCTTCCCAACTTTACATCGATCATCATATTTGACATCAGTGACTGGTTAAACTCATCAACCAGTGCCGTACAGATAAATACTGCACAGATATGGCAATGTCCGGGTTCGTGCTGCTATACGCCACACGGGTTTTAGCACTACGCATGCGTGTGGGAGTGGAGGTGTGAATATCCGGTCACGTGGTGTTGACATCTCGCCGACCAGGACATCGACACGTGGGAGTGAGACCAGCGTTCTCGGTGATCAATCAACGAAGCCAGCCTCACAGAGACTCTATTCAGCCATACACAGACTTAATACAAACAGACACAATACAGCCACACACAGACTTAATACACACAGACTCAATACAGCCACATACAGACTTAATACACACAGCCACAATACAGCCACACACAGACTTAATACACACAGACTCAATACAGCCACATACAGACTTAATACACACAGACACAATACAGCCACATACAGACTTAATACACACAGACTCAATACAGCCACATACAGACTTTATACACACAGACTCAATACAGCCACATACAGACTTAATACACACAGACACAATACAGCCACATACAGACTTAATACACACGGACACAATACAGCCACATACAGACATAATACACACAGACACAATACAGCCACATACAGACTTAATACAAACAGACACAATACAGCCACATACAGACTTAATACACACAGACTCAATACAGCCACATACAGACTTAATACACACAGACACAATACAGCCACATACAGACTTAATACACACAGACACAATACAGCCACATACAGACATAATACACACAGACACAATACAGCCACATACAGACTTAATACACACAGACACAATACAGCCACATACAGACTTTATACACACAGACTCAATACAGCCACATACAGACTTAATACACACAGACTCAATACAGCCACACACAGACTGAATACACACAGACACAATTCAGCCACATACAGACTTAATACACACAGACACAATACAGCCACACACAGACTTAATACACACAGACTCAATACAGCCACATACAGACTTAATACACACAGACACAATACAGCCACACACAGACTTAATACACACAGACTCAATACAGCCACATACAGACTTAATACACACAGACACAATACAGCCACATACAGACTTAATACACACAGACTCAATACAGCCACATACAGACTTTATACACACAGACTCAATACAGCCACATACAGACTTAATACACACAGACACAATACAGCCACATACAGACTTAATACACACAGACTCAATACAGCCACATACAGACTTTATACACACAGACTCAATACAGCCACATACAGACTTAATACACACAGACACAATACAGCCACATACAGACTTAATACACACAGACACAATACAACCACATACAGACATAATACACACAGACACAATACAGCCACATACAGACTTAATACACACAGACACAATACAGCCACATACAGACTTTATACACACAGACTCAATACAGCCACATACAGACTTAATACACACAGACACAATACAGCCACATACAGACTTAATACACACAGACACAATACAGCCACATACAGAGTTAATACACACAGACACAATACAGCCACATACAGACTTAATACACACAGACTCAATACAGCCACACACAGACTGAATACACACAGACACAATACAGCCACATACAGACTTAATACACACAGACACAATACAACCACATACAGACATAATACACACAGACACAATACAGCCACATACAGACTTAATACACACAGACACAATACAGCCACATACAGACTTTATACACACAGACTCAATACAGCCACATACAGACTTAATACACATAGACACAATACAGCCACATACAGACTTAATACACACAGACACAATACAGCCACATACAGAGTTAATACACACAGACACAATACAGCCACATACAGACTTTATACACACAGACTCTATACAGCCTCACAGAGACTCAATACACACATACTCAATACACGCAGACTCAACATATGCAGACTTAACACAGCCACACACAGACTCAATACACACAGACACAATACAGCCACACACATACTCAATACACACATACTCAATACACACAGACACAATACAGCCACACACATACTCAATACACACATACTCAATACACACATACTCAATACAGCCACACATAGACTCAATACAGACAGACCCAATACATACACAATAATGACTGGTTTTGTGTAGTAATCTCCGAGTAGTTGACGCGTAGTAATATCCGAGCGATTAGCGAGGATATTACGTCGTCAACTGCGAGGAGATTACGGTCAACCGTATACAAAACCAATCGTTATTGTATGTATTACCCACCTACAAGATTAATAACAAGTCTATTGCAATTAAAAAGTTTCTGCAATACATTTAGTTCCAGACACCACAGCATTGTTAAGCGTGGCAGTAATTCGGTGCAGACCTACACTAATAATATAGTTCGCCATTAACCTGTACTTTTAGCATGCAAAGGGTGTCATTACAATGATTTCTGATGGAAAATGAGATTATTATGATTGATTCTAAATAATTAACATTGAATGAACAATCAAGAAACCTATTTCGAAGTACATTATGATTCAACCTCATTATGGACAGGACTATTTTTCCGGAATCTCCTGCAGGAGATTCTGACATCTCCATGTAGCTGTTTCCATGTGCTCTAAACATTTACTATGGAGGCTCCGTATTCGGTGGGTAATAAAGTAACATACAGACTCAATACACACAGACTCGATACAGCCACATACAGATACAATACACATAGACTCAATACATGTATACAGACTCAATACAGCCACACACATACTCAATACACACATACTCAATACACACAGACCAAATACAGCCACACACAGAATCAATACAGCCACACACAGAATCAATACAGCCACAATTCGCCAGATTCGCCGATCAGAGACTCGAAAATACACCCCTCCTGCCAAACAGCTCCAGGGCAATATTTGCCGGTTTGTAACAATTCACAGATAAAATGCCCCATTCAGTTTTCTCAATATACAGTCACACACATGGTTATACACTCCCATACACCTGGCCCTACAGACATAAACCCCCCATACACAGGCGTATCCACAGCCATAGACACATGCCCATACATACACAACCATACATAGACACATCTATACATATACATAGCTATACCATACATCGACACACATTCAGCCACATAAACAGTTAATCACCTAGCCTATAACACTAATCAAATGGCCTCGGTATGACATAACAGAATCTACATGTACGCATATTAGATGAGTTGATGTCAATAAATGACCGTGTAGGTACATGTCCCAACAACACCAGGCCTCGAGCATGAAACACCCGGATGGCTCTTATAGGTAAGTTAGGATTGATAGATATCATAATGCACAGGCAAGTTAGCTACTATGTTTGATGGACTTGCCCATTAAAGCTATATCGCACAATTCACCTTGAAATTTAAAACCCATGTCATTTGACTAGATATAATGATCTCATTGTGTAACAGAACAAAAATCAAACCAAATGGCGTATTGTCAGCAGCTAGCGATGGAGATTTTATCTCACCCCTATCACTGGCTGATTGGTTAACGTCGCCGACATCATCGCCATTGAGTTTTTTTTTACAATACTCCATGGGCATTGAGTACGAGCGCCTAATGTTAACTCCATGGGGACAAAATACGAGGGGTCTGATAATAAAAATAAGGTACCCGTTATTGTTTTTGAAAAAATAGAGAAATCAGGGGCCTGTTTCATAAATTTTGAACGATCATCTAAAAGATCGTAAAATGATCGTAGGGCTGAGACCTTTGTACGATACGAACAAATGAGAATGGCAAATATCGGTACATAAGCATTGACCTACATCGTGCAAATGGTCTTATATCGTCCAAAATCGTCCTAACATATGACACCTCTAGAGGGTGTCGTGGCTATTGATTCATTTATTTATTTCATTTATTGAGATCTAAAATTAAAATAAGGCTTTATCAATGTTAAGATACACAGCTTTTATAAAAAAAAATCCTCGAAAAATCACTAAAATATACTGAAATAGCTAAGGCTCAAATTTGTGCTGTCAGTTGAATTCCAGTAGGCTGTTCGTTAAGACTGGAACCCAATAGGTCATAAGCAGTATGTATGGATGGGAAGGGTGCATAGCTGCCACACAGTAGATATATAATCCCTTACGATTTATGTCAAAGATACCATAATTTGTACGAACGATTCATCCCTACGATCGGCTTTATGTAACCAAATTGGACGACCATCGTCCACGAGGTCGTACATCGTTGGATAGACCTTATCGTATAATGGTCGTACCGTTCAAAATGTATGAAACAGGGCCCTGTATTTTCAGTATATTTCCAGTATATAGGCCTGTTTTACTTACTGGAGTAAACGTTATCTTTTTGTCGTCTGGCATAAGAATAAGTCACTAGGAATCAGTTTTAATTGATAATTGTCAACATCTAAAAATCACCCAGGTGGAGCCACTGTGAACTGTAGGACATGCCTTTAGGTAACGGAGATGGAGAATGAATCACATATCAGTATGGAGATGACTAACGACAATGATACACACAACCCGCACGGACTGTAGTTGGACTGGCCTCAGTCCAGGCTGAGTACTGCCCCTCCCACTCTGCCTCACTGTCTGAACACTGGCCACCAGAGCACACTACGTCAGCTCTGCTTCGTTTAAATCCGCAGCCTCCTTGACCCTCAAGCTGTCTGCCACTCTCCCTGCAGATCTTTGCAGAGCTTGGATGTATGGTTTGTGAGTATGTCATTTCATACTCTAGAAGCCACTTTTCCAAATCATTTCTTTTTACTGTTCTCTGTATTTTGAATAAAATAACTCAAAAGCCAGAGCTTATTATCGACAGGTTGCGATATAGATATCATTTTAGTAACTAGATACTTTCAGAACATCAGAGTACCAATCTACTCTGCCGCCACTGCCTACCTTATCTCCCCACCTCAAGCACACTCACCCAAACTCGCAGTTGACAGATGACCTACCAGAGGAAAAGTTGTAATGCATTTCGTCCTGATTTATTTGAATAATTCAAAGAACGTTCATATCAAAGACTGGATCAATTCTAGTTACCTAACATATCTAAAAAAATATGATTCTGGAAGGATCCGCTTGAAGTGTCATGGCATGGAGACTGAAGGGCAACAAGAGTGAGATTCTCGTGCAGAACTTAACTGAATCCGGCTATTTTTTTTTGTCTACACAGATGTACTTCTATTCTTATGATTTGTTTCTAGCTGTACTGAAAACATAGTTTGTAAGTGTAGTTTCCCTATCTCCTCTCCTTGAGACAATGCAATGAGATCTCAATCCATAGAGTTCTGATTGCCGATAATCAGCTAAAGCACCGGTGTCATACGAAATGATAACCACAAGTTTACAATGGTTTCCCGTTCACCCGCTAGAGAGCCGAACAGCAGTTAGAAATTATAGCGGAGGAGTTAGGTAGTAGCTAAATAAGAATAAACGAAGTCACTAGTTGTTCTCAATATTACTATATGAGAAGGTCATCTCAAGCGGTTTACCTTCATTTTGAGAAAAAGTAAATATCAGAATTCAAGTATAGTCCCGCTATATTTCACGTAAGATAGAAGAGTAAGAGTCGCAAGTTTCGAGGAAGAAGGTGCTGAGTGATTCGTGTGTCAGCTGAGACAGTGAAGAAGAAAAGGCTGAGCTATTCATGTGTTGGGTGACGCGGTGCACAGCATTCACTATTCAGCAATGATGAAACATTCAGAGGCTGTGTGTTGTGTGTGGCAGAGGACTGGCAACGTATACAACGATTATCTATGAAGGCATGTCTCAACACTGACCGTACTGCAGCTTTCTTACCCATGGATTACAAAGTTCCCATTAAAATTATATGGGGACACAGTAAACCACTACCCATTGTTTATTAGTGACCGTAAACCACACCCATGGTTTGCAGCTTTTCCAAACCCATTATCGAATTTCTAGGAGTAGAAATTATTTTTAATGACCATGAGTTAGAAATAAAACAAAAAAGGAGTCATTGGTTGTCGTCTATGTACATCTGCATATATATTCTTAGCATCATATATTTGTGGTCGAACATTTATGAAATACTACCCATTGCTAGGGTTCAGTGTAAATAATGTTCGGGCTCACTGAGACGTAGTAAATAAACTTTGAATCGAGGATTTAGTAAGTGAATAAAATCGATTAAAAAAAAAAATTCTAGTCATATGATAATAAGAAAACATCTACTGTGGGGGTGGAGGGGATTGATACCATTCTAGGACATTTGTCCCGGAAACATGTCCCTCTGTCTATGGCATTCTGATGTATTTCCGGGACATAAGACCAGGAACTGACACCAATTCGCCACATGAAGTACATTTCCTAATATCACATTTGATTCCCTTTATATGTATCACAGCACTATACTCCCGGGCTATCAGTTTGACTAGTTTTCTTAAGGCCCACTATGATATCTTATCTTTCCATTGGCTGACCTTTAGTATTGATATATTCATTGGAAATCAATTTCTGCAAAATATCAATCCATGGAAACTAGGAAACCACAGACCCACCGTTTTCAATAAAGATAAACGGGAAATTTGGCACCGCTGACATAATACACTTCCGATAAATTCAACCCAGATTGATTCTGCTGCTATTGGACTGAATCATTTTTCCTGAAATAGATTGGCAGGCACTGATAAAATGGGATTGTTTTGGCTCTGGTAACAGTTTTTAGTGTCAGCCCGCATCCACTGCGCCACAGTCTGACTTATTATAGGAAGGGATAATAGGAAGGGATAATAACTTTATCAAATCATTGTCGGAAATCCCAGTTTAATTGTTCAATATGACCCCCTGGGTTCATAATGACCTGCTGTGGTATTTGAGTGTATCATGATGGTATAGATATGACCCAGCTTTATATCAACCTGCTGTGGTATTAGTGTCTGTCATCCTCATATCGATATGGCCCCGGGTTCATATTGACCCGCTGCAGTATTAGTGTCTGTCATCCTCATATCGATATGACTCCGTTTTCATATTGACCCGCTGCGGTATTAGTGTCTGTCATCCTCATATCGATATGACCCCGGGTTCATAATGACTCACTGAGGTATTTGAGTGTGTTATATTCGTATCAATATGATCCCTGGTTCAAACTGACCCACTACAGAACTTGAGTCTGTCATGGTCATATCAACATGACCCCAGCTTCATAGCCTGGTGTGATATTTTAGTCTGTCATGGCAGTATCAATATAACCCTGGTTTCATAATGGGCCACTGTGGTGTATGAGTGTGTCATATTCATATCAATATGACCCTGGGTTCATAATGACCCGCTGTGGTATTTGAGTCTGTCCTGGTTATTTCAATATGCGCCCGGGATCATACTGACTCACTGAGCTATTTGAGTCTGTTATATTCATATCAGCATGTCCCCAGGTTCATAGCCTGGTGTGATATTTGAGTCTGTGTGGTATCTCAGTGTGTCATATTCTTATTCATATGACCCTCGGTTCATAATGACCCGATGAGGTATTTGAGTCTGTCATATTGGTTGCCCATGGCCTTTGGTCAGGGGTGGTCATTGCCCCCCCTGGTGAAACCACTCTGCACTCGCGCACCCCTGCGCCACCTCTCCACTCTCGCCCGCACTAAATATCAAAGTGCGCGAGTACGACACTGTCCTCTGTCTCATTCGCTTCACTGGTCTCATACGCTCAACACCTATTTTTTCTATCGCTCCTTGGCTTATCGCCCTCCGTACCTTCGGTCTCCATATTCCCCTGAATATCGGCAGACGAGGACAGGGATACCAAGCGATTCAGTGGTTTAAGGAATTATAGTCTAGTTATGTTGACCAGAAGCGCTGTGGCGGCATCCGCACCCGCGGAGGCCGAGACGGACTCGGAAATAACGATACGACAGCCGGCGGCCGAGAGCGACCACGTGGACTCGGTATCTCAACAGGGTACGAGTGCGAGCGCACGGACTCGGGCATCGCGCATCACAGCCCTGGAGGCCAACCTCGGAGGGGTCAGGACGGACGTCAACGAGGTAAAGACGGACGTCGGCGAAGTAAGGACGGATATGACGAAAATATCGCGCCAGATGGACGGCATGATGGACGCGATCATGCAAATCTCCAGGCCGACCTCGCGCCGGGCCGGCTCACGGGCTTCCTCAGCGGCCGAACGGACAAGAGACTGGGCCCAGGATCAAAACGAGCGCCTTCTCCCCGCTCCCAGGGCACTCCGAGAGGCCTACACAACCGAGGAACACCTCCAGCGTGAATTCGGCCGTGAGGCCATGCGACACGACCGCACAACGGGTAAGAGCCTACTTTCTGATTTAAATGCCCGGAGGCCGACGGCGAAGCCGTACATGTTCATGGACAGAGATGGGGTGTATACGCTGCACCAGAAACTGGACCTACGGTCGAGCCTCGGGCCTCTGGAGTATATTTCATGTTTTGTGGCCTTATTGAATGACGAACGCGCCTTGCACCCCGAGGACAAGGAGCATATGTTCAAACACTTATACCAGGTGACGGTTGACGCGCAGGCACGGCCGTGGGCCGGCGTCAGACGCTGGTCAAACTACGTTTTCGACCAGGTCGAGTCGGGCAGGATGCGGTGGTCGGATCACGGCCGGATACAGGAAGAACGTGTCCGGCTCGCGATGACCAGTGCCCACACGCCTAACAACAGTCAAAACACGGAGACCGGACGTGCCCGGGGGAGCGAGGCCCCGTGCCGGGACTTCAATGGAGAGAGGGGGTGCCGCCACCGCAGCGACCACACTGAAGGGGGCATCCGGTGGTTGCACGTGTGCACCTTTTGCGACTCAGTGGGCAGGAAGTGCGGTCACTCGGTGCACGCCTGCAACCGAAAGCTCACTTACGGGCACGGGTACGACAACACGGCGGCTCCCCCTGTACCCACACCACGGCGGGTACCCCAGGCGGGGTATCAACTCCAGTCGACTACGCGGCCGGCGGCAGCCCAGAGTGTGGTACACCGACCCCAGCCGAGTTAAAAAAACGGGCCGGCCGCGCCCCGCCAGTAGACGAGGCGCGAAACAAAGATGAAAGGGGGGCCGGCAGCACGGAGTGTTATGTAACGAAGCCGGCTCCCCCACGTGACGTCATCGATCACGTGACCCCCTCGGCACGTGGCCGAGGGGTAGAGATAAACAACAACAAGGACGGGGGGAATACACTCCCGGAGGAGATACCCCCCTTTCTACCGGTGGCGGTCGCCCCCGGCCCTGTGGAGGACGATGGTCTCAGTCGCTTGCCGGGTGTTAGTGTTAGTGCGCCGGGCCGAGATCAGGAATCTAACACTCCCGACTTTAAAGCACTTCGGGACGTCTGCGAAACAGGAGTCCACCGGGAGGGAGTGAGGACGGACCCGTTAGCCTTCAAGGAACATCGCCGGGAGACATGGCCGGAGTTCACGGCCGTGGGGCCCGCCAGGCACGCGGAGATATACCGGGCCGTGCGTGACACGGGAATCCCCAACGCACTCGGCGCTAGGGTCGAGGTGCCTTCCGACCTTAACCTACCTGCGTGGGAGCATTACCTAGGGCACGTGGAGGAGGCGCAGGAGCTCCTAGGCTTCCTGCGATACGGTTTCCCCCTGGGATACCTGGGATCGGAGAGTGATACCAGGGGGGTGGCCAACCACCCCAGCGCAACCTCTCACCCCGTGCAGGTAGAGAAGTTTCTGGGAAAGGAGGCCGGCTTTACCAATATGATGGGCCCGTTCGCCGAACCGCCTTTTAGCCCGTGGTGTCACGTGTCGCCACTCATGACACGGGAAAAGCGTGGGACGGACGACTGGCGCATCATTACTGATATGACTTTCCCGAGGGAGTGCAGCATGAACTCGTTCATCATTAAGAACTCGGTCTACGGACTGGAGCGAGAACACGGCCTCCCAATGGTGGACGAGTTTGTGGCCAAACTCGTCAAGGCAGGCACGTCGGCCTACATGTCGTCCATCGACGTGTCGCGTGCCTACAAGAACTTTAGGTGCGATCCCCTCGATTGGCCTCTGTTATGTTTCACGTGGGAGGGCGGGCACTACTGCGATACGGCCATGCCGTTCGGCGCCCGTGCCTCCTCCTACCACATGCAGTGTGTGGCGGAGGCCATCGTGGGGATACTGTCATCGAAGGGAGTTACGGCCGCGATGTACCTCGACGACCTCATCATCCACTCCGAGGACCGAGGTAAGGCGGCCGTGGACTTCAGGATCGCGCGAGACCTTTTCTCGGAATTGGGCCTACCCGAGGCACGTGATAAAGCGCAGGAGCCGAGCCAGACCGTCACGTGGTTGGGGATAGAGATCGACGCCCGTGCCATGTCTCTATCGATCCCCACGGCCAAGCTGGAGGACATCCGTGGTCACGTGTCAGCCGTAGCCAAGCGCCGGACGTTGACGAAACGGCAGCTCCAGTCGGTGCTCGGCCGGATATTACACGTGGCGAGGTGTATACGTCCGGCGCGGGCATTCGTCTCGAAGCTACTCGAGGCCCTCCGGGGGATGAGAGGTTTCTACATGAACATCAATTCCGAGATGCGCCAGGATCTGGACTGGTTCGTTAAGTTTGCCCAGGGCTGGAATGGCCGCGCTCTCATCCCTCGAGGTCCCCCGACGCGGAGGATCACAGTAGACGCGTGCCTGTCGGGCGTCGGAGGAACCGACGGCCGCTTCTCGTACTCCGGCCAGGTGTGCCCCGTCCTCGATCCCGTGGAGTGCATCTCGGAGCTCGAGGCTCTGAATACCATCTACGCACTCCACACATTCATCACCGACAGGGATCGGGGATCACGGATTGAGGTGTTCTGTGATAACCTCGGAACTGTACAGACCCTCAATAGCGGGCGTGCCCGTAACCCTGTCCTGGCGGAGTGTGCCCGGCAGGCATGGATGGTGCAGGCACGTCTGCAGGTGGAACTGGTCTTCAGCCATATCCCCGGGGTGCAAAACGTCATCGCAGATGCCCTGAGCAGAGCCCATCTGTCGAGGACGGAATACGATAAGGCCACTTCCCTCATTCACATTCATGAGTTGTACCCTATCGTACCGTGTACCCATGCATCTTTTGTACCCGTACTCCGTCTCTTCTGCAGATCGGGCGCTTCTCTTACTCCAGGCGAAGGCATCTGCGAGGCAGTCAGAGGCGCGTGCCCCAGGTACGCTCGCAAACCAGCGATCCGCAGTCACCACCTACCTGGCGTTCTGCAACCGCATGAGAACGGACCCCCGGGCACCGACCGTGAGCCTGATCACGTCTTACCTGGAATACGTGGCCGACCACGCCCCCTCGCCGGCCACGGTCGCCAACCAGTTATCGCACGTCCGGGCACACCTCCGACTGACGGGGGGGGACGTCCGGCCAACAGAGGATCACCGGGTGAAGCGTGCCCTCGAGGGCATGAGGAGAAACAAGCTTTACGTCCCAAACGTGAAGGCCCCCATACCAATGGATGTGTTCAGGGCGGTCCTCGATGCCCTGACGGGATCGCCCCTCCATACGGCAATGAGGGCGGGCCTGCTGCTCATCTTCTACGCGGCCCTACGGCAGGGGGAGGTGGCGCCGCAGTCGGCTCGGGCATTCGATCCGGCTCGGAACCTCACTCGCGGGGACGTGGTCCTCGGCCGCCGGCACGTGACAATCACCATCAAGGCGGCCAAAAATCTACAATACGTGGGGCAACAGAAAGTGATGCGCCTCGAGGCCGCGGACGATATCCGGGTGTGCCCGGTAGACGCGGTTCGAGGCCTACTACGGGCGGCCCCTACGGCTTCACTGCGGGACCCGTTTCTGACACTGCCCGATGGGACGACCATCACATCACGGGTTATGACCAACGAATGGGACCGCCTCCTACAGGCCACAGGCCAAACTGTGAAGACGTACACCCTCCACAGCCTCAGGAAGGCCGCTGCCACTCAGGCCTTTGAGGCCGGGATACCTGAACTTAACATCCAGAGGTATGGGGGGTGGAGGTCCCAGGCTCACAGGGACTACATCAAAGTCTCAGACCAAGAGACTGTCAACAAGTCTCTCATTGAGTCTCTCTCCTTCAAAAAGTGACTATAAAAACCTTTCCCACCCTCCTCTTCCCTTAACTATTGGCTTCTTGGCTATTTCTATTATTTTATTATTACATGTTATGTTTAACTATGTAATATCACATAATCTTCATTTATCTTATATCAAATATTATCACAATTGACAAACACATATCTATGTCAATTTCAATATTTGTCATATTGTCACAAATCTTATCACAATTGACAAACACATATCTATGTCAATTTCTATATTTGTCTTATTATTGATACTCATGTATTTCTCTTATTCATATCAATAAGACTCATAAAATTAAATAAAATTTTATAAGCCAACTACGGCCTTCACTCTGTTTCATCGGGGATCTGGGGTAATGGGTTGCCCATGGCCTTTGGTCAGGGGTGGTCATTGCCCCCCCTGGTGAAACCACTCTGCACTCGCGCACCCCTGCGCCACCTCTCCACTCTCGCCCGCACTAAATATCAAAGTGCGCGAGTACGACACTGTCCTCTGTCTCATTCGCTTCACTGGTCTCATACGCTCAACACCTATTTTTTCTACCCACCCACCCACTCCTTTTTCTCTCCTACTCCTTACACTCGTAGGGCTATTTCTATTATTTTATTATTACATGTTATGTTTAACTATGTAATATCACATAATCTTCATTTATCTTATATCAAATATTATCACAATTGACAAACACATATCTATTTCAATTTCAATATTTGTCATATTGTCACAAATCTTATCACAATTGACAAACACATATCTATGTCAATTTCTATATTTGTCTTATTATTGATACTCATGTATTTCTCTTATTCATATCAATAAGACTCATAAAATTAAATAAAATTTTATAAGCCCACTACGGCCTTCACTCTGTTTCATCGGGGATCTGGGGTAATGCATATAAATATGACCCTGGGCTCATAGTGACCCGCTGTGGTATTTGAGTCTGTCATGATTTTTTCAAAATGACCCTGGGTTCATAGTGACCCACTGTGGTATTTGAGTCTGTCTTGGTTATTTCAATATGACCCTGGGTTTATAGTGACCCGCTGTGGTATTTGAGTCTGTCATGGTTATTTCAATATGACCCTGGGTTCATAGTGACCCGCTGTGGTATTTGAGTCTGTCATGGTTATTTCAATATGACCCTGGGTTCATTATGTCCCGCTGTGGTATTTGAGTCTGTCATTGTTATTTCAATATGACCCTGGGTTCATAATGTCCCGCTGTGGTGTTTGAGTCTCTCATGGTTATTTGAATATGCCTCATAATGACTCACTGAGGTATTTGAGTCTCTTATATTCATATCAATAAGACCCCAGGTTCATACTGACCCCGTGTGGTATTTGAGTCTGTCATGGTGGTTGACATAACACCATTAAACACACATTCTGTTTAATATTAAAGCGGTGACAAACAACGGGCGCCTGCTAAGTGGCATCCTCGACTCCTGTGATGGGACGTCGCTGAGTTGTTTATTAGACGGCGGCCGGTGGATAATTTTTCTGCTTTCATTAAATCTCCTTAAATGTCAGTGTCTGCCCGTCCGCCCCGCCCGCCCCACCTCCCGACTGGCTTCTTTTCACGGTGCATTCTAGATGGAAATAGGAACTCGGGAGGGGATCTGGATCTTTTTTTAACTGTAGACCCGGAGTGGTGGATGTGTTTGTTGTGACTAGCCGTGTAAGATGGTTAGTGTAGGGGGACGGGGTGGGGAGGGGGTTACTTCTCACTATGAGTAGTATACCCAAACGTGGGGTTTCCCCAGGCAACTGTTAATGCTGGGTTGGGATATACCACTAGAGATGACATTGTTCATTTGGAAAACCATATCTTTATTTTTCCGCCATCCACAAAGTATGTACCCAAAATTTCTAAAAGATTTAACCCTCCTCTCAATAATCTACGTAATAGAACAAAGAAGATGGATGGTCGGTCCCATAGCAACTTTCCATTTTCGCATAGAAATCCACTTTTCAATATATGAAATTGTTTTTCTATGTGTACAACAAAGAGAACATCATTTATCCTCATGAACGCAAATAAAGAAAATATTCGCCCCTTTTTTTCTGTCCCCAGCTGACATCCTTGATCCATAGATTACGTCTGAATACGTTGCCCCTTCCCCTTCCTCCTTCCTGCGTACATGCTTTATGGATAGCCCCTTGTAACCTCACCACCCCTTACAGCAGACATACTGTATGGATTGCCCCTTGGAACCCAAACCACCCCTCACTGCAGACATACTTTATTGATTGCCCCTTGAAACCCCACAACCCCTTACTGCAGACATACTTCATGGATGGCCCTTTGAAACCCAAACCACCCCTCACTGCAGACATACTTTATTGATTGCCCCTTGGAACCCAAACCACCCCTCACTGCAGACATACTTTATTGATTGCCCCTTGGAACCCAAACCACCCCTCACTGCAGACATACTTTATTGATTGCCCCTTGAAACCCCACAACCCCTTACTGCAGACATACTTCATGGATGGCCCTTTGAAACCCCATACACCCCTGTATACATACTTTATGTATTGCCCCTTGAAACCCCAACCACCCATCGCTGCAGACATAATTTAAGGATGACCCCTTGAAACCCCATCCACCCCTGCATACATACTTTGGGATTGCCCCTTGAAACCCCACCACCCCTTACTGAGTACATGTATACTTTATGGATTGCCCGCTGAAACCCCACCACCACTTACTGCGTACATACTTTATGGAGGGCCCTTTGACACCCCACCCACTCCTGCATACATACTTTGGGATTGCCCCTTGAAACCCCACCACCCCTTACTGAGTACATGTATACTTTATGGATTGCCCGCTGAAACCCCACCACCCCCCACTTTGTACATACTTTATGGATGGCCCCTTGGAGCCTCAGGGCCCCTCAGTGTGTAATACTTTATAGATTGTCCCTTCACTGGTTTCACTAGTCTATACAAAAAGAGTAGACACTGTTTGCCAAGTCCCTGAATCTACATAAAATTCACTGGTTAGTCTATAGAGAATAATAGACACTGTTTGCCAAGTCCCTGAATCTACATAAATTTCACAGGTTAGTCTATAGAGAAGAGTAGTTAGTCTATAGAGAAGAGTAGTTAGTCTATAGAGAAGAGTAGACACTGTTTGCCAAGTCCCTGAATCTACATAAAATTCACTTGTTAGTCTATAGAGAATAGTAGACACTGTTTGCCAAGTCCCTAAATCTACATAAAATTCACTGGTTAGTCTATAGAGAATAGTGGACACTGTTTGCCAAGTCCCTAATCTACATAAAATTCACTGGTTAGTTTTGGAGAAGAGTAAATATTGTTTGCCAAGTCCCTGAGTCTACACTGACGTCAGAGAACACCTTTCATTTACAAACCGGGAATTTGACCACTCTGTTGACAACGCTTCATACGTCTCTGGGCTGTGAAATAAATATCAGTTGGGAATATTGATTTTTGCAGTGGTCACCTGTCACTCGGAAGCTGGGATAGCGCACGCATAGAGGTAACTCTAGTACTACAAGGCTTTGCACCTGTTTAGAATACGTTGTTTGTCTCTGTTGCCTGACGACGGTATTTTAAGATGATTCACTCGGAGGCAAGGACTAGCGCTGATAGCTTTTGTGTGTTACTGAGGTGTCTATCTTACGAGTGTGGTTGTGGCCCACCAGATTCAGGTCAAGCATAGACTGCAGAACCGTCCTTGGGCACTATAAGTACTAAAGAAGAAACCAACAAGTTTTAGTCAAAGTTGTCTTTCTCCACGAGTTTGATGCGGTGTGTTATGAATGAGGCGACAAGTGAATATCATGTAGCATTCAAACGAGTTGCAGAATGACTTCTTTGACCAAAACGAGTTGCTTTCTGTATTTATCTCACCCCTGTACACACTAAAAGAATGGATGACACACAGGATATAGACCATGGAGAACGGACCGCAATACTCATAGGGGCTTGGAGAACGAGTTTCCAATGTTAAGCTTATGGGCATTTATTCCAGGGGTGAGATAAAATGTAAGAATGTCTGGGTGAAGGTCGTGATTTGCTGAGAATGCAGTCATTGGGTGCTGGCTCAAAGCACGCCTACTATATTCCTTATATGGCAGTGACGGAGTGGGAGACCTCCATGTTGTTGCCCACAATGCCCAAAAGATATCAGGTGGATGGTGCAGTTATCACTGGAATTCCTTTCCCAGCTTGCAGTTGAGTGGTTTTAGGCTAGACTTCTAATTATCATTCAATGACAAATAGTAGCAGTTGTCCCCTGCTACAGTGGGTGCGCCATCTTACAATTTCTCCGGGCGGATGATGGCATAACTATCAATACCTCTGTGGTTTGGAGCACGGGCTCTCTCACATATAGAAGCATGACTCACTATAGGGCAGATAGGTATCTTGTTATTGATGTGGCCATCTTGCCATAGAGGGGGTGTAGCGGTATCTTACGAATACCAATTGATTATAGCAACCGATAACAGCGGTTGTCCCCTGACTTCAGTGGCGCCATTGTATAAATTCTTAGTTGATGATGGCAGAACTAGCAATTTTGTGAGCGTATACATACATGTAATCACGTATCTTATGTGAGGAATGCTACGACTTGTGAGGAATTACCCATCTTATTATATTGCGTGGAATATAACTATAGGTGATGTGGTTATCATTATGTAAATTGCGTTTTAACGTTGCACGAAGTACTACATTTGGGAGAGTAAAGCATTATTCTTATGCCGATGGCAGAGGGATGATTTGATAATTTTACTAAGTATTCAGTGTAGAGATAATAGAGGATGTCCTGCGTCCTGAGTTGTGTGGGCGATATGTGGGAAGTTTCAGGTTACCATGACAACGACGAATGGTACCAGGCGCATGTTTTCCTGTCTCACCACCAGGAGGCACAGGTGGTAATTTCTTTTTTTTGTTATTAGGGAAGAGTGTCATCTCACATGAGTGAGCTTTTCAGATCACTCACTGTTCAAATTACACATTGTACAGTCAGCAAGAGTTTGACATCAAAAAGGGAAAAGCATACATCTTGATAAATAGCCATGTGTGTGTGATAAGGATGAGTTAAATAAAGTATGATTAATAATCACTCACTGATCAATAGACAATATTCTATTTCTTAGAAATTCCTCATGTGTTTTTTTAACTCGTCTTTAGTTTTACTATATTGTGCTTCCATGGACAGGTCGTTCCATGCTCTGGCGCCTCTTAAATAAGGGCTCTTCAGCACCAAAGAATTTCTAGTGTGATACACTCTAAACAGGATTTTCTTACTTTCCCTTTTTTCCGGTCGATCTTATCTAACCAATCATCTTTAAAACGGTATTTGTAAACTAGACAGATCAGTTGATTCCTTCTGCATTTTCAGAGGGGGTCTAGGTTACAATCAGTTTCCATTTTATTTATTGATAATCTCCTGCCATATACTCCCAATGCACATTTGAGTCCCTGGTTATGCAACTTTTCAATTCTGTTTAAATCACATTTCTTAAAGCTATCCGTCAAGAAACAACATTATTCTATTATTGGAACAATACTGCTTACATAAACCTGTATTGCTGCGTCATTGGTTAAACATTGCCACAGTTTCCTGAATTCAAATAATTTTGAGCAAAGTGACTTGACAATTTTGTTCGCAAAAGGTACCCAAGTGAGACAACTATCCAACTCGACCCCCAGATAATTGTATCTTGAACACGAATTTAAGACTATGTTATACAATTTTAGATCCAATTGCAGACGCTGATAGCTTCTCTCTGCGCATTCCTTTTTCCATATAGTTAAAATACTTGGTTGCCACTTATATGTCTATTGAGATATTTCTAAATTTCTTCTCGTACAATCTACACTGACATACTGCCTTATAGTATTCTTACCCTCACTGAAATACTGCTTTAAAGCATCCTCGTCAGCACTGACATACTATCTTAAGGCATTCTAACCACTGACATACTACTTTAGGGCATTCTGACCCTACTGACATACTGCCTTAAGGCATTCCAACCCCTACTGATGTATTGCCCTAACCCTGTCAATGCTCTGCCTGTGAATAATGCACACCCTGAATTACGCCAGTCTGTGTAATTTCACCTGTTGTCGTACGCAGGAACTTTGCAGCTGGGCAAGTTGATGTAATTCAAAACTATTTCTAATCTGGATATGCAACATATCGCATCATATTATCAAAATATTCGTATTATTTCATGATAAGATAGCAATGCACTCTCACCGCCAATGACATACTGCCTTAAGGCATTTTCGCCCCCACTGACGTACTGCCCTCGAAGCAGGATACAAACCCCGCCTAGGATACACGATAAAGCCATTGATTCTCATCACCATGCAAAGTTGTCTGCCACAAGATTGGCAGCCTTTTTGTCTTTCCTCCGATAACTTGAATTTGCGATGACTGAATAATAGATACAATATTAACCTGCTTCTGAGTTCAGCTACTAGTGTCTATATCCTACTCGTAGTAAACTCTATGCAATATCCCTGCTCAGGCTCGGATATTACCATGAGCCAACTCAGCGGATACACCGACTAGTATCAGAAACACCTTAATATGGTGTATTTTTCACCGGATTTATGGAATCGATAAATTATCTCACTGCGTAGAGAGGGTAGGCACGTTTAAGAAAAGCCCAGAAAGGGGTGTTGCATCAGCGGCCGTGAAGGGATTTAAAAGCGACCCGTTTGATCGTCCACATCCGGAAACCTGCAGCTTGTACTGAAAACGGAACAATGCTGTGAGTCGTGACAACTTGAATTATAAAAAAGGCCTCGGTGTCGACATTTGATAATGGATCGCAATTATGGGCGGGAAATTGGTTAAAATGCTGAGAAGAACAATGCGAGAAGCCGACTTGATGTCCGTCATTAGAGCATCTATTCCGGTGAGGAGGCTTAGCTCTAATGAGCACTCATCGCTCTTTTATTGTTTGTTTGCCTCAGCTGGCTCTGAGGATTATTTGTCAGTGAACCGCTCTGAGCAGATAACTCTACGCAACTCATTGGGCAACACCGAGCAGCTCTGAGCAACACCGAGCAGCTCTGAGCAACACTGAGCAGTTCTGAGCAACATTGAAGAGCTCGGAGCAGTTCTGAGCATCATTGAAGAGCTCGGAGCTGTTCTGAGCAACATTGAACAGCTCGGAGCAGTTCTGAGTGACACTGAACAGCTCTGAGGAAAACTAAACAACCCTGAGTAGCTCCTAATAGCTCCGTGCAAGTCCGAGCAGCTCTGACAGCTCTGAATAACGCTGAACAGCTCTGAGCAACACTGAACATAACTGAACATCAAAACAGCTCTTAACTACTCTGGGCAGCTCTGAGCAGCTCTGAGCAGCACTGACTAACTCTGGGCAACACTGATCAGCTTCGGGCAACACCGAACATATCTGAGCAAATCTGAGCAACATCGAGCAGCCCTTAACAGCATTGAACAGCCCTTGACAGCCCTTGACAGCTCTGAGTAGCTTTTAACAGCACCTAGCCGCTTTGAGCAGCACTGACCAGCTGTGAGCAGCACTGAGCAGCTCTGAGCAGGTCCTAACAGCACTGGACAGCTCTAATCAGCACTGAACGGTAGTAGCAGTACTCGTTACTAATGAGATGAAACAAATCATTATTTAGCATGTTTGTTCCAGGTCTGGTCTTTGAATCATCTTATATCAAAATACTGATAGTCATTAATTACAGCATGGTGGGGCAAGAATGAAGTCATTATTGTCATTACTAAATTCCACCCGAAACTGACGACGTAAATAAGAAGAAAGAGAGTACAGTGTTCAGGAAAATACATGTCATCAGACGATGTTGTAAATACATCTAAGCATGTGCTCTTTAAATAATTTGAGTATAATTGAATGATAACAAATGTAAAACAATATGAGCTGATGACTTGCGCTGAGGATAATTACTAGGAGTTTGTGCACTGATACTGACACTGATGTCTTATATTTACATCCAGTGTAGTTCTTAACGCTGTTACTAAAATCATACTAGTGATGAAATTGATAAGCAGGCGTGATTGGCGTTAATAATGATAAACATGGCTTTATTCAATACACAGATACACAAAGGAGGACAATGCACCTACGTCAGCCTAAGTCACCTAAGTCACCTAGCTTTTTTTTTTGGCACAATGAATAAAACAAAACAAAACAAAACATCGAAATGGGATTCGGAATACTTCTTAAACCATGCAAGACTAAAGCCAGGTGTGTTAATTGACAGGTAAGCACCTGGATATCATTGTTACACAGCTACATCGCCGCCCTAACCATAATAGGTGACGTTAACATGAACATAGCGCAGTGATACACATGTGTGGTTAATTAATTCATGTAACGTGTTTATGCTCTTGTATATATCATATACATGTACATGTCATTTTATTAGGTTATATCTACATCCTACATGTATTTCATATTATCGGGCCCGCGGGGCCATGCAGTTTTATTGGGATCTTTTAGCAATTGCTCACAAATTTTCGGAATAGTCGGGGATTGGTTAGGAAATCGCTCACAATTCACTAAACCTACTGGCGAGGATTTCACTCAACTGGACAGGAAGAGCACAATGATCCCATTTCACTTTGTTCACGTTTGTATTTCCATAGAATAAAAGTGTCACTCTGAGTGACGCAAATTAAAACTGTTTAAAGACATCTTCTGAACATACGGCAATACACGGATATTTTTTACTGGAGCCAGCGGAGTATAGGCACTACGTTGCCAAGCTGTCTACTCCTGTATAAATAAAAACCTTAAAAAAGAAATCTTCGACTGGGACTCGCACAATGTTCGTCTCTGCCACAACTCAAGCCGAACCCACAGAGACGTCTTCAACACGTGCAGTGGCATGATGCGAACTTCATCTCTGCCTTCCGTGTGAATCACGAAACATCGACTAATTTGAATCAATTAAAACAAAACGACAACAAACATCTCTCAAAAACAAGACCGAGATTCGTGCTGAGAACAAACATGACGTTAACAGCTGTCAGTCAATGGCAAACACCACCTGTTACAACCTTATTAGCCTATTAAATGTCGTTGTCAGAATTAGGCCCACCTCTGAATAGGGGGAGGAGAAAGACGAGAGGGAGACGAGAAAGAGTAAGACGTAGGAGAGATTAGAAAGAGAGGAGAGCGAGAAAATAAAAAGGAAAGAGAGAGGGGAAAGAGGAGAGGGGGAAAGAGAGGGAGGAGAGAGGAGAGAGAGAGAGGAAAGGAGAGAGAAGGGTAATTAGAGAGGAGAAGAAGGTGAAATACATGATTGAGAAATTTTCCTGGCAGAATTGGCACCCACATTTAAGGGTGGCGTCCACCAACTACGATAAGGCTATGACAATGGGTTCCCGACAAGGTCCACGATTGGCCTATGATTGGAGGTCTTGTTGTAGTTGGTGGACCCCAGTTCCCGACAAGAGTCTATGACAAAGCCACGATAAGGCCACGATTGGAAGCTTGTCAGGAGCCTTCCGACAAGGCTACGACAACATTGAGCATGTTCGATTTTCCCCACGACTGGACCCTTGTTGTGGAGTGTCATGGCATGTCGGGGGCATGTCTAGAGGTCTACGATAGGAAATTTTGGTGGAGCGTGCACTTCCCGACACGCCCTGACAATGCTGTTTAAATCTCCCCTTCTTACGACAAGGCTGCGACAAGCGCCGATTGGAACTTTCTTGTCAGCGCTTGTCGTAGCCTTGTCGTGGTTGGTGGACGCCACCCTTTACTCTGTTTGAACAGTCGGGTAATCATTGAAACATTATCAGCTGCCCCGAGTTTAGCAATCCTTCCCACGCGATTTTCACTTTCCATCGGGAGGTACGTCGTAAGGCCTATCATAAACGTCTTTTTAAGCTCAGTGAATGCCTGGCTTTAAGGAGGGGATGTGTCCACCCACTACGATGTTGGCACTGGGAGTATATCGTAGAGGTTCCCGATGAAAAAAAACCATATCGCATCGGATAGAATTTTGAAATCGTAGCGATGGATTAATTTTGCCCGACGCAGTCTACAATGCACACCAATGCATTACGATGACAGCTGTATCATAGGCTGCACTACGATATGGCTGATCTGCATTGTAGTGCATCGAGGGGTTGATGTTTCGCAGACCATTTGTTGACTGATCGTCTCTCATCCTCGGTGGGTTCCCCGTTCTCTGGTTTGTTCTTTTATTTCCACGTACAACCCCCATGCAGATTTAAGTAGGTTCACACAAATCCTAATTATAGATGAACCAATCCAGCAGTGAATGGGACAGAATTGCACATTATCGTTTATCTTAATGGACTTGAGAATTGAGCATCGACATGACACTTATTTAAAGGTCATCCATTTCTATTCACCAATGCCATGGGGAACATGCGTCCATTAAGAGAAAGCTATGCCAGTCTTCTCCATTACAATTGGGGATTTCTTGCTGGAGTCAAGCAATGTTATGGCTAATGGCAGGAAGGGAATGGATGGGGCTTTTTTTACAGGGTCTGGCAACCGACAGGCTGCTTCTTCAGATACGATACATGAAGCAATAAACAACTGTAAAACATACTACAATAAAAAGACACATCGCGAAAATGCTGTCTTCTTAGCGAAAAAATTCAGAAATCTGATACATACCATTCTTTATATGTACCTGCTCATCATTTAATATTGATTACAATGCCATCTGTACAGGTACAACAAGGTGACTAGTTTTTACCTGGTACTTGGGTGACACGGTACCTATCATTATTAAGGAAGGCATTCCTGTACTTTTACAGAATAAGAATAGCATCAATACAATGTGTCTTATTTCTGTATGTCCTCAATATCGATATCGTTCTTTCATTATTTATGATAGAACTGAGATAGTAATTACTGTGTCGTCATGAGACAGCAAATCAACATACGACATACTCACCATTCACCCACGCAGAAAAAGAGTAGCTGGGAATGGTATTTTTCTCTCTGATATTGTTTGCCCATACCAGCAAAGTCAGATAAATGGGAAGGTTTTGGTCAATTCTATATCATTTCTCTCTATCACAAGGTAGATTTCGGACGTTTTCAACTGAATTATTAGAAGTATCTTATGACGGGCATGTGGTGAATCCGAAGTATGACTGCACATCTGACCAGGTAAGTGATTTGAACCACAGAAATTCGCGCATTTTCGCTGCGTTTCCGGTTTTGAAACCGTCCTCATTGGGTGAGGCTGTGGTTGTCTTTGGTTACATGTACACACTGTTGGTTGGGGGATTTGGTTGGTTGAACGGAGGGGTGTGTTCTCTCTGTTCGACCTTCACCTTGTGGCCACTGTTATGGTGGTCTTGTAGGTTGTGTTTCCCCTTCCCAACTTGATTTATCTGTGCAGTTTATCTGTGAAGATTCGATATTCAATTTAGTAACGAAATGTGAAACTAGTTTTAACATCCGGTCCATCAGAATTCAGTGATAATAATAAGGATAAAAAGAAAAATCTTTACCCTTTAATTTAAGGGGAAGAAATTATTAAATAGAAGAAAATAGATTAGTAAATCCTCTTTCAAACTTTCACTTTCACCTGACCTCTAAACCTGGCCCATAAATAATCACAATCATTAAATTCTATAATCCAATAATGGACTACGATTTGTCAAGAAGATAGCATTGTCCAATATGAAAGTTTTTCCATCGGCAAGCACGAAATAATGATAACATCAACGTGCTAGAGATTGAATGAGAATGGCCCAATAAATGCTGTGCCATGGTAAAAAACGTCTCTTCCTTCTCCTGTTATTGAGGGACTAATCGATATAAAGTACACTATCTAAACGCAAATGCGGGTTCGTTCATCATTTAATATAAGTGTGCTGCCAATTCGTTTAAACAAAATAATTGTCTTGGTGTTCTGCCAGTGGGAGCTATATGTTTCAGTTATATATACAGACAACAGTGTAGTATTGAGCGTGGGCCACACGCTCATATACTCTGCCTTAAGGTTAAAGTGGACACATAGACCTTGAGGTTGCTGTGAAGAACTTATCCTTCACCCTCTGCGTCAACACTGTCACATTGGGAAAGGGGCAGAGGAGGAGTGTCTCAGTGTCTCAGAGGCGCGCCCAACTGGCCATGACCAATCACTAGAGACCGAAATACCTCATCGACCAACTGGTATTTGATATATTGGGATCCGAGACAGGCGGTTGGAGAAATGACCGGGTGTGGATGTGTTACAGAAAATGACACATAGCTTAAACATTGATAAAACCTTTTAATTTTTATTCATTTATAACTCCACGCTCTGGATTCGCCCTTTGTTGGCCTCAAACCATCTAATTGGGTTTTGATGACGCATAATACGACAAGACAAGTAAGGCCTATCAGCATGCTGTGAATTTAAATAATGCCCCTTTCCATTAGGCCGAAAATACACCTGCCGACTGAAAATGCATCGATAGAATTTTGGGAAAATAAAAGTCTGTCGGTGGTGCTCCCCGATCAAATATTGGTATAGATTATCGGTGACACTCCAAGTGATTGAGGCGTTTACCCCTGAGGACTGATTATCGCAAAAGAAGACATGCTTTTAAAATTTTTTTTTTTAGACTTTTATTTATCCTGGAGTGAATACCGTAGGGAGTAGATCTATACTCCCTATCTTCCCGGTGCTCCAGCGCAAAAAGATTCCGTGCCTTTATACCCACAGGGTGGGTTTACATTGTGTGACAAGACTGGTCATGTGCATACTTAGCTCTAGTATAGAGTAGCTTAACCAAAATGATGATAGATTCAAAGAACAATTAGACAATATAGGGTGTCCACCCAGAATTAATCCTAGAAGAAAAAGCTACAGGTTGCTAACATTTCTATGCCTGGCTAATAGTTAATGCTACAGAATGATGGAATGTTTTGCAAATCCGGGCGTCCTTCGCTGATGATTTCAAGGTGGTGATGTGCTTCGCAATATGGGGTTGAGAAGTCATTGACTAGGTCTGCATTTACACTTACCGATATTTTATCGGGAATGCATAATGATCAGTCGGCGGTATCAGATTCCTGAATCTGTGATCAAAATCAGGAGGTGTAAATTCGGTTTAAGCCGATTATTCAGCACCGATCTGTAGTCAGGAACCACTGGCACAAGGTCAATGAATGGAAAAAAACCAGGATTTGAAATTATCATTGACTTTCTTTGGGTGAAGAATACGCAATAAGGCCACCATCGAGTGATTCAGTCAGTGACTAATAGAAGCAAAACGCTTTGATCTCATTGCTGCAGCTTAATGTTTTACCTCCAATACACCATTTATTATTAACAGTGGTAAACTTACTGCTATATAAAAGGCCACATTTCTTTGTACCAGTTCTATGTGGTGTAGTGTACAGCCACCTCTCTTCATTATCCCCAGCAGTGGTAGACTTACTGATAAATCAAAGGCTTATCCTTCTCATGCCATGTCTATATGGTGTGGTGTGCAGCCAGATTTTTCCTTCATCTCCAGCAGTGCTAGACTTACTGCTGTATATGTACTGTAGCTGAGCACAGTACATATAAGCAGAGTATCGGGATTGTTTAAAAACAAACCAATGGGGATGCGCTGAGTTATTATGACCAAATAAGGTGGCGCACATCACAGTAAGGACGTGTACATCGCTGACCAGTCCAACATGTTCATATGTCTCGCAAACAGTGCTAAGTTAGAACATCAGAGCTTAGAAAAGGGTGGCTACTGTACAAATTCCTGGGGAGCTCTTATTCCAGGACTTGAGCACTTTCTAATTTAGATTCAGCTTTTTGAAGCCATCCAGGCAGCGCATTCCACAGCACTTGACCACAATACAAGGGGGACGTTCTTATAATCGTTGACAGGAATCGTTACAAGCGCCAAAACAGGAAGAAAAGCCCCTGGTGCGGCCACTCTGAACTGTGAAATACGCCCTTAATCCCACTCGTGGAGAAATCTCCCATGCAGATGCTCGTATTCTCGACTAATCCTACATTGCCAATGCCCAGAACACTGAGATAAAAGATGTCTTATTACTTGCCACCGCCCGGATTTCCATATTCAGGCGTGTATGTCATTACTCTGGATGTCTCGTCGGAGACTGAGTGTGGGGCGGTGTGAAGGCTTGTTTTACTGACAAGCCTTTGGTGTGTTTTCATTGAGACCTGCTCTGGCCACGCTCCAGTCGGCCTTTTAAGGGGCCTCCGCGTCACCTTTGATGTTTTTGTTGCTGCCTTCACTCCTTTCATTGCCTCAGAGCTGCAGCCTCCACCTGCATGCGACTTGTGGAGATGACTGAGATGCCGAGATCATGTTAAACCCACGCTATAGGCCTGCTTCCACCTGCCGACAGAACAATAGGCGATTTTAGCAGCCACACAATGTAATATGCAGATCCATGTGTCGACAGTATTCACAGTGTGGCGTACTTAGAAGGAAACCCACGAGATGAAAATAACTTGGTGCGCTTCGTGTGTTACTGCGCGATCAAACTCGGTGAAGTACGGACCAAGTTATTTTCATCGAGTGGGTTTCAGATTTTATCTAACCCCGGACAATCGATTGAGAATATCTATATATATTAAATAAACCTTACCTACTATTTCACTACTATTGCCGCCATGGTTGACAAAATCGCGAGTCTGACGGAACTATTTCACCCCGGAGGTCCTGCTCGCTGATTGGTTAAGGAGTCTGACGTCATATCGTTAAGTATTTACCGTGTTATTAGGGTAGCTGTGGAGTTCGAGTTCCCAATGTTAAGCCTATGGACATTAATACCGGGGTTAGATAAAAGCATAAATACGACACGGGTCGGAACTGGCGGTATACGTAAGAGGTACGGCCAAAGTTTTTTTTGTAAGGAATTGTGTTGCATTTGATAGCAAGCGACCATTCTTGCAATATATATCAATGCATTAAGAAGGAACGGTATCGAGATCCATAGCCACTTAAGATATGCCATGGGTTTTCGTTGCGGAAAAATCTCACGAGGCAAACCCGAGTGAGATTATGTAGTACATCAAAACTCATGTTATTTTTTCAGTGGCTATGGGTCGAGTGCCGTTCATAATTTATATCACTCCTATCACTGACTAATTATCAGTGATTGTGACATCATCCCCCATTAAGTATTTTTGTACAATACCCAATGGGCGTTGAGTACGGATTCCCAATGTTAAGTCTATGGAGAAAAAATTACCAGGGATGAGATAAATGATATTATTACATACCTATAGCCGAACGTCAGTGAAATACTACCCGCTCACGGGGGTGTAGTATATCGCGACTACGGCCCACTACACTGCGCTTTGTCGCACTGCACGATTCTAACGTGTATGTAACTAACTCGCCGCACCGCGCTAGGCGTGCGTATTCAACGTCATCGCGACCAAAAACAACATGTCGGAGGACGTCGAATCGCGACTTTAAACTCGCGGTACACGCCCCCCGTTACGACTACAAGTGCATACTGACCAAATATCGAAGTAGCTAACGATTTGGATTCACCAGACACCGTTTAAACTGCTCAAATATGCGAAATTCATCGATAATAACAACACAATCCGCAGCGGGGGACGCACAGACACGCTTACGCTGGTTCCCGGTTTGTCCGCCTCCACACACGCCTAACCCTCTCCAATCGTATCTTCTGCTAACCGCACGCGTACCAAATAGAGACAAAACATCCGCTGGGCGACTGACGGCCTATCGCGCATGCGCGAAACACAGATCCTCCGCAACTTCCGGTTCGTAGCAGACAGTGTCAACATGGAGCGGTTGTGACTTAGGAACTCAATAAATGGCGTGTTTCTGATCGAATTAAGGTATGTAATAATAAGAAAACGTCCTGACTGTGGGCAGAACCATTGGGTTAGTTCTCGGTCACCTATCGCGGACATTCGTCCCTCCGCCTGCGGCGTCGGGACGAATGTCCGCGATAGGTGACCTCGAACTAACCCATGGTTCGCCCACAGTAAGGGCGTTTTCTCCTAATACTTAGAATGAATAGAAAAGGAATGGGAGCGGGCAGATTGCTCTGTTGTAAGTGAATCTATATGGTAACAGAATTTATTGCGAAGTTTGACTATTTTACCTCTCCAGTTCCTTTCTGTAATTCCTGTTGTGGATTTGATAGAGAAATACTTCCATAACGATAGAGATAACGCTGTAGTTAAACTAAGCTTTTGAACAACACCTTAGTTTTCACACACAAGAACCATACACAATCTTGGTCTGGAATTACAATGTTTCAGTCTTTGCTGGAGCAAATCCACATAATTCCTGTTGGAACCTTTGAAGCACCACTCTAAATAACAACCACACTGATTCGGATTTTTTTCTGTCAGGCTGTTTTTGCATGTTTTTCTTCTGTGTCTTGCGGCCAGAGCTTCCCAGACGCCATTTTTACAGCCAGGGCCGTGTTTCTAAAATCAGAATTAACAAACTTGTCAATATTTGTAGTCTACACTTATCAATATTTACATATCATACTTTAACCCTACAGTAGAAGATCTAACATTGTGTTAGAACTGTTTGTATATAATAAAAAAAACAACCTTTACGATAAGAGCTTGTCGCGGAACGACGCCCGCAGAAAACTAGACTAGATAAAGAACTATGTATTATTATAGAGCTATGGCCAAACATCTATGAAATACTACCCGCTGTACTAGGGGTATAGTATAAACATTGTTCGGGGTCACTGAGACGTAGTGAATGTTCGGGCGCACTGTACCCGAAGTGTACTTTGCAAGTACATTTAGTGACATTCTTTTCACGTTTCTAGGTGTATGATAATAAGAAAACATAGGTATTGATACCGTAGCAATTGTGTTCTCGGCATTTTTTCGCCTAAAATACGTCCTAACGCCAGAGGTGGAGGGACGTATTTTATGGGACAAAAGACCTCGAACGACAATCGCTACAGGCTCATTAACTACATTTTCTCTTAATACTACGTAATGCGACTACACATGTCCTGTTGTATAATGAAATTACTTTCACATGCATATGATGGCTTTGCAATGAAGAACGCCAAATCAGCAATTGTGTATGTCTTATTGTCAAACTGAATAATGAAAAAATAATTCTCACGCCTACAGATGTTACATATGATGTTATACCTAAATTCTCGGGAAAGTTCATGCTTATTCGTCCAATATGTTCTCATATAACGACTGATAGCTTGGAGAAATGATTGGTGGATAATAAATGCTAAGTAAACGACTGTTGCGTTGGTTGTAGAGGCTGGAGATGATGAGCGATACCTACAAGAGTCTGACAGACCCGATGATGGCCAGCCTCCCGCCCGCCAACCACGGCCTGCTGCGATGTGTCGAGTTCTGGCCCACTGCCCTCCGCGTGGAGAAAAACGCCAAAGACTCCCTCTTCGAGACCTTCAGGTAAGGCACTTTATCCTACCCCTAATAATAAAACTCCATAGGCTTAACATTGGGTCACTGTATTCGGTCTGGAGTTCAGAAAAATGAAAAATATCGCTCTAGTGGGATACACTTGACAAATGACGTCATCTGTTAATGTAGAAGTAATTAAGACGGGCGGGGTAGGATAAATTCTAAACCAAACTCGAGTTAGTCATGTTATTGTTCATCGCACTCCGGCAAGATCGCGTATTACTGCTCTATCTTGCCGTCGTACGATAAACAACAACACGACTAACTCTTGTTTGGTTTCTCCATATTATCTCACCCCTGGTACAGGTTAAGCCATAGGAATAACATTAGAAAAAATACTTCATGATCACTCCTGTAAAGTGACAATACTACGCCGCGGCCGGGACGTAGTGAATGTGAGATGACGTCATATGAATTTGCTAAGTATATTCTAATTATTTTGATATTGTGATGCTATTCAATGTCATAGAAAGGGGTGACATAAATCCACAACCGCACTCGAATAATAAAATACACAGTGCCGTAATAGTCACTCGGCTTCACCTCGATGACAATTGCGGCACATCCAAACTTGTGGAGTATATATTTATACAAATCTCGATGCATTTCTATATAACTATAAATATTCATCACTATTTTTAACACGTTTTTGTGGGCGGTGCTCAGAGTCAGTGTGCACATCTGTTATATACAGAACAATCTCCCATTATCCAAGGAAATCCTTGTTATCATTTCCACTTTGTATGATTTTTGTTTCAAACAAAGATAGTATAAATCGAGCCTCATTGATGGCAACAGTTCAACCTCTCCACAGCCGCATGCCATGGCCTACACTGATGTGTTTTCCATGTTCTCCCGGTCTCTCTGAGGTGTGAATTCCACATGAATTTTTTGTTCTCATTTTTCACTTTTTCACTAACAACATGTTAATTGAAAAGTATTTCTTGGCCGAATTTTGAATTTATTCTAGCTCTCTGTTTGCATCACAAAAGACTTAGTAATTATTGCTATTTCGATCAGCTAGACTAGCCGTAATCAAGCTCATGTCTAAGGCCACCTCTCAAAACATTTGAAAAAATATAGTTCCTGGAAAAGTATTTTCGGAATGAATCAATGTGTTTTTCAAGGTTGGTGAATTTATAGCTCTTGGGTATTTAATTGCCGTCTAACAGGATCTCAGAACCTGGTAATTGATCTCTCAGGTTGAAATCTGCTGCTTACTGCGTGTTCTCTTCACTCGGTCAAAGTCACAATAAAACAACTGAGTCAGTGGTGAAGGCTCTAGCGATTGTAAAGTGGGATTCACACGTAGAGATTAATGTACCTGAGACTGGTGCACTTCACACCTTTCCCCTCGTCTCAGACAGTTCTACTTTGGAACAAAATTCTCATGCTAGAGTGCTTTACTAGTCATAACAAAAAATTGGCAAATTTGATTCATGTGGAAGGACACACCTGGTACATTATCTCAGACATAGTCACAGTGAACACTCCTCCTGGGAGTCAAGTACTCTTGAAGTGAGGGGTGTGACAAACATGCAATCATGCTTGCTGGCCTCTTTATTGGTTAGGGTAGGGACCTAGTCGGTGTCTCTGCAGCAGGTCCATCGGTCTCACAAAATGACTCTAGCGATCTTAAACGTGCTTGAAATCAAAATCTCATGAGATTCTGTACCTCGTTAGGTGTAATTTTCGCCAACAATTGCAGGAGAAAAGAAAGATAGTCTCAGGGAAATGGAACCATATATGCAGATTGTGTTCCACTACAGAATCTCAGCAGGATTTGCCTCAGACAAATACCCTGTGATTTACATGAATCCCACTGTCTGAATCCCACTTTAGAAGCAGGCAATCCATCTCGCAACTCTCCACAGTACCGACTGCAATAGGAATTCGACAATCAGCACTTTTTATGAATGTTTTAAATATTGACCTTTATTACACCTTTTTCTCACTTTATCTGTCTGCACCCCCTCCGCGCTGACACCTATTTCTTTTCATTTTCTCGTTTAACTATTCTTTCTATCATTCTACCTTTTTCTGTTCCTCCTTTCTTTCCCACTATCTCGCTCCCTTCCCTCCCCATTAGTTTTTCCCTTTTCCTCTCTCTTTTTCTTCCTTCTCCTCTCTCATAATGTCTCTCTGCACCCTTTTCCTTTCTCTCCCGTCTATCCCTCCTTCTCTCTCCTACTGTCCGACCTCTGCTTTTGTCGTCTCTTTTCCTTCCTTATTTCTTCTCTTCCTCCTCTGTTTCTGTCTCATCTTACCCATCCTTCTCTTTCCTAATCCCCTACCTCTGTTTCTGTCCTCTCTCTCCCCTTCTCCACACTTGTCCCCCCCCCTGCACCCCTTAGAGTACTACTGTGAAATTGTTAAACTAGACTTGAACTAGATCATATGTGGAAACCAAATCGACTGTACTCTGGACCACAGAGGGCCCGGGTGGAAGAACGGCAGTGTTGCCGAACTCGGTGTATATGTACAAATGCATTCCCTAAATAAAATTTACAAAAAAAACCCAAAAAAACTCAGCAGCCCTATAACAGACTCACCGTGAGCCGCCCAGAGCCGCAACGGCTCACTGAATACCGTACCTTCAAAGCCCCAAGCCCTCCCTGTGTCGCCCACCGCTAACCTGTAAGCGGACCTCTTACCTGGCACCTTCAGCAGGCGTGAAAATCGCTCATACTGATATCCACTCACAGTCGCCCGTACAAACGGGCACCATAAACTTGGATTTTCAGTGTTTTTGATATGATGTCCCTCCAAACTGACCCCTTAAGCGGGGTTTTTAAGCATTTCTGTACCGAAAAACTGTCCCCTAAAGCGGGGTGTCCCCTTAAGCGGGGTGTCCCCTTAAGCGGGGTGTCCCCTTAAGCGGGGTGTCCCCTTAAGCGGGGTGTCCCCCTTAAGCGGGGTTAAAATAAACTCTTAATAGAGGGAAAAATTTCCGTTCCGAGCAAATTGTCCCCTAAAGCGGGGTGTCCCCTTAAGAGGGGTGTCCCGGAAGAGGGGTTTTACTGTACATACTCATAGGGTTGACACTGCTCTGTCCTCTGATTGGCTGTTAAACCAGCAGCCAATAGAAGATGACCAGTCTGGTGCCGGTGCACCGCACATGCCTATGAGGGCGCTCCATGACACTAATATTATGCTTCTTTTTGATTACTGTGATATTACATGTCCTTCTATGTATTGACTCTTCCCGCAGCAATGTGATGGAGCACGCAAACCAGTGGCTGTGTGAACACCACAGTTACCGGTTACTGAACTGTGAGACCGCTGAGAAGAAAGTGACGAGGACGGACCAGATCTACGGGGACCAGATGCACTACCTGGGCAGTACGAGTCCCTCCATCCTCATTAAGGGTCTCCGGTGAGTCTTCTACATGTAACGGGTATTAGTTATAAACATAGAAATAATATAACGGCAATACTCACACACCCAATTAGGTGGATCCAATGGATTCCCAACAGAACGCCCAATATAGGGTGAATCTGTATGTCTTTATACTGAATAAAAAAAAGAAAATTCATTCAGAACAAGCTTGTTCTCAATAAATCCATCAGATCCGCCTCAATATTTATCCTACCCTTAATAAAAAACTCCATAGGCTTAACATTGGGTCACTGTATTCGGTCTGGAGTTCAGAAAAATGAAAAATATCGCTCTAGTGGGATACACTTGACAAATTGATGTAGAAGTCATTTTGATGAGTGGGGTAGGATAAATTCTAAACCAAACTTGAGTTAGTCGTGTCATTGTTCATTGCACTCTGGCAAGATCGCGTTGCACTGCTCTCGGCTTCACCTCGCGCAGTAATACCCGATCTTGCCATCATGCGATAAGCAACAACATGACTAACTCTTGTTTGGTTTCTCCATAGTATTCTAGTATACAAACATGGGGACAATGGTGCAAGCACTAAAGGATAGTATAGGTGATTTTATCAATGAAGGGTCTACATCTGCTGACTGTCTTCCGATTGCTTTTCCTGAACTCACACTATGAAACCATATTAAATTGATCAGTAATAATTTTGTCTCAAAATGGTGATAAAATGGCAAAAATCATCGATAGGCCGCCGAGAGTTTCCACTCGCTGATTTCTGAAAAAACATGATATAAAAACGCGTCGGTGGTGGCCGACATATTTATCATATACCCTAAAGCCGGCTACCAACTAAAAACCCACCAATAATTGTAGCTCTACAAAAGTCGGTTGGTGGTTCTTCTTCTGAGAGGTCTATGGTACATAATTGGTGACCTGCACTGCACAAATGCGGTGGACGCTTTCCGACCTTTGGTAGTAAAATGCAGAGCATCACTGATTGATTTAGTGCAGGGGAGAAGAATCGTTGACCATTTCTGTTGCCACCTGACGATTATTGCACTGCATTTGTCGTATGAACGGTCGGCGGTGCGAAATGCCATAATCGGTGGTCTTCCTCGGCAGGTGGAAATGCCGAAAAAGGCGCGGACTTCGCGGAAATGTGTCTGGGTGGGAGCGGAAAGTCGTCTGGTTTTCTGGGGTGAAAAAAGAGAGCTGCGTCTCTCATACATCCGGGTGTTTGTTGGCAGATGAGCCCGGTCATAAAGAGCGCATGCGCATCGAGAGCTCTGGCATGGACAAAGCCCTGCAGGAACACAGCACTCAGACACTGGGGCTTCCCCCGCAGCCACCAGTCATCAACAATATTCATATTGAGCGAGCTCATAATATATCACGGGTGGATATTTAGTAGAAACTGAACGAGAGTTAGACTTGTCAGTGTTTATGCCACGACGGGAAGGTCGTGTATTACTACGCGAAGCGTTAGCTGAGCGTAGTGAGGAGCAGACCTGACCAGAGTGGCATAGACACTGACAAGTCTAACTCGAGTTCGGTTTCGTATTTATCCTACCCCGTCTCTACGCTTTTGGATTACTAAAATATAAATATCGATTGAATGACCAACTGAAGTCCAACCGGAACTTTTAAGTCCAACCGGAACTTTTTTTGGAGCAGCTCACAATCTGGTTGCTGATTGGTCGGTTCTTTTTATGCCCCTAGAGACATAAATCGCACTTTATGTCATGGAATGTCGCATAGAATTTGCCTATGTTATGCCTATGGACCTTTTTATTAGGGGTAGGATAAATATAAAGGTTTTAAGCCAAAGAGTTCCAAAGTTTTCGTTGCATTGTTTTGGTTAAAAGTGACTTCAGGTGTACTTATATCTCCTTTGGTTAATGCTAAGGACATAAATGAGTAAAAGTTGCATTGCATCAACAAAGAGTTTGAAAATAATTTGATTAATCAAAGAATGATCCTTTCGATTAATCTTTTTTTCGAAACGCACATGTAAACAATGTTACAAAAGATCATTTCATATTACTATATACCTACTGGCGTAACTAACGTAAATACAACACGTTGCTATGTATACGGTAACTATGATTTCCGCACTGCCGAGGAGTAATGCACGTTACGCCTAAGGTCTTAGCGGATGGATAATGGCGGCCGGATGATAGCAAGACATCGAATCGCGAGTTCGCTTCGTGATATATAGCGAAACACTACAAATACACATACCTAACCACATAAAGTCCTACTATAATACGTAAATACATAGATTATGAATGAATACACTGTAATTAAACGTTTCACGTTTTATCAAGCCATGTTATGCGGCGACTCGTAGATCGCGGACGTCACTCCGAAACCGGAAGTGATTTTGCAAAATATAAACAATGTGTTAGACCCGTTGTCATTGGCTGGAAGTTTTGCTCTTGTCCCATCAGATCATTCATATCATAAATGTTGCGGACACGGTGATCTGCTTAGTTCCCGCCAGAGATTTAAAGGTAGGGTAGAAACCTACGTTACACCTAGACCGTTGCGTGCCCAAATCAGATTAAAAACGACTCCTATGGCTTAAATACGGTAAATATCGTTATGTTTTGGAGGTATATAGTAATAAATTAAAAAGATACCTGTGTCTGTAAGTTTCCGATTACTCACCCGTTTCTCCAGAGGTTTAAACCTTGGTCTAAAGACCTCGGTTTAAACCTCCGGCAAAACGATTTTGTAATCCAGAAACTTACGACACAAGAATCCTGTTTCTATATATTATTTTATACCTGTGCGCGAATGTCTCCCACTTACTACTCATCTGTGCTGATTTCATTTGTAGCTGAGCGACAGATGAATAGAATTCCTCTGTACCTCTGTACCACTTGAATTGCTATTGAAGTAACAAAATGGCGGTTTTTTTTTATGATATTCAAGTATATACTAACAAAAAATAACAGCTTTAATGATTTTCAGGTATTTAATTGCATAACAATTAGACACTTTTTTCTTAAATGAAATCTATTCCTCATTGTCTTAATGTGTTCGGACGTACCTATTTTCTTGAAATTGTTACCTACACAGCTTAACACCATAGAATGGAATCCAGTCATCAAACCTCATCCTGTCTTCTATATTCTGCAATTTTTGTTGAATAAGAGAATGCTTTGATGAATTAGAATTCTGCTGAAACGATCCGGACGATATGTCATGAAACCCACACATCAAAATGACAGGTTTTAGTATTTTCTCATGATCATTGAAGCGATCTACTGAGTATGTTACTTTCTATTTTTGAATTTGCAAAGTGTAGCGACACCTTGCTGCAGTGATTCCTGCAGCTTCACTGGTTTTTATGACTTTGACAGTTTCAATTTCCAATTCCAAGCCTTTTATTATTTGCAAAACGTTTGCAAAATGAAACAAAATTGTAATAACTTTTTAGTTGCAATAACAATTTCGGATTGGGAAGTCTTTGACAAGCTCAATTAAGATCGATTCATGATTTGCTCATAATGTAAAGACTAACACACACGAAATCTATAGATCTTTGAATTATGCATTCGTTTTGTAAGTCAAATAGCCTCAAATTCAGTCGCAACACAATGTTTGCTTTGCTCGCTGACACAGCAGACCTTACTTGTAAAATTTTTCACAACTCTGAATTGTTTGCCTAACTCATTGATACTCTCGTAATATCGTCGCAATAGTGATATAATTGCCTCAGTCTTTGACACTCCAGACTACACCACTGTCACCCCTTGGCCCTAAAATGCTCACAACACTGATCTGTTTGCCTTACTCACTGGCATACCAGGTCCTATTCCTATAAAATCATCACATTGCTGACCTGTTTGCCTTACTCATTGACCCTCCAGGGCCTATTATGATAAAATCGTAACAACACTGACTTGCTTGCTTTACTAGCTGACCCTCTAGGACCTATTCTTAGAATATTGTTGCAACACTGACTTGTTTGCTTTAATCACTGACACTCCAGGCACTATTATTATGAAAATATCACAAGACTGACTTGTTTGCTTTACTCATTAACACTTCAGGCCCTATTCTTATAAAGTCATCGCAAGACTGACTTGTTTGCTTAAATCACTGTTACTCCAGGCCCTATTCTCATAAGATTGGCACAACACTGACTTGTTTGCTTTAAGGCTGTGCTGCACTGCAACTGATCCTGTGGAGATTGGGTGGCGATCATTTGGTCACTAGGCCACTTGGCACCTAGTCGCCGATAGTGGAGCTGCAGTGGAGCTACGGCAATCAATCAAACCCCTAGTGGTCTCTAATCGGCCCCCATGTTCTCCTCCTCATCACACATTAGGAAAGAACAATCAGAACAGGTGGAGATTGGGTGAAGATTGTTTGGAAACCAACAATCAGCACAACGGACTATCACCTTAAATCACTGACACTCCAGGCCCTATTCTCATAAAATCTTCACAACACTAACTTGTTTGGTTAAATCACTGATACTCCAGGCCTTATTCTTATAAAATCGTCATAACACTGACCTGTTTGCTTTAGTCACTGACACTCCAGGCACTATTCTTATAAAATCATGACAACAATGATTTGTTTGTTTTACTAGCTGACCCCCAGGCCCTACTTTTAATGAATCATCACAACACTGACTTGTTTCCTTTACTCGCTGGCACTCCAGGCTCTGGCTGACGATCGGAGAGCAGTGCTTTGACGATCTACACTGTCTGAAGCACGTGGACATCGTGCCTCGCAGACTGGAGTCAGAGACCGGGGTACCCAAGTTCGCCACCATCGACGTGGCCCTGGATAGGTACAACGCTATCCTCAAGAAAAACCCTCTACCAGGTAAGACATCCGCCTCGTCTGCAATCTTCATCCCTGCAATGTAAATTACTCCTAATTCTACACTCATCCATCAATGATAAAAAAATACCGTGAGACTAGGTAAATAACTAGGTATTTCTGTCTGAAGTGATTGGTCATGGAAATATGCGAAGTTCTAAATTGATTTGAACAATATGTAGGTAATTATACAATAATAACAAGAAGTCAGAAGACTTACTACTATTATTATTACCATTAAGGAATGCAATGTCAGTAGACAAAAAGTCGTAAGTGCTACCATTGAGTCCAAGATCATAATGACCATAGTATATTAAGTTTGGTATGAATGGTGAGCAAAAGATGATTTCTATATGTGTATGTTTTGTCCTGTATCTGTACAATATATGTAGACGCCAGCGTGGAAGATCGTCTGTCAAAGATGAACGCATGTAACGTCAGTAAATAAACTTGAATTAAAAAAAAAAAAAGAAAAAAAGGTCAGCCTCTAAGAATAGTATCATCTTCAATGCCAATCCATGCAGTAGCAGAGTATTTCATTTTTCAAGTCTTTATTCCACTTCTGATGGGTTATCAGTTCTTTTATAATGAATAAAAAGCATAGAATATAGAGTGCAGTCCTCCTAATTAAATTAGGAACACATGGTATCTTCGTCATTAATGAATGAGTATAGAACTATGGGAAATTTACAATTTAACTGTACTTGTATAACCGCCTCATACATCCACCAGTGGGGGTTTGAGGTATTTCGGTCTGAAGTGATTGCTTGTGGCCAGCTGGTCACTCATCTGAGATCCCACTGGTGCATTTCCACTTGCCTACTTAAACCCACTGATAATTTTCATGCTATTTCGGTAGGTGCTCCTCCTTGTGAAAGGTCGGTGGTGTATAATCGGTGACCTGCACTGCAAAAATGCGAAAGACGATTGGTAATAAATGCAGAGAACCACCAATTAAATCAATTCACTTTGATTTCGTCGATAGGTGCAGAAGTCAGTCGGTGGTGCCAAATTGCATAAAGGTGGGAGACAAAAAAAGTTAACCATTTCTGTTTCCACCTGATGATTATTTCGCTATATGTGTCGCATGAACGGTCGGCGGTGCGAAATGGTGGTCATATTCGGCAGGTGGAAACGCCACACATGTTACAGGGACCCGTTTCAATAGCCTGTAGGACGTCCGTTATTGGGTTTAGTGACACAATAGCGGCACTTCGCGTTGCAATAGTTAAGGGACAACCGTTTGTGGGACATAGGGTAAGAGACAGGCGCAAATAGTGGCTTGTCCCATTTCATAAGACGATGTCCGGTTACTAAAAGGGTCACTATAGTGTCTATAATAGCGAGAGGGTATACCCTCTCGCTTCTATTGTCACAAACGTGTCACTTCTCTTCCCGTAGGAATTAAGCTGTAAAACTTTAACCCCAGTTAGGGACACATACAACTTATTAACATGCTAAATATGAAGGATATCGGCCCATGCAATCCAGAGATATTCACATTTGAATTTTGTCATAGCAAATGTTGCTCTGGTGTACAGTGTAGAATTACTCAAGCGCAGTCGCCAATTTATGCAGTGACCTCACCTTGACAGCACTTGATCCCGGTAGGACATGAGTATGTGAGATGGGGTACCCCACATGTTTTGTCCCAAACTAGGGACACATCCCAAGACACACCTCCCCTACAGTGACATGCCTTATGAAATGCGACTTAAATTTTGTCACTATTGCTGTCACTATTGCTGTCACTATTGCTGTCACTAAGTGGCTTAGTGACCCATTCTATTGAAACGGGCCCCTGGTCCTCTGTACCTTACCAGGTTGACAGAGTTGGCGCGCAGGAGGTGAAGAGATAGGTTTACAGCACGCTGTTTAAGTCTCGATAACCTCTCCCTAGACTAGGCAAAGTACCTGCATGAGCGTGTGCCACGCTTGCAAAGAGAAGAGAAATGAGACTTAGTCCGGGGTACCAGAACTGTGAGGTCGGAGTGGTGGAGGGGATGTGGGATGCGAGTGATGTGATCATTGTGTGTGGTATATTTGGTTTAGTTTGATCCAATCAGTCATTTATGCAGGTACCATTTCCCTGTATGATCGTTACTGCTGTATGATCGTTACTCCTTGTAGTTGACGACGTAATATCCTCGCTAATCGCTCGGATATTACTAGGCGTCAACTAATCGGAGATTACGGGCACTCGTACACAAAATCAGTCATTATTGTCTATATAATGATGTACTATAGGAAAATAGACTGGGCGCTATATATCATTCAATGTTTAGGCACTCCTGTATCGGCAATTCCTGCCAAGACGCCGTTAGGCGAGAGGAGCGTATCTACGAGTAGAGCACGAACTACATATTAATAAATACAAATGCCTAGTCGGTTTACCTTATATTTTACACTTTTAGCTATCTAAAATAACTGATAGAAACCATATCAAAGCACATCAGCCAGTCCGTATAACAGTGTACCGCACAGTGTGCTGTACAAAATATATATAATATGGGGAGCAGCGGAACGTAACTATGAAATGCGCATGTATGGGTGTATAATAATCTATCTATTCATAGTACACAACAGTTCCTAATGAAATTATAATCGGAAATTGGGATTATTTCCCATGTGATGAAAACCTTACCATTTGACATCCGCAATCCGTAATTACTTCATTCAGTTTTGCTTCTTTTCTTACATCATCCAATGATTTCAGATCATTTATTTACGTTTTGTCTCTTTCCGGACCAATTTCCGTCTCAGTGATTACAATGCTGAAATGAAATGAAAGTTAAATGTGTTTGTGGCTTTACCCATTACCATGCTGTAGTTATGGAGTTGATGATTTCTGAGGGGAGTTTTTAAAAGATAGAATGATAAAAAAATATATCGTGGTCTTCGTGAAGTATTCACAAGACGTTATATCCATATGCGTATGCTCATAGTATTCAATATATATGTAATAAGTAAATATTTTGGTATATATATATACCGCTTTTCTTCAATTCCCATACCTGTTTAGGATTGTACTGCACGAAGAGGTGTCCTCCATTACAATCAGACAGACTTCAACAATCACTTTCGAATAGCGCAACTCTAAGGATATCCTTCCCTGTATGGGCATGTAAATCATAATCGTTATAAAAACTTTCCCTGGATCTGACCATTGTGACCTTGTTAATGCCTTTACAGCCTCTACAAGGAGGTAGCCCATTCGGTTGAAGTCTGCCTGTAGAAGCTATGGCCTTTAAACTCTGTATAGTAAAGAATAAATAAGTACGAGGCAACGGGAACAAGATAGAAGGAATCACATGCGAAAGCCTCCTATGGCCTGCAATCAAAATAAAGGTTAGGCAACAAGGCTAAATGACTTTACACAGAACTTTCACTTATCCTCGGGGACAGTTTTTTTAAAATTGTTTTTTCGTGGTCGCATAGCGGTAGGGAGTGGACATACCAAACGCCCCGTAATTCACAGATTCACACATAGAGTTTATATCATGGTTAGGCATAAACATTGCAAATGCCAAGTCTGTTATATAGGTGTATAACCGATTAGGCCCAGACCATGCTTCGTTTGTCAATTAACTGGTCTACATGTTAATTAAGTGCGAACCAGATACCATCCATCACAATCACCGTCTCAATAAGAGAGTAATCCTCCCGGAGTCAAATCTCGGCGTCAACAACCACTAAATTAATTACTGAAAGTGAGGACTGGGCGTGATTAATGCTTGTTATTACTTTTAATTACTCCTCCGCTCGTGTGCACCGTTGGGGAGTGGGTGGAAGTATGGGGTGGAGGCTGGAGGGAGCGGAAGTCTCACATATCAGCCTGGTTCAGGGAGACCTCCCCGGTTAGGGAGATAAATAGCAGTTAAGGATCTTTGTATAAGTATGCCCATATTATTTAATGTACGTTTTCAATAAGTATATAGGAATGTGTATTGTAATATACCTGTAGTCAAACATTTATGAAATATTACCTGCTGCTAGGGGCGTATAGAGGTGGACTGCAATTGTAAAGCCTGGTTAAACAACTTTTATATAAAGCAAAATGAATGATACCACGTCTTGAATAGTAGTGGAAATATGCCTTAACTACTGTAATGAACTACCTACGATCTACTTACCATAACTTCTTTCTTAGTATTACATAATGTATGTGCTCACATATATTGTTGTGCACACATACATACACAAATCACTTCATATATCTATATATATATTCTCCTCATGATAATTATTAGTAAATTTTAGGCTTCATCAGACATTGAAATAGATAATCGCTTTGTTAGCCGCACTAGGCCGTACCAATTACCCATATGGGACTGAGATCATAGATAAGCCGCAGCGTTACGCATGGAGTGCATTTATCAGCTATTCGCACCTGCTAATACCCGCAGTCGCCACAAGGTGCGCGGTGACCACTTCCGGTGAAATTCAGTAACCATAATTAATATCAATGTCATGGTTAATAAAGCTAACCTTGTAAGGTGATCGTCACTAAATGTACACCTAACACTTCTATCTGAGTCTGACTTAATATACCATTTTCACAATCCAACAAAAATATATAGAATGTTTTATCTTTCAACATCTTCATTTATCGATTACGTATAAGAAATCTGCATACAATATATTTGATAAAATATATATTCTTTAGAAATGGTGGACATTGTGCTCTCCTTAGTTTACAATCATTAGGTTGACAATGGACGAGTCTCCACTCTGACAATGTACTGCTTCAGGGACCTGTTTCACTAGTTTCATGACATGTCTAGATGGCGTCTAGACGGTGTGTCCGGTTTCATAAGAACTAGGCATTTGACTTTGTTTTGTCAGTTCTTGCTTGCACTGTTGGTGCCGCTTTTCATGTCTGTCTAACACTTTTGTCACAAAACTAGTGAAATAGGTCCATGATGTGTCTAGAATTGTCTAATTCTTATGTTTGGGGTCTGTTTTTTCCCAAGGGCAGCTACTTGTCTTGTCACTAAACTAGACAACCCCAATGTCTGTATGGTGTCACAGACATGTCACGAACCTAGTGAAACAGGTCCCAGGTGATTGACGCCAACGGCCATGAACACGTCATGAGAACTGTAGATTTAACGCTGAAAATGTGAAACGTGCTAGAAATTATGATAAAATACTCAAGACTTATCTTAATGTGACCTGGGCACAAAATGAACATCACTTACTGAAAAACGGTAAAATAGCACGACTTGGTAGAGTGAAAACTGAATCATTTCGTCGCCTTTCATTCAGCTGCATTGTGGGAGATCTGTGTACACACGTGTGTATTCTTGCAGTAATTTCTCTTTTATTATAGAAAAATATTACAGGTAGAGTTTAACCTTGTATTCCCCCAGGGTCGATAGTGACAGTAGAGACTGTGGGTCTCACGATATCACGGTTAAAGTGGAACGGTACAATCAACACAGAGGAGTGTCAGTGGGTGGACAAGTTACAACGAGACCGCTTCTACTTCCTACGAGTCTTCTACATCACAGGCCCTCCGGCGTATGAAAACATCGGTAAGTGTTTATTTTACTCTCTTTGAGTTTACTACATCATGGGACCTCCAGTGTATGAAAATATCGATGAGAGCTTATTCTACTCCCTACAGATCTATTACTATACCTATAGGCAAATGTCTTACTTTAAGGCCCGGCGTCCACCTACTACGATAGAATCGTAGACCTCCCGATATGGCACCGATACAAAATGTCAAAATCAGTGCCATATCTGGAAGGTGCAAAATTGTAGACAAGCCAATCCACCATTCGTTGTATGGGGTTTTTATCAGTGTCTAATCGCAGAAACGTGGTCAACTGCCCCGATATCAGGTAACCTTCCGACGCGATTTTGACTTTTTATCGGGAGGTGCATCGTAGACCATACCGGTGCCATATCGTAGTAGGTGGACGCCGGGCCTTACTGACCAGGAGGACAAATTCTGTTCATCTCTGAGTGACGAAATGATATTTATACGTCCCTCCGTACCACGTGACCTCTCATTCTGCTATTCAGAAAGTTTTAGAATGGCATTCTTAATGTTTACTAGGTATATAATAATAAAGAGACACAGTGAGTGTGACTGAATTCCACCTATTCCTCGATATTTTGGTTAGAAATACTCAGCTCGTTCTTCGAACTCGGTTAGTATTTCTGACCAAAATATCTCTGAACAGATTCCATTTATTCACACTAACTATGTCTCTATATATTACATCACAGGCTCTCCAGCGTACGAAAACATTGGTAAATGTTTTTTCTACTTCCTGTGAGTTTACTTCATCATGGGCCCTCTAATGTTTAACAAAGGTGCATCCACCATCCATCATTAGATCGGTCATGGTACTCTTTCCTCGATACATCATATTCATCGTTGATGGTATATGGCACCGTTAGTGATCTAGTGATGCAGGATGGTCACCTTTGCAATAACCATCATTGGTGCGTGTTAGATACAGGTGTGCAGCCTCAATACACGCAGACAAAGAGTAAAGAGATCAGGTAATGCTATCTCATCATGTAAATGGTGTTTACCTCCAGCCTCTGTTTCTTTTTACAACAGCAAGAGGCGAGGCTGGGTGTGTGCACAAAACATTCAACAAACTGTAACTTCGATCTGGATCTGAATAATGTTGAATATCCTGACCCGTCAAATAACTTCGTAAATCTGTGCACCAGTGTGTTTTTATAATCTTTTACAGATTTACAGGCATGTTTTTTATCAAATGCATCTGTTTTGAAATTGTCTCTAAAGTTGACAGAAATTACTATAATTTCATTGAAAGTGCCAGAAACTATTAAGAGATAGAATAACCTGCATTCATGAATCTATTGTTTGTTTGGACTGATCAAATGACCCAAATTTCTTTTCAAATCTTTTTTCATCCTGTAATCAGAATGGGTTCTTTGTAACTTAGTTTTTAAATTGATGGATTGATTCTAGTGATTATTCATGGAATGAAGTTAATATCTCAGCAAAATGATAATAACTAGGTGTACTAGTGAACATTTGATGAATAATATGAAGAGACGTCACGAGTTTGAGTATGAGTTTATTTATGTCACGCATTTTGTTGGCTCCATAATTTCACGAGTCGAAGACGAGTGATATTACGAAGCCAACAAAATGAGTGACATTGCAGAGCCAACAAAATGAGTGACAAAAATAAACTCAAACTCAAACGAGTGGCGTCTAGATTTTATCCTACCCCGTTTCCACATTTTTTCAGCATTAGAAGGTAGTGACATAAACAACACTTTATGTCACACCCGTGACATAAACAAATCCCATGTTAAGCCTATGGAGTTTTTTATTAGGGGTAGGTTAAAATCGCTGTATAAAGGTTCACTGCCCCATGCACAGGTCTGGCTGACTTCATCCCCAACCAGCTGTGCGGTACAGGTTTAACGAGCGGCCGACCCAAGTTTGAGATGTTTGAGGGGGTGTTAGAACAGGCCAGTCAATGGATCAACGCTGCCAAGGTGAGTCTCGTATACATAAAGTGATGTGTGTAAGTATGGGCGCACAATGAGGTATGTGAGCACAAACATAATGTAATAGTAAGAAGGAACTGCGTCAAGATCCGTGTCTTCTGAGAATACGCCATGAGTTTTGTTTTCGGAGTAATCTCATGAGGCAAAGACAAGTATGTTGCAAACCAAAATGAATGGCTTGTATTCTTTGCAGCTATGGATCGAGTGCGGTTCAGATTTTATCTCACCCATTCCGCTGATTGATTCACTAACGTTTGTAACATCATCACCCATTGAGTATTTATTTTACAATACTCCATGGGCGTTAAGTACAATTTTCCAATGTTAAGTCTATGAAGAAAAACACCAGAGGTGGGATAAAAGCTAGTATTTATGTTTGTGACCTCATTTGTGAAATGAAAAAACGTGGATTATATTTGTACAATACTGTGTGTGAGTGCATATAGCGGTAAGTCAGTATACGGCCCTAGGGCGCGATCACTATATATACGTCGTACGTAGTAGCCGGTAGTATTTCATAGAGGTTCGTGGAGAGTTATATAATAATAGAGGAAAGTTTGCCAACTGACACTATTTGCAGATGTACGGAATTTTGCACATAGCAGTTAGAACTTTAAGTAGACTAATATAAGAACTACACTGATATCCTGTTATCATACTCCTCAGACTATTGAAATTAGATGAATTATCATATAAAATGAGGAATTAATCAAATGTGCCACCACACTTGAGCATTTCAATCTCTCACCAGAGTGTTTCATCTTACCTATGTTGATTTAGAAAAAATGGGTACTAAAACTATGCTTGGGATTTCAACCTGTGCCATATGAACTTCAACCTGGGCAGTATGGGGGAATATATACCGTCTCGGAGTTGAATTATTGTTACAGTTCTATATTTACTATATACCCATGCCGTATATACTGTAAATACACACCGTTTCGGCATATTACGTAAAAATACTGTACGGACCGCCGGTCCATACACTAAAATACGGACCACCTTGCCATACACCTTTATTAACATATCGGTTGCTAAAAATTAAATCAATGATTTTAAAATCTTTTTTGGGTATATAGTAAATATATAACGTCCAACCATGCTTGTACAAGTCACAGAACTCGATGAAAATTGACGGTTTGTACGGAACTCGGCATAAATGCCTCGTTCCGTACAAACCGTAAATTACCATCTCGTTCTGTGAATTGTACAGCATGGTCAAGACGTTCTATATAATTACATAATAACATTTAAGAGCATATGTGATTACATACATACACTGAACCATGTGCACCACTTACTTTTGCACTCTAAGTAGATCACCTGCACAGTACTAATAATTAACACACACTGGCGAGTATTCGTCATACAACAAGTTTAATTGATACACACATTTTTAAATTGGGAAACCCAGTGGGGATTTTTCTGCTGCCTGGCTAGTGAATTATTTGTCAGTAGAAAACCTGACGCCGGTTTCAAGCGGCATTCATTTCGACGGCTCAGACACTGAAACCTCCCGATGTCTCAGGCGCTATGTAGGTGTAAGTAGGTGCAGGTCTTTCCTTTGGTCTTTGGTCTTTGCTGTAGTTCTCACATGGTGTAAGTGGAGGATGTGGATTTATTGGACTTTTTACTGCCTCTCTGTGTCTCTGCTTCGGCCCCTCCTGTCAGTCCTGTCCCTCTCTCTCTTTCAGCCCCAACCTGATGAGAAGGTAGGTATGAGCCTAACGTAGGCCGGCTAAGGCATTTGTGGCATATCCACCTACTGACAAAAAGCCCACCGATTATATGCACCCTGTGCACAATTTGGTTGGTGGTTCTACCTGAAAAATTATCTGTGTGCTTAATCGGTGGCGGATGAAAAAATGCTATTTTCCAATGACAATAGACGTACTCGCTGGCCAACTTTTGACACTCAAGATCATTTTGCCACTAATAAATTCAACACAGACATTTCATTCGTGCTACAAAAAGTAGGTCAGTGGTGCCATATCACATAATGTTGGAGACAAAAATCGTTGACCCTTTTTATTTCCGCCAGACGATTAAATTGCACCAAAAAGTAATAAAATCTGTCACTGATGTTAAATACCATAGTCGGTGGTCATAATCAGTAGGTTGAAACGCCGTAAGAATTGCCAGCCAGCCAAGCAACACTTAGACATCGATGGAAAGGAAAATTTCTCCAGAACACCATCGACAAGTTGAAGACAAAGTCAAGGATATCCACCTGGCCGACTGCCTTCCTAACCCACCACCACCACACCCGGCACTTTTAGTATATACTGTTTAATGTCTCTTTTGTTATTTGGGAAAGGTTTATCAAATTCTGGATAATAAAGAAGAAGCCAGCAAGTTTTGGTGAAAGTCATCGTTCTCCACAAGTTTGATGTGGAGTGGTATGAATGAGCCGACAGTCGAGTGAATATAACGTAGCATTCAAACGAGTTGAAGAACGACTTCTTTAAAGAAGAAACCAACAAGTTTTGGTTAAAGCCGTCGTTCTCCACGAGTTTGATGCAGAGTGATATGAACGAGGCGACAGCCGAGTGAATATCATGGAGCATTCAAACGAGTTGAAGAAGGACTTCTTTGACCAAAACGAGTTGCTTTCTGTATTTATCTCACCCCTGTACACACCTAAAGAATGGACAACACACATGAAATAAACCATGGAGAACAGACTGCAATACTGGTAGGGGCATGGAGAACGGGTTCCCAATGTTAAGCCTATGGACATTTATTCCAGGGGTGAGATAATGACTAATACGAGCTGCTTTCTGTATTTATCTCACCCGTATACACACTAAAAGAATTGACGACGCACAGGATATAGACTATGGAGAATGAACTGCAATACTCTCAGGAATATGGAGAACTAGTTCCCACTGTTAAGCCTATGGGACAATTATACCAGGGTTAAGACAACTCCAAATTATCTATTTGAAACACGGCCTCAATTAAAGATACAAATATATGAGAAACCTTCCTATCATACCCTGATCTGGACCACATACAAGGGTGCACCCCTCTCATAAGATCTCACACTCTGTAAGTCGTATTCTGTACTCTCACTACGCTCTATGGGGAAGAATTCATAACGAAGTAGGCGTAGAGCCTTGAGAACCCACTGGCCTGCCTCCCATGTTAAAGTCGTACATCAATGCAACCAAAGATTCCTATAATCTCAATGATGCCACCTAGCGGGAATACTGTGTGCCAGTGGATTTTCAAAGATCTAAGCCTGGTTGGTTGAGAATTCTTCTCCCATAGAGCGCAGTGAGAACCTTGTACAGATTACGACTTAGAGAGTGTGAGATCCTATGAGAGGGTTGCACCCACGACCACAGCCAGTGCATTTACCCAATGTTTCTATCGTGTTTGATCTCGAATGGCACGCTTAAGTTAATGCTTTGGATTTTATTTTAGTATGTGCAAGCTAATTATATCAGCAGGATAGGGTGATTCACATATGCAACACCAGAAGACTACTATATTGAGATCACCACAGATAAATATGACTTTAACTAAAGGTAATTCACATGTGAAACAATCCAGCCAGCATTAATCACGGATCTTTTTGAGCAATGTACACATATCTTCTCGCTTTCGGATCCTCCACATTACACGGCAATCGCCTCATATCCCAGGCCCATTTTTTTATTCGCTTTGGTCCTTGACACTAGCGCTGATTAACATGAACTCATCTCTGGGTCAATATGACACCAAAGTATGAGTGACTGTATTCAATGGAGCATGGAATAGATCTCTTTTTTATTCAACTATTCATTTGGTCTAACGGGGTAAAATAAATACTAAATGACCCTAGGTGAGACTCAATTTGGATTTAGGTAACTTAGCCCCTACAGTAAGCCAATATATTCGCTTGGTTACTGCCTCGCATAAATCACTACATACATGGGTCTTGTTGCATAAATCCCCACATAATCTGGCTCCACAGAATATCGAAGATGAACTCCTTTTAAATTCTAACTTTGAAATTCAGCTGCACACATATGTTTTAAAATTACACTAATTCCTTCATCTAAAGAGGAATAAATGCACAATATTGACTGGTTTCAGATACAAGCGGTCATATGCCCCGAGGAGTCAACTCCAAAGAGCATACAAATGCTTTTATCTGAAATCAGTCTTTACTGTATTTATCCTCCTCCTTTTCCTTACAAGTGCGGTACCCATATTAGTTCATTTTAAGTACGCACTATTTTTTCATACGCACTATTTTCCCTTATGCGCCTGGTTTTGCAGCCAGGAGCATACAACATATCGGTATGCTACGGAAATGTAGATACGCGCTGTCAATGTTTTTTTATGGACACTATCTATTAAGTGGATAATTAAAAAACATAGCCACCACGCTGCGGACACTACGCTCTGAGAATTGGACAGCACGCTACAGTTTCCTTTGGTGACACCCTGGGATAATGTCACATCACTTTATATTCTCTAATCAAAAGACATGGGGAAACACTCATAAAGGGTATCTGTGGTACACCTGGAAGGCGGATAACAAATCATTTCGTATTACAGTAAATTATTTCAACCTGTGAAAAGAAGTAATTTGAGGGCATGGCCAACCATTGTACGGAGCCGGCAAAAATAATCCTAAATATTGGGATGCTCTCTTCGAATGTATTTGGGATATTTGTGAATAACCAGTGATTAAAGTCGTCTTAACGTAAAGTCAGCCATATTCAGTTCTATTCGTCTTTGCTGTGTTTTCAGGAGATACGGATTACAAATCTACAGACTGTGGAATCAAAGTATTGTCAATATAAAGGTAAGGCTTGTTGATTAATACCTTAAATAAGACAGATTCAACGAAGAGAGTTCATAATGTTGTATCATGTTCCCAAATACGAAACTATTGTTATCACATGTGTGTGAATGTCAGTTCTAGTCTGAGTTCTCTTACAATATCATTTGGCTGCTTTAGATGTTGCGCATTTTGATGAGTACATATTTCTGCTGCAAATATTCAATTGTTGTGAAGTGTCGATGTGACCCTAATAAATTAGACACATCTATCATGCAGTCTTCCCTCGAAATAAGAGGTTTCACAAAGCTAGATACACATGATGATGTTATAATGTAACGTCAGACCGAACAGAAACAGAGGATATATCACAACTTTACCACATTTTACAAATAAGGAGCTTGGTACACTTATAAACCATGGCCAACCGAGAAGTATGATAATTATTAACAGATCTGACAATAAATTACTTTAGAAATGTATATTTCACTTATTCGTTCGGATATATTAACTTTATTTCATAACATTGTCCTACCAATCAAACCTGGCCAAAGTCTATCAACAACATAGTTTGATTAGACATTTGTGTGCCCACCAATAATCACAGCATGCGAAACAGTCATCTTAAGTTCTATACTTGGTAACCACCACCTACACTCGCCAAACGAAATACTAAATATGTTCCCTGTGCAATCCATGCAATCAATACAGTACTGACTCACCACACACAATACTGAATTTGTCATCTGATATTTTACATCGTCATCAAACAGAGGCAGTTAACGGTAGGTAAACAACGCCACCTCTAGGATTCCGCACGCACTACATACCCCTGCCTCAGGACCCACTTCCGGTTACACTTTCCTCTCCTATTCAGTTAAACTGTCGAGTTACAACGCCCTTCCGTAAGACCTCTACCCCGCTCCTCTCCTAGTCAGAATATCGAGTAGTGCCATTTTCCATCCCTCCTCTTCTAGTCAACCAGAGTGTATTGTAATGTCCCCTCCTAGTCAGTCAGTTTTGAGTTATGTTCCCTTCTATCACCTCTCCTACTGAATATTGAATAGCGCCACCTTCTTACACTGCTCCTCTCCTAGTCAGTTAAAGTGCTGAGTAGCGCCATTTTCCATCCCTCCTCTTCTAGTCAACCAGAGTGTATTGTAATGCCCCCTCCTAGTCAGTCAGTTTTGAGTTATGTTCCTTTCTATCACCTCTCCTACTGAATATTGAATAGCGCCACCTTCTTACACTGCTCCTCTTACACTGTTAAGTTGTGCCATCTTCCATCCCCACTCCTCTGCATCCCCACTCCTTTACTAGTCAGAGTGTTGAGTAGCATCACCTTCTATCCCCGCCCCACTCCTAGTCAGAGTATTGAATAGCATCATCATCCATACCTGCCCCTCTCCTGGTCAGTCGGACTTCCATCCCCACCCCTGTCCTAGTCAGAGTATTGAAAAGCATCATCTTCCATCCCCCACTCCTCACCTAGTCAGAATATTGAGGAGCACCAACTTCCATCCCTCCTATCCAAGTCAGTCAGATTGTTCTGTAATGCCCCCTTCCATTCTCCCCCTCCTAGTCTGTTAGTGTTGAGTAGTGCCACCTTCCATCCCCTGCCCCACTCTCCTAATGAGACTGTTGAGTAGCGCCACCTTCCATGCCCACTCCTCTCCTAGTCACTCATATTATTGAATAGCATCATCTTCCATCCCCACCCCATCGTAGTTGGAGTGTTGAGTAACACCACCTTCCATCCCTCTTCTCGTAGTTAGAGTGTTGAGTGGCACCACCTTCCATCAGACCCCATCCCCACTCCTCTTCGTAATCCCGCTAGGGGTGCCCCGGCTTACACCCAATACGCCGCAAAGCCCTCTGGGATTGTGCTTCAGCTTGGCTGCTTTCACAGTGGCGCCCTCCTTCGCTTACACTCCCATCAGATGCTGTAGTCGTGGAGATAGTAAACCTTATTTCCCCAAACCCTGCCTCTTCCCTGGCAGCGCCACTGGCTTGACGAAATTAAAGAGCAATTTCAACCAAGCTTTATAGTTTGGCTGCCCTTAGTGTTTTCGCTGTTTATTTTCTATTCTTATCTTTAGTTGTAGTTGCCTCGGTGTAAGGAAATCGAATAATAAAAAAACATTCCGTCAAAATTCGGAAATATCGGAATTCCTTGTTTGCTAGGTAGGTTTTGGCTTTCCCTTTTTTGAGATATCTATCTCATTTTGCTTGTGATTCATTGATTTATTTTCGTGATAAGTTTTCTTTCTTTTCTACGAAAAGAATTTCGTAAAGAGGAGAAACAGCTTGAATGGCGAAGACACTTTCTTTATATTGCCATTACAGATTATACAAAAAATTAAGCGGACATAGACGCTTAGATCATCAGCATGTGATACATACCAATAGAATTGATGCCTGTTAAGCTCAGCTGGGAGGGTATCACTGGGAATCTTCGACATAATATGATTTTAGATTAGGTTACCCATCGAAGAAAATCTAATGGTAGTATGGGGAAGTATGTACATAATACAATCTCAAGGAATTTTGATATATTCGCTAGTTATTTAAAGCCTTGCATCCTATCCTTAATTAGATGACAGATTCAGTAAATCCATATTATAGGTTACATCTGCAAAGCCTTCCTGCTTAAAATGTAATTTACTGCCTGATTGTAAATATAATTTGATTGTAAATACATGTTCTTTATAATGATGAATACTTCGCTATATTCATTTAAACATATATCAGACTGCCAGAAATATCCATTTTTTAAGATATTTTAACGTATTGAAAATTGCAGTTTTTTTCAAGTAGGGCAAAGATAGAGCAGAACAATAAGTCACTCAAGAAAAAAATACTTGATTTATCCCGATACTATATATATGTAGGGATGTCTGCATTCATGCATAAAGTGAATACAGACTCTAAGACAATATACTATGATGAAGTATAGGGGACAGAGCCATTGTTAGTTCATGAAGCAGTCACTAGGTGGTCGGGGGACAAAATCTGTATTCTGGCTCTTTGTTTTTACTATATTCAGCTGCCTTTCAATGTTCTACCAAGATTCCTATGACTCTCTACACCGATTCCAGAGCAGGAAGATATAAGGCTAAAACCCAGAACATGATGTTTTTCACATGGAACACTTTATTTACATATGTGAGAAAGGCAAGAAAAGTGACATTTCCCAATTATCACTCACTTCGTTTGCACCTCCATTAGTGAGGAACAGCTACTTTTTCACCTCCTTTTGTGAAGAACACCTACTCGGGGACGTCATGGCGGCGCCCATGGATCATAGGCTATATGCCGTATACTTCGGTGGTGCGCCTTCTGTCAAATACCCTTAGTCCTGTTACAGGTAAATTGACATGAGCCACAAGACACCTGTCTATGTGTTTTTTAAATAATAATGCACAGATGGTGTCCAGGGTCCTCTATCTCAGGCCTGCAGCCCCCCATCCCCCTCGGTACGCTACGTGATATGGTAGCTTCATGCTTTCATTTGGCTTCATCCTAGGAAAGCATGAAACAACCAAATCTCTGATGTCCCCAAACCCTCTCAATCTAGTTCTTTATTAGTGTTACTCACAGAAGCTCATAGCAGTTCACTGATTACCGGACATTTTATCTCATATGGCAGTCGTCTATACTATGAGTTCTGTCAGCAAAACACACTAGAGTGTTGCTCAGTCCAGGTACACGACAGTACTAGTACATGAGGCACCTGTCAGCCTTCCCGTGTGACTATTGCAGAGGGCGGACATAATCTCCTGTCAGATGTACTTTTTAGCTGGTGCGAGAGGCAGGTATATGAGGAGAGTGCTTTACAGTGGGTCTTACTGCACAGAACTTCCCTTATTCATAGAGCTACTCAGAACAGCTCAGAACAGCACTGAACAGTTTAGAACATCGGAGCAGCCCGTAGTGCTCAGTTCAGAGTAGCTCAGGACAGCACAGAGCAGTACAGAGCAGCACGGAACAGTGCAGGGCAGGGCATAGCTGCACAAAACAGCTCAGAACAGCCCTGAACAGTTGAGAACATCAGAGCAGCCCGTAACAGCTCAGAGCAGCACAAAGCAGCACAGAGCAACACAAAACAGCACAGATCAGTACAGAGCAGCACGGAACAGCACAGAGTAGCGGGCAGAAGTGCACAGAACTGATCAGAATAGCCCATAATAGTTCAGAGCAGCTCAGAGCAGCTTGAAGCAAAACGGAATAGCACAGAGCAGACCAAAAACAGCACTGATCAGCGCAGAGCAGCACAGGGCAGCACGGAATCCCGGTGTCCTCTAATATCTGGCTCACTTTAATAAGTGAATAATGGAAAACGTGGTTACTGAGCCCATAGGGCTGACTGTTTGAGGTCTTTTATAACATATTTACCTTATGCAGAGAGACGTAATTGTATTACAAAAGGCAGAGAACAGCTGCCCAACAGGTTATGTCACTACGTTTACTTATCATGTTTGTACCTAAATAACACGATAAAACACCATTTCTTTTAAATTTGTGAAGTCGTTGATTCACAACCTGTTGACCTAATAACGGTGCTCTTTCACTACAAGCAGAGTGCACTCTTAGCAGCGGGTATAAAACAATATATATACTATCTATATACCCCTTACTCGCCACACCTGTGCTTGCATGTTCTTCAGTTTTGCAGGTTATGACTATGCAGGTATCCACTTGCCATGCCATGCAAGAACAATCACTTGAGAATAACAGAGAAGTTGGACCTATTGGCATTAAAACATCATCTGTCCATTCTCACCTTATGGAAAAGGTTCCCTGCCAATTATTTGCAGATCTTACTGTCAATCAATCATAACCACGCCTACTTTGGTTCTCATCTGAGGCTAGCTCCTCCCCGTTTAATCACAGCTAATGCACCGTCACCAATTAAGGAGTGGCTGGGGATCCTGCGTGTGTCAGCTACTTCCTGATTGACCGTTAGACATGAAGGTAGTAAGTTCTGAGCACGGCATGTCAATGCTCGCCTCGCCAATCACAACCCTGTCCGGACATGTCATTGATTTTATTATGGAATATGATGTCACTGTGAACGTGGTTCTAGCCCTATCGGTAAAGGTCAGAGACCTAAAGAAACAGTATGTTAGGCTTCACAAACAGTAGTTAAGGTAAAGTGAGGAGTGGCAGTTGAATTATGCATTATATATATCTAGTTATTGCTCAGACAGTCTTAACCCTTTAAAGGCCATAAATGGAACAGATAAACAAGCTTTGAAAGACGACACTGGGACCAATGAGTGAATGAATCGAGGGCCTCATACATGAATAAGATGGCGTTTTTTCGTGCTTTTAGGTATATATGTGATGATAAATAAAGATATTCTCAGTCTTTTGGAGCTTAAAAAACATCCCTCCAACTCCGTAATCGGGCCGTATTTCATGTAATACAAAACTCCTTAAAAGATCACACCGAAAGGCTCAGTAACCACGTTTTCTGTTATTATTGCTACACAGCAAGCCAGAGTCTAATTTGAATGCTGACGAACAAATCAGCCTCTTTTAATTATATGAGATTACTCTCCAGAAACGGGACAAACATTTGACAAGGGGCGAGAATCACTACCTTTACCGGAACTATTTTTATTCGCTGGTACCCGGTGTTTGACGGCCGCTATTTGCGCCAGGAACCAGCTTTGAGCGGAAGACGCGCGGGGGACGCCCAGGGGACGCGCGGTATCTGGCTGACTTCCGGTGTACGGCGCTCTGGCGGCAGGAATCACGGCGGATTATTTCCAGGCGCGTTCCTCGTCCGGACACATAGTTTGTCTCGGAGATAATTAGAAATCCCGATCACTGCGCCCTCTCGGGAGGATGACGGTAACGTGGCGCGCCTCTCACAACCTGCCGGTGAAAATAGGAACTGCAGTCAGCATATACGCTTGTCAAGTAGGCAGGCGCCAGTTCTACTTGGATTACGTTAAACATACAAGCATGGCAGGCCCTGACTCAATCTCCTCATTCCAACCCAGCGACCACCGACCCCTAGAGGGAATTGGCATAACCAAACCCGAGCAGCTCCGAGCAGCTCTGAACAGCTCTGAACAGCTCCAAGCAGCTCACATAAGGGTTCCCGCCTAAAAGCACCTACACTAGAAAGGCATTATCTGAATACAATCTGCGCCCATATGAATATCTTATTCGAATCCCCATGTCGACTTTCTTCCGGAAATATAAAACCCTGGCCATATGTTTGCGCATTGTGTCAAGTCTCATGACATTTACTCCCTGCACACCCCCACTGTGAAGCTCACGTTCTTCTCTCCCTGAGGTAAATGTGACATTTATGTGGAGCGTGGAAGGTGTTATGCCAGCCAATAACACAAACACATTTTATGTGCAGCGTAAAAAATGTGTTTCTGTCGTCCAATCATGCAAACATAATTGAACACATCTGCTTATTGAATCATGAAGCAAGCATTATGGAAACTTATACTCTATCTCGCCCCTGGATATTAAATCATCATAGGAAAAAATATACCTAAGGATTATCAAATTAAGTGCAACCGCAGGTATTGCGTAGTATTCATGGGTAACATCAGAGATGATCTGTCCAATCACAGGCCAGGACTTGTCCTCTCTGCCAAAATGGCAATATGACGATTCTAGCTACCATAAACACTCAGTATATGATGAAGTTATAGAATGTGGTGAGTTAAAACCTGAATAACATTGAGGAATCTATAGCAATAATCACCCTCGTAACCTGACAATACTACGCCGTGGTCGTGGCAGAGTGATGTGATATGACTTCATAATTCACTGAACAATCCGCGGCCAGGATTTGAGAAAGTAAACAAGACATCAACATGGAGATTTAAATGTTCATAACTGGATTTACATAAGCAATCCGAATTATTCTTATAATGTAATGCTACCCTACTGTCCATGAATGGGGTGAAATAAATACAGAATTGCATAAATAAACAAAGCACCACGAGATTGGATGCGCCATAATCGTACCAAGCTTTGCCTCGTGAAATCCAGAAACAACCAAAACTTGTGGCCTACCTAATCCTCCTGACTCCTCTGACGCAATTCCTTATCAGTATATCACTTAAGGATGTTAATTCTATGATGTAAGTTGTTTACGTAATCAATTCCATGCCAGTATTGGATCTAATGCACGAGGCTTTGAGTAATACAAAAATGCTGATTCACGGATTCTACGCATGGAAATTAACATTTCCTAGCACATATTTTAGGATCTCTCCAGGGTTTTAGGAATGGCTTACGGCGGCTCTCACTTCTTAAGCAGCAGCTATGCAGTAAATTCTCTGTACGGCTCTGAGCAGATCTGTGCGACACCCGGCCGTTTTTGTGTGGCTCCGAACTGAACTGATGAGATGTGTGAATCCTAACAGAAGTGAGCGGTTTAGTGTGAATCCGAGCGGGTTCTGGCAGTTCCAAGCAAATTCTCGCGGTTCCGAGCAGGTACCAGCAGGTTTCCAAGTCTCCGTGCAGTTCTGTTTGGCTGTGACCAGTTCTGTGTAACTATGAGCAGTCCTTAGGAGAAACCAAACGAGAGTTAGTTGTGTTGTTGTTTATCGCACGACGGCAATGTCGTGTATTACTGTTCGAGGCAAAGCCGAGTGCAGTGATACACGTCTTTGCCAGAGTGTGATAATTAGTAGAAACCGAACGAGAGTTAGACTTGACAATGTTTATGCCACTCTGGTCAGGTCTGCTTTTCACTACACTCGGCTACGCCTCGTGTAGTAATACACGACCTTCCCGTCGTGGCATAGGCATTGACCAAGTCTAACTCGAGTTTGGTTTCGTATTTATCCTACCCCGTCTATGCTTTTGTAATACTAAAAGATGAATATTGAGTCAAGGACCAACAGAACTTTTTTCATAGTAGCTGACATCTTGTTCTCTGATTGGTCAATATTGTTATTACTCTAGTGGCATAAAAACACTTTATGTCACGGCCTGCCACATAAAATTTCCCTATGTCAAGTCTATGGCGGTTTTTAATTAGGGGTAGGATAAACAGCACGACTAACTCGAGTTTGGTTTAGAATTTATCTTACCCTGTCTAAATTACTTCGACAAAATAAGAAATAACATAAAACTCACTGATAATCAGTGATAATCATTGGTCACTTTTCAAATGACGTCATTTGACAAAGTACTGTATCCACTAGAGCGATAAATTTCATTTTCCTGCACCGTAGACCAAATACAGTCCTCTAATGTTAAGCCAATGGAGTTTTTTATTAGGGGTGGGATAATATGAGATTCTGAGCAGTTTCATGCTGCACAGAATAGGTCTATTCGCTCTGAGCAGTTCTATGTGACTATCAGCAAGTGTTTTTTGTTGTTGTTGTAAACTTTCTCTTTATTGAATCTCTTGGTATTTACATATTTATATCATGTTTATTCAGTTCAAAGCAGTCCTATGCGGCTCCGAGCAGTTCTTTGTGATCATGAGTAGTTCGGTAGGCCTCTGAGCAGGTTTATACTGCTCTGAACAGCTTTGTACGACTCTCTTGATGGTTCTATGTGCCTCTGAACAGATCTGTATTGCTCTGAGCAGTTCTGAGCTCCATGCAGCTCTATGTACGTCTGAACAGGCCTGAGCAGTTCTGTCCACATCAGAGTAGCTCTGATCTACGAGGAATTCTACAACCAGAAACAGAGAGTATTCCCGTTAGGTTCGGTCCAATGCCTCACGGGCCGGATGCACCAGCCCGAAAACGTCACAGAATAGAACTGTTATTCTCTTTGTGTGGCAGGATATCTTTCTATGCTCAAAGGGTAAGACATCTTTTTACACCTAAAAGGCCCGGTACTGTTCGGCTGCTTTGGAGCCTTCTCAGCTTCGGCAGCTGTAGTCTTTGTCTATTTCAATTGAGCTTCCTGAAGCATTTCCCTGATAGGCTTTCTTAGCGCAATGCTTTTAGTTAAGAGACACATCTGAGGAACAGTTTTCCAGCAATGGAGGCATTATTATGTTACTATGCGCGATTGTCTCACACTTACAAGTCATGTTGTATGGATTCCACACAAAACATGACACAAAACAACCTCTAGTCCACAAAATATGGTTAGTTTGGCATTTTATAATTGGGAGTGGTTTACATGACACCTGTAATCCTAGGGCGTTGTGTATCGTCCTACGCTCTTAGGAACATCAATTTCCGTTTAGTAATGAGGAGAAACCAAACGAGAGTTAGTTGCGTTGTTTTTTATCGCACGACGGCAATGTCGTGTATTACTGCTCGAGGCGAAGCTGAGAGCAGTGATACTCAACATTGCCACAGTGCGATAAACAACATGACTAACTCGAGTTTGGTTTAGAATTTATCCTACCCTGTCTAAATTACCTCAGCAAATTAAGAAATAACATAAAACTGATCAATAATCAGTGATAATTATTGGTTGCTTTTCAAAAGACGTCATTTGACAACTGTATACCACTAGAGCGATAAATGTCATTTTCCTGCACCATAGACCAAATACAGTCCGCTAATGTTAAGCCTATGGAGTTTTTTATTAGGGGTAGGATAAAGGTAAGTACCTCGAGTAAGTAATTATCAACCAACGTTTCCGAGATTATGCCTTCATCAGGTTATGAATATGAATACCATATTATTATATACCTGTGTCCGAATGTCTATGAAATACTGCCCGGTGCTAGGGGTGCAGTAATAATAATGTTCGTGCCCGCTGTGAAAGTAACTTAATAATTCATTAAAATGTTTTTTTTTCATCGATTTAAGGTATACAATAATAAGCAAACGTCCTGACTGTAGACGAAATGATTCTAGTTCTCGGTCAGTCATCGATTTCATACTGCCTTCCGCCTATGGCGTCAGGCAGTATGATATCGACGACTGACCTTGAAGAGGAACCGTTTCGTCCACAGTAAGGACGTTTCCTAATATTACAGCTCCCTCCTCCACCTCACCCCAGTGCGTGACTATGCCTGGAGCATTGCCGGATCTCCGAGCAGGGTTTTACTGAGATGGCTGGCAGATCAGAGTGGCATCATATTACTCTATCATGCCCAGGCAGCCTTCCTAATGGCATAGAGCAGGGAACTTCCACTTTCCCTCGGGAGAATAAAATATGCAATATCAGCAGGTATCATCAGCAACTTAGGACTCGGGTGTGGTGTACCGAGTGTGGCCATGTCTGATATGGGAAGCAGGAGGAACAGGATAAACCATGGACAGTTGAGCGAGGTATCAATGCATACCCAGGATTGGATCTTATTATATGCCGAATGTCTATGAAATACTACCCGCTGCTGGGGATGCAGTGCAAATAATGCTCGGGCTCACTGACACGTAGTGAATCAGCTATGAATCGATGATTTAATACGTGAATAAAGTTGCGCATGTTTGTGTTCTAGGTGTATAATTGTAAATTAACGTAGTGACCGAGTCGTAGGGATCTTATTCTAGGCCTTTTTCACATAAGTAAGTATTTTATGAAATAGAAAACACCTCAAACGACCATCACCACGGGCTCAGTAACCACATTTTTCTTAATGCTATGAGAGTTTGGCTTTCGCAGTTACTCCGGAGCTAACCATAAAGTGCGTATGCGGTGCATGGGGGAGGATTTTTTAAAAAGATTTAGCGTAGGAGATGGGGATAAAGTTTTCCAGAGATTTTGGGTACGTACGTTATCGATAGCCCATAGGGGGCAATCTTCAATTGTAAAACCATTTCGCTTTATTTCCCACACTAGATGGATTTACATTCGAGAAATACTACACGGGGGATCCATGGGGAACAGAGGACCTGTGAACTTTACATTCTCGCTCTCCACCCACTTCACCATAACCCTCCCGTTCTGTGTCATAAACCTGCCCGATCCAGATGCCTCCTCTCTGCAGGCAGGCTATAAAATCCCGCCTAGCCCTCGCCTAACCTTCCCGGCCACAGTTCAAAGGCCGCGTGTGACGTATAATTGCTGCTCCCTCCGCGAGCTGCTCACACAGACCACGTGACCGCCGCGCGCGCCCCCTACCGGCCGCCCTCGGCGTTACTGAGGCTCACAAGAGACTCATCAGCCAAGTGTGTGGCTGGGCTTTGATCCCTGTCTGAATGCCACTCTCCATACTGCAGCACTCACCCTCACACTCTCTTAGCCACACAATGCGGACTTCCGCCATCTAGACCTTATATTCACAGAGTAAGGGCCACCTTTGTCTAGATTCTATATCTACACAGGGATGGCTTCTGTGGCATAGGTTCTATATTCACAGAGTAAGGTCTTCCTCGGCTAGGTTCTATAACTAGACACTGGTGACGTGTGTGGCCTTGGTTCTATATTCACACAAGGGTGGCTTCTGGGGTATACGTTCTATATTCACAGAGTAAGGGCTTCCTTGGCCTTGATTCAATATTCACACAGTGGTGGCTTCTTATGCACAGGTTCTACTATATCCACAGACCTTTGGCTTCTGTGGCCTAGGTCATATATTTTCACACAGTGGTAGTTTCAGTGGTAGTTTCCACGTTCTATAATCATATAGTTGTGGCTTTTGTGGCCCAAGTTCTATATTCATACAGTGGTGGCTTCCATGGCCTAGGTTTTATATTTACACAGTATTCGCTTCCCAGACGTGGTCTCTCACATTCCCAAAATAGGGACTTCCATGTATGGTCTATTTTCATACTGTTGTGGCTTCCCCTAAATGGTTCCCATATTCACAGTGAAATAGGTTTCCCAACCTAAGGTCTTTCATTCACTGTATAATGGTTACTCCAGGCTAAAGTTTATATACTGTTTTCCAAAAAATCTCTCCTAAAAAATCAGTGGTGTCGGGGGATTTATTTTCGCATCCTCATGCTTTTTGATTTTTGAAGAAAAAGTTGTGCAGTCGTACATGGGACTCTACACATGCCTCGTCACACATTCCTCATAAAGTTTATATACTGGCTTCCCTGTTAGGATTAGTAATTCAAGAACTGATTGGAACTCTGTCTCTCGGTATAATGGCTTATGATCGTAATCCTTCACCTTCCCTTCGCATGACGCTGTGACCATTTCAAAACCTTGTGTTTCCTGCTATTTACCCAATATATAAATCTCTATAGACTCAACATGGTGTGACTTAATGCCACGGTTAAGCTATAAAATATGTATATATGCAACGCATGACATATGAAGTTAAAGCCATCATTCAATTTCATATGATTGTTTACATGGCGTTTTCTGCTCCAGATATATCCCAATTTTCCCGCTTTGTGATATCATTACATGAAGACAATTCACACCATATATAAACAACCATATGAACTTTCCTGAGGTTCCTTGACAGTACTGGCATGGCGCTGGGTGTCCTGTGTGGCTGCACCTTTATTTTCACCTGTTTTGCATGATTATCTCATTACTGAGTACACGTCAGAACAATACGACAGCTATTCTGAGACTGACAAGCAATAAAGAGGTGCTGTAATGAAGCTTACTTTAAATTGCGATCTGCTGGAGATGAATTGCTCCCTAATATCTGTGAGCTGTTTATCAAGTAGAAATACGTGAGGTGATGAAATAGTCGACCTCATTAGTCACTAACTGAGGTCTCGATGATATGCACTTATAACTAGTACGTATACATTGTTTACGTATCGGAGATGGCAGTTGTCGATTTTTCCTTTTCAGTAAAACTATAATTTTTCTTGTGTAAATCAAAGATGATATTAATGTGCCTCATTAACACCAATGAGAACTGATTTCCACGTCCAAACATACCCTCAGCCCCATGTGGTGGCTGATGCTCCCTCAGGCAGCCGATTCCACATGAACAATATTTCCAATTAGTTCCGACCCCAACTGGCATCCCTGAAACAGGAAGGATACAAGGGAATAGTGCTACTACAAGTGACCCCTGTTGAGATTTTACATTTTACAGTAATTACAGGTCTGAACATAGGCAATATGGAACTTTATATGTAAAGACCCCTCACCAGGTCCATTTCTATTACTCAAAGCGGGGCATATCAGCATGGGTTTGAATCTGTGAATGTGGAAGGGTCCTCTATGCTTTAAGTCGGGTTATCATCCGCCCTCTCAGAGAAGGTCCCCGCTAAGCCTCGCTTATCAGACGAATGCCTCGTTTAAATTTGCCGAAACTTATCTCCAGAATCTGTATTAAGTCATACAAATCTGAAAGTGGTATCATTATAGTTTCTTTCTTTCTTTGTTTTACATTCACTAGTGCAGAGCTTTATTAATTATTTCGAGTATAGCACAATTTCATTTACAAGTGTGTCAATCAAACATGTAAACTTTCCCACGACGCACATGTGACTCTCCAACGCCGAGCAAAGATCCCCAATGTCCTTTTTGAAATGTAGCTGTATTGTAATAAACTAACCTTGATAGAACTTAACTATTTAGATCTAGTAAAATTATAAAATGTGTAGTACCAGATATCTTTTCCGACAAAAAATTACCTTCGAGGTGTAAAACACCATCCTTTCCTATCCTTGTTTCAAAGTAAATAGCAACATCTTTTGACTCACTCTTTGTTGAACCAATCTATTTAAGTATACTGCTGTATGACCTTGATGACGACCTTGTACCCCGCTGTCTCCTTGACTTTACACAGAGCACGATGGTCTCAAGGTGAACACCATGGCATCGTTCGAGCCCAAGGTGTATGTATACCGCTGTATGACCTTGATAATGACCTTGCACTTCGCTCTCTCTTTGACCTTGCACAGAGCACGACGGTCTCAAGGTATGGCATCGTACGAGGTCAAGGTGTATCTGTACTGCTGTATGACCTTGACAATAACCTTGCAACCTACTCTCTCCTTGACCTTGAACAGAGCACGACGGTCTCAAGGTGAACACCATGGCGTCGTACGAGCCCAAGGTGGAGCTGCGGCCGCGGGTCTTCTTCCTGCGGGTGTCGTACGTGCGGTGTTTTCAGATCCCGGGGGTGCCGGTGACCACGCCGCCGCCGCCCGACCTCTCCTGCCGCACCTTCCGCCCCAACATCGTGCGCGACCAGTCGTGCTGCGGCCTCATCAGGCTGCACTTTGAGGGCGTGACGGAGACGACCAGCCTCGTGTCCGAGTGGGCCGCCAAGACCGGTGAGTGGTCGTCCTTCCCTCAGTACTCATAAAGAAGGAGCATAACGAAGACAAAGCCATGTACATATGATAAGTAAAGAAGTAGTAAGAGTTGATAGTACACATTTCTTTTTTGAAAGATGTATTGTACACTGATGTTGGGTCAAAAGACCAGAGTAAACTAAAAGAACAGAAAGGATGAGACATGGAAAAGTCTGTGTTAAGAAACATGGTTGATATGAAAGGAAGTATTGTACTCTAAATGTAAATAATGTAAATGTTTGTCCTGTAACTGTATTTACTGCGTTGCTATCCGCGTAGAAGATCGTCAGGGTGCTTGGTCCCGAAAGTATGCTCTGTCGTTAAAAAAAGTCTGAACAACGTTTATATCAATATTCCAAGGTATATGGGATAAGAGAAACAAGTTCCAAGTGAAAGAATCTCGAGGATTGCAAAAGCCCTGGCGGTTTTTTAAAAATTTGACCTCCCTTCCACAATCGTAAATTTTCTAATACGAAGATTACCTAACTTATTTCGATCTGTTCTTTAAATATAAAAATAAGAAGAGGGTGGTGTTAATAACGATGTATAACAGAATAATGCAGATTTCTTTCCTCACGGTTGAAGCCGTTCTGCGCTCATCTAATTACTTTACGCTAGTGGCACATGGGGCGAGGCGACTTTAATTACATATAACATAACTCTACATGGTTCATTCCTCCAGGTGTGAAACCTTTCTGTGCCCATCTACTTGCCGTACCACAGTGGTACATGGAGCGAGGCGACTTTAACGAGCGGATGGTCTACAATGGAGAGTATTGTGTGGGTGATGGCACCAATGCACGGCTCAGCCTAATGTACCTATTACGGTAAGTTTCCAAACATCTTATTCATACATCTATTCATAGATGAGCCCTTTATTCACACAGTAGTGGTCTCCAATACATGGGGACTAGATTCATATATTAGTGGCTTCCCATCCATAGACCCTGTATCTACTCCATACTGGCTTCGAATACATGGGGCCTATATTCACACAGATGTGATTTCCCATGCAGTAGTGGATTCTCACACTTGGAGACTATACTCATACAGTAGTGGCTTCCCATACATTGGGACTATATTCATAGAGTAGTGGCTTCCCATACACTGGGACTACATATACAGTAGTGGCTTCCCATACATGAGGACTATATCCACACAATGACGGCTTACTCCACATGGGAAATATACCCAGACATAGTGGCTTCTCATAGATGAGCCCTGTATTCACACAATAGTGGCTTCCCATGCGTTTAGACTATATTCACTCAGTAGTTGTGTCCCCTACATTGGGACTATATTCATACATTAGTGGCTTCCTATACATAGGCCCTGTATTTATACGGTTGTGGCTTCTTAAATACATGTTGACTACAGTAGTGGCTTCCCCAACATGGGGACTATATCCACACAATAGTGGCTTCCAATAGATGGGAACTATATTCACATAGTAGTGGCTTCTCAGTCATGGGGACGAAGTGTTCAAAGTAGTTGTTACCTTCGCATAGGTCCTATATTCGTGAACAAAGAAACTGCTCCTTTTACCTGGTCTTTCATATTATATTCATAAAGAATAAAGATCTAGAACAATCAGATCCTTTTTGACATTCGCCCTTTAGCAACACAGTGCTTCGTCATACATTGTCTTGATTTTTCTCTGATGACCTTATTAACTACTGCATGCATTGGTGCATTGCCTCTTTCATTTCGTGGAAGGGGTATTGATTAATATTAGGAAGCAATGCAGCTCACGTTCTAAATTTAGTCTGTTAGATGTAATAAAATACTAGTCAGAGAGTACGACTGTGGGAAACTGCCATCATAAAATGAAGCGGCTCTAACAGTGACGCTCGCAGTGAATTGTTCGCTGATAACTGCTCACAATCTCTCACGTTGATGTTTCATCTTTTTTTGGTCTTATAGCATCATTAAACAGAGTATAGATCTTACTCTCAGTTGAATGCACATTGAAGCTTCAATAAAACAGACGTAGATCATGCTGCAGCTGCCTGTGCCGTTATACGACCTGCTCTCACGGCAACCTTAATGACTCATTTATAAGAGCTACTCAGTAAGAAGTGAGGAACACTGAGTCCCTCACATACAGTGAACTGCTCTGTCAATAAATCTCTCCCAGGATAGGTCCGGGAGGCGGCAATTCCAGTTTTTCGAAACCTTTTTCTTTTATAAATCCAAGAAAGTATAGACTTAGCCTCATTTACGGCAATCAAACTGATCAGTGGTAGCCCACAAATTTATCGGGAGGCAAAAACACGGTCAGTGGAAATAGACCTTGACAAGCAGAGCTCAGTGACAGCCAGCAATGAGGGAGGACTGGACCGTTCTGGTAGACTCCATGTCAGTGCAGTAATTAACGCCACCTTGTTTAATTATCGCTTCATTAATGCCAGAAATTATGCCAGCCTCAGAGGAGAAATCTGTGTGAATAACGGCAGGCAGTGCTTGACAGCATGTATCATGCAGTGGAGTCGGTTGTGTGAGAGGCCTGCTACAACTATCACAAGTAGAATGCGACCTGTTACACAATGTAGAAAAAGATTTCAATTAAATCTCTGAGACTGGGATTTTCACAAGTATTTATTTCACAATCATAATAAATCACCTCGATGTCCTGGAATTACTTCATTATGGTCAATTGACTGAGGAAATGTCAGCATATGTCGAGAAACAATGCAAATGAATACGGTTATTTCATTCATTAAGTCATTTGAGATCTCCATAATCAACTTCTAGGAAAATAGCATTGGTTTTATATTCTAAATAATCATCTGTACAAACCAGGTTACATATAGAAACGTTTCACTATTGTCCCACATAAGAAGGGTTTATATTCACCGATAAATCCCTTTGGCTTCTGCGTCGCAAACTGCATGTTTCTTCGGTTATTCCGATCGCGCAATGTCCGTATTTTGCGCCCGGCGAAAACAGAACGTTATAACATTGCCTGTAGAACAAACACATGTATGGTTTATTACCACAGTCCTACAGCTTCACGATATCAGCTACCAGCCTCCTTACACCAACACTGACATGGCCTTGTCTTATCTGTCACAGCCCGGCCGCCTGTTACCCCTCCTGTGCTATTACCCATTACTTCATAATCAAAACTGCTATCATAAGGTGGCCTTTTTCCATAGACTGACACAAAACAGTGGTGTCCCCTATGTGAATTATCGGATAGTGACGTAATTATGGGTTTCTGCAAAACACTAACGGAAACAGACGTAAATATGATGACCAATACTTTGGATGATATTTGTGCCCTCGGTGCCATGTTTCTGCCAAAATTAAATATAAAAAAACTCAAAGTTTTGTCATGATGATTTTGTCAGAAAGTGGTGCCATAAAACGGCCAAAATTGGAAAACCGTCCGGTCGTGGCTTTTTGTTGTTTCTGTTTTCACTTGCCGGTTTCTGACATAAATGATAAAAGATCTGTCTGTGGTGGCTGACAAATACATCGCAGGCTAAAATACGCAATAGATGGCCATGTGGACACAGGCTTCATGCAGGCCTTTGTGGGAACGTTGGGGGAGTCATGTCGTAGCGCCACCCCGCGTCGTCTCGTGTGACTTATTGAGTAACGCGAGATTCTCGTCCTTCCTGTCACGCGTGCGCAGACTGACGAGACAGGTATCACCACTTCCGGTCCCAATCCGATCACCACTCAGATCTGGTTTCCGGTGAGCAGGCCGCTAGGGAGCGCTCCTATCTCCGCTTGAAGGGAGGGGGCATTTGTGGTGACGTTTTTACAGCCATCAGTGCCACATGTATACTCTTATTGTTAAAACTTTAGTCCTGAGAATGCCCTGAGGTATTCCCCTGGTCAGTCCTGGAGATTTTTGGAGTTTGAATAAGAAAGGATAATTTTTAGAAGAAATAATATGTATATTTTCTTGATTTTTCAAGGTAACAATTTTGTAATACTAGTTAACTGTGGGTTGCTTTAAAATTTTACCTAGGCGTTGCTCCCGACATAACTGCTCGGGTACAGGACTGATTGAGTGCATACGGGTTCAGCGTTAAGACTTCTTAGGTACGATGTCGGATTGATGATAGGAAACCTCTGAAAACATAATGAATTCATTTGAAAAGGGTTTTCTCCTCAAATCTGATTTTGACGGAACTATGCGGTCTTCAGAAATTTACCAATAACCACCTACCTTTGACATGAGTTAGTAATGCTTCAGCAAATTGTATTTCATGTGAAAAATGGAAGGGAAAGTGAACTGGAAACAGATGAAGTAGACTTCTTGTTGGACAGTAGAAAACCACCTCAAATCTTGCCCCGTTGCGAGGCCATATAATTGAACTGTAGTGTTTCACCTATGTGTACCAGGCGACGCCACCACAACATCCACCAATCAGAACGCTCCGTGTGGCGGATGAATGTGAGAGAATTGTTTCAATTCGGGGAAATCACAGATTTGTCAAAATTGGAGAAATCCCCGATCGAGCAAACTGCAAATAAATGTTCTGTAAATATGTTACAGGCACATGCTTATATACACCCAATAAAGACAGCAGTTTCCTGCAGAAACGTATGTCCTGCTGAAGAAATATTACAAGAATTTCAAAACGACATGAACTTGAATTTTGGTGTTTGTTTTGGTTTGTCTTTTGTTCACTAAAGCGGATAATCCCTGGAGACAGTGAATGAATTAAAAAAAAATTAAACAAACAACTTCATGTGGCGATTACCTGCCTGTTATAGACACTAGTGTAATGGAGCAGCGCAAAACGAAGGTTTCACCAACAATAGTGTTATTGTATTCATACGCGACCTAACCACCGACTAATATTGCCATTTTGAATCGATTCGTGCTAGGAAAATAGTCCTACCTTTTTCATATTCACCAAGTTTATAAAAGAGAGTAAGTAATTACAAAAGATAGGTGAATGGCAATCAGTTTCTGTAATCATTTAAAATCAAGACAATATAGCGAATAGGATTCTAAAAGAAAATGAAAGTCTAATAAATAAGTTTTTGCATGATTCCCGCAAATGCCTACCATATGACGTCGGTTGGCACTATTTTTCCTGCTAGGCCATTGGATTTGTTTACAAACGTGTGTAGCAGAGGCGCAACGCTCTGATTTATTTCGCCAGATTTCGTTTGCCCATGGAACACTCCATAAGATATTTTTTTCTATTTCTCACAGAGTGTACCTGGATGGGAAGGCGGCCGACGGAGGTCCGGACTACTTCGACTTGCCGTTTGAATCGTTTGGCTGTACTTTACTCTGATGTCGTCGCAGTCTCAGCCTTCCTCCCGTCACGTGCTCAGACACGCCGGAAACCAGATACAGAGTCTCGTCAAGCCACGCCATCTCTCGTCTGTCAACGTGATTACAGCGGAATGCAAGCACCGCTCACAGACGGGATCTGGAGGCTCAGAATATACTGAGCGCCATTTCATACATATTCTACAGCATTCAGACTGATAAAGAGAAATGAATGATATTAATAACTCATATGCTGCTGATGATAAAGAAATCGTCAGATTATATACAGCACATTGAGACGAAGTTATGCGATGGTTCCCCTACTCCTTGATACATGGGACTGCCTGGTGGTTCTGGGTTTCCCAGAAAAAGGTAGGTTGCCATCAGTAGAATATAAAGAAGGGCAAGGCCTACTTTTTTAAGAAAGGGTGCTTTTTGCTTCATAGTCAAGTGTCAACTGGTAGAGTCTGGAAAATATGTAATTCTGAATCGGTCTCCGGAAATCATAAAGACATATAATATAGGAAAACTGGAACAGGGTAAACAAATTGAACTGTTACTTGGTTCTCTAGTCGATAATAGGTGCATAGTATATAAATTCTCTGGCTTGTTCCACTTGAGGGGAAGACTGGGGTCAGCAGCAGAGAATGATGATTATATCGTTTGTAGTTATATTGTTAAATGTAAACTGTACAGAATATCGGGATATCTAATTTAATGTAGAGTGATACATATGATATGTGTCACACTTACCAGACGTTCACAATGTATAGATACAAACAGATAGATGGTGTGTAGTGTACGGAAACACTTATCGTGATATTCCTGTTTTTGTCCTGGTAAAATGTACATGTGTATATGTTTTGTGAATAGAATTATTTATATGGTGGTAAAACTGAAAAGGAAAGTAGGTATGCATACCTCACAATTTAACACTTAGGTGGCCAACTTTGACACAGGATCATGGTATGTATCAAGGAAATATTGATGAAAATAGTCTCATATATGAATAAAGCAAGGTGGTCTTTGGTGACTTGGAATATGAAATGAACTGAAATGCATTGCTCCTAGCAATGGTCTTTATTTTACATCCTACATTAGGATGATAGAAATAGATTTGGGATTATTTGAGATGCTATTGATGTGTGTAAAACATGGTTCTGCCGTTCAGGAGCAAACTTGACAGGGATGCAAGTATTCCACTAGATTACTGGTATCTAAAATTTCAAGATTGATTTCTATAAAAATAAAAGTTCTGCAGTATTTACCAGTTATTTTATTGCATAATCTTTGGCAAAAAATATTGGTGATCATAATGAATGCTGGGTCATTTCCATTCACTGATCTTGCATCAACATGTAAAGTTTAGAGGCATAGCTTAGCTAGGTTTAGACCTTAAGAGTAAAGGAGTAAAAACTCGAACACAGAGTTCTATGTACTACTATGAGTCAAGAAACTTAACTGATTTATTGATAAGATGGACACATTGCAGGGGGTGGACATGACAAACTTTGCATCTGTGAGCTCGGGGCTCTCGTTGGCTATTGTACCAAAACCAAATAGGGGATGACCAAATCATTCTGGTTGAGCGGCTGTTCCAGTCTGTCGCACATATCAGGAGACCACTCATGATACTGAACAACTCAAGGTGTCATTGGTAGAGTGTTCTACCCCAATGTGGATGGACTAGGAACTAGAGCTGAACAATAATAGGGATAATACACATGTATATGCCATTCAAAACATGGCAGTCATGCTATAGACTTCAGAGGTGAAGAGACTAACCAAAATGGTATCTGTTCCAATTCAGTCAATTTGTTCACTAATAATCAAGGGTGATATGATTAATTTCTTCTCATAGAAACAAGTATTACCTGGCCACAATGATGGTTCCCAACTGCAGATCGGTGAGTGAAAATTGGTCAATGAGAATGGGCTTTATGGTCATTATCCATCAGGTAATTATTCGGCACTGATTTGAAGTCAGGAGCCACCAAGTGATTTTTTTCCCGGTATAATGATACAAGATCAGCGATTGGAAACAATCTGGTATTCGAAATGGTAACCAATAAGTAGGGCGAAGACCAACTTGGTTCGCGACCGACAAAATCAAATGCTTTAATTTTATCGGTGAGGATCAAGGTTTCAGCGGAGGATTCAAATCGGTATGGACCTGGAAAATACGGAAGAAACAATGCATGCATTGCACCCTCACCAATTAATTGATACCGACGTGCAGTCGGTGACCATTACCAACAGACCTTTAAAAGAGCTTGAATATTCAGTGCCATTTTCGTCGGCTAGTGTAAATTAGGATACATAGTAGGGTATGTCTGTGGGGGAATATGTTTTTTTACTCTCTAGCATGAAGTAACTACAAATCTGTTTGGGGGTGTATTTTCATATAACCAATAACTTTGAGGCCCGTAATCAATGGATTCAAAATCTGTATTAAATGGTTATAGTTTCTGACAGCTTAGAAACTGGGTAGTGGTTTACTGTGGCCCATACGTTTTCATAAATGCACATATCCCACAACTCTAAGGATGTTTTACTATAGTATTCAACACTGTCGTTCGTAGACATTTTATTTCCAACTTTTATCTAGACATGACCTGCATCCCTGGTGAGAGTGATGATATTAAGAGTCTACGACAGTGGTTTTGGCCCAATCAGTTAAGGTCAGAGACCAAATGAATCACAACATGAGGTCATACTGAGTTGTACAGGTGAGGTGTGGCAGTTTTGGTCAGATGGACAAAAAAGAAGAAGGAAGCTACACAGATAATCATGGCTCAGTCTTTGACCATGAGACAGATACCTCAGACAGACCTGAACCGATTGGGCCAACTCCTTGGTGCTAAGTCTGAATCAAGGCAGACCTACAGTTCCTCCACAAATGATATACAAAGTACTCTATATTTCCTCTGAATATATGTTTATAGAGAATCCTGTAGTTTTCTGCAACCCTCCAACCTGTGGCCACCAGTTCTGTGGAGAGGGTATGATTAGACTGGCCGTTCATACATTGTATACTGTGCAGGATGTCATAAAGTATATCACAGAATCGTATTTTTTTTGACATTTCATACTCGCTGGACATAATTATTGGCTAGATCAGAAGAAGCAGCCTTTAGGAGTGGTTCAAGTGTTTCATTGCCACATTCCTCTCTTACTCTGAAGTATTTTCTCATCTCTCAGTAAGATGATTTATTCCACAGTATTTTCCATACGCTCCTGACTTTGTCGAAAAGCAATTCATTAGAGCGAGTTCTGTAAGGCGTTGCCTCATCTAAAATGGCTCTTGGCCAAAGAATGTACAATTTTTACTTCCTAAATAAACGTGGGTTATCATTTCTATTTATCTGTCTAGCCTCAGTATATTTCTTTTGGCATGCTATGTTATTTTTGGTAACTGAAGAAATTGAAGACCCAAAATGTATAGTCTGTGTACGCAGTAGGGCCGTGGTCGCGAGTCATCTTGTCAAAGGGTATGTTCCATCAAGACGATGGCGCGGTTTTTATTGTCGGCCTGGTTCAAGCATCGGGCATCTTTTTCCAGTTTTTGTTTTATTCTGGTGCAAACACATAAAATATCATTATCCTGGCAGCATCTGTTCCAATTGCAATTCCGCCCAATTTTGACAGTTCTAGTCATGTAGACTGTAATATGGCATGATGACAGTTACAGTTGTATTCTTTCTAAAGCAATCATGACTTTTATTTGCCTCCAATAACCATTTTGAACAAGCCGGGGGTCAAGGTCACGCCTCTGAAGTTGTTGCCATCGGACACCAGAGGACATCATCAGTTAAGACACCTAGCGGAAAAAGCGTGTACTAAGATAATCGCGATCTGGTATGTGGAATCACGTTCCAGACAATGCTAGACTGTGTCCGATGCTTCAAGTCCAGTATGTTAGCTGCTGTTCTATTATACCAATGATATCCGAATGGTAAATCAGACACTGTCAGAATCAAAGCAGAATCCTAAATGATGATCGGGAACCATCATTCCGATGAGAATTTTTCTTGATGGAAGAGACCCTTAAGCAGGGTACTGGGAAACTTGTGGCACGTTGATTGAGAAGAGAATCTCCAATTTCATATTTGTATTATCCCGTTAAGGAGACCACCCCACCAGAATCACTGATGTACAGAAGGAGGGGTGGACCTTTTAGTGAGGTTCTACTGTACTCGTATTGGCAGCATGAAGCAATATTGATTTTACTGTAGAGGACCTCCTCATACTGTGTCCTACATAACAAGGCTTGCTCTCCGTCTACTCAGAGCTTCTCACACAAGTCTTCATATGGTTCTATATAATTACTATATACCCATGCCGTATATACTGTAAATACGCACCGTTTCGGCATATGACGTAAAAATACTGTATGGACCGCTGGTCCATACACTAAAATACGGACCACCTTGCCATACACGTTTATTAAAAAATTGGTTGTGAAGCCAAATGAAATTGATTCCTTTTTTTAAATTTCGGGTATATAGTAAATATATAACGTCCAACCATGCTTGTACAAGTCACAGAACTCGATGATAATTTACGGGTTGTACGGAACTCGGCATAAATGCCTCGGTCCGTACAAACCGTAAATTACCATCTCGTTCTGTGAATTGTACAGCATGGTCAGGACGTTCTATATAATTACTACTGAGGCAGGGACAGTGAGGTATGGAAACGTGTGCCCTGGTGACATATCGGAACTCTGGCCACCAGAGCACACTGACGTTTGCTCTGGTGAGGTCTAATCTGCAGCCACCTTGACTAGCACTCTCCTAGCTGATCTTCTTACTACGAGAGTCAGAACCTCTGCTAGAAGAGTGAATTAAACAGCGAATTCTCCCATCAGATCATGGTTGGTGATTGCAGTACGCTAGAAGCCCCTTATCTATGTCATTATTTTTTTGGTATATTTTGATAAAGAGAGCATGAAGTTAGACTTTTTTTTTATCAATCAGCTAAGCTAATAATGCTTTGTAGTGAGTATCTATAGTTTATATTCCATGATGTCCAAAAAGAGTACCCTACTTCCAGATGATTGTATAAACCTCTCTGGCCAGAAAGCCATATGACTCTGACCAACCTCTAAGTGAGAATCAGAGGTGGTGGCCAATCTAATACGTCAGTCGCTGTTACGTGCCAGATCTGTCCAGTATAAGTGTTATGCCTGCACAGTTTCTGCATATGGGAGCTCTCGCGCTGCTGCCTGCCCCTTGGTTGAGGCCTCACTAAATTCATAGCCGTCACTCTTACTTTGCGAGTCCTGGGTATAAGTAGATTTACTCGGCTTTCCAAATTCAAATCATAAAAGTGAGGTATCTGTAACTGATGCTGTTTAAAAAAGGAAGATGTAACACATGTTTGTGCGAATCTTTATCTATAAATAGTAGTATTGAGTGTTACCATAATGTATCACCAGATCATTGACGGTATGCATTCCTGTTCTGGTATTTTCTCGTAGGATATCAGTTATTTCAATGTCTATTTTTTGTTGTTTCAATTTACTAGTGCTGATTCATCATTAAAGGTTAATGCAATATTGCCAACTAATTCCCACTAGTTATGAAAGAAAAATCCTATTTGGTTGTCGATGAAATTATATTCTTTATTTTATCATTTAGTGCAAATGGTTCTAGAAATTGAACATTCAAAATGTGCATGTAATGGGAAACTCTTGTATAATCACGTGATATTGGCCCTATAATAATTGTGCCTTTTTCCCAGCCAAGTCTCTAAAATGAAGTTCCATACTCGCAAAACCTCATGTACCACTACACGCTCTATCCATACTGTCTTCTGGTATTGACATTTATAGAATTCAAGAACCAAGTTTCTGTTTGTCTCCTTATTCTTGATAACAATTTTAACAATAACCAACTTAAAACTGGTACTTAAATGATCTGTGCACATCATTCTCATGCTCATGTATGGTCCACTCCGGCCAACGCTTTTAAATAGCCGTGGGTTGGCCTGCCAAATTGGTCTTTGAATGGCGATTAGACATAGTTTTTTGTGAATCTAAAGCATTTGAAGGTGCATGATAAAAGAAAAACCGATCTGGTGTTCAATCGGAAAATCTGTACTTACTCACGGACTTGAAAAAACACCCCGACCGACTAATTGCATCGGGGCAAGTATTTGCCAGTCACTGACTTAGTAACACTTATCGGATTAAACGCTCAGTCTGTTTTTCTAATTTACAGATGCAGTCGACCCTAGCATTATCCAGAAACACTGCCAAATTTAGCGACCTACACGGGGTACTATCAGCAAATGGTAATCTGAAGGCCCAATGACAACACTCGAGTTGAGGGTGTTCCCTTTTAGCATGCTCTCAGAATTGACGAACAAAGTCTTGCTCGAGCGAAGCAAGACTTTTCTTTTAACGCAAAACCGTTATAACGATGAGTTGTGTCCCCCAAGGCTGTATGAAGCTCATTATGGAGAGGACAGAACATCCCTACCTTCAAGGGAGAGTGGAATAATTGTGGCAATTAAATATATATATTCTAGATATCGATATATTAAACGGCATTGTCCAAGCTGCTTTCTGGTCACTGACCGTGGCACACATATTGAGCAATAAAGCATGCAAATCATGCAAGTATATGACTCACGTGTTCGACTTATGTTTACACCATATCATTCAATGCCCAATTTTGTTTTTTTTCCTCATGTAAATATATACTTAAGGACTTACTCAAAGTATACAGTTCTGACGACTAAAATTCTAAAGAAATAATGCATCGTCAAATACGTTTTACATCGATAGGCTTCTCAAAGCGAGACCTTCATATCCCCAGCACTAATCATCCAGTAGGAAGCAGACTTTAGCGAAGGAACAGTCGGGCCTCCCGCCAACACAAACAACATTAAACAGTGTACATAATGGTGTATGTCCATGTTTCGCCAGTTAGTGCATGGTTGCTACACCATCAGCGATGAGCGTGTAAACGGAACTTGGAGTCTCTCTCTTGATTCAGTTTACTATCGACACTTATATCAAGAAGAATAGATAATAACACTGGACAAGAGAACCTAAAAAAATAACTCCTGATAGGAATAATTGATTTGCCGGAAATTCAAATTTTAAATGGATCAAGGCCTAGATAATAAGCTCAAGCTCAGGAGTGTTCGTCAATCTGCTTGAAACTTTGCCTTAAAAGACACAAGCATTCGTACATGTATGATACACAATCACCACAAAGGTGTCAGAAACAAGACCTGCTGGTTTCCAAGCCACGATAAAACTCTAATATGTTGTCAGATGCAGGCCTGAGTTAGTGAGTGCATTTGTTAATGAGACCAGGATTGATGGAGCTAATAGACCCCTGGATGTGATGATTGTCAGATGAGAGATTAAAGCTGATATGAAGCAATTACTCCTTCTGGTTTTATAAAATTATAAAAAAATATATGGCCAGCCCCTCACACAATAAGAGAGCAGGCCTGTGTGTAAAGCGGTCAGTGCACCTGTCACACGCCACTGGTGACAGTCCTCATACTACACCAGGGACCTGTTTCACTAGTTTCGTGACAGAAGTGTTAGACAGACATGAAAAGCGGCACCAACAGTGCAAGAAAGAACGGACAAAACAAAGTCACGTTTCATAACGAATGTCACATCTATTGTCGCATGTTGTGTCACAATGTCGGTGTTGCGAACAGTGACACTACAGCGCCACTTGTGCCAGCACTACTTGTTTTGTCACGAAAATAGTCTAGCCTAATATGTCTTTATGGTGTCACAGACGCCATCTAGACATGTCACGAAACTAGTGAAACAGGTCCCTAATCAGGGAGTGAGGGGGGGGGGGGGGGGTTAACCCAGATGGTTGAGTAGGCCAATGGCCATATCTTGTGTGGGAGAGCACTGATCACCTCAGGTGGGACACGGACAACTCGTATATTATACATAACATGGATTAGCAGTGAGGGTAGCCTTTATATCCTGTGTAAAGTACATAGATATACAAAGAGACACAGATACATAGATACACATAGATACAGAGATACAGGCATACCGAGATACACAGACAGACAAAGACATTCAGACACACTCAGTCACACACTGAAATACACTCTCAGGTACAACCAGATCCATACACTGACACAAAGAGATGCTCAGACAGACAAAGATAGAGAGATACAAAATACATAAACAGATATATGAAACACAGAGTTTCACGCCCCTCCCCCCAACACAAATCATATTTAAAAATAATCTATAGAGAACCAGTACAACCTTGACCCTAACTGAGTGGCTCTCTGTTCTGCCACCTGACCTTGGCAATTTGTTAGAGAACATGCAAACTACGGGAAGATTACCCTGACTGAATACAGATACAAAGACACAGGTCAATCTACAACTATAAGGTGTAACTTATTATCGTATACCTATTCCCAAACTGGCTACGAATACGGACTGCTGCTTCGGGTGTAGTATTATCATACGACAAAGGTACTCAATAACGTTTCGTACGACTCGCCTTTGGATAGGCCATACGGAGTGCTTTGAACCTGAGTAGCGCAATCTAATTGGCGGACGTCATAGTCGGCTCATGACTTCGGAGGGTCTTTCCAAAATCCCCGTAATGAATAAGAATGCGAAATACGTAGATATCAAGGTATCTAACGTGGAGCGCTCACGTGATACAGTCTAGCTTGAATAAGCGAAATCAATCGATATCAACGATACCACTCGCCGTGATCCGTGGCAGTTGACACAAAGGTATACTTCTCGTTGGAAACTAGGACCGCCAACACTTCAAGCTTTGGAGACGGTTTAGAAACTCCCCTTAACGTGTAAAAGTGCTTAATGGCGCAATATCGAGGTACCTAACATGGGGGATTCACTTAATACAGTTTAAATAGCTCAAATATACGAAATCATGCGATTACAACAAGTTCACTATCCGAGATCCGCAAAATGTATCGTAGTTCCACCTGCCTTACCTACATGACAAACAGACTGTCAGTTGGCGTAACTTGGGTGCGCGATGTGGGTATACACACTGCACGAAAACCATCATTTTACATATAAATGCGCCGGGCGTATATATATGAGTAGGTATTTTGCGTCTACAAGGTCGTCTTAATCCCCATGTGTATGTATACATCTCATCTGTGGGCGTATATATAAGCATCCAGGGCTTCACTGAGAGCGGGCGAGGGGAGGTGACGGGGGTGGGGGGGGGGGGGGGGAGGGCTTCCTACTGAGGACACCTGTACTTCTACCAACACAAAGGGGCGGGAGGGGGCGGGGGCAGAGGGTATTTTCTCTCATATACGCCGGGTGTGAAATACAGCCAAGACGCGTCTGTCGTATATAAGGCCTGGGCTTATATAAATGAAAACAAGTCAATATTCAGCCAATACATGCACTTCCGTGATGGCGTATATATGAATAAAACGGTGGTTTTCGTGCAGTGACATGACCACCTCCGATAAACCTTACACTCCTCCCCCAGTTCACAATTTAGTATGTATATTAGATAACGGCAAAGCAATTCATTGAAAAGAATAACATTCTAGCAATAACCTAATATGTTAGGTTAAATTTCCCCTCCCCAACCTTAATTCTCTTGCCTAGACCGTTGTTGATCTGCAACCTAAATCCCAAATGGTCTAAGCAATATGAAGCATCAGCACGCTCTCACAGGAAAGGATGCGAAAGATGACACGGAAGAAGCCTTGCCATAGTAGAAAATGTCAAGACTACGATAGTTCTTGTTGGTCATAGTACACAAGGCTGCAGTGGGTTCCCACTAGGGCCAGTGAAAGGTGCACCTTCTGCATGCAATGAACCAAATGACCTGAGGTTCGCTCAATAAGAACCGACTCCTTGATATGAGAAGAAGAGAGGTAGGTTAAAGATTATATACAGAATGTGGATGGAGGTCACACGCGCTTATCACACTCTCCATGCACATTTACATAGTGAGGGAGACTAGAAATAAGTATGGAGAGTCTAGAGTACCTTCTACCTTTTCATTAACCCTCGAGAAAACAGGGGAATGCTTTCCCTGCTTTTTCTTTAACAGGTTCTTTTTTATTTGTTTCTTCTTAATTCTGTCCATCGTCTTTTATTCTTCGTCTTTTTATATTATTCTAAAACATATACAGTAACGAGCTTTCCCTTAATTCAAAAATGAAGTCTATTGTGTTCTATTATCCGTCATATCTATTACCCATTGAAAATGTATTCAAATCCATGGTATACGGCATCGATCTAAATGTCACGGCTTTTACAGAAGATAGATAATTACCTATTACACATTTTGATGAATTTAACTTAACTTAGTTCTATTCACTATTTTAATTTTAGAGATTTCAAAGTGTACCTAGTGCATTCATATTTATAGATTTTTACCGTAAAGTGACCGCAGATTTAATAATTTATAGTACTGAATTCATTAATGGCTGAATCCCGTTTTGTGATAATGAATATATAGTATGGAACTGTAGAGAAGATTATGGTTTCAAACTATCCGGATTCACGGTAGTATCCCGTATAATTCATTGAAACGTTTTACAGTGTAGCAAGGTGACCCCCTATTTTAAAGTGAGATATATGTCCTATAACATTTGAGATCGTCATACTCAATTTTCAGAATCTGGACATGGGTTTTGATTTTCAAGTCTGATTGTCCGATATGCTTTTAATCCACAAAATATAATTTCCATTTGCAAATGTGGGAGTAACTATGAATCGATGGGGGAGAAGAATTAGCAGAATATATTTTCTCGCCCTCATTTCTTAAAGAGCGAATCGATTTTCTCCGTCATTGTCTGAAACGAGAGCACAGAACAATTACTGAACATTTAAGAAGACCTGAAGGGAAATTCTATGTTAAAGACAGTTAAAATGCTCTCGAGCAATAAAGGAGACAAATCGATACGATTTGTGATTTGAACGTGGGCCAAGGAACAACCACAAAAAGGGCAATGGCTAATTTGATTTCAGTCTAGAACTAGGAAATGCTCATTTAAATGTTCCTGTCAGATGAGGCCAGATTTTAGTGGCTTGGATCTCAGCGCGCAACCTAAGAGGGCAGGATCTAAACGGATTAAAGCCATTCACTACCGCCTTAATGTGAGCAACGTGTCGAACAGGGCAAAGACTTCAGGGGCTTTTAGCAGCAGTAGTCAGCGCTGGCGACTGACTGACACATATCAGCACCCTGAAAATAGACAATATTATTCATTCTATTCTGTATAAAATAACACCTCTTTCAATGAATTCCAAAAAACACATGACCATTCTGGGCTTATCTTTGTCGTGATTAAAGATACATTTTCAATTCATATAGTAGACCAAAGGAAAATAACGATGTACATAGTTATTGAGATTTTTGAATGACAAGGATTTCTGTTATATATTTATACGTGACCGACAATAAATGCCTTCTACGTCTTGAATCAAGCCTCACAATGTTACACCAAGATTATCGCTACTCATTTTCCGAGACATAATCAGTGATCTTCAGGGCTTTCTTGACGCTAGCCATGATAATCAGAAGTACCGATGGGTCGTATCCTGTTGCCTGTATCCTTGATCATAACCCCTCATACCTTCTGCATCATGCTCTACTTAGTCTTGTGATTTGTGGCGCCTGCAGTGACTCAATCACCTTCTCTCAGCCCATGTTGCTCCCAGGAGGGCCTACCTGTCCTTTTTTCAAGCTTTCTTCTCTTTCAGTTCCTCTGGCATTCTCTGGTTGTCTGGAGCCACGCAGAAGTTGGGGTTTTCCAAACTTGGAAAGCCAATTCTGCAGGCCTGTACTGCGAACATCATTAGGTCCTTCACATCCTGACTCATCATTATCGTTAGGACCTTGTAATCTGTATAGTCTTCAGTGGTCAGTATCCCTGATGTTTTCCTCTTCAGGCCTTTGCTCTTGGGCCACGCCATGAATAAATCAAAGCTTGTTGTCTTTGCCTTTTTCAGTCATTGTGTGCCAGTGTGCAGGAGGCAGCCGGGAGCAAGTAGCGGGCAGGGGGGGGGGGGGGGACCTTTTCAAGTCTCTCATTTAAACATGTACATATGCCCCCCTTAAAGTCCATTCTAAACCAATGGTCTGTAAATTCCACTTGCCGACCAATTTTCTATATCACTTCTTTTGGACACTTGTGCTATAGCTCTCCTGACAACATCAAACCATGTTGGATTAATTGGCGATGATTTTGTCAGAAAGTGGTAACAAAGACGCCAAAGATCGGAACATTGACCGATGCCGACATTGCTACCGACTTTCGTTTCTGTTACCACTTGACGATTTCTGATGTAAATGATAACAAATCTGTTGGTGGCGGCTGATAACCTTATAAGACGCCACAATACGCTAAAAGTCGGCAGGTGGAAACAAGCTTCATGAACTTCATCACCTGATGCTGGTAAAGGTAAAATCCTCGATCTATATGATACGTGTACGCACAGATATAATCTCATGGTGCCAGAAATCCTCTTTTTCCACAGCGGTAAAAATCTTATTTCCGTTAAAGGCAGTTTGTATGGGCATTACCCAGACGGTCTATGATTGGCTAAGAGCATGTCACGTGATCACCTTGCCGACAGAGGGCGTTCGTCTTACAGCGCATGCGCTCAAGATGTCCAGCCTCCATCCCACAAAGCAATGCGCTCTCCAAGCGGATTTCCGGAGGGTACCATAAGGAAGCGCTAAGAGGATGTGGGAACGGGCTGTGCTTGGAGAATGAAGGCGGTATTGATGCGCAGCTCACCGGAAACCAGCTCGATTCCCCACGTGATGTGGTCGTCACGTGACCTTGACGTTAACTCGGCGTCCGTAAAGTAGCTACAAGTAGCGTCTGGTGATACGGACTGTGACGTCAGAGAGACGCGCCGACATGGCCACGTGATTAGACGTAAAGAGGCATGGACAGTTCATCAATACGTGATCCCCATGAAGACGACTCTACAAACTGACCTCTGGTCCGTATACCTATCAGCAGTGAATCTATTTCTGTGGTCTACATTAAGCTTTAAACTAGACGTAGAATATATTACTATATACCTTTGTGGGAACGGCTCACTTTTACTGACCAGTAGTATAGATTCTATTCGTCACTGGGTGACGAAAGACTATTCATATGTCCCTCCCTACCACGTAACCACTGACATTCTCGTATAAGAAAACACAAATGAGCGTACTGGACATAACAGACCAACGTAATGAAAGCATGCGAAGAGAAGTCAAGTGAGAGAACGTTTTCCATTGGAAGAAGGAATTATGAAAACAGAGGTGGAAAGAAACTCATTTAAAAAGACAGGTGAAATATTTTGAACAACCTTACAATGGTCGTACATCTTACATGACCTCCACTTCGCATGCGCAGATCAGAGTGTGGCAGACGACACTGTACAACATGATTTTGTTAATTCTCTAGTGCTCAACTCCTTTCTGATAAGGATTGTACTATACGAAGCAAGAATTGCATTCACTACACCACTGAGTCCGTTTACACACACATCCTACTGCAGCACTCGACCCTAGGCTATCACTTGCTGGTCTTACAAACGAGAGCTACAGTGTTGGGCAGCGTAACTCAGTCAGAAATGGACATAGAGACATCAAGTAAAAACTGAAATGTGGAGAAGAACACAATGAATAATTTGAATATCAAGTTATTCATAAGATATTTATTTATTAAATATTCTGTTTGTTATGCTGACATAGAGAAGGGAAGGGCCACCTCAATAGCAACACCACGTATGAAATGCGCCTTTACTATCTCCACTGCTGGTGCCGTTGCTGCTGCCACTGTTGGTCTTCCCTTCGCTATGAACTCAAAACTAGTGAAACAGGTCCCTGGACTTTCCTAGTTGAACAGGCTGAAGTCAGAGTTTGCCTTTTATCCATGTCAGAAAAAGGTAAGCCAAATCAGGCTCCCATTTCAAAATGTCATAACGCCCCTGGCCAGTGTGTGACAGACGGGACTGCACACGTCAATGTGCGACAGGTGGCACTGTGCACCATATCTCCCTGGTTACACAATGCCTGCGGCCAAACAGATACCTGGCAACGTGTTCTTTAGCATTGGATCACTGAGTGTATGAGCGTAATAGGTTTATAATACCAGTGTACAGTAATTCCAGAGAAATTATAACGATTGCATCATATTCTCTGGCATTCTATCTCAAATTTGGTTTGTCGTACATGTATACATATCGCCTCAATAATAATTTAGATATAGCTTAAATATCCACTATAAAGTTTCGATAGCCTAGACTCGTTGTTTATAGAATGCCCCTTATTGTCCCAGCAGTCTAATCTGTCAAAAAACAACACTCCCACAATCATACCTATCGTTCGCACTCTAGATGTGATTGCTGTCTGTCTCTATGGGAAAGAGGCCAGACGTCTGCAATTGTGCTTACAGCCACACACAATAAAGTTAGCAAGCATTTTGATGCCTGGATGCAGGCCTCCAAAGTTTATGAAACACATATCTAACTTAAATATTGGGGGGTTACCATACTCGTTTTTGATTTAGATATCATAATAACCATAATATTGTAATGGGAGATATATAAAATTCTTTAAAAGTTAATTTTTATATAGTAGAGCCCATGTCATTTTATTCAAACTTTCACAGAATATAGTAAGTATGTAATGCTGCATATTAATGTTTTGAAACCCGTTGGACACCATCCTTGCTTTTGAAGGAATTGAAGAAAACCACATTTTCTCAATACATTTCCTATGTAAATAATGCTGATTTAAATTTGCTTATTTTACCTGGATTAGGTTTGGATGAATTTGACAAAACGTAAAATTCACTTTGGCATATTGATAAATCACAACGACCCAGTTGTGAATGACAATATTGACAAATCACCAGAAGGTGTCACTGGGAACTGCAGGATATGCATGAAAGTAATAATAACTATCTTTTGAAGGTCGACCAAACTGCAGCCTCAACAGACACTGTAGTTTGGCAACCAACCCCTGATTACCTACCATATATAAATAAAGCATGTTTTCGACAGGATGCGCTTGGAGTTGCTCCTCCAAATAGAGACTAGCCTGGCAGCCTGGCCTAGTTAGACTATAGGCCAGGTAACGGATTGCAGTTTCGTGGTGCATTATTGGTAACGCCTCCATTTTTCTGTTGCATTGTTGGATTGGCAGACCACCAGATACACTGTTTCCTGGGGTATCCACTAGGGGGCTTAGCAGAGATATATTTGCGGAACCCAGCCAAACTACTAGTCTACTAGTGCCCTGGCCCTAGCGACAACGGGATGTACTACAGTCTAGTTGAAGGTCGCAGGAACCCATTACCTGTCCCTTATTTCATTAGGGCAGGGAACCAGTCCAAATAGAGACAGAGAGAACCTGACCAGGGGCCCGTTTCAATAGAATGGGTCACTAAACCACTCAGTGACATGTTTAGTGACTCAAATAGTGACAGGAATAGTGACAAAATTTAATTCTCGTTGCAGAAGGCATGTCACTATTGGGATGGTGTGTCAGTTCACTGTTGGTGAGATAGTGACATTGCTGCCTGGCCATTACCATGGATGGTGTTAGTGCTCTTGGGAACAAGTAGTGTCAAGGTAAAAGTCGCTGCAGAAATTAGTGACAGACTTGAGAAATCCTACACTGGCTATCAGAGCAGCATTTTCTATGACAAAATTCAAATGTGAATATCATTAGATTGCATGGACCGATATCCTTCATATTTGGCAGGTTTATAAGTTGCATGTGTCCCTAACTGGGGTTAAACTTTCACAGCTTAATTACTACGGGAAGAGAAGTTATACATTTGTGACAATAGAAGCGAGAGGGTATACCCTCTCGCTATTTAGGACACACTAGTGACCACTGCAGTGACTGGACAGCCACTTCTGAAAGGGTACATGCCACTATTTGCGCCTGTCTATTACCCTATGTCACAGAATTGGTTGTCACTAAACTACTGTAATGCAACCTGTCGCTATCGTGTCACTACACCCAATAACGGACGTCCTACAGACTATTGAAACGGGCCCCTGGGACCCGTTTCAATAGCCTGTAGGACGTCCATTATTGTGTCCTGCAACACAATAGCGGCAGTTAGCGTTGCTGGGACCCGTTTCAAAGGAATGCGTCACTAAGCCACTTAGTGACATGATTAGTGACAGCAATAGTGACAGCAATAGTGACAAAATTTAAGTCACATTTCATAAGGCATGTCACTGTAGGGGAGGTGTGTCTTGTCACTGTTGTGGATGTCCCTAGTTTGGGACAAAACATGTGGGGTACCCCATCTCACATACTCATGTCCTACCGGGAACAAGTGCCATCAATGTGAAGGTCACTACATAAATTAGTGACAGCGCTTGAATAATTCTACACTGGCCACCAGAGCAACATTTGTTATGACAAAATTCAAATGTGAATATCTCTGGATTGCATGAGCCGATCTCCTTCATATTTGGCATGTTTATAAGTTGTATGTGTCCCTAACTGGGGTTAAAGTTTCACACTATTTGCGTGTCTTTTACCCTATGTCCCAGAAACGTTTGTCCCTTAACCCTTTAAGGACCGCTGCCTACGGCCGAAGTACCCCCTAAAGGACGAGTGCTGGTGGCACTTTATACCACTAGGGGACGAGCACTTAATCGTTAAAACCCATAATTTGAGTGTTTAATCATGTGATACAATATATAATCTTAAATACTTAATTGTTGGAATACAAATACTATTTATGATGTTAGACCTACATTCTGTGAAAATTTGATTGATATTGCTCCATTATTTCCTTGTTTAAAACTAATTTGTATATTTTTGAGAAATGATGCCTCAAGGCATCATTCGCCCTGGGCCAGATGAATCCTTGAGGCATCATTCGCCCTGGGCTGGATGATGTCTCAAGGCATCATTCGCCCTTAAAGGGTTAAGTACTGAAACGTGAAGTGCCGCTATTGTGTCACTAGACCCAATAACGGACGTCCTACAGACTATTGAAACGGGTCCGAGTACTTTAGTGACAACCCACTTAGCGACATTGGGTAGCAGACAAGCGCAAATAGTTGCTTGTACCATTTCAGAAGTGGGTGTCCAGTCACTAAAAGGGTCACTGTAGTGTCTTAAATAGCGAAAGGGTATACCCTCTCGCTTTTGATGTCCCAAACACATAACTTTACTGCCCATGGGAATTAAGCTATGAAACTTTAAACCCACCTAGGGACACATATAACTTATAAACATGCCAAATATGAAGGATATCGGCCCATGCAATCCAACGATATCCGCATTTGAATTTTGTCATAGAAAATGTTGCTCTGGTGTCCAGTGTAGAATTACTCAAGCGCAGTCACTAATTTATCCAGTGACCTTCACCTTGACACCACTTGTTCCCAAGAGCACTAACACCATCCATTGTAAGGCCCAGGCAGCAATGTCACTATGTCGCCAATAGTGAACTGACACATCACCCCAATAGTGACATGCCTTTCGCAATGAGTCCTAACTTTTTCTGCTATTCAAGTCACTATTTGAGTCACTAAACATGTCACTAAGTGGCTTAGTTACCCATTCTATTGAAACGGGCCCCAGTACTTAGTGACAACCCACCTAGCGACATTGGGTAGCAGACAGGCGCAAATAGTGGCTTGTACCATTTCAGAAGACTGTTGTCCAGTCACTAAAAAGGGTCACTGTAGTGTCTTAAATAGCGAGAGGGTATACCCTCTTGCTTTTGATGTCACAAAATCATAACTTTACTTCCCATAAGAATAAAGCTATGAAACTTTAACCCCAGTTAGGGACACATATAACATATCAACATGCCTAATATGAAGGAGATTGGTTCATGAAATCCAACAATATTCTTATTTGAATTTTGTCATAGAAAATGTTGCTCTGGTGTCCAGTGTAGAATTACTCAAGCGCAGTCGCTAATTTATGCAGTGACCTTCACTTTGATGGCACTTGTTCCCGGTAGGACATGAGTATGTGAGATTGGGTACCCAACATGTTTTTCCGCTACACTGTCCCAAACTAGGGACACATCCACAATAGTGACAAGACACACCTCCCCTACACTGACATCCGTTCTGAAAGGAGACCGAAGATTTTCTGCGATTCAAGTCACTATTGGGGTCACTAAACATGTCACTAAGTGGCTTAGTGACCCATTCTATTGAAACGGGCCCCTGTGCATAGTCCGTTCACGCACCGCGCCGCCTCCGGGTTACGGTACGTGAAGGTCTAACAGAGCATGGCTCTGACTGGCCAGCCACCTAAAGTTAGAGACCGCATTAGTGTGACGTCATTTGACTTGCCGAGAGTGGGGTTTCCCTACGCTCTGGTGCCAAACATTGGGATATCCCTTCATACGTGCGGGTATTGGCGATACCAAACATCACAATTATTTCATTTCTGTAGAATATCTAACTATACTATGGTATAAAAACAGGCATATCAACACAATAACTTCCTCCTCACTGTACCATTAGTGTTATTACACTTTTAAATATTCGGAGAACAACTTGATACTGTCATAAAGACTGGACTGCAAAGTTGGTGCCAATGTTATGAAACACAATTTGAGTCTTTTTTTGTTGTTGATATATTTCTTTATTGAGATCATATAATACAAGTTAGTCTGGCTTTAATCTTGCCAGCAATGATAGCAATCTGCCAGTCACAGATATGTTCGAAAACATATATTCGTAACTTACTTTATGATTGCTGGTTTACCACTAAAGACATTCCCCACCACACTCGCTACGATACCACGTGTATGCAGTGCTTCGCAGAGTTTGGATTTGTTTGGCACTGAAATGCCACGTGATAGCAGGGAAACCCCGATGATGACGTCAAAGCTAATGCGGTCTATATTGCTGGTTACTGGATCGCAATACACACGAGGTTAGAACCAGCGATCAGCCATTTTCCTGGTGCATGTTGGGAAGAAGGTAGGAATTCCCACCTTAAAATGGCAGCGCAAAACAGTCCCAGTATGAGAGCCTGTGTGCCCTGGCCCTGGCGACAACGGGCTGTACTAGAGTCTACCCTGTGCATGGAGTGTGAAAAGCCACGAGAGTGAGATTCTCGTGTGCAGGAAAACTCAAACCTGGGACCCGTTTCAATAGTCTGTAGGACGTCCGTTATTGGGTTTAGTGACACAATAGCGGTACTTCGCGTTGCAATAGTTAAGGGACAACCGTTTGTGGGACATAGGGTAAGAGACAGCCGCAAATAGTGGCTTGTACCATTTCAGAAGTGGCTGTCCGGTCACTAAAAGGGTCACTATAGTGTCTATAATAGCAAGAGGGTATACCCTCTCGTTTTTGATGTCACAAACACATAACTTTACTTACCATAGGGATAACGCTATGAAACTTTAACCCCAGTTAGGGACACATACAACTTATAAACATGCAAAATATGAAGGATATCGGTCCATGCAATCCAGAGATATTCACATTTGAATTTTGTCTAGAAAATGCTGCTCTGGTATCCAGTGTAGAATTACCCAAGCGCAGTCACTAATTTATGCGGTGACCTTCACCTTGACACCACTTGTTCCCAGTAGGATATGAGTATGAGAGGTGGGATACCCAACATGTGTTGTCCCAAACTAGGGACACATCCACAATAGTGACAAGACACACCTCCCCTTTAGTGACATGCCTATTGCAACGCGACCAAACTTTTTCTGTTATTCAAGTCACTATTGGCGTCACTAAACATGTCACTAAGTGGTTTAGTGACCCATTCTATTGAAACGGGCCCCTGTTGTTCTTTTTTTGTATGTCAATATTTGGCTGTACCTTTTCACTTATGAGTTATTTCTAGCAATATTTAAAACACAATTTAATACTGTAGTATAAGAAAATAAAAAATAAGAAGCTGGAAAATTAGCTTCGAGGTTATGACATAACACACGCTACAAGCAATATGAAAGATCTGATCGGAGAGTTACAAACAGGGGCCCGTTTCAATAGAATGGGTCACTAAACCACTTAGTGACATGTTTAGTGACTCAAATAGTGACAGGAATAGTGACAAAATTTAATTCCTGTTGCAGAAGGCATGTCACTATTGGGGTGGTGTGTCTGTTCACTGTTGGCGACATAGTGACATTGCTGCCTGGGCCTTACAATGGATGGTGTTAGTGCTACCAGGAACAAGTGCTGTGAATGTGAGGTCACTGCATAAATTAGGGACAGCGCTTGAATAATTCTACACTGGCCACCAGAGCAACACTTGTTATGACAAAATTTAAATGTGAATATCTCTGGATTGCATGAGTCGATCTCCTTCATATTTGGCATGTTTATAAGTTGTATGTGTCCCTAACTGGGGTTAAAGTTTCACAGCTTAATCCCTAGGGGAAGTAAAGTTACGCGTTTGTGACAATACACCCTCTCGCTATTATAGACACTATAGTGACCCTTTTAGTGACCGGACAGCCACTTCTGAAATGGTACAAGCCACTATTAGCGCCTGTCTGTAACAAGGACTCAAGGAATGGCTTGTCACTAAACTACTGCAACGCAACTTGTCGCTATCGTTTCACTACACCCAATAACGGACATCCTACAGACTATTGAAACAGGTCCCAGGTCCTGCTACTGGGTCAAGGCAGTCGCTTATCTAAGCCGACCAGTGCTAACTTTGTGTAGCTCTGGTTGCCAGTGTACACACACTGTTGGATAGTTGTTTCCATTGACGTAATATGTCGCCACCGTCTGGCGCTAGACAGCAATATATCGGCCCCATATTCGGCATTGCAAATAATTGCTGTATACCAATCTATATTGAGTGATGGTGCAAATAAGGTAGGTATCTATTAGGATTCTAAACACATGTATGCGTTATTCAATAAGATTATACATGTGATTCTGTAAAGAAATATTAATGCAATATTATATATATATATATATATATATATATATATATATATATATAAAAATATATATATATATATATATCAGCGGATCATATCTTTCCACTGTTATAAGTATTATGTAATGTCCTTGGAACCAATAAAGAAAGTAAAATAAAGGCTGTAAAATACCCAACACTACACTCACACTATACTGAAACTACAACCACACCACACTGAAATACCCGCCACCACACGAACAGCACACTGAAATTCCCAAACACGATACCTAAACCACAATGAAATACCCACCATTACACTCACAACACACTGACAAAAGACTAACACTACATTCACAACACACTGAAATATCCACCACTGCACTAACACAACAATAAAATACCCACCCACCTATACCAACTCTGCATTGAAATCCCCCCCCCCCCCCAGCGACACACACACAACACTTTGAAATGACTACTAACCCACCTACACCCACACCGCACTGAACCGATCACCACCCAAACCCATACCACTTCGAAATGGCGATCCACCTACACAGCATGCATACGCAAAATATATCAAACTAGTTGACCCAACACCATCTCGAATTCATTAGATTAAAGAAGGGTTTGTACGCAGGATCGCCACCTCCCCTCCACACCTCCCGGAACGTATTTAATGGCTGGTCCGTACGTAGACCTGCTCAAGTCTTTGATTATGAAAATTCATTAAAAGATTAAACAGAATATGATTAATTATAGTATGTATCCTTCTCTGACTGGCCCATGAATCAAACCTGTATCCCAGCGAAAAGGGTAGCCACAGGGACTGGAGCCAGCCTAGTCCGCATGCTGCGCTCTCTTCGTCCCGCCCCAGGTCAGGGTCTGAGTGCAGGGATATTGAACATGGTCACGCATGAGTAACTCTGGCTGACTGTAGCACAGGAGACCAGCATCACGGACAGGAGAAACATGGGGAGCGCCTCGTCGTCCTCCGACAGGTAAGTCAGTCCACGTGTGTCTGCAGACATTCACAGTGTCTAAAGGGGGGCGTCCACCAACCACGACAAGGTTACGACAAGCCCAGACAAGAAAGTTCCCGTCGGCGCCTTGTCGTAGCCTTGTCGTGAGAAGGGAAGCTCTGCGTCAGCGTTGTCGGGGCGTGTCGTAGGTTGCATGCTCCACCTAAATATTCTAGCGTAGACCTCTGGGACAACCTCCCAACACGCCACGACATGCCACGACAAGGCTCCAAAATCGAACATGTTCGATTTTGTCGTAACCTTGTCGGAAGGCCCCCGACAGGCCCCCGACAAGCTTCATGTTGCAGCCTGTCGTGGCCTTGTCGTAGCCTCTTGTCGGGAACTAGGATCCACCAACCATGACAAGGCTACGACAAGGCCTCCAATCGTAGGCCTGTCGTGTACCTTGTCGGAAAGCCATTGTCGTAGCCTTGTCGTGGTTGGTGGACGCCCCCCTTTACTCTGTGACAACCAAGACAGTCTGCATTAGCCTGGATATCCGGCTGATGCCTGAACACATGGAATACTAGTGGCACCCAGGATCGTGCATGTAGACCCTTTTTTGTATGACATAGAGACCCAGGGACGATGTGGGTCAACTTTATTCAACACTTATGGATGACCTTATGGACGGCTAATGCTATCTTAGTGAACAGACTTAAATATGATCAAACGATAACCCTTTTATAAGGTGCAGAAAAGGATCTTTATGTACCATCCTAGATTATTGAATGGATCCCAGGCTGCTATGGCCATTTTATCTTACCTGATGCCTCGCTTTAAACATGAGAATCACCAGCATACATTTAAGCAGGACCACTGTCATATGTGTAGGACTGTTTTTTTTTTTTATAAAATCACAGGCGTGTTTGCTAGGTCGGTGGTACAAAAGATCTTAAATAGTTGGCGCCATTTATATTGTATTCTCATTGATTTTAATCAATTATTTTTGGGATCTCGTCCAAGATAGAAAGGTATAATTTCCAATTTCACAGTAGAACTGTCTACCGGTCATAATATTGATCTGAACCAGGACCTAGTCTTAGTGTATGAGGCCGCCACACATGCATGATCAGGCAGGTTGTCACTCTCCTCCCAGATATTTCGCAGCGCTAGCAATTACCATTATTCATAAAGAGCTGAACATTATTAATACGAGAAGCAGGTACATATTCAAAATTTGCACTCGTCTAGCCTCTATCAGCAAGTGAACAATCCACCTATGAACAATCGTATATATATATATATATATATATATATATATATATATATATATATATATATATATATATATATATATATATATATATATATCCAACTATTCTATCGCACCAGTGGGGCATAACCATAGATTCCCTTGCGATCGAGTGCGATGGGCACGTCGCAATTTGGGTCATAAATCCCAGTGATGGACTGTTTATGGCTCCATAAAATATATGCTAGTAGGGCTAGCCCTTAAAATCTAAGTGACAATTATAATGCACATTTCTGACATATAACTGCGGTAACCCTGTTTCCGTATATTACTTACAGTTGCTTTGTCATTAACCTGAGTAAGGAGGCCTTCCCTTACTTAATAGAGCCTAATCTAGCCACCATTTAGTGCCAAGTTAGGGGATTAGCTTGCATGTGGTCTTTGTGCATGTGCCAACAGGTTTAAGGTACCGACAAGGCTTGCAGTCTAATTCCTGCACTCTATTTCTCATTGGACATGTGAGAAAAGGTAGATATTGTTCACAGACGGTGACAAAGCAGGTTCTACGCTGTTACGTCGGCTTGAGATCGCCTTGATAAACAACCATCATTCTTAAAGGTATGTAGGCACTGTCACTGCAACTGTCTAGAATGTGTACCGTACAGAGCATTTGTCTGAGACAAGTCCTGCAGAGACTCTTTGCCATTTGTCTCATCAAAATGCCCCTATACATTTTAAGCGTGCTTGAAATAAAAAATCTCATGTGATACTTTGCTTCATTAAGAGTACATGTAATTATTGCCGACAAATCCAGGGGGAAAATTGTCTTGGGGAAATGGAACTCTACAATCAAGATGAGGAGATTGTGTTCCAGGAAAGAATTTTATCAGGATTTGTCTCAGAAAAACACCTGCTGGGGTATAAGAATACCAACGTGTGAATACGCGGCGGACTTGACCCAACATCATAGACCTGTAGAGGCCATCTCATATTGGCCGACGAAGTCGCCACCGATTAATTGAATTCCCCTATCTCGTTGAAAGAATATTTTGTTTTATGGTAAAGGAAATTGCGATTATTTTTTGTTAAAAATAAATCTTGCTTTCATGAATGGTGATGATATCAATAGATAGATATTTTACCACAGGCTCCAGTAATGTATAAACCCTTGAAGAAAGAAAACTGTCCATATGATAGGCTTATAATATGGTGGGTTTGTTAAATATGCACACCATACATCTACGAACAGTATCACACTGAATGATAAACATTGCATGTGCAGACAAGACCAGCTAAGCTGTCTCATGCCAGAATATATTATAGTTTGTTGGTTTACATCAGTACAACAAGTCCCAATGTCTTCTTCAGTGAACAATTTCTGAATGACTATCCACAGCGGATTTCGCTTCTCCCAAATATCAATATAGACAACCTACCATAAATGGGTAGTAAACATCCCCACATGGGAGAGGAGTGGAACGTTGCTAATTACAAAGACAGTAAGAGTTACCTAGTAGCTACGAAGTTCTCAAGTTGCGTTTCAAATTTTTTTTCATAGCATTATCTGCTCCCATTAGGTGTTCGGTTACTGGCAACACATCTCATAGATTTGCTGTTTTATATTTGTTTAGATGTATAACGTATTACATTCCCATACTTATATTTACATTTTTAATGGAGAGTTATACCTACCGAGCATGTGAGAGTAGATTTGGTTCCCCTGGTTGTTATGTGGGCTTTAAGGAAACCCAACCGTGCAACTATATGCCGAGCTCGTTCCGACTTGGGTTCTGCAGCACTACCGCTCTTCGCTTTCGAATTCGCATGGCGAGTCTACAAAGTACGAAGAGACCGCAACTGTTTGTCAACGTCAAGAACTATAAAAAAATTATAAAGCATTTCTTAGTGGATATGGTTTTTTCAGGGTGAAAACGTTTATAACAATATGTATATGCTACTACTTATTTGTAAGTTTCATCTGCAATACCTGCAGAAGCAAGGAAGCAAATGATGATTACGACGTCTTGGTCGTCTGCTCTAGATATTAATATAATGATTTTATGTAAGCAAATGTTCGGGAGTGTTTCACTGGCATACAAAAATGTTTTGGGTTACCTCAGAAATTGTCATCTCCATTTAAACCACACATATTGTTTTCTGATACAGAAATATCTCAAATAAAAATGATTGCGTACCTTTCACGTCAAGCATTCGCGCTATTTCTTCGTGCACTTGTTGTTTTTTGTCCCATTGTATAGTATTTCATTGGCCTCATACAGGTCGATCAAGTCATCTTCTTTGGTGATGGTCCACAGCCTATCCTTCGGGGCCCCTTTGCTACCGGATCCTTTCCTTGGCATGATTATAAATTTTAAAAAGCGCTGACAATTATCTTTACAGTTCACTTGTGAAGTCCCTCAAAATACCGCCCTCAAAATCCCGCCCTCAAAATACCGCCAAAACATATTGTGGGCGTGGCTGAGCATGTGACTAAATAAGCGATGCTCATTGGCTGAGCGCTTACGTAGGGAACAGGATCGCAAGGGAGCATCAATTTTGTCAATTTCGTGTGTAGACACACCCCCCTTGCGACTGGGGGGCTTGCGTTTTTGGATACATTGGTACGCCCAGTCTGAGACTGGGCGTACCAAATATCAAACATGTTTGATATTTAAAAACGCTTGCGATCCGGGGTACATGCGGTACCTCCCGACTGAGACTGGGCGTACCTGGTACGCCCAGTCTCAGTCGGGAAGGAAAACTGGCCGTCTCCACTGTGCGTTTTGTTCCCTTGCGATCCGGGAGGTACCTCCAGTCTCAGACTGGGCGTACTATGTACCTAAAAACGCACAGTGGAGACGGGCCATTAGGTGTTCGGTTACTGGCAACACATCTCATAGATTTGCTGTTTTATATTTGTTTAGATGTATCTCATTCAGAGTCTATAAGACAGGGCAGACATGAAACCTTGTTTCTCTATTGGGATCTATCAAGTAGTTATCATCTTTAGTTCTTAGATGTGTAAGTAATTGTAGCTCCCTTCAGTCATTCAGATAGTATAGCCTGGTTAGTGTGTGTATTTCATTTGTGGGAGTAAGTTGGTTCCCAATGTCTATACCCTCAATGATGGTTGACATTATTCATAAATTCTTAAAACTCTGAATTATTTGATGCATTTTTTTTCAATAGAGCAATTTCGTTATTGATGTCAAAGTTACATGTATTGATGGTACAACAATCCAAGGATATTCCAGAACACCAAATAAAGAGGCCGAAGCGTCAGCCTTACAATAGGCTGATTTTCATCGCATTAGCCGAATCCCAGGTCATGATACAGTATGTAAATATAACATAACTCACAGTAATTTACATGAAGTAGTACAAATGTGCAACTATGTCCACCAAAATGTGACTCATTATCCAATTTAGGAATCTGGAAGATGCTTTATAAGGCAATGGCCTTGATGGTAAATTAGGACTGCACACCGAGATGAGCGTGAGACCCACAATAAAACTGATAAAATAGCAACGTACAGGAGCATTATGTGTTCTACATTTAAAAAAATACAGATACGTAAAGGTTCTTGCTATGAAATTCCTAAATTACAAAGCATGTAATGTTTGTATTATTTTTCTCTCTAAATCGCCCCTCCACAGTTGAATACAGCCAGAGAATTCATGAATGGGACTATTCATTTCAAAATATTGGAAGTGGGTGCTACCTGTTGGGCTTTACATCTGAAACCTCTCTATTCTGCTTTTTCTACTTCTCTTCAAGTTCACACAACTTCAAGACTGCTAAAACTCTGTTTGGAGATGATGATCGAGGCAGGTAATAATCTTTATTGACTTTGATAAATCTTGTTTTAGATAATATAATATTTATCAATGGAAATGTGTGTTGAACATGTATCGATCCGAACTCTAAAGTTAACTAATTGAAGTTATTTTGAAGAAAATAAATCTTACATTCATGAATTCTTTTTATATGAAAATATCAACGTCTATATACCCGTGTTTGACAATATACACCTATGAATTAAAAAGAACTTTCATCTGATTTCTCATTCTAAATTTACCCCAGTTGAATATCACTCTTATATTTCAAAAACCTAGGTTAAAAGCCAACAAGAACAGAGATATAAGGTGAGTAGCTTGTCCCTTCCTGCAAATGGCAACATTAAACTGATTTATATCAATACTTCCATAAAGACAACATAGAAGATAGATTAGAGAATTTAATTAAGGAATATATTACAAGATAATGAGTATATTTTATGATTAAAGGGTATAGACGTTGCGTGTAGCCGATTTGGTAAAGCGACCACGAGTGATCTCCTGCTTTGATTTTCCCTCAAAAGCTCACCTCTGTTTGGGGTGTTAGATCTGTTCCTATTGGTTGCTACACTGGCTGTCCGATCGTGTGATTATTACTGAAAAAAAGTTTTTATAAAACCATATTTTATAATTTAATCCATATGTAAAGTTTATGTCTACACATCCCTATCGTGGCATGCTCTGAATGGCTTATTTATTCCCGTTATCGTTTGCTCTAGTTCCTTACCTGTTCCATGGTGGGAGTGCTCTCTAACAGTGCAACTCTGGGGAGTTCCCTCACAGGCATGTGTAGAAGACAGAAATATGCATAAAAACAGGCATAAAACAGGCATGTATGGCAGGCAGGAATGAAACTTCATTTCAAAATTTTAATAGTGTATGTTCATTTGTCATTTGTCAACTTTCATGTATAGAAGACAGGAACAGGCATAAAAACAGGCATAAAACAGGCATGTGTGACAGACAGGAAAAGGGACTTCATTCCAAAGTTTTAATAGTGTATGTTCATTTGTCAATTTTTTTCTCACCTGCTGAAACTGTTTATCTTGTTATTCTCCACTATTCTTTAAAGTCAAGGCAACTTCAAGACTGCTAAAACTCTTTTTGGGGATGAAGATCAAGCGAGGTAATACATCTTTATTAACATCTGATCTCCTGAATGAATCTCCTTTCAGAGTTTTTATGATTGAAATAAATGGAAATGTATGTGAGCCATGTCTTCATTATTATTAATTGATATAAGTAATTATAGTCATCTTGTTAGAAATGAACCTTGAATTCATGAATTTATTAGAGCATGATTGCACGCCCTAAATTCATCATCTAGAGGTTAGAGTGGTCACATTGAACTTTCAGTGTGCTTCCAGAAAACCATCCCTTTACTATCTGCATGTTGTTCACTGTGGTAGTGAGAACAGAGCAGGGAGCCAGTGCCTCAGGGTCTTAGAGGTGTGCCCAGCTGACCATGACAAATCACTCAAGACATAAATACCTCAAGACCCACTGGTGCTTGATCTGTTTGGATCCTAGATATGCGGTTGCAGAAATAGCAAGTTGACTGGGTGCAAGTGGGTCACAGAAAACTATCCAAAGACTGAATCTAACCCAAACCTTTTAATTGTTGTCCATTTATAATTGCACGCTCATTCATCTATGATGAACATCCTAATTGTTCCTAGTTATGGATGATAACATAAACGAGTCAAATATCTGAATTAGCTCTTTTGTTTGATATTTAACTCTCCATAGTGTTCTTTAATTGCAAATTGCGTCCTGTTTTATATAATTTTCCCCTTTAAATACATCTCATTTAAATGTGTCTGTTATTCATTTTAAAAATCTAGGTTAAAGGCCAACAAGAAAGGAGGTTCCAAAGGTAGGCAACATGTTTATCGTATGAAACATCACTATTCATACAGTGTTAACTCATTTTACTCAATTTCCCCAAATAGTTGCTCAGCCCATACTCCTGGAGAATCTTTCTGTTTTAAAATCATGGTATGCTGAATACCCCTTTAATCTAGAGCATGGCCCATATTTCCCGGATGTACGAGCTATACTTTGTAACAATGATAAAATGTGCGACAAGAATTGCCACCCGTTCTGCTCTTCTATACGAATAGTGTCACCAACTCAGCCAGAATGTATGCAACTCCTTACTAATACTATTCATCATAGTCTTGATACTACGATGAATGTACATAACATTATGGCAACATATCGTGTAAAAAGAACGGAACAAATTGTTTGTATATGTTGACAGTGACACAATGTATTTAATTGTAAGAATGTAGCTTTCAGATTATGAAATTGGATATGTGACACTCACCACTGAATATGGGACAAAATGAAAGATCAAGAAAGGCTCCTTAAAGGGGGAAAACATTCAGGCCAGAGATTGGTTAATCTCAGTAGGCTCAACATATTTGATATACCTCTACGCTTTCAGAATACTCCCACATATTGTTCACAAGTAGCAAATATATCAATGCTTTCTATGTTTTTTCAGGGTTTGCAAAATAATGGAGGAACAAAATGAGAAAGGAAAGGTGAAGACGATGAAATTAGAACTTGGGACATTTAAATCGGTGAAGGGGGACTGGTCGCCTGACGATCCCGACAGAACCCTGTCACCACAGGAGGTGCCTCCGGAATTATTCAACTCGGTGAAACCCAGCTGGCCTGAGAGTGCCTCTGAGGGAAGCCCGTCTCCTCATCCACAAACTCAGACATTTAAATTTGTGAAGGCAGACTGGACTGATAAAACGCCTGAAGGAAACTAACAACTTGATCTGTAACTCCAGAAGTTTGAGTTACGCATGCAGAGAAAACTCTAAAATTATTCTCAGGAAGATATCATCAAGATATATCATCAAATTTGATATGATTGTTTATATGTCGTGAGTTTTCTTCGCGTAATGATTTAACGAAGTGGAGATGAGTGATATCTGTAGCGGAAGACAATAAACGCCATGTAAACTAACATATTTTATAGCATAACAGTGGCATACTGTCCCACCATGTTAAGTCTATGGATATCTATTTATATTCTTAAATAATTTCTTTATTATTAGGTCGCGATTCAACAATACTGTTGGTTTTCAATAGTGGAGCTTTAGATTCTGGGCATTTTCATTTACAATGTTCAATTTATTTATGTTTTTGTAAGTATACAAGTAGTAAAGAGTTTGTAGATATAAAAGTTGTATTATACAGATAGATATACCATGAGATGAAGTGATATGATGTTGGTAATAAGTTAACTGACAGTGACGTATCTTTTCTAATGATAACTTTATAACTTGATAACTTAATAAGTTTAAAACAATATTACCTTCAACAAGAGGCGAGCTGGAATTTCACCAATCTATCAAATTGAAAATATATGAAATATTTCTAAAAGGAAGAATGCCCAGAGGAGCATGATTAATTTAAAGCCCTATGAGGACTAAAAATTAACAAAGGTGTGGGCGGGAGGGCTTTAAATGTTTGAGCTGGATCCAGAGGCTGGTTACTTCCTGCCGCGACTACCAATCTTGTTAAAGACAAATGCGGGTAGGTATCGAAACGTCCCCTGGTTAAACACTGGTGCTGCCATCTGGGGCCATGAAAATATAGCAGTTTCTCATAGACACCAGTAGATAAGCACTTACTTTCTTCAGATGGCCTTCCCATAGAAATTAGCATGGTGACATATTATTATATACCTGTGGCCGTATCAACTACGTATACTAGCCGCTCATACCCATGGCATATTTATATCCGTACGCCACACTGTGACGTACGGGGTATGTGATCATGTGACTAGGTAAAATTTCAATATTTTTAGGTATATAATAATATGAAAACAGGCTAACTGTCTTCGTATGTCAAAATACTTGGTAAAGTTATTGATCACATACATCCCTCTGCCTAAGGCATCGGGATGTATGTGACCAATAATTTCACCGCGTATTTTTGACGTACGAAGACGATAAGCCAGTTCCCGTATAGTTCTTTTATTTTAGCATTTCTCATTTGTACATGTTCCCAAACTGTCATAATCCAGAATTATTTGAAGATAGCAATAGAATTTAGAAATCACCCAACTACCAGCATTTGTCTTTAAGCGATTCAGTCATAGTACGATAGGGGGTGGCTGGAGTTCTCTCCTCAAATTACCCACGGATTACCAATCTGCCTCAATGCATCATGTCTACTATAACAGGTGTAAAAAAGATTTTTTTCCGATGGGAACCCAACCAGGGAACCCAGAGGCGAAAAGACTGATACATACTATAACAGGTGTTTCTTCTCAACCTCTCCTCAGTACGTCACTTTATATGAGGGATAGGATAAATGGGTGTCCCTTAAACGACGCATGATCTTGTCTTATGCTGCTTTCTCTATTTCATCTCCCAACGACTGAAACATTGAGTGAATAATGTAACGACTGTATGGAGGAATGGACCGACATGTAAATAAAGTGCACACGTGTACATAAATTGTATCAGTCTCTGTCAGAGTACATTCATGGAGTCCAGTTGTCAGGAAACCGGAAATACCCACCTCAAAAGTTTTCAGGACCGGAATCTATTTTCATTCATACCAGTCCTCAATAAAGTTACGACCTTGAGGGACCCTCCCTCTTGTGGTCACAGTATCATTTGAATGGTAGAGATGGTATCCTTTGTATATATTTAAACGAATCGACTCATTTCCTAATAAATGATGCAGTGGTTAAGCTCACAACTTGTGCTTAACTCAACTCGTTAACTCAGGGTTGTCTTGTTCTATTATAGGTAAGTCTTATGTATTGTTTGTCTGGTCTTCCTGCGTCCGTGGACTCAGTGCAGAGAAAACCAAGTCAATAATGCAAAAGCTATTTAGAATAATGTCTGAGCTGGCCTTGATTCTATACACAAGTAATGGGATAAATGGTATAGTTCTGGAATATTCTACAGTTGGCACTGGTGTATCAGGCGCCCTAGCAGTGTTAGAGCCTGAACCATGGTGGCAGCACAGTGGTATCCCTTCTACCTATACTAGTACTGTTCATAATCAATATAAAGACCAGTAGAGGATCCTGATGAGCGAACTTGATACTTGTATATCCCAAATTAAATTATTTGCATTGTTCTGAAAGGAATGAAAATTATATTTTTAAGAATGTGATGCACAATTTATCAACATTTTTCATTAGAACCCGACAAAGTTAGACAGTAGTATTGCTACTTCTGAAGTATCAGTTCAGTCATTGATATTTTCCTGACAATTCTATAAAGCAGTCTGTTTGGCACGTTAAAGTAATAATAATATCAATTCAGTCATTGATGTTTTAAAAAAAAATCTTACATAGCAGTGCGCATGAAACGTTAAAGGAATAGTAATACCAGATCAGTCATTGATGTTTATTTCTGATAATCCCTCACATTTTTTCCCTTTGACAGAAGAATAGATATCTGCTCTATTGTTTGATACCAAAACCAAGCGGATCTGCAGAGAGAAAATCTACGTTTACACAAGACAAATTCTAGCAGTCGACGACATAGATATAGTCATGAAGTAGTGCTAAATTCAAGAATCATCATCATAATAATCTTGTGAGAACGTGGAGTTCACAGCACCCATCTTCATGGAAACATTAACATCCACCTTCAAGGATATCTTCAGATTACAAAATATTTAAATGCACTGCAACAGTTATCAGGCAGTAGCGAAACGTCATGAATTTCAAAATCTACGATTTCTTTAAGCCTCAACTTTGAAAACTGTACAACTTTTTTTTATTAAATCATATCAATGACAAATATACAGAGAGATGCAATGTACATTCTAGAACTATAATTTTCTTCCTCTGGTCAACCGCCTCTTTTTTTGACAGGACAGATCTTCATTTTCTAAGAATTTCACCATGTCAGAAGCACACACAAAGATTGTCTATGTGTGCCATTTCGTACCAATGCGTGTATGTTCATTTTCGTCACATCTGAACCCATATATTCTCGTTGGTGCCAGATGACTCAGGCGTAAAGGCTGTAATTCTTGTTGGTCACAAACACATACATATGGTCCCCTATACACAAACTCCCCCGCAGACACACCACCTGTAACAGAAACTGGATTAAATAATAGTAAACATTATTTAAACATATGCTTACGCTCTGCCAATATGCATATATAGATAGAAGATAAAAACATAAAAAGGTTCACCTAGACTATCGTCCACAAATTATAAGCTGCTGCTAACAGCATGGAGTTGTCCCATTACCTTAAGTCCATATAAGGAATAGAGTAGACCGAGTAACCAAAGACTGCATTCGCAGAAAACTCCGACCTTGACCCTGACCTCCTCACATGATATTTTCTAGCGCCTTGGGACGTAGACATCAGTCGAGAGTTGACCTCGATTCTTAGGGGCCACAACCACCCTCCTAACACCGACACTGACCTCGACTCCGACCCTCCCCAACTTGCTGCCGCCACCAACGCCACCACCCATCCACCCATGTATGTGCCACCATCCATCCACCTCTATCTGCCCACACTGTTTGTCCACCACTCTCCTACAAGCAAAAGACTGCTTGTGCTTTATATATCAGGCTGCGTTTGACCATTCAGTACAATGTGGTTTTGAAAGTAAAATCTATTAGATAAAAGGGTAAACGAAGTCAAGACAATACTAGGTTTGTTATATGTATTAATCAAAAGATACACAATAGGGTTTTTAGAAACATTTTATGATTTAAACTGGTAATAGAAGATGATAAATGACAAATAAAAGAGAACTTGGATGATAAATGACAAATGAAATGAAAATAACAGTGGTGTTCCCCAGATGCTGCGGTGTTTAAGTGGCATAAATTTGCATAAACATAACTCCAACTGACCCAGGATTAACATATATGTATACGGACTTGAGCATAAATATGAAGCAAATAGAAGGGCGCTGTTGACGCCAGAGGAGACATAAAAACTAGTATACTCGTTTCCTCGTGCAGTGCTATACACAAATAAGCAATAATATTGCAGTTTTATCTCTAAACAACACTTTATAATTAATTTTTAAGATTGGTCATCGTCTGTATCCATGTAGCTGCTTTAATATAGCTTACAGTGCAGTCATAATGAGATACGATAGAGCTGAGAAATGTTTGAGGAGCTAATATTGACTTTACCTTTCTCGTATCCATAAAAGGGGCATGCGATTGATAACATGTAAATGAGACTAAACCACTCGTGGTCAGGACGAATGCTAACAAAGTAAGATAACCCAATCCAATCTCCAGGACAATTTAGTTTATGAAGCTTTTATCGCAAAGGACTGCAAACAAGGAGGCATCTTATAAAGGTCAGTTATTTGAAATAAGAACAGGCCATTTGAGCATTATTGAGCTCGCTTAATTGCCACAATGCGTTTGTCCAGTGATTCTTCCACTTATACTTCACTATTAAGTACACACTGCCTAAAAGTGTGTACTTAATAGTGAAGAATTAGTTGTTTCCAGAAGGTGACCTCCATTTTTAAGTGATATATGTGTTCTACAACACTAAGAGATCATCATATTCAAGTTTCAGAAAAATGACATGGGTTTTAATTTTCATGCCAAATTGTCCGATATGTCCGATAAGACATATCCTACAATTAGTAGTTGGGCCACCTGGCACCTGGCACATCGGGCAAATTCAAGTAATCTGTTTTTGATTATTGGTTTAGGTAAATATGGACAAAATTAAATCAAATTACTCATTCGGTATGGAACACATCACGAGGGACCATTTTGAATAGATAAATATCAATATTTTAGCTCTGTGTTCTATAACCATTAGAGATCATTATATTCAATTTCCAGGAAATTGACATGGGTTTTACTTTTCACGATACTTTGTCCGATATGCCTTTAAACGGGCGATCGGGGCTCGAGAGCTACTCTATGTCACTGATAAGTCACTCTCTCCTTTCCATAATTTTCAACTCCAGCTTTATGATACCGGTTACCTTCCGGTTTGCAATATCTCCTCATTTCAATATCCGAAATCCACGGCGGGTTCACTATAAAAAACATAAAATGAGGATAAAATAAATTGGAGTATATACATCCAGGCTTTTCTAATACCACGATTGTAATATTGGGACAAGTCAATATGAATTACTTTGTTTAGAATGTGAATGACAATGATATCGTTCGTACCATGATATTAACGGCAGTGCTGTATCTGCAATTGCTGGCTCTATATTCCTTTTATTTTTTTAATCATGATTCATATCACCACTGGCGTAAACGCAAATGTATGGAATGCCGCATTTCACCGAGCCCAGAATGTGTATCAGTTAATCCAAACGATTATCAGTTATATATATTTCAGCATGACCTATCAGTTATAAACTGGGAGGTTGAAAAAAAAAATCTATCTACATGAAACCACTATCCAGTCAGATGGATATGCTATAGTTTATCCATGATCACTAGGCGAACATCCGAGGTTTTGATGAATAAATTCATTCACTTAATTGTCCAGTGTATTTGTGTTATAGAATTCATACAAACGTCAGGTATTGCACCTAGTGCATTAATTTTGCACAGAAGCCTTACGACCCAAAATAACTCCATGGCTACCCCAAACAACTCCATGTGTAAAAGACCAACAGAAACGGCTATGGATAATTGTTGATAAGATTTTGATGCATCCATTTTCTTAAACATAAATCTGAAGACGAACACTATACGGGTACAAAAGATTAGCTACTTGTTTTTTTTTATAGTAATTTTCACGCAACTCGGCCTCTGGCGTCCTGATTTACAAATCCCTCAACAATTCGATTAATCCCTCCTGACCCTATTTTGTTATAGTACTTGCACTTTCACCAGAAGGTACTGGATGAGGTATAGCCACACGTGTATGGGCGGTCACACCGCGGGATGGAGCCAGTCTGCAAACGACCACGAGCCCAGCATGCGGCGAGCTGCTCACTGATAGCACCACAGAGCTGCTCAGTACAAGGAACACTCACAGCTGGTCTGGTGAAGGAGCACACGACAGAAACTGCAGCACAGACACTGCAGCACATACACAGGGTTCTGCTCAATGCAAGGAATAAACCACAGAGACTGCTTATTGAGCCGAGCACAACACAGAGACTGCAGCACACCTTTGAGACTGCAGCACACAAACAGGGAACTGGTCAATGCAAGGACCACACCTTTGAGACTGCAGCACACCTTTGAGACTGCAGCACATAAACAGGGAACTGCTCAATACAAGGAGCACATCACAGAGACTGCTTATTGAGCCGAGCACAACACAGAGACTGCAACACACCATAGACACTGCAGCACACAAACAGGGAACTGCTCAATGCAAACAGCACACCACAGAGACTGCAGCACACGACAAAGACTGCAGCACAAGACAAAGACTGCTTATCGACATGAGCACACCATAGAGACTGCAGCACACCACATAGACTGCAGCACACCACAGAGACTGCAGCACACAAACAGGGAGCTGGTCAATGCAAGGAGCACACCAGAGAGACTGCAGCACACCACAGAGACTGCAGCACACAAACAGGGAACTGGTCACCACAGAGACTGCTCAGTTACAAAAGCACACTATAGAGCTGCCCCATGGATTGAACACCTGAACAGAAGAAGGAGCTGCTCACTGCACTGAACACCTGAACACACCACTAAACACACCACAGAGGTGCCCCATGAACTAAATACCTGAACACACCACTAAACACACACAGAGGTGCCCTATTGACTGAATACCTGAACACACTAAACACAACACAAAACATACCATTGAACACATCACAGAACTTCTCACTAAACTGAACATCTCACCTGTTCACACACAGAGCTGCTCCATATCTCATCACACTGAACACACACAGATCTGCTCCTATCTTATTACACTGAGTACACACACACACACACACACACACACACACACACACACACACACACACACACACACACACACACACACACACACACAGAGCTGCTCCCTTATCTTATTACACTGAGTACACACAGAGCTGCTCCATATCTCATCACACTGAGCACACACACACAGAGCTGCTCCCTTATCTTATTACACTGAGTACACACAGAGACTGCAGGTAGATAACCTACAGGTGAGTGAGTTAGTGACATGCGGCAGTACGCGACGTCCGGCACCTGGTGTCGTGGGGGTTATCTCCGCCGATTCCCTCCAGGAGGGGCGTTCTACGCTCTGTTGCTGGTCGCTGACGTCCTGGGGAACGCAGCCGGAAGTAGGTGCAGGACATGCGTAGAGAGGTCACAATGCGGCGTCCCGCGTGCGTCGACCGGAAACTGGTCCGGGGCTACTTCCGGTCATGGTGTCGGGTAAGTGGAGCATGACGTCGGTTTATAGTCTACGTTTGTTGTGTGTATTGTGTGTCCGTTTTTTGTTGTGTGTGTTTCTGTTCGTTCTTGGAATAAAGTAATCCTGCTTAAAAAAAAGACAAATCTGTTTCCATCTTCATTGTAGGAAGTGTAAATAGACCATTTTCCACAGGCCAGTAGTGAGCCTTATCTACTAGGTTACGCAAGACACCCGGCCAAACATCTACAAAGCCACGTAGACTTTAGCATTAGAGGAATGGGTGTATGAGCATACTATGCCTACTATACCAGTTAGAACATCTTCAGAACAAATACAGTGATTGCTTCGTATTCCGTGGTGTTCCGACTCTAATTTGGTGGGTTACACTTACAGACCACCATATCAGATATGGTTTCCATAACAGAGGAATAGCGAAAATACCTGGACTATAACACGCTATTAGGCCAGGCCAGCATATACCAATTTTTATCTATATGAAAACGAGAAAATTTTCAACTTTGACAGTTCTCTTTTACGATTTTTTAAAATTGGATTCATTGTTTTCGATTTCACATCGTTCTTCCATTCAATATCTTTGCGAACAAAAGATCAACATATTCAATTCATATTCAATAACACTATCAGCGATAAACAAAGAAAATTAGGAGAAAATACAAGGTATGGTGATAAATAGATGATGATGGTTACGAATCAAGTTCATACACTTTCACCGGTCCTTCTGATCATATAATCATTTGACTTTACTTAGCTACAGTCGTGTAAAGATCCTTGTGTGAAAAATTTCTTACTGCCTCCCACATTGGGGATTTTTTTAATCGTTCACTTTTTGGACTTTGTATTATGATATTGTTTTTTTAATCACATCGGGTCTGCATCGGGGCTGACCTATCACCTAAATTTAATGCGTTTATGATGAAAAGGCCTCTTAAAATACCAACTTGTTTTTGAGTATTATACTTTCTTGAAGTGTTGAAAAGTGTAAGAATTGGATTTAACCAAAAAGGTCTGTAGCCTGATCTGCGTTATTATACCTATAAATCCAATGAAAATCTTTTTGTTTTTAACGAGGATAAGTTATCCTCAAGATTTATCTATACAAAGTTAGATAGCCATCCAATTCATCTCATCTCATGATTGATCACCAACAAAAAGGGGAGTATTGTAGTACTATAATAACACAATATCAGGCTAACTATGTATAATAGCAGTTAACACACGCACATCGGATGTACTTATACAACCTTTCTTTACCTTTGTGAATACTGAGGGACCAAGCCGAGCTTGGAATGATTACATATTATTGTAAATCATCGACCCTAATAAAAATTATCAGAAAAAGGAAGTACCAAGCAGGAGTTTTTCTTCTGCTGAAGACCTGAATGGCTAGACTTATTGGTGTAGGGAAAGTTCTTTTTTACCGTAAGAGTAGTCTATAAGCCTGTTTCCATTGGCCGACAAAAAAACGGCGAAGAGTTCCCCTAGAAGTCTGTCGGACAAACTGACTGCGCGGTGGTATCAAATAATCGATGAGGGTAGTAGTTTTCACTCAGTGACCAAGTTTTCACTCAGTGTTCAGAGTTTATAGATATTCAAAAATCATTGCGTAATCTTTGCAGAAAAGGTTGTTGGTCATATTCTAGCTGGGTCGTTTCCATTAACCGATTTTGCGTCAGTGGTGCTCGAAGTCCGTCGGTGGTTCCTGACTGAAGATCGGTGATGGGAAATCGGCCAATGGAAACGGGCTTTATGAAGAGGCTGGGCAGAGAGAACAGAGTTGAGGAAATGGCCTTAATTAGCTCCATGTAATTAATATGGAGTAGGTGTTAACGCTAGGACCCCTGTTCTAATTGTCCTCAATGCCGTCTTGATACGTTAATGATACCAGCGTCATAGATATCAGATAGAAACTCTGAATATAGGCATAATGAGTACCTGGATAATATAAGTAAACGGGGTTATTATAGGTGTATCCCAAAAATACGAGGTACAATTTTCAATTTATATATCATCATGCCGAGAGCAGTTATTGTGCAGTGAAGCGCAGTCATCTGCAGTGATCCTGTGGTATCCTGTGTTATTCTGCCATATCCGAAGTTTTAATGAGGCAATATACATGTATAACCGACCCAATTAGAGCTGGAATACCAGGGAATACGATATAATGACTGTATTCCCTCTGGAGATAATCTGAACAGGTATTATGGACGTATTACTCTCCTACACTCAGTCATCTAATGCTAAAGAATACGCTGCTAGGTATTTGTCTGGCCGAGGCTATTGCATAACCATGGAGATCAGGCGCATGGGTAAAGATCTATTAAGAGGCTGCTGGGCAGGGAGGGCAGAGCTGAGGAAATGGATGTAGGACTGGCACTTCCTGTACGTGCCTGTCGTTGTCATAAGGCACGTACAATCTGAGGGCATGCGGTGAAGTGCATGACCAACACTAACAGCCAGGTAACCGGTTGGCACTCCGCTATCATCCGGTTATCGCTCTCCAAATCTATTCCTCCAAGTCTGTTGAATTATCCAGGGGTCTGTTTAACATCGAACGAACGAGACTTTGAAAGCTCGTACAGGGGTCGTCCAGCCAGTCTCGTTCAACATGTGTCTCGTTCGTCCAGGGACGAGCCCCGCACGATAGGAGAGAGCTGCCATGAGAAAGTCTCGTTCAACAACAACCTCGTCCAGCGGAGAAATCTCGTCCACACTCTCCTACATCGTCTCAAAAGCTCGCCAACGGACGACACCCCAAAGGGGTGTCGTAGCTGAAGCCTGTACCCCCTTGTAGTCTGTTTATAGAGTATTTGGAGTTAATATAAGCAAATCCGTTCAAGATGGACGATGTTCTGGTAAACGGGAGACGTGTTCACAAATTTCGTGCTCATCCAGATCCTACAAAAACGTTTGATAATCATATTTTCATGAAGAGATTTCGATTGGACAAGCAGACTGTAATACGTCTATCAGAGGCGTATGGGGCCTCAGATTACTGCAGTACACAGTGTACATCCTACGGCGGTGGTCTATCTGCTGTACAACGTGTAAGTATAATATAAAGAGTATGTATATATAGTTTTATTTATAAAATATATTCCTAATAAATATTGTATTCTCTACTTTATGAATTACACATGTGAGTTATATTTTTTTATGTATATATAAAATATTCTTTATATAATATGCACAAAATTTCTTCATGATATAAGAATAATATTAAAAAATATATTTTTTCTTTTGCAGTTCTGTTTGGCTCTACGCTATCTGGCCACTGGGGCCAATTACAGTGTAGTCGGTGATTCTATGTGTGTAACCAAGGGTACCGTTTGCACCTGCGTAAAAGAGGTGGTGCAATTTTTGGTATCACTCAAGGATGAGTTCATCTTATGGCCTAACACACCTGAAGAAAAAATACACACTGCAGGTGTTTTCTACAACAAGTTTGGCAATAAACCACTATGTATTGGGTGTATTGATGGCACACATATTTCGATCAGATGTCCTAATGGTTTACAAGGCGACTACATGAACAGAAAGGGATACTTTAGCTTGAATGTCATGGTAGATATATATTTATTGTAGTTACTTCTGTTCTATGTATGAATAAACCAAATATTTTTAATATTAAAATATATATAAATATCCTACAAATATGTATTTCACTTATATTATTGGGAATACAACTTTAACATGTAATTTACTGAATATACCTAGTTTAATAGGTTAAAATATGGGCCTAATATTGGTAGATATGAAAATGTATAGTTATAGATGAATCAATTTTTCTTTCCAGATGATTGTTGATGCTAACAAGAAAATCCTAGCTATAAATCCACGTTTCCCTGGATCTTCTCATGACACACATGTACTCAAAAACTCTGATGTATACAACCAAGGTCAATTAGGACGGTTAGGGGACTACTATATCCTAGGTGATTCTGGGTAAGCAATTGATATAAATAATAATTCAAAATAATAAAATTTGTTCAAAATGTTTGTTTATTGACAACCTCTCAACTTTAAATCGACATGTATGGATACGATAGTGCTGATTCAGGTTTCTTAACTGTAAGCTTATAATTCTTTAATTGTTTTTCAGATATCCTCTTCTTCCCTATCTCTTGACTCCCATTATGGGTGCTGATGACGAACAGTCACGTGCATACAATGATTGGCACATGAGAACAAGAAGCATTGTAGAGGGCACCTTTGGTCTACTCAAACAAAGATACAGGTAATAAAATTACCTAAAGACTATCGTTCATCAGCGACTCCGACATAATCATAAAACCATTTTCATTATATAAAAATAACAGTTATGCGTAGCTATACTATTAAATTAACTAACATAGCAATTAAAAAAAATTCTTCATTTTCGCAGATGCTTAGATGACAGTGGCGGTTACCTGTACCATAAACCGCTAAAAGCCTCCAACATAATAATCGCATGTGCTGTACTCCACAACATCACGATCGATCGCGGATTGCCCCTACTGTTAGACGATGAAGTACCACAACAAATGATTCGCGATCAACCTCACCGAAACAACATGGATGCACCATTGATGGAGGCTCGAGAAAAAAGGAGACAGTTTGTTGAACTACACTTCTGATGAAACACTTAACTAAGACAAAATCACGATGAAGTACCACAACAAATGATTCGCGATCAACCTCACCGAAACAACATGGATGCACCATTGATGGAGGCTCGAGAAAAAAAAAGACAATTTGTTGATCTACACTTCTGATGAAACACTTAACTAAGAAAAAAATTATTATCTAGCGTATGGGAGATTAATCTTGCAATTCGGTCAACAATTATTGCACTGTATCTTTATGAAATCATCACCTATATGCTAAAAATATAATATTCGAAACATAACAAACCAAAATAACTTATACTATATTTGGGAGTAATCTATTTCTTCCCCTTCCTTGCTCTTTTGGATCGTCGTGTAGGGGTTCCTTCAGGAGATCTCTGATTCTTCTGTGAAACCGATGTTTCAGGATTTTCTGTTGGTGTGCTGGTATTGTCTGTCTGTGCAGCTTTATCCTGTGCAGATGAAACCTCTTTATCTGTCTGTGCAGCTGTATCAGTTCCAGAAGAAACACACTTCTCTGTTTGGGTAAATCCATGGACAAGAAGATTACTGTCACTTGTTGTTTGTGAATGGTCTTCTATTTGAGTGACCGAGTCAGTTTGTGTGCCGCATGTAACGGTAGGGCCTCTTTGGTTAGCCTGAATTATCTCCTGGAACACTATAGATAAATAAAAAACAAATGTTAAACATACTTGAATTAACTCTATTATACATTTTATATTTTTTTATTTATTATAATGTGTTGTGTATATTAAATACTTCTCAATAAGAATGGAAAACAAATCATATTTTATATACCTGTGTGCGAAAGGCTATGAAATACTGGTCGCTGCTAGGGGTTGAGTAATATAGATTTTTTATCAATTTAAGTTATATAACAATAAGCAAACATCCTCACTCTGGGTGAAACGTTTCGCATTCTCAGTCTGTATTTTATTTCATACTGCCTTCCGCCTATAGCGTCAGGCAGTATGAAATGAAAGACTGACCTCGAACAGGAAATGTGTCGTCCACAGTTAGGACGTATCCTAATATTACTTACTGATGATGGTCGTTTGGTACATTTCTGCCATGGTAGTATTGTTCTGCTGCATTCTCTCAAGCACTGAAATACATAATAATAAATATTTCTGTTATTAATATTCATGTTGTCTTGTTTATTATAATAAATTTACGGTATTTATGACAATGGTGTCTCTGCATATTTTCTAAATAGAGTTCCTTGATAGACGTTGCAATTATTAATTTTTTATGAGATTCAAAAAGATCGCTGTCAATGGAGTTTTGCATATTCCAAAAATAAAATAAAATGAAATTCCTCATTTTCGGAATTTATAAAAAAGTTTGTTTACAATAATCTTTTTATTAATAATATACCTTGTGCTGTGGAAGCCTGATGACTTGCCATAGTGGCCATTGATGCAGCGATTTCGTTTTGATTGTTTGCAATCTGCTGCACATGATCACGGATGGAAGCATCACTTGATGGTCCAGCTACTGGCATGGGAGTGCTTTTCCTTGGCCAAGGAAGAGAAACATCTGTAAAAATAAAAAAGGTCAAAATTTCTTATTATTTTAAATGGCATACCTAAAAGTATTTTTTCAGTTACAACGAAATTTCTATGGTGAGCATTGTTTTTCACATAAAAATAAATTTCTATTGTGAGCATTATATTGAATTGTAAAATAATAAAGACTAATAAAGTGCCTTTATCTCCCTTCACACCGACAAGCCCTCATAGATCCACTCCCATAGAGTATTTTATAAATTAGGGTTAAAATGATTTTCTTTGATAAATACCATATATTCTACAAGGTGTAGAAGTAGTCGCAATATCTGGAGTGGGAGGTGATTCATTCTGGACAAATGAACCTTCACTCGGTGTGTCTTCCTTCTTTTTTGACAGGTGTTTGCTTCTTACACACATAGAGGGAAGATCAATTTCTGTGACAACTGCAAAAAAAAATTTTTTTAATTAAATAATAATTTGATAAACTGTAAGTGCGGGAAAAATTGCAAGGGGATACAAAGAATTCTAAACGTTAGCGGCCAGGCTTATAGAATTTCATATCCTGTAGAATGGGTGCGGCAACGGTTATATTTAATATCGGACGAACGAGACTTCATAATGCGCTGGGGGGGGGGGGGGGGGGGGGGGTCGCCCGTTCAAATCCAGTATGGGGCTTGTCCATAAAATGTATAATGACTAATATTTGAATATATAATATATTTCTATCAATTGTATAATGACTAATAATAATTTTATTTATAATTACCAATATTTTCATTTGTGTCCATGTTGTCATCGGCGTCCTGGTCTATATCACATGAAGGAACCTCTTCTGCAGTTCCTGTTGACACAATCCGAGGTGTTGGCACAGTGACTGGTTGAGACACAATAGGAGGTGTAGGCACATTGACGGGTGAACACTGAGCTGTAGTAGACACTGATTTACGGGAGGACAGAACAATCTTGGTCGGTTTCTTTTTACCCTTAGGTCCTTTTGAGGGAGTGGAAACGGTAATAGTGGCCGACTTTGCAGCCATTGCCGTATTCCTACAGGATGAGGAAAAAGATGAATCATCCACTGCCGCATTAATATTTGGTGGGTTGACCAGCAAACCGTATATTTTATAACAGAGGAATGACAATTAGAAATAGAGTACGGGGGGTAATCCTGAGATTATAAATAATAAATATCTTATACCACCGATGTCGGATAGAATTTATATATGATTAACGAGACTTGTACGACAAAAATAAAAAACCTACCACAGACAGTAGTCTGTCCGGCATAATCTAGTGCAATCATTTCCAGTTTGGTAAGGGGTGCCGGCACCTCGTCACCTCCAGCGGCTCCAGTCTGTTTCGCAGAGTTCACCAAATCATTGTTCTAAAAAATAGAATATTTATTATATTATTAGTAAGGATGAGTATATTCCAACTAGAGCGAATTATCCTTGATAACATATTAAATAGAATTAAATACATATATATATCTGTACATATTTCATAGAACTTAAAAAAAAATCTCATGTTTTAAAAAACTATTTTACAAACAATTTCTAAAATATTGACTATATGTATATTATGGTAGCCTTATAAAATAATATAGTAATAATTGTGTATAATAACATATACCAGTACATATAGTCTAACAACCATCAGAAGATACATACATGAGATTTTGATTCGGACACAAAGTTTTTTCCGGCATTCTTCTACTTTCCTCCGAAAAGGAGACACTGCATTTACATCATCTAAATAAATATAAATAAAAGGAAAAAATAAGAAATAACTAATAACTATATAAAATAATAAAAACCATTTAAATAATTTATAAAAATACATTTTTTTCGAGTATAACTGTATTCAACAAGTTACATAGTAACGTAAGGTAGGACATGTTGAAAGGATTAATAATACGTACATATAACTAAAATAAATATATAATTATAGAATAAAACAAATCTATATAAATCATTATATTTTTAATTAAGACCAACCTGTAATTCTCTGCCAAGCAGCCTCTTTCGCTTCCCTACCACCACCGGATCCTTTGTAATTGTTTTTTTGGATTGGTTTTTCTCGAAGAGCACCTTGTAGTAACGCTTCTAGTTCCTGTGGCCTTTTTGTGTTATTTGGTTTCGGATTTGCTTCTGCCGCCATATCTATTGAATAAAAGTAAACATCGAGTTAGAATGACACAGACACTACGACACTACGAGAGCCTATTGAGCGATAAATGGGAATTTCATTATTTTCAATGTATTTACCCTTCAAAATACATTTATATGACTACAACTATATTTAAATACAACTACAGAATCATATGATAACAACTATATGGAGATCAATAGCTGACATTTCGTATAAAACATATATTCTTACCGTATGCGATCGTGTTTTCACTTTTGGAAGCCGAACGGAAGTGAAGTGAAGTGCGTACAAACGGGTCCCCAGCCTCTCAAGGTCACCGCCAGCTGACGATCTCTCGTTCAGATGTAAATGGGTCAAACGTAGGAGAATCTGTACGAGCGATAGACCTTGCCCTGGACGACATGCCTTATTAAACCACATTGAACGACAATCGCCCAGAACCTCGTCCCTCGCCCTGTATCTCGTATCGTCCAGACAAAGGAAAGCTCGTCCGATGTTAAACAGACCCCAGGATCGTACATGAAGACCCTTTTCTGGACGCCAAAGAGGGACGATGTGGGTTAACTTTATTTAACACTTGGACTTATGGAAGATATTATTGGGGTCATTGAATAACAGCGACAGGACAGGGTACAAGGAGACATCGAAGGAGGGTTAATGTTCATATTCATTAAGCTAATGCTGTTTTACCTGACCAAAGGTCGTCCATAAGTGTCGAGTTCAGTTGATCACATCGTCCCATGGTCTTCATGTACGAGCCTAAATTATTAAACGAGCCCCATGAACGGCTAAGACTGTCTTTGCGAACCAACTTGAATATTATTAAATGATGATCCTTGTACGAAGTACCGAACAGGGTCTTCATGTACGAGCCTAGATGATTCAACGGCCCCAGCACCAGGTAGCTCAGCATACGTGGGTTTTGTCACTGGCCGACAAAAACCACAGTGTTTTCTGATCCTTTCCAATAAGAGTTTGGTGCAAATTTTCTGTTATGTGATGACGATTTCTCTCTTCAACTCTCTGCGAGTTTGTTGGCGAGACGTCATTCTCTCAGAAAAAAAGATTCTAATAATAGGTCGATCGAAGGTGGGAACCAATCCTAGCTGACTTAGTCAGAGATGCGTTGAATCAAATAAATTTCAATTTAAGTTTAATTAACAAGGTTTCTTGGTAGATCATTGCATATTGAAGGATAAGGACTCTAGGCTAAAAAGCAGTAAAATACAAGATGATTAATACGTGGTGGTTCAATGAATAGTTCCGCAAAGAGAGAATGAAAACCAACTTCCCATCTCTATGGATGCCAATCTGCCATACTTTGATATTTTTCAGGCGAAATCTCATTTTACAGAAGTTGTTTGGTGAATATGATAGCGTCGTCCGGCCCGGTGCAGACCAGGGTAAGCATCACGCTGTGTATACTAAGGTCTCTATATTAAAGCACCAAACTAAGTGTAAAATCCGTTGATTAACTCAGTGTTAGGGGCGTTGTCTTCTTGTCACAGATGTCTAGTAAAGAGGTGAACTAAGCCAAAGCCTCACAGTCATTTTATTTACAGCAGCGGCGTATTTCTAGAAACATGCATTCTATCGGCGGGGGTGCTGTATTATCGGAAGAAAGATCGTTGCCTGTGTGAGGAATTGTGCTTCCATTTACACTTAACGATAAAAGAACACAAAAAATCGTAAATCGGCTTTATCCTCATTACTGCACGCCATTAGCATGTTTACTGTGGTCAATCGGTGAACTTATCGAATTTTTCTGTAGGTCTGGTAATACCTCCTTCACGTTTATTTGTATTATATTTTCATTGTCTACTTTAGGAGAACCTACGGAGGTGACTGTGGATTTATTCGTCAACAGCGTGGACTCCATCAGTGTGGACACTATGGTGAGACTTCCTCTTTATCTCACCCCTGGTATTATCTCCTATAGACTTAACATTGGGAACTCGTACTTAACGCCAATGGATTATTGTGAAAAAATACTCAATGGGCAATTGTTTTTTCGAAGCCCGTAAAGCTTTTGATCGTCTTCCGAGGGATGTATTACTTTGTAAATTAAAACATTTATATGGGATATCGGGGACTTTGTTTAATTGGCTGGAAAATTATCTTACCGACCGGACTCAAGTTGTTTACTTCAATAATGTGGAGTCGAGCATAATTAGTCTACCCTTTAGAGTGCCCCAAGGGCCCGTTTTGGGACCAGACTTCCTCTTTATCTTAGCCTGGAATAAATGTTCATAGGCTTAACGTTAGGAACTCCCTCTCGGGGTCACAGACCAAGGACTCATCAATTTCTTTCTTAATATATCACCCCTGTTATTAACCCCCATAGAATTAACATTGGGATCTCGTACTCAACGGCCATGGACTATTGTGAAAAAATACTCAAACGCTAACCAATTAGTCAGCGAAAGGGTTGAGATAAAATCTGAACCACACTTGATCCAGAGCAGAGAACTTGCCACGAGTTTTGGTTGCAATGTAATCTCACTGTACGCATACCAAATACGAGTGCGATTCCCGTACACTATAACTACCTTAATATACCACAGATCATGGTTTACCCCTGTACAATGGCGGTTCTATACCCAGCCCGCAGACACACATCACACCTCATCGTTAAGAGTAGGCCAGAGTGACTCAACTAATCATCACTACAGGCCGACTCCCACCTGCCGACAACATGATAGGCAATCTGTAGCTGGAGGTTAGAGTGCCAAAAATCGAAATTAAAAGATTGGGGATCTTGTTTATCGAAGGTTTGTCTCCACCTGCCGACTTACGACTTTCATGTAGAAGTCACAATTCCTAGCAAAATCACACCCTGTTAGGCCACTCAAAAAAACACAACTTGTTTCTCATCACCAAGCCATGAAAAATATGATGAGGGCGCTTTTTTTTTCTTTTGCTGGATCAAAGATGGCTTAAAAGTGTAATAAAATGGGCTTTAGACATACAGTAAAACCCTGCGTAAGTGGTCACCCTCCATTCCGGGCCAAAGTGCCCACTTATGTGGGGTGTCTGCATATGCGGGGTTTTCAGATTCATACTGTTTATACATTGAAAGCATCTCTGGCATGAGGAGCTTTAATTTGATACTAAATACACATACTTTTCATAATTTCTATCAAGGTTCATCTTATTTTAACCCAAAAAAAAATAAAAAAATCTTCTAAAATTGTTTTTGCAGATGCGCGCGGTGATGAGAAACAAGTTTTTTTTTTGAGTGGCCTTATATTGATTGGTGATGATTCTTTCGGAAAATGGTGCCAAAACACGTACATAGATCGGTTGTTGAAATTGACATAAATGATAAAAACAATCTGTCGGTGATAACCAACGATTTTATTGGCAGGTGGAAACAGGCCTTATTCTGCACTGTCAGCGTGAAGCGGTCTCTGGGTGTTGTATCGATGTGAGGGGCGGGTGCTGTATGGTGACTGACACTATTGCACCAATACAGGCAGGTATCAATGTCTCATCAAGCATTTAGCACTAATGAAAATACCCTCCACTCATCCAGTGCAATTCTTATATAGAACAGCGTGGCCATGCTACACACAATACAGAACGAGCTCGAGACAGGGCTTGAATTTTTTTTACAGAATGAAGCATATGGGCGAGGTCCATGAATAAACTTCAACCTTATCAATTTTTTCCCTGTGTACAGCCTCAAACTCGCGGGAATTTTTTGTCTTTCACAAAAGATCTTTATTCCTTTTTTATATCAGATAAAAATTTACTTGCTCAATAGTCGCGGTAGCTGGCACGTATAAACTGTTTATAAATTTTTGTATCAAGCACAGCATGGATTGTTGTCCTATATTTATTACATACCCTAAATTAATAGTATCTTACCATAATTTGGAATTTACCATAAATTTCCCATAAATTGGAATCCAAACCATTTTGAAGTTTAAGTCTATATTCCGCTGATATTTCAACGTGTTCCGTATAACAGTGTGCGGAACACGGTGTCGTACATAATAGGTAGCAGCAGTACGTAAGTATTAAAAGTACTACCATAGAAAGTGAAGGCAACGCATTTTGGTGAATAGTGTGTTTTTTTTTGCCGTTGCAACATAAAGACTAATAGCTCAGAGGGATTGAGGTAAAGAGTATAGCCTGGCCGAACGGACTGGTAGAACGGATACTTTCCGTTTTAGGTCTTTTTATCTTAATCTTTAGCTTGTCCAGATTCGACTGGATCTAATATTACTTGGAAGGAAGAATGTTATGGTTTTGCACTAAACCGATGTTACGCAGGTTAGACAAAACTATTGCGCTATGGAGACACCATCATACATTTTGTGACTTCTAACAGATACCTGTATAGCTCCTTAAACGTTAATGAATATATAAAGGGTATACATAGTATTATCAAATCTGTGACAGCTAAATCCTTTAAGTACAGAAAACTAAGACCTTACATACCATTTGGATGTTGCCAGATTAATCTACTGCAATCAGACCAGTTCTAGAGTACTGTGGCTTTACTGTGGCTTTCTCTTGGTGGATGCAACACCAGCAGAAAATATAAAAAAGTTGGAAATAATGGATAGAACGATGGTGCTCTACGCTCTACACTTTAACCCCCACTCAGGTGCACCCCTCTCATAAGATCTCACAATCTGTAAGTCGTAATCTGTACAAGGTTCTCACTGTGCTCTATGGGAGAAGAATTATTAACGAACTAGGCTTAGATCCTTGAGAATCCACTGGCACACAGTATTCCCGCTAGGTGACATCATTGAAATTATAGGAATCTTTGTGTTGCATTGATGTACATCTTTAGAACAGGAGGCAGGCCAGTGGATTCTCAATGCTCTAAGCCTAGTTCGTTATGATTTCTTCTCCATAGAGCGTAGTGAAAGTACAGAATACAACTTAGAGAGTGTGAGATCTTATGAGAGGGGTGCTCCCCGACCTCACGGAATATCAACACAGCCTACGCTCCTCTACACGTTGGGATTGAAAGAAATTTTATGGAACTCGTTGCCGATTTGTGACGATTTCCTCATAAATCGTCGCAGAAACTTCCTAATGTTTAAGAAAACCTTGCTATGTATATGTTTGACCGAACGCGTTGTGTAACCAGGGAGAATCAGTGTCACTCTTGAGTGACGTTCATGACGGCCTGTGTAGATCTCCACGTCTTAGACTGCTGCTCAAGACGTCTGACTGCTCAAGACGTCTGGCTGGAGAGTGTTTACCGGGGGGAGAGTGGAGATGTCGTGTCAGCTGAGGAGGCAGTAACATTTCAGCAGGTTATAATCTGCTCTGTCCATATTGACTGAGGGTAATACCTGCTCTCTGTTATGACATGTGGTGACAGAGTGAAGGCGATATTGTCTGAAGGTTCCTGCACACTGTCTGAGACACGAGATATGGCAATAATCTTAAGCTTGACCTTTGGCTGAGTTGTGTCTTTATATTGCCAGCAGCATGACAGTCATCATTGATAAGATGATATAGGAATTAGATAAATGGGAATTATTCCATACTTTATTAAACAAAAATATAATACTATAAGGAAACTTTCTAACTGTTTTTGTACTTCAAAAACGCATTGTAAAATTATAGATGAGATATATATCCTGATGCCAAAGGCAATTGGATATAGTTGACCAATAATTCTGCAAAGTATTTTGATGTATGGCGGCAGATGGCTGCTTTTTACATTATTATATACATTTTTACATTATCATATACATTATCACAAACCGTGTATATCACACTGTGACGTACAGCTATGCTATGGTACAGGATGGTCATGGTAGCCATCATATTCAGCTGAATCAAATCATGAGGTCATCCACTTTCAGGACTACTCGATCAACATCTACATGCGGCAGACATGGGTGGACCGCAGGCTCCAGTACAGCGAGGAGGAGTTCAACCTCAGCAAGGTGACCCTGGACCACAAGTTGTACGGGGAAATCTGGGTGCCTGACTTGTTCTTCAGTAATGAGAAGCGATCTAATATCCACTGTGTCACAGTACCAAACAGCATGATCCGCATCTACCCAAATGGAACTGTGCTGTACAGTGCAAGGTAGGTACAACAAAGCTCTCCTGCTATGATTTTATTTCTGAATAAATCATTTCATTTTGCAATTAACAATACTGTTAATCCTATGCCATCTTATATTTTGAAGTCTATCATGCAATCAATGTTTTGTCAGGTGAGTATTTCATTCATATTATCAATATGGACAATTTATAATTATTGGTAAAAAGATGACTGAACTTGAACAGTCGTCGTTTTGGCTCTCCCCCTCCTGCCCTGATGTTTACAGTATGGCTGCCATGTGGGGAATGACATATCTACCCTCATTATCGCTTGCTCTAGTTCCTAATCTGTCCCCATGGTGACAAGACACTCTAACAATGACACCCTGAGATGTTAGTATCAGAAACACCCTAATAGTCAGGTGCAGCAGACTTGAACTAGACTGGTCATCACTTATTGGCTGTTGTCATAACAGAAAATCATAGTACAGAGTACACAAGCTCAAACCTGCAGCAGCTGATCCCTCTTGGTTCTATCTAACTCCTCCAGTCTCCTCTGGTTTATAGTTGTACCCTGTACTTCTCAATTTTGACTCCCTTACTATAAAAGACTGTGCTCCAGCTTATCTAGGTCACTAGACTTTACAAATTGTTCCTAGTTGGATGGAGACTCATAGACAGTGGATCTTCCAATCTAAACTAATGTAGAACGGGTATATCAGTTAAATACGACTGGCTTAGAGACTGAGCAGTCTGTGAACGACTCACCACGTATTACCTGGTTCGTGTCATCCTCTGCAGCTCAGACTACAGGCATTGATAACACTATGAGCTGCTCCAAACCGTTTATACTAACACTCACTCTGGGGTATGCTTGTGCTATATCACACCCTTATCTATGATTGTTATTTACCGATATGTCGGTCCATACATCATGGTTGAGGGTTTCACAATAGGCGGTCTAGAATCAACAATATTACCGAGCACATGTAACTAGACATAGAAAGGTATACTGGGGCTATGTTTTTTTTATCTATTGACACAGTAATGAATATTTTATCAATTTTCAAATATATCTAGGATATATCATCAACGATTTGTTTAGTCCACTTTCAGACTATGATAAAATACACAATGCCATTACTATTTTCAATGATGAAAACATTGACAAAATAATAGAACATCATTGAGCATAACCTCACATGCATTCTAGGTATACTGTAGTACTAGCTTATCTGTGGTAGACATTGCCTATCTGCTGGAGAGCAGTTCTTTCTTTGCTAATTACAAGTGTAAATATGTGAATGTGGGTCACGGTGTGGTGACTGGATGCAGGCTCTCAGGCATTTATTACCATTCTATTACCTCCTATAAGCGATGGAGTGATGTTTGGGGCCCTCACCATCAATTATCACTGGATGGCTAGCGGCACACTTAACCCCTCTCGAGTTTTGTCGGCGGCCATTAACAGTGCACAGATAGTAAGTGAAGGATACACAGACGGGGGACCGGGGAAGGTGGTGTGATGGGAGACCAGTGTAAAACAGTGTCATAAATAACCCTGCCCCCTGTCGGCACCCGGAGGAATGAATCTGTGTGGACGAGATGCTGCTTAATATCTAAAACAGGGATTTCTTACTGGCCGACTTTTGGTACCCATAAAATTACCAGGAACTACTGACCGATTCCACAGCACTTTCTACAATTGGTCATTCCAAACGCATAGGCCCAGTTTACACCTACCGATTCTGACAACCGATTACGGAATTTGGCACCCGCAAACTATTACTATACGTTCATGATGAAATGTAAACAGCGCAATCCAAACCAGGTCAACGATTTCTCAGTCCCAAATTGAATAATCTGGCATCACTGACAGATTTTTGAGGCTGCCAAAATCAAACTGGGTTGAATCAATCGATGATGGGATTCAAAGATACTCCATCGATGCAGATAAAATGTATAATTAGTCGTCAGTTGTAAATGCCTCAATGACTTGCATCGTCACTCATTATCGGCAACGATATTTTGTCGGAGAGCACCACCCAAGGACACTACCATTCCCGATATTTTACCAGTACAGTGCATTTACCGTCAGCAGGTGCCAACTGGGACAGACTAACTAGATTTCTATTCTCACAAATGGGAAATATGGCACCATCAACAGGCAAAATACACTTCTTTGTCGGCTTCCAAGTCGGCTTGATTTTGTCCTTAATGGAACAGATTTTTTTTATTGCGAGTCACAGACGAATCAGGGGTGTTTTGGCACTGACAACTATTGCTAGAATACAACCACTAGAACTTCCAAGACATCTACGACGTATTTCTTAAAGGAAGAGACGTTAAAGGCGCCGATTTCAATATCGATGTGGTCCAGATGTACTCCAGTTTCAGCCCTGGCACCATAACTTGCCTATGTCTGGTGTTTGTCTGGAGGCCATCGGAGCAATGGAATAGGGTTTTGGGCTAAATCATTAAGCTTCTTGTCAGGCAATGACAATTTCACCACAAATGTATCACACCATTGTACCCCATTGTTCCTTTCTCCCGTGTGGAACTTAATGCATATGAATATGTCCTTGTGCGGAACATTCGTGTTAAATAAATAAAGATACGTTCGCATTTATATTACTAATCCTTTTTCTGAGCTGAGATGATACTGATTCTTTTAATTTCTAATTAATGCAGGTTAAAAAACGTTAATGCATGCCGTAAAATGATACCAAAGGCCAGGTAGACACAGGGCCTGAGTTCACAGCCTCCGGGAACTGCTGCTTGATGAATGTTATTGATCTTTTTGTGTGGCGGACACAAACAGTTCACTCAGTGGCAATAACCTTGATGGGAACAACGCCTCTAAGTGTATTTTACCTGAGAGGGGAGATATTGATCGTCTAAAGGTATGGATTGATGATGAGAAGGTGGTTCATTCAGATTTCACCAGGAGGTAATCCCATCACAACTTGTGTCACAAGCATTTCTAACTTCTGGTGTGTACTAAGTTTTAAATATCTAATATTGATCAGAGGATACCGCGGACATAGATCTATACCTAGCACATTACCCCTTATCCCTGAACAGATGAAGAAAGTCGAGATTTGGGCAAATACAATTTGTTTTAATTTTATGATAACCTTATCTACATGAAATATTAATACAGTAAGATATTAATATGAAAGCATATTGGACGTTCTGCGGATGCTGGAGAGGGGGGGGGGGGGGGTGTGCGGGCGGCCAGGTGGGTGTTGGTGTAAGGAGCCTGTTGGCTCGTAATGTATGTACAGAGGACTGTGGGTAATTCTTTTTTTATCTATTAGAAATGACATACACTGTAAAAAATTTCACGTGAATTTTACGGTATTTCCCAGGCAACTGGGGTGCCAGGGAAATACCGTAAATTGTACGGGTGACCGTTATATTTTTTTGACCGTAAATTATAACTGTCCTAGACTGAATTTTCCTAACGGTTTGAACCTGTAATATATTTCAGACCATGAATTTTCACTGTAATAAACTGTATTTTGAAAACGATTCAGACCTGTAAATACAGAGGAGCAAAGCTGTATGAAATATACTATATGCACAGCCCTTCGTTATACATATAACACAGAAATCGCTTCACCCTGTGAATTACTATGCCAGTCTATGGGATACGAGCTCTGACGGTAAAATTTCATTGGTTTCACAGGCTTGACAGCGTTCTACCATGGAATCAGCAGATCGACATATTTATACCTACAGGCTCTGGATCGACAAGTGTTTACCATACAGGGAGCAGATTGACAAATATCTGCCTATAAGTAGCTGAAAGACAAGTTTCTACCTGCAGGCACTGGATCGACAAGTGTGCATGACAAGATTCTACCCCACAAACAGCATATTGACAGGTTTCTAACCTACAAGCAGCAGATCGACAGGCGTCTGCCCTATAGGCAGCAGATCGACAGGCGTCTGCCCTATAGGCAGCAGATCGACAGGTGTCTACCCTACAGGCAGCGGATTGAAAAGTTTTTACCCTACAGGCAGCAGATCAACAGGTTTTTAGCTTTTAGGCAGCGGCTCAACATGTTTCTGCCCTAGAGGGAGTGGATTAACTAGTTTCTACCCTACAAGCAGTCAATTGACATCTATCTACACAGTCAATCAACAAGTTTCTACCATACAGGCAGCCGATTGATATCTATCTACAGGCAGCTGATTGACAAGTTTCTACCATACAGGCAACGGATTGACATTTATCTACAGGCAGCGGATTGACATCTATCTACAGGCTGCTGATCAACAGGTTTCTATCCTACAGGCAGCCGATTGACATCTATCTACAGGCAGCCGATCAACTGGTTTCTATCCTACAGGCAGCGGATTGACATATATCTACAGGCTGCCGATCAACAGGTTTTTATCCTACAGGCAGCGGATTGACATCTATCTGCAGGCTGCTGATTGACAAGTTTCTACCATACAGGCAGCCGATCGACATCTATCTACAGGCTGCTGATTGACAAGTTTCTACCATACAGGCAGCCGATCGACATCTATCTACAGGCTGCTGATTGACAAGTTTCTATCCTACAGGCAACGGATTGACATATATCTACAGGCTGCTGATTGACAAGTTTCTACCATACAGGCAGCCGATCGACATCTATCTACAGGCTGCTGATTGACAAATTTCTACCATACAGGCAGCCGATCGACATCTATCTACAGGCTGCTGATTGACAAATTTCTACCATACAGGCAGCCGATTGACATCGATATCTACAGGCTGCTGATTGACAAATTTCTACCATACAGGCAGCCGATTGACATCGATATCTACAGGCTGCTGATTGACAAGTTTTTACCCTACAGGCAGCGGATTAACTCGTTTCTACCCTATACATGGAGCGGATCTCTTGTCGATCTGCTGCCTGCAGGGTAGACACTTGTCGATCGGCTGACATGGTGGGGTGACGTGTGACGCCGCGCCATCAGTGAACACTGCGCCTTGTCGGTGTAAATGAGTTATCAGCTCCACTGGGTATTAGATGGCCTCATGTCAAATGCTGTACTAACAGTGGATCCAACTCCAATCATCATCTGGGTCAACTATGACGCGCTGAGCCGCACTGTATCGTGGGAACGACAAGCGTCGTCTAATGACATTACTCTGAACAATTACTGCGAATCGTTTTTTGATTACCCAGTATTGTTTTGTGTGGTCAGAGCCTGTCTAAATGTTTAGTAATAATGTTATGTTTTGTACCTAAGAATTGTAATGCATCTAAATCATACAGAGATGGTCATAATAATTGCGTAGAATCAAGCTAAATTGGCCGATTGATATAGAATAGAGAATTCAATAATAACACAAGATGCGATTGCCTCAGCATAAAATAACCTTGCACTATTTATTTTCAATTGTATTTCAACATTGCAGCCTTTCCAACATTTTACATTCCCTTTTTAGTTTCTTGTTCGGGTATTTTCATTTATTATAAAGTCACAATTAATATCCTAATCGCTTATAGATAAATAGTAAGACACAAATAGAAGACATTAATACGGACGATTCCAAGAATATATAGGTTTGTGACACCAGGAAGTTTTCTACCACATTTTTTTATATCAATTGATAACAGAAATTTTCATAATATATACATTATGAAAATAGGCAATGTAGTTCCTAAAGCCAAAAGAAAAAGCCATACGTATGGATATGATATATAGCCATACGAGTGTATAATAAACGGAACTTACGAGGCGTGTGAAATATGACTATATCGCTGGAGTCCTGCAGGGGACTGGTGCTGCGGGGTGTTCAGTGTTATAGTTATTTATCAGTGTCCGTGCTGCATTTCCATTCACCAGGCTTTCCCTGGATCATAAACCACGACAGGAAATATGAAGGCTATTGAATTTCTTATGAGTTACGTCTGCCACTATATATTTGCTGGTTACTAGTTATTGGCTGATATGTAATGTGATTTCGGAAATTCAATGCCGAACTATGTACCAGGAAATCATGATATTTCACACATTCTACACTTTTTGCAGTGATATAAAGATAATGAATTGTTGTTTTACCTCTCAGCGCGCCTAGCGGTACATTACATGTACTTAGTTATGCAGCCATTAGGTCAAACACTACTCAGTCTAGGATGACGTCTATGAGATTCAATGTTTTCACACTTAGAGTGTGGACAGTGGGCGTGGGCATTTATAAGCCTGTAGTTTTCCACAGGATATGACTAAAGAGAAGTAGACTAATGTTCTTAAAAAATATCTCATGTAAACCAATTACATGAGATATTGAAGACCTCACGATGCACAACGATGCAGATTGGACATATTGTATTGCAGCTTAACCGTGCACCCACTGCGCACCCGATACACGCTGATAGGCCTTATTTGCTGGTCTTTTATTATCCACCGATTACGAAGTCGCCATATCAAATCTGTAATTCACCGGACATAGATTACGAGCGCATGTAATCTCAGAGCGGAGTTTACGGAAAATATCGCTTGTGTACAAATAATGGGTAAGACCATCGGCGGTCATTTTGCCTTTTATTTGATATCTTAAATTTGTAATGCTGAATAAGAATACAATATAAACTAGTTTCAGATAAAAGTAGTCGTAATCTCCTCGGACTAGACTCTATAAAATATCCTCACGTCCTCTTGGATATTACTATGCATCTACTCCTCGGATATTATGGCCGCTTGTATCTGAAACCAGTTAATTTTGTGTTTTCATCTGACGAGGTAGTGTTTATTCCACAGGTGCATGTTACATAATGATATAATTGTATATTCCACAGGTACACCCTCGGTCTAGTGTGCTACATGAATCTCCGCTACTTTCCCTTTGACAAACAGGAATGCTACATGAAAATTGAGAGTTGTAAGTGTCTTTTATTATTCACCTGTGTGCAATGTACCTACACTTACTGACCTCTTCGTATATATATCGTTTATATCGTGTATAGCACACGGTGCCATACACTGTTGTACGTCCCAGGTTTGCATGCCGGGGATACTCATAAAGTGGCCATCTAGGATAATTTCCTATTTATTGTTACCATCTGAAGGTATATAATAATAGGAAAACCTGCTGTTCTTATCGGTTTATGTCTACGAATTCCTGGACTATCGAATACTTGCCCATGGAGCTGTCAGGCGGAGAGGTGCATTTAAAAGATACACCAGCCCAATCCACTTATCTTAACGACAAACTTCTACCCTCTCTGATAAATGGTATTGACTTTCAATTGGTGGACACCTCTATTTAATATTTCACACAGAATAAAAATAGCAGTTCCGTTGCCGCCGTCAAATAGAAATAGATCACTAGAGACAACGTTATTTAAAAAAGACTGGATAACCTTCTTAAGTCAGTTATTTCTCTGTTTTTAAAGCCAATCAGTGATTGCCTCAAAGTGTTACCTTTGCCAAAATTATATGTGACCATTTCCCATATTCTCATTTCCCATGTCCGGTTTTCCGTTGTCAGTGGTGGCCATCGACTGCATGTTGGTAATAAATAATCAGTGAGAGTGCAGTGGATGTCTTAAATTGTTATCACCGTCTTTCACATGTTCCTATACTGTATACACCGCTGTAATTTTCAGGCCAAAACATTGAGTCTCACTGATGAAATCAAAGCGTTTTGCTTTGGTCAGTCTTTGACTAAGTGGGTCGGTGGTGGCCTTATTGTGTAATCTATGCCAATATGATCATTCTAAATGCCGGGCTACACCGTTCACTGAATTTGCATCGGTATTCCCAAATAATTGATCGGTGGTTCCCGACTGCAGATCGTTCAGGAATTATCAGCCAATGGAAACGAGCCTATAATTGGTCCGTTTGCTTTTAGAATTTTTCCCTATATATATTTTTAGCCTTCTCTACGAGTGTTTTCGGGAAAAATATTTTTTGGATACCTCCGCATTTTCCTCTTTTTTTTTATAATCACTTGATGTTTCATATCGGTGTCGAATAATCGGCCGGTGGAAATAGACCTATAATGGAAATAGGCCGATAAAGGTATTTCACACTGCATGTTGTTCCACACACCATCCCTCATCTGGGCCCCTACCTAGACATACATGTACTACAAATGAGATAACACAGATACACCGAATGGTCGACTGACTCTGACTCACCATTCCCCACGCCGCCATTATTACCCAGGGGGCATCTGGTCCACAGTCACGTGACGCGTCCCTGGTTCCCGTCAGGCATTAACCCGCTATGGGTACCAGCAGCCTCCAGAGTATATAAAACCCATTTACAGGCAATTTGTCACTATTTGCTATCTTTCTGAAATCTAATATTTCCTCACATGGGTGACGTGTGGTCATACAATGCAATCCCTGTTGGACTTAGTTGTCAGAACAGATACTTTGACAGTAAAACCGATAAGTATGAAACAATGCCACCAATAAAGCTAAGTGCATTTGACCACGTCATCACTCTTTGAATATGTATGGCAGTCAGAAACATGGGTGCATATATGATTTCACGGAATCGAGAAAGGATAGAGCTGGCAACCTCTCCCTCCATATATTAAATACACAAAATTGACTGGTTTCAGATACAAGCAGTTGTATAATCTAGGGCATTACCCCTTAACCCTGGACACAAAAGAGACCCGTGGATTGGGTAAATAAAATTTCATTTAATTTTATGATGGCCTTATCGACATGAAAATTAATAAGGTAAATGTTGATATGATATAAGATAGATAAATGATAATTGTACATGAGTACTGTATGAGTATTTTATCGCAGCCTGGAACATACAGCAGATCTGCCGGGTATGTCTATACAGAGTTCCCATAGAAACGGGGGTCTTATATGGTAAATATGTTTTACTATTATTATAGACCTTGAAATATTTATAATTTATTAAATATTTATCAAAAAACTCTCACGGCAAACTGGTATCCAGGGCATCTTCAGGCACGTTTGATTTTTAACATGTATACCATGTATGATAATTGTTTTAGGTATCCTCCACTGCTCATATGCGACAAATCTTTGCAGATTTTTGCAGATTTTTGTTTTCAGAGTATGCCAGGAAAGAAAGTCCCCAACCCTCAGCAGAGGTTGGTTTCTGTGTGATTTAGTAGCATATGTATATGGATATAGCAAGACTGTAGCAATGTCTATCATTCCGCAGACAGCTACACCCTAGAGGAGCTGGTGCTTCGATGGCGCTGGAAGGACAACGACGAGGTGCATTCAGTGCAGAGCAGTGAGGACCTGGAGTTACCGCAGTTTGACCTGATAAACATCAGGACGGACACCTGCAACTTCTCCTACATCACAGGTAAATACAGACACCTACATCACAGGTAAATACAGATACCTACATCATAGGTAAATACAGACACCTGCAACTTCTCCTACATCACAGGTAAATACAGACAGCTACATCATAGGTAAATACAGACACCTAGACCTTTACCACAGGCAAAAAGAGAGACCTACATCACAGGTAAATACAGATACCTGTAACTTCTCCTACATCACAGGTAAATACAGACAGCTACAGCTTTATTACAAGCAAACACAGAGACCTACATCACAGGTAAATACAGACAGCTACATCACAGATAAATACAGACAGCTGTAACTTCTCCTACATCACAGGTAACTACAGGCATCTACACCTTTACCACAGGCAAATACAGACACCTACATCACAGGTAAATACAGACATCTGTAACTTCTCCTACATCACAGGTAAATACAGACGGCTACAGCTTTATTACAAGCAAATACAGAGACCTACATAACAGGAAAATAAAGACACCTTAACCAATATCACAGGTAAATACAGACACCAACATCACAGGCAAATACAGACACCAACATCACAGGCAAATACAGACACCAACATCATAGGTAAATACAGACACCTACATCATAGGTAAATACAGACACCTACATCATAGGTAAATACAGACAACTGCAACTTCTCCTTCATCACAGGTAAATACAAACACCTACACCAATATCACAGACAAATACAGACACCTACATCACAAGTAAATACAGACACCTGTAATGTCTCCTACATTATATGTAAATACAGACACCTGCACGATTTCTTCTACAGCACAGGCAAATGGAGACATCTGTAACCTCTACGGTATTACTACTAAATACGGACCAGTTCTGCTACTGAAATCCACGTCTAAACCTTCAAGAATGTTCCCTGCCATGCAGTTCCATATGGCAAAAATATATTGACAAAATCTGTGAAGATGGTGACAGAAAAGCAAATGAGGCCCATGATGTATTTCCACAGCATACAATGTTTCCCTGATGATCAAATATATTCTTTGGTTCAATGAAGGATATATCGTCTCTTTACTACTTTAACACGTGGTTTAATTAGACTAATAGGACATTTATTGAAAACTCCCTATGATCCACATTAGTATTGCACGAAAGTATCATTGCCTGGCATTTCAGATGTTATTTCTTATAGGAAAGATCTATAGGTTCAATCATCATCAAAGAAGATCAACCTGTCTCAAATAGCAGTTACATGAATTGTTATTTACCCGTACTCAAAGCGTGAGATTGGATTCACGCAGGATTCGAGGTAAGTCCTGTAGTTGACGTAGGTCCAGTGCTCTGCACATTTGTAAGGACCTTTTAGGGTAGCTTTAGTGGGTCGTAGTCAGCGGTCAGTGCGCGGTAAGTCGAAGGTGTATTTGAAGATGTTTTTTGCCTGTTTTTTGATACACTGGAGGTATCTGTTAGACTTGGAAAACCTATCTTCCTCAGACTCCTGTCGCGAAGTTATATAGGTCAGAGGAAAATATTGAGATTCTGGCGTTTCTCTGGTGGTACATGGTGTCCTACAAACAATGCAGACTGGTTGGGACATAGTTTTAGGATGTATGTAGAGTATGTGCTGCCTCCTTGTGTTGTGCTAGTCGAGCGAGTTTTACTATGGTAAGGTGCACCTGCACCACAAGAGTACCCTACAAGCCCTATTCATAGGGTACAGAGGAAGTGAAGGGACCAGCATGGAAATTAAGAGTCAGTGCTGCCCTCTTGTCGGCTGACATTAAACTCAATAAGCTTGAATAGTGGAAACTGAGTTGTTAGACTTCAAATCGTACGATATATCTTCAATGTATCCAGATAATCCAGCTTTCATAATTCTCTGCAGGGTCCTTTTCGTGCCTGAAGGTGACGTCCTACTTGGATCGGCAGTATGGCTACTACATGATCCAGACGTACGTCCCTAGCATGCTCATCGTCGTGCTGTCCTGGGTGTCCTTCTGGATTAACATAGATGCTGTTCCAGCCCGGATCTCTCTTGGTGTGCTCACTGTGCTAACCCTGACAACGCAGAGTGTCGGTGTCTGGATGTCCCTGCCTCGCGTCTCTTATGTCAAGGTCAGCCAATAGGGTTATCTTGGTCAAGTTTTTTTATCAGCAATTCTTCAAATTACATTGAAACAACTCATAGTTTCATATGGTTATATTAGTCTCATCATCATCAATAAGGTATTTATGTCATACAGCATCATCATGATAAAAATGTCCTATGAAATATCACACATGATGAAAGTTGTACAATTGATGTCTATTCATTGAATAGTAACGACATAAGGCACACTACCCACCTGTGGAAAAAAAGGTTTATCAGACCCAGTTAGTTAATATTTCTAATAATGATTGTATGTATTTACCTATTTTGCACTAGTATGCTGTGAACTAGGCATCAAGAAAACCAAGTTCTAAGAAAAATTGAATTCCCCAGGATAAAAAGGAAATAATCTCAAAATATCTTCTTCTTTTCAACTCGCAGTCCTAAGACATCATGATTTTCTCATGATCACTAATTCTATGCCTGACTTTGAAGCAGACAGCTAAGGTATTGTCTGATTTGGTTTCTGTAGGCATCTAAGCAATATCAACAATTGCAAATGACACCGGAAGAGAGTCTTGATTGACCTGTGAATATCATTTTTACATAAATGTCCACATTCACCTGACTGCAGTCATGCTATGAACTGGAACCTGACTGTAGTTAAGTTTACCTGTTCACTTCACCTCCAGGCTATAGACATCTGGATGTCCATGTGTGTGGTGCTCGTGTTCGCCGCCATGCTGGAGTTCGCCATTGTCAACACCTTGGCACGGAAGGAGATCAGGCAGATGAGTCTCAAGGCCCAACAGCCAGATGGGTCGGTGCCTGTAGAGGTGGTATGTATTGTCCATAATTGACGTTCAATTAAAGAGAACCTTAGAATCAGCCCTTAGCCTTCAGGCTCGAGGATCAGGCAGCTCCTGTCGTATTGAGACAACACGAAATAGAGGAGGTGATGTCATAAAAAAGCCTATTGCGGACTTTGTAGTGTTCTTGTTATGCAAAACGATTGTCTCAAAATACGGTCATGGATAGCACTTTAAATGCATATATGCTTATATTAGTCAATATTTGTATTCAGTAAGAATTTGGAAATACACATAAATCTTTTATTAGATAATCATGCCAGTTTGGGATTGTTATGAACAAGGAGTTGTCCTCCATTACAATCGGACAGGCTTCAACAATCAGATCACTCTCGAATAACACAACTACAAGGAACTCTTTGCCCATCTCACTGGTGTAGTTCTGGTCGTAGTCGTTGATTCAGTCCCGCTCCTTTCTTAAATAAACCTTCCTGCTCTTTCCTTGTTTCACGTATGTCCAATTTGGACCCATATATTTTTTCTAAATTAAGGATTAATTTTTTTAAATATAATTCTTTTTTTTATATTTAGTGGGTTATCCCTTATTCAGAATCCCTCTGTCACACCTGAGAAATCCCTCTGAGGTAGACAACATGGCACGCTTCATAACTAATCCTTTATATGGGCCTTGATTTCGCAACCTGGACAAAATAATTAAATCTGGGTATTTGATGCATAATTTTTATTTTCCCCTATAATGATGCCTGATGAGCTGTTTTTCAGCGAAACCTTTGACATACCTCTAAGTTGGGGATTGCCCCAAGCCCCTTTTTAATTTCATTTGGACCTAACTTCAGTAACCTCACAAATTTGTTGATGGTTGCCCCACTTCTCATTTCCTGAGAGACACTGTAGTCCCTGGCAACGTCATCAACTATGATGTCATAACCAGTTAGCACCCCCTGGAAGTGGCGATGTGGAGGAAAGTTCCTTTCCTAATTCAAGGTAGCATCGAGCCTATTTCAGCCTCGTCCATGATATATAGTGATTTCGGTTTAAGAGTATGTGGGATGAATACCATTATCCTTCCCCTAATATAAATCCCATAGGCTTAACATTGAGTTTCTTTATGCCACGCTGACTGGCATACGGAGTTTTATATGCCACTAGTGGCAGACAGAATTGTTATCACGTAATATTCCAAAATCCAGGAAATGGGATAGGATAATATCAAAACCTGATTCGTTTTACTCGTAGCCACCACATTCCACTCCTGAAGTTTTGGCTTCGGACTTCACTCAGCTTCGCCTTATGAAATTACTATGCCAAACTCCAGTCGTGGCATATGGTGGCCAAGATTAAAACTCACCCAGTTTTACGATAGTATGGCAGTCTCTCTTTGTTCTGGGTACAGTCTGTAGTCAGTGGTTGATGTTATTTCAGATTAAGAGGATGCGGGAGGAGTACCAGTACGGCAGTCCCCGGATGTTTGACCCGAACAGTCGCCTCCTGGCGAGACGCCTCGACAAGATGGCCCGGAAGACCTTCCCGACCTTCTACGTGGCCTTCAACATCGTCTACTGGTGTGTCTTTCTCACAAATTAAAACCCGTATACTCACTCTACTGAGTTGGTGTTTACTGTGTTATTGTTTACCTGTGGCTGTATCTCCTATATAAACTGACCTTTCATACTCATGTTATACTCATTCTATTGAGCCTGTGTGTACTTTATAAAGTGTGCGAGGTGTTTTATGGGAAATGAACAACGGTTGCAGTGAGGCTCCCTGGGCCCCGTTGCTCCTGTTTTTGTGGTATCGCTAGCTATAATCGGATCGCAATTTTATTTTTACGATTACTTTTTACGATCCGACTGAAAAAGCGTTGCTCCCGTAATATCGGATCGTATCGCTATATTTCCGCAGTATCGCTAATTTTTACGATGTGATAGCGATACAACAATTCAGGGGCACATATTGAATGAGACAGGGGTAGATTCATTAATTCTTTAATTAATTACAGATGGCATTACAGTTACAACTGGCCTGACACATTGTGTCATGCATCGCTATTTCCTATAGGTAGAAGAACAAGGGGCTGGGGTCGGTGGTGCCACCATGGATCATTATTTGAAATATCAGATAAGGCTGTACTTAACCCACAGGGATAAGATCCGCAGTGCTGTGAATGTCCGTGTAAAAATATCGCTAAAAGCTGTAATTTACGCGGCGATGTGCCTTTGCGATTACGACGCGATCCCCAAAATTTCAGGAGCAACGTTTAGGCCCTCGGATCGCTATTCTGCGATCCGCAACTCTATCGTAAACGTGGAGCAACAGGGCCCTGGTGAGGTCCTGTTGAATCAATGCTGACACAAAATGTTATATTATCTGACGTTACAGTACACTGACAACCAGAGCGAACACTTGCTACTTGCACATTGTCTCTGGTCGAATCTGATCAACAGTGGCCTTGACACAACGTGGTAACGGGTAACTGACATTATTGTAATGTAAGCTGGACCACTTGCGTCATTTCTATGTTCCAGCGAACACAACCCCCTATAACACATTCTTCATGTTCCCATTTTCTACTGAGCAAAATCTACCTAAAATTACAAATAAAGATATAATCAACTTCATACACTAATAATATTATACAGTAAGCCATTATGCTCCACAATCTTAAATCCTCATTGGCTTCGAGAGGGGATAAGCAGAGAGACTGCAGACCAGATCCTGCAAACCCCGAAGTTGCAGCACAGCACAGACATGGATTGGTGGCCAATCTAACCTGATGTAAAATGATTCATTAAAAGCTCACAGAGCTCGATTGTAAGTATTGCAAAAAAGGAGGAAACCTATTTGGTTGTTCAGCATGCCGACGCAATGCACCAGAAAATGCCAAGCAGTAGGCTACTGGCTTAAGCGGGTGATCCACCAAGCCGAAGCTAGCACCAGCCATTGGAATTGTGGTAGAATTGTGGATGCGACAGTTACCAGCCCAAATTGCACATCGGCAACGATGATCTACTCAGTGGATCAGCAAATGAGGCACCGACGGCGGGTTTGCCGACCCTCAGTCCATCGTCGGCTGGTCTGTTGGTTGTCGCAGAATGCTGGGCAGCTTTAAATGCCATTGATTTGCTGATCCACCAAACAGTCTGGCCAACGAGTATAGACAAAACTCGTTGGTCAGGCAGATCATCATTTCTTGAGTGCTGACCCAAACTAATGCATATGTGGTGGATTCCATGCAGCATCGGCTGTAATTTCTGTTGCTGACGGAAAACTGAATCATTTGACTTTCAGCCGACTGGCCAACCTGATAAAGTATAGCGGGACTACTCGGCTGCATTATACCACGACACTTACAGTCAACATCGAGTTATTTCACTAGCTATCAGTGTTCCCGTAGGAATCCCAATGTGGCGGCAGGCTGCTCTACTCGATTACCGGGTTTTGTGCTGCTGGAGCAGCATAGTGTGTCGAGAAGCATTCGTCTTGTGGTCTATCGGAAAAACGAGTTACTCGGCTTGTGTGTTAGTGCAGCAAACGTCCGCCAGAAGGCAGCAGCAAACTCGCTGCATGTGTATGGCATCACCGGGGCCGGCTGGCCATTGTGGATCCACTCCCTGGGTGCTTGCCAAGTGCCACGTGTATGTCTTGTGGTTGTTAGCCAGAAATAGAGAATTTGGTGGATCAGCGTGGAGAATTCAGAAGATTTGGGGCGACTCACTGGCGAGCAGCATTGGCTGGGGGGTAAAAACCCGTCTGCAGAGCATCTGTTTGCAGCTTTAACTTGTGTTCACCAGGTTAGGCTTCCAGGCTATACCTGGCATAATATAATATGTGTTCACCAGGCTAGGGTTCCAGGCTATACATGGCCTAATATGATATGTGTTCACCAGGCTAGGGTTCCAGGCTACACATGGCCTAATATAATATGTGTTCACCAGGCTAGGGTTCCAGGCTATATATGGCCTAATATGATATGTGTTCACCAGGCTAGGGTTCCAGGCTATACCTGGCCTAATATAATATGTGTTCACCAGGCTAGGGTTCCAGGCTATACCTGGCCTAATATATGTTCATAAGGTTAGGTTTCCAGGCTCTACCTGGTATAGTATGTGTTCACAAGGTTTGGCTTCCAGGCCACCACCGCTCCAGCTTTAAAGTGCTGCCCTTTGATGGAACTGTTCTGAACTATCCAATCGTAAGGTGTCGGGATCCATGTTGTGGTTCGTACGTGGACAGCATGTTACTCTGATATTCTTTGTTCACAAATCCGTTTGAAGTAATAGAGAAGTAGAATTGACGCCCGGACGAATGATATATACAGCTGACTATATCTGGTCCCTGATACAGAAAATTAGGTAGACATTCAGTCTCCAGGGTCTAGTCACTTAACTCAAGTCTTATATGGTTCATACTATAGGAGCATCAGTTAAGGGTATATCAGACAATTTACTTAGAAAATCAAATCCTAAGTCAGTTTTCTGGAAATATGATCTCCAATTATTGTGGAACATATTTCTAACTTAAAAATCGGGGGTCACCGTGCTTGTTTTTAAATATCAATATTATAATGACATAATAATAGAATATATAGAACTTCTGAGACATCTTTTTTTCACATAGTGAAACCAATTTAATTTTCTCCAAACTTTCAGAGGATGTAGTAAAGATATAGTACTACTTATTTAGATTTTCAAAATTACAGGTCACCGTTCTTGTTTTTGAAAGGATCGAAGACAAATATATTTTCAGTACATTTCCTATAAATCAGTCAAATGTAAATTGGCCTAATTTACCTATTGTGTTCGCTCAAACACGATAATGTTATAAATAACTAATGCGGTATTGGGATAAGTCAAAGGAACTCTTTTGAATTGATAATTGTCAGTATTTGAAAATCAGTTGGTGGCGCCACTGTGTATTGTAGGATATACCTTTAACATACACAATAATTACACATTATTTTAGCTGTACATGCTCTAGATATTTAACTTTACCTCGCGTTTATATCGTACCAGTAACTGTCAGAGATTTTGGTACATCGCAGGCATCCTCTTATGGTAACCGTTGGATTCTTGAATGAATAACAAGAAGTCCTTTTATTTTCTCGTTTTGACACAAAACATGGTCTGTGACATTTATTCTCATCGATGGAACATGAGAACAATCGACGTCGAGAAATACTCTGGCATATAAAAAATACTGTGGTCCACATCGACATGGTGGGTTTCCATTCCAGAATATTACTCACCAAATTATTACCACAGTTGTTTCGACGTTTTGATATTCATTCAAAATACTGCATTTTCGAAGCATTACGTTTAGGGTAACTTTATATATAAAACATGGGACAAAAGGAGCCGGGAAGGATTTTCTTTTAAAACAAAACGAAACGCGTTGGTTACTGAATATATTAGCATTTGTTAACGAAAAACTGCGGTGATGCATTGAAAGCAATTGTTTATCACATTAATAAAGGCAGGGTTCCATAGATTTACTAAAGCACATTATAAATGTTTATCCTATTTAAACAGTAACTTTTTCACTATTATTATACATAACTTCTGAAGCTTCAAATGATACAAATACAGACATTTATCATTTATAAATAACATTCCAAGTGACTATACTAGGCCTGGCCATGCTATATGCAGAATTAATATGGACATCGTTGACCAGGAACCAACACAAGAACTGGTATGCTTTATGGACTCTTGAGTAGCAATTATCTATACCCTGGGGCCAGTTGAATAATCTAGGATCGTACATGAAAACCCTTCTCTGTACCTCATGCAAGGGTTATCATGTGACAATTCTAAATGTGTTCGCAAAGACAGCCTTAGCTGTTGAATAAAGGTGACCCAAATCGTCCCTGGGACTCCTTAGCGCACAGAAAACGGTCAACGTGTACGAGCCTCGATTATTAAACGGGCCCCCCTTGATCAAGAAGGGACAACAATAAAAGCTGGCGTCGACACAACAGTGCCCTGGACAGAGACGCTGGGGACTAAGTGTCAAGCGTCTCTGGCAGGTAGCGCCACAGTTGTCAGCAGACTCCTCCAAGAGGCTGAATTATCAAAGACCTAATCGCCCGAATATCTGTCGTTGTCTCCTTGTGGGAGATATATTTTCTATTTTTAGGAACCAGGTCAGTAGTGGGGCAGAGGGTATGGTAAGGCTTGACACTGGACCCCTGCTCATTTCACCAGGCCTTTATATTTGGCACATTGATAGTGACGGTTTAAATTCTTTGCAGTAAGCTGTATGTCTATATATGACCATTCTAATCTCTCATGAATGAGCGTGCAATTTTAAATGAATAACAATTAAAAGGTTTGGATTGTATTCAGTCTATAGATAGTTTTCTGTAACCCACTTGCACCCATTCAACTTACCATTTCTGCAATGGCCTGAGTATAGGATCCAAACAGCACCAGTGGGTCAATGAGGAATTTCGGTCTATAGTAATTGGTCATGGTCAACTGGACACGGCTCTAAGACCCTGAGACACTGGTACTCTGCTCCTTTCCCACTATCACAGTGAATAGCACACAGATAGTGAAGGGATAGTTTTGTGGAAGCATGCTGGAAGTCTATATGTGACCACTCTAACCTTTAGGCAATGTATATATGGGGCATTCAAGCACACTCTAGAAATATAGTTAGACAAGTTTAAGCCACTTTAGAAAAAGAGATTCTTTTATAAACACAGCGTTTACATACAAAAAGCCAGGGTGATGCTAAAACAAGTAAATTTCACGAGATTCAAATTGATACAAATCTTAAAATGTTGGTGTTTTTTATAGGAATTAAAAAAAATATTTTCTCCAGATATAGACAATAAACACCTGACAAGGTAGCTATATTTAACCACCTGTTGTACTAAAACCTTTTTTTTGGGGGGGTGGGGGGGGGGGGTGGGGGGAGAACAGTCAAATATTTTATTTGTTGAATCATTTAGAGAATTCTCATATTTACAACTGCCCTTATACAGGAATTGTATGAATAAATCATTCATATGCGAATGCAGTATTTATGGATTCACATTGAGAGGCGTATATGGCAGAGAGTATATATATCTATTCACACCAAGAGAAATTACACGGGACATAGAATGTATGAATTCACACCAGGATAAATTACACCATACAAAGTATGTATGGATTCACACCACGAGAAATAACACCATACAAACAATGCACTAATACACCCCAGTAGAAATTACACCTTATAAACTATGTACACATTCACAGAGAAATCACATCACGAACAATTACACCCTAAACAGGGTGTATGATTTCACACCCAGAACTATCACACCAAAAAAGAAAAATGCATGATTTCATATCCAGAGGAATTACACCTTAAAAATTACGTATGGTTTCACACCCAGAGAAACTACACCATACAAGGTATTATGAAATCACTCCAGGAGGATTTACGCAAAACATCGTATGTATGTATTCACTGAGTCAAAAATAATACAATACCCAATTGGTGTGAATCCACACGAGAGAGAATGAGACCCCTGTTTACTACGAGTCCGCAGATCACGTATCTACAGTCAAATAACAACTTTGTGAACGTGAAACAAGTTCCTCGTTCTGAGTATATTCTCACTTTTATACATAATACTTGGCGGCAAAGGCAGTGCTAGTTCCAAGAATGCATCACGGTTACGGTGTCCGGTCACGTGACTGGACGCTACCGTTTGCGCAGGTCCACAAGTAGTCCGGGTTTGTGACTTCTCTGTCAACAAATAAACAGGTTTACATAGAAATAGGATATATGTCTACTGCTAGAAATAGGATATATTGTCTACTACATCCTTTCTAAGTTTATCAGTGTAAATAGGTTTTATTGGTGATATAGGGGTACATAGCAAGTTTCAGATGTTACAAATGATATGTGGGAAATATAGACATACCTACCGCTACATTTAGTTTCTGGAAATAATGAATTTTTTTATATACAGAACCACTAAGTGTATGAATAGTAGATTCTGCAACATCGATCATTTTGCAATACTAGCAAATACTACTTGAGGCAAATCTTATACAAATAGGGAAAGAATGTTACCTTTGATAAAGGCAAATGAAAGCAAAGGGTAAGATGTCTGTACCCTGAATTAAAAAGGTCCGTGGGGAGAGCAAAATTGCTATTTTTCATTGTAGATATTGTGGATTAATATGATTTTTTGGTATATACAATGTAAAATAATTTGAAATACATGAAATAGTAACTTGGGTTTCCATGGAAGAATGGATAGCTGCCATCTCTGTGTCCTTACCTTGGGCTTGATTATCCTGAGTTTGCGCAATACACGCTCAAAGCCGAGGGCCACAGCTCCAAGCACAACTCCCCCGAGCAGCACGAAGAACATGCCGGCGGCGCTCTCCAGGAGTAGCTCACTCGTCTCGTCAGTGGACGGGTCGTACTGGTCGTCACACTGCTTCTCACCCCAGTACCTGCCACGGTCAAGGTCACACATCTCAAGGTCACCGGTGAAAAATTAAATAAACTACGAGTGTGGAGATCATAAAGGGAATACAGGGTGAGGGGAGGAGGCATCACGTTCAGGACTCCATCGGATAGGAAGGTGTCATGGTAAGAGGTAGGCCCAGAAAATGAAGGTGATGATATTGCATAGGAAGGTGTAAAGGTCAGAAGTAAGACAATAATCTTATAGTGCTCATATTGCATAGGAAGGTGTCCAGGAGATCGGATATTCAAGGGGTAGGAGTATTGGAAGGAATCTAGGGCAAGGGATTCCATTGGGAAGGTCACAGAGGTCCTGAAGATGTCAAGTTGATGAAACAATTGACCATCTTTAAAATGGTGATATTTTGTAAGGTGAGTGATGCACTTCAGGTAAAGTGATATTTATTGTTGACACAATAATGGAAAGGCCATGTATAAAGTCAAAGTTCAAAACGTAAAATCTATTAAATTGAGCGTAGAACAGGGGTTAAATATTTATAACAGTCTGAGTTAAAGTAGTTAAAACGTAAAGGGTATTGCTGCGATGCAGAGAGAAATTTTAAATGTTTACATAAATAGACTAATCTAGAATAGTTAGTGCAGGCATGCTATTGAGGTATAAAATCTCAAACAAGATTGTATCTGAAATCAATATTTATGTGACGTTTCCATTGGTCGAGTTTTGGTAGAAGTACAGTTATTGGAAACCATCAGCCGATTTAATTTCTAAACTAAAGAAAAACTTTCAAAGAAGGGAGGCACACCAAGGAATTTTAGAACCGATGGGTGGGGAATTTGACGCCACGAATTGATAGATTATGCCCCTGCTTGTTCAGACCAGGTTGATTTCTCATTCTTGAAATGATTCTCGATTCCAAAAATTGAGTAAAACGTATCATGGATGCGGGTGTTTTGATTCGAACAACAATTTCTAGTTCCAAGCCGCCCACAGGGCTGCACCAACACCACCGAATCCCAGTAGGAAGGGACCAGACATCTTCGAGATTTTTGCAGCCAATTTAGGCGAACTTCATGTGAAGGTCTTCTTAGATTTTAATTTAGATAAATCAGATTTCCAGTTCACTGTCATAATTAGAAAGAAGCTGTTAAATATTCTAGTGTTTTAGTGCTCATTCAGGCTAACACTCATTTACACTCGTTAATTCTCATGCCATGTGCAAAGGCCTTGTCCGTGATTAAAATATTAGTAGAACAGGTCAAGGTCAAATAGAGACCAGAGATTCTGTCTAATACCAAGATTTCACGTTCTCAACTCTGAATGAAGATGTCCTGCTATGTCTTAAAGAAACAGTTAGATTGTTTGGCATGAAGCAATAATCTGTAGAATTTCACATTGTCGGGGGGGGGGGGTGCCTAGGTCAGAGGTATGGACTATAAACTGTTGGTGTTGACATCGAATATGAAGGTGTCAAGGTCAAAGGTCAATCAAAAATCTGTAGGTGTTGACATTTCATAGGAATGGTCAAGGTAAAATATAGGACAATATTCTCTGGGTGTTGACATTTTATAGGTTTCAAGGTCAAAGATAGGATAATGATATGTAGGCAGTGACATATCTTAGGAAGGTGTCAAGGTCAAAGGTAGGATAATGAACTGTAGGTATTGACACTGTATTGGATGGTATATAGGCAGCATGAAGCAATAAATTATTGTTAGATGAATGTCAAAGCATAGTCAGTGATAGTAATAGCCAAGGGTTGAGAAGCTATGATTTGTTCATCATAAAGCCAAAATATTAGTGTTGGTTACGTGAACTGAACAGAAAGGGAAAGAACTGAATAAAAAGTAAAACATAATCAGGTTTGATAATGTGTCACGGTTTGCATTGTTAGTTAGAGGAACTAATTCAACGACCATTCCTATCTGCAGATAGAAGACTCATTTTCATTGGATGAGATTGGCTTTGTGTAAGATCATGTATAAGATTTGATGATGCTCCATATTTTCCCCACAAAATGAAGTTAGCCACAGCATTGCAAGCTTTCATATTGATTAAATAGAAATACAAAGGAATGGTTGATGACGTGTATGTTATATATCAGCATCTAAACTCCACGATTTCTTACCAACAATTTAATTTGTTCAGCTAGTGTTAAGCTAAGTGTTACTTTACCCAGTAAAATAGCTGCTAAGACGCAAGTTGTTACCATTATGACTATTCTATCCTAACATACTCACTGAGTGATATTCATCAGTTAGTCTAAAACTCTATTTCCATTCCGTAGTTGTTCTCAACATTTCCAAGAATCTAATATTGTTTGTGCGTTTACTGTGTAACTACACGAGGATTTCGACAGGAGTGTCCACTCTCAACACTAGATGGCAATACCTGATAAGAGTCTATTTGTGATCGCCGATTTGAGCCTCGCTATGATAAGTGTCCCTTGGATCTTGATACATAGTTCAGTAATTTTCTATTAAGAATCAAATCTTTACAGTTTTTGAAAATTATTGTCGCATGTGCCTCGCCTTCAATTTGGATTGAAATGCCTGCAGATGAAAGATCGTTGGTGAATATTGGCATATCGCTGTGAGTTTACTTCCAGAAGCGAAAATGAGGCCCTAAACGGTCATGCCATCTAGTGTTGCACTCTGTCGCAAGCCCCGTATACTAGGTGCATCGCTACGAGATCTACACAAATACGAAGAGAAAAAAACAACATAAATTGTTTCTGCATTGAAAATAAAGGTCATGAGTATTCCTCCTGTGACCGGGTTATTTCTTGTACCCCGCCCCTTTCTGCTCCCGAGAGGACGATGCTCGGACAAAATGGTGACCTGTAGATTGGATTTCCATCAGCCAGCTTTGGATACTGGTGAATTTATTGGGAAACACCTTTACATGGGTTGGTACCTTACATAGGGTGTTCCCTTACATGCTGGATTTCCCATACACAGGGTGTTTCCTTCCACAGGGTGAACCCTTAGACGGGGTGTTCTCTTAGATTGGGTGTTCCCTTACACGGAGTGACCCTTACATGGGGTGACCCCTAACATGAGGTGTCCCTTAAGCAGTTCTACTGCATCAGCTCATGGAAATTAGGAAACTATAGACATGGCCACTGTCACTGATACCGATAAATGGGAGATTCGACACCACCAAACAAAATGTTATTGATGAAATGAACCATGTTCTCCTAAATGAATCCACAGACACTGAGGAACGTTTTGGCTATACCAGCTCCCTCTAGCCACTTTCATCACATCGTTTTACCCTGAACTAGATCATAAGGAAGTGTCCAGTATGTGCTGAGGTCTTTGTTAGCTAATGAAAATCTCATTATTCACATGCATAATGATCAGGCTGCCTCCCAGGTTTCTGTATCCTGGTAACGGAACCATTATATAAGGCAGGCTGAATGGCCGGAATTGCCATATTAAAGGGTATATCCCGTAATCAACAGCGTTAAGGCCGTATACAATGCACATGAAATGCGTATACGATGATTATGGTATCTGATCTTTGTAGTGGTTCACTAAGTCCCCTTACATTTTCAATGGGGACTTCGTTTGCGATGGATAATAAAGTTTATCATCTCACCCCTGGTATAACTTTCAACATGGATTTAACACTGTGAAATCTGCACTAGACTTTGCAGATCTGCATCCTATTATTTCACTTCATGAATGTCTAGTTCAATTTTAATCTATCCAATGTGGCCTCATATATAAGGTACGAAAGCAATAGTTAATCACGAAAAAGCTGTACATAACTGCACCAACCAAAATAAGATATACGGAGTCAAGCAGTCAGGAAGTTTGGCTCGTTTTCTTTCGAATGTAACGTTTGCATATTTGCATATGCTCAATAATGTAATAACTACATTAGGAGAATAAGGACAATTGTTAGTAGTCTCTATCAGTCATGCTGTGGAAATATCTTATATTTCCATTGCTCTGAAACAAAAGCTGCATATTAATGATTCAAGAGTCCAACTTAATAAATTCCAAGTGCAGTCATGCCCTATAAGCTAAACCCCATAGCATTTAATAAAAATGGAGCCCGATTAAAATTGACATCACCATTGATAATAATAATAATGATAATAATATCATGCTGATGGAAGCCTTTTCTAGATTGCCTTCAAATCTCACCAATGACATTTCTTTCCGCATTCATTTTCACTCCAGTATCTGCAAAATGGGGTTAGTCAGTGCGCATGCGTCCCATAATTTATTCAATTCAAAGAAATCATTTGATAAAAAAGAGAGAAAAGTATATACATGTGATTTTTGCGGAGAAGGTCTGCAGTATGTTCAGTATGCAGTATCGGCTAACAACCGATGCCATCGCAGTATAAATAAAGAAAAATAAAAATAAAAATGTTGATCCTTCTTACATATGTGCTCCATAACCTGCTGGCACACAATGCATTCAGTAAAGCGTGAATTTGCAGTCAGAACTGGGCGTAGTAAAACCTAGTTACGTCGTGTTATTTTGTATTATTTGGTCCAGTTCACATACATTGCTGTTGCAGCATACCACCTCCCCTTACTGCTACTACAGTCCCTTCCACTACAACAAGAATAAATTGCCAAGTTCATAGTGAGTCCACGGCGTTTCAGTGCTCACTCAGTCTATTGTAAATAGATAAGACAAGGTAGAGTATCTGATAAGCTTTTGAGAAACCAGTGAAATGGCACTTTTATCTGTGTAGATTGAAATTTTAAGAATTCCATAAAAAGGAAGGTGTCAAACGACCCTCTTCACGAGGCAAACAATTACTAATAAATTCCTAACTTTGAAATGGAGAAATGTCTAAATGTATCCAAATATATGTTGCTACGAGGCATTCAATTCTCTTGTATCTGCTTGGGTAAAAACCTATTAGCAAAAGATCATAGATTTAGTGTATCTGAATACACTTTTCGTTTTACGGTTATTTCAACACAGTAGCAAAGCTTTGAAGGTTCTTTCGATTCCATGAAAAATCGTTATCACATCAACTTTTCGGTGGGAAATACTCAGGTTAAAATCTTTTGCTTTTCCTTGTGGATGTTTTTGAGATGATATTAAAAATATATATAAACTGTTCAGTAATATTCCTTTGAACTGTCGAGAATCCCACTTCAATGATTTCAGAGAGAAATTAATTTTTATCTAAAAGAAGTGTTATAAATATCTGTTCATCTATGGGAACTCCCTCTGTCCCATGGCAGTGTGAGGGATCACTACATTTTTTGTTTCCGAAGGAATAATTTAAAAGAGGATTCAGGAGGCACAATGACAAAATAACAGCCGTGCTGTTCTTTTTAGAAAGTACCCAATATTTTCGTTTGAGATAATATATATGTGCCAAAAGAAATTATCAATTAATCTTGTTTTTAACTGTGTAAAACCCCACTTTAGTGATTCCGAATATAGCATAGGTCATGGTAATTGAAACGGAGCGCCTAATTCTGGTAGAATAAATTCATATAACGAGGTTTTACTTTGAGAGAAGACATCAGCCGTGACCCATGCAGCCTGAGCCTAAGTAAAGTCATCTAAACCAGAACAGTAAAAGCATCAGTGAAATTATCCACGAATAACCAAACTACTTACTTATCCTCGAGTTCGGCGATCTTTCCTTGGTCATTGAGTTCAAGGATGGCCATAGAAAGTTGTTCCAGGTACACTGCCCCTGGTGGGACTCCAATCCCGAAACCTTTATGGTCAAAATTAGGACCGATGGCTGTGAAACCACAGTTACGAGCAGCCATGTAGGAGGTCACCGTGCTGTCCCAGAGGAAGGCGTAGTTCCCCTGCTTGACCTTCCGGAGACCTTCCTCGGTGGAGTTCACCATCGCGTCGACGAAGATCTCCGACATCTGAGTCCACATGGTCGCGAAGGGCTCCAACTTGGTGTTGCGGAAGAACATCTCCACTCCACTGTTCTGGACCGTCCCGAAGGCGATGTTGGTCTGTCCAGCCAGGTCAGTGATGGAGGAGATGGGAGGGTTGATCTTCTTGACGGTCAGGAAGGCAGCCAGGTTGGCGGTGTACGTGGAGATGAGGATTAAGGAGAAGAACCACCAGGCGCTGGTGATAATGCGGCCGGGGACTGTCACCGGGGCGGATTCTGTGCTCCCCTGGACGAGACTGCCGAAGATGAACCAGAGACTTTCGCGCAGGTTCAGTTTGGGCATGTCGGTCCTGCAGGCCAAGCTGTACCTCTCGTAGACAAAGAGGAGCACGGTAGTGAGGCACATGGTGACCAAGGTGCACACCCACACCTCAGAGGACAGCGGCTTCATGAACTGGAAGTAGGAGGGTTGCGATTCCGGGGTTTTCATCAGCACGGCGATGCCGCGGGTCTTGAAGGGTTTGCTGAAGTCGATGGCCTTCTCGCGGGCCGCGTTGATGCTCAGAGGAGCGAAGCTCATCTCAGCTGACTGCAGGAGAAATCACACAATCTTTTTATTATCCGTCTCTCATAATGTCCCCATTGAGAATGTGTGGAGATTTATTTTCTACAGATGCCATTTATTTAGATATGGTTAGATACCATATCCATTGTATGACAAATTCAAAACAATTGTATCCGAAAAATACACTCTTCATTTGGTATCTATACAATACAATCACCCCATACGGGGCGTTCTTCCTTGGGTCGAGAGTTGGAGAGTAAACTGAATAGTTCCCTTATATATATACCCTACTAGCGACTTCGTCGAGTGCGAAAAATATAGAAAAATGAATTAAATGATTGCCGATAGCAGGATCCGAACCCCCGTCGTTCGCACTCCCTGACGAATACTCTGCTGACTGCTCCACAGAGATGGGTGCTCCATCTGGGTCAAATACTTAGAATGATGGTGGGTGGGGGGAATCAGGGGAGTTTCGAAAGGGGTACTGCACGAGAATCTCACTCTCGTGGGCATTCAATCTCCAGGCCTAGGTCGGGTTCACTATGTCTCTATGTACGGGAGCAACTTCAAGCGGATTCGACGGAATTCTACCGTTTTAAATATAGTAGGTAATAATATGTCAATTCCTGGGTTTATTTTCAAGTAGATGGATAATGAATAAAAGAAACGATGGTTTTGCGGACAGGCGACTCAAATTGTACTGATAGGCATCAGCTTTCATGGTTTAAGCTGCCTGTCCACAAAATCATCGATCATTTTCTATGCATAGCCGTGCAGTACTTTCATACTTACATACTGCTGCTCCATATACTATATAAACTGTGTACAGCACCCTGTGCCGTACGCAATTTCCCGGAACACGTTGAAACATCAGCGGAGTGTAGAAGTTCACTTCAACATGGTATCGATGACAATTTATGGTAAAATGTTACTAAATTCGGGTATTTAATAGATATGGAACAACATACCATGGTGTAAGAAAACTCAATGAGGATTAAGTTTTTTAACTCCGACATGCAGAGGCCTTGTTCCGTAAATAAACGTAAATATTCTTGTACAGCATGCTCATGCTGTTCTATACGATTTTATCTCACCATGTGTAACATTGTATATTAATGAAATAACTCACCAAATTAGCCATTGAGTATTGGGTACAATATCTTCATGGCAGTGAAGTACGAGTTACTAACGTTAAGCCTATGGAGAATAATACTGGTTGAGATAAAGAAACAAGGTCATTTTTTTATCTTCGCCTTTGGACTATTTCTTGGGTTTGGCCAGCGTACATACCCCATGTGCCACATGCATACACCGAAAACCATATACTTTCACCCATGGTATTTTTGTCCTACAGGCTGAACATTAAGAACTGGTTCTCCATGCCTCTACAAGTATTGTAGTCCGTTCTCCATGATATACACCTGTGTGTCGTCCATTTGTTTAGTGTGAACAGGGGTGAGATGAATACAGAAATCATTTCGTTGTGCTCAAAGAGGTCGTTCCCCACGAATTTGATGTGAAGTGATATGAAGAAGGCAACGAGGCTAAACAATGATAAGCCATGTTCAAATGCACGCAGATACACAGTAATATAACTTCATTATTTATGTCTGCTCCAAAATATCAGTTGTCATATTCATCATACAAGGAACTTACAAAAATATCAATTATGAACCAAAGTCTGTAGTTGCACCCTTAGCCATTCCAATCATCAAAAGGTGTTTTGCGAGGTCTAATTGTGACCCGGGAGGGAAATACACGTTTGGTAAGATAACCCGCAATCTCCGGACCTCTGTCAATGAGGCAGCCGACAGTGCTTATATATACCACCATGTTCAGAAAGCATGAAACAGGTGTTCAGTGCAGTATATTGTGGTTTACTGTTGTTGTGCAATCGTATTCCCTAAGCAGGTGGTGCTCTCTAGAGGAAATGTTTGAAGCTGACGCCTGCATTGTCAATCAGCAGTGTACAGAGGAGGTGTGAAGCGTAGCGCCCCCTATCGTTTTGGCATGGACTCAAATGACAGCTGAATGTGGATTCCTATACTAAAATAGGCTAACTAGTAACAGCTACTACATACAAACTGTTAGAGCTCTATCAAAAATCTTTTCAGATATTGATAGAGTGATATCTAATGTACTCCAAACCACAATAGAGCTCAATTGAGCTCCATGTTTTATGGCTGTTTGGTGTTGTTTAAAACAACGTTATTTCTCATAGGCTATGGCTTACAAGCCTCACACAGTCCATTCTCAAGAGCTCCTTCCCCTCTGCTGGCAGGTTTTAAACTGGCGCCTTGAACCCTGCCGCGATCGCATATATGAGTTGGGTCCCTATAGAGGGCACTGTAGTTACAATCAGGAATATGTATACATGTGTATAGCCTTGGATAGGAACCTTTCCTGGTGCAAACATTTATTATGATGTCAATGTCGACCATTTCGTTAGATGTACTGTGGAATAGCACTGACCTGGCACACTATTCAACACAATAGATTCCGAGAGGTACTTTTCATATACCCTAATTCAAATAAGTTGTCACATGTATATTCTTTCTCTTGCCAAATACACTGAACTATTTCTCTTTGGCAATTACTATGTATTCAAATATCCGATTCTTTTTTGTTTCATCAGCGACTTCACCAACAGATTGATAGATTAGAAATAACGTCAAACTCGATACACTGATATGTGTGGGCGATTCGAATTGACATTGATATTAACATCCACGTTGTTCAACGGATACGAACTCCCCGCCCTCCCGCCGAGAGCAAGATGAATTTTACCTCGTGAAGCTGTCAGTGTCCGTGTTATTTTGCCGACCGTTCAAGTTCGCCAATGCGATGTTAACAAGGTGAAAAGCCTGATAAAAGCTAGAAATCTGTGAGCATTCTGCCTGATCGTTCCGGAGATTAGAAATAACAACGTTAAAAAGGATACGAACTGCCTCTGCAATGCCAACTGAAGCAAGTCGAATTCCAGCCGGTTGCCTTAGGTCTAAATCTAAATCTATACCAAACCAATGCAAGTAAGTGACAGCTTGGCTAGATGCTTCAGTGGCTACAACTAGGTTACACGAGCATATCTGGATTTTGGTGAGTTTTCACACATTTTGTCATATTCTAACATGTACGAGGATTTTAGATTGTAGTCGGACTTTTTCGCAGAGTATCCGGACCTTGTAGTTTGATCTTAGACCTCTATTTGTCTATGTGTATGGTTTGACAGTGTCAACAAAGATGTATGTCGCCATAAGAAAAGAACTATATATGTTCTTAATCAATACGAAATTTCGTCGTATCGGCTAGGGTCATCAGGATATCAAAATGACAATTAACGTGATTAAGACTCTATTTCTTTTTATATCAAAATGGCGTTTGAGATGGGATAAATTGTATAAATTACTCGTAATAGTCTGTATCATACTTTTGAGAGGACACTTTGACTGCAACCGGGACTTTTTTTTCATATTAGCTCAATTTCTGGTCGCTGATATGTTAAAATCGCGTCACATATTTTTAAATTCATAAGTCACGCGTGCCATATGAATATTTTATGGCACAGCTGTGGGATAGCCACACGCCACTCTCTTGGCATCTATATGAAGGGTAGGATGAATAATGATATATCTGTGGCCGTATCCCCTACGTATATTGCCCAATCCTAGCCATGTCATGTTTATGGGGGTACGTCACACAGCCATTCAATCGACATCAATCAGTAAAGACGAACTTCCGCCATTTTATGATATAAAATTATACGAAAACAGACTGACTGTAGTTGTACGTCAGAGATACTTGGAACTGGATAAGCAGCAGAATTTAAAGCAGATGTCATGTAACATATACAACAAAAGGGAGAAGACTGTTTAACTATAGTCTAACTAAAAACTAGCACAAGGAGTATGGTGATCTTTGATGAATGAGCGGGGAATTGGAAAAATAAAAAAAAGAAGGTATGGGTCGTTTGCTGTAACTCACAGGAGATCCAGCTACTTCTACAACTGCATTTGTCGGCTCAGACATATCAGGGATCATTCAGACAGTGAGGTATCTTGATCTTCAGTCATTGTGTATAGTCAGCTGGGCACTTCTCTGAGATAAATTGATACTGGGTCCCTGCGCTCTACCAATGCAACAGAGTTGTACTGCATATAATGAGGCATTGGTGTATGCATTACGGATGTCTCTACAACCTCTGCTAACCTAGCCAACGTATCTGAGTTCTCCAACGCTCAATAAAGACAACAATATATATATATATATATATATATATATATATATATATATATATATATATATATATATATATATATATATGTACTGAATAATACATAATAGGTCTTAAGTGACTGTGAAGGAATACACAATATTATGAGAAAACGTGGTTACTGAGCCCGTACGGATGGCCGTTCGAGGTCATTTGATGATAAAAATACGGCCCGACACCGCAGGTGGGAGGGCCGTATTTTTTCATCAAATGACCGAGAATGGACACCGTACAGGCTCAGTCACTACGTTTTCTTATTACTATACACCTCCCAATCGTTTTAAACGCCCTATATTAACTTTACAAAGAGCATAAAGACTACTGCAATTCACTACGGCCCGTTGTCACAGCGGGCGCGAACATTATTTATACTACACCCCTAGCAGCGGGCAATATTTCATATATGTTCGGCCATAGGTGTATAGTAATAACCTGTGTCTAATACTGGTGGGTGTATACTCCATGTGGCTGATGTATTGTAGATATCCAAGCATAAAATCAACTACAAGGAGGATACACCCAATAGTATAAGAAGCACGTTAATATTGTATTTATTATTCAGCATTGCGAATTGAAATTATCAAAGGAAAAGCTAAATGATCGTCAATCTTCTCACACACTACATTACACACTAGGAGTTTGCCTATTCGTATTTTCCATGGTAACGATCTCGAGACTATATGAGTGTTCATAATGATAGGCTTTTATCTAAGCCTGATATAAATGCCGACAGACTTAACATTAGCAACTCGTTCTCAACAGTTATATTCCGTTATATTTGCTGTTACTGGAAGAGCGATTATGTAACAAATCGAAATAAAAAAGCACTTACAAAAAGAAAAGAAACATGGCATGCGAGTACGGTAACTTATATTCAATGGGTGATAAACAGATAACTGTATCCAGGCTAACATAAAATCAGGAACATATTCGTGTTTAGTCTGTGTCCATGATAGCTCTTGTTTGAAGCGCTTCAGAATATTCACTCGCTCATATCCCTCAGCGCTCCAAACTTGATGGCATTTGGGGACACCAACCAAACACTCATCAGTTTCTTTCTTAGTATCAGGATGATAATAAAGTAATTGAATCTTACTCCGTCTAAGATCTCTCCGATGATGCCGTTCCACGACCCGTTGGGGAGCGGCGTGCCGAACTTTCCGTCTCGCACGGGATGCAGCTCGTAGGTGAAGCCCATCCGCTGACTGATCTGATCCATCATGTCCACCGTGAAACCGTAGTAACGGTCGTTACCCGTCAGCGAGCCGTTCACCCCCTTGTACATGCAGAATGGTCGCTCCTGCAGGACAAGAAACACAGCCTTCAGCACTGCACGAAAACCACCATTTTACATATGAATGCGCCCGGCGTAAATAAGTATGACTTTTGCGTATATAAGGTCGTCTTATTCCCCGTGTGTATACGCCTCATGTGTAGGCGGATATTTATAAGCATCCACTGAAGAGGACTTCACTGAGAGCGGGCGGAGGGAGGTGGGGGAGGGGGGCAGGGGGAGGGCTTTTTACTGAGGACACCTTTACTTCTACCAACACAAAGGGGCGGGAGGCAGAGGGGGGAGAGGATATTTCCTCTCATATATATGCCCGGTGTGAAATACAGCCAAGACGCTTCCGTATATAAAGCCTGGGCGTATATATATATATATATATATATATATATATATATATATATATATATATATATATATATATATATATATATATACACACATATATATGAAAACAAGTCAATATTCAGCCACTACATGCACTTCCGCGATGGCGTATTTATGAATAAAATAGTGGTTTTCGTGCAGTGCAGCAAACCAAACCAGCCTAGGGCCCGTTTAATAATCAAGTATCGTACACAAAGACCATTTTCTGTACTTTTCGTTCATAATATCTAAGTCTGTTGGCTTAGGCTTTATTGGTCGTCCATAACATAGTCAGTAAGTCAGTTATCATTATCATATTTGTGATTTATTTAGTCCGCTTTGGACGAATGTAATTTCATGTGTCATGGAAGTATGTTTGATGAAAAAACCTTGTAATCGTTTGATGAATGGCACAAAGGAAGACCATCCTTGTGAGGATTTGTGCAAAATAAACACACACAAAAATGAAAAAAAATTAAGTGTTGAAAAAAGTTGACACATATCATCCCTGGGTCTCTTTGGCGTACAGAAGAGGGTCTTCGTGTACGATCCTAGATTATTGAACGGGCCCGTAGACCCTTTCCTGTATGACGACCAGACCCAATGATGATATGGGTCAACATTATTGAACACTTATCGACAAACTTCAATCGGCTAGGATTGTCTTAGGGAATATCATTAAATGACAACATTCATAATAGGTCTTCTTGTCCCCTGTAATTTCGTAGGCATAAATAAACCCAGAGTTTTTAAAAGAAAGAGCATCCGAAATGATCTTATCATGGTCTTGTGGTATTTTCGTGATCTATAATCATTAGTATGGAGGCCATTTTTACAAAATGATCATATACGTGTGCTCTCGTTATTCAATATAAATGTATTGAGTATGCATTTGGGAATATATATACATGTACCCTTTTTACTGGGCACTGGTCCCATTTTAGGATTGCCCTGCACAGATAGTTGTCATGAATTATTTGACTGATCATCAGTCATATTATTATATCTTCTATTTCTATGGGTGGCAGTCATCAAAATATAGATTAGATAGTGCTTAAATTAGATAAGGAAGTTAAATTACAGTTAAAAAACCCCACAAAAATATACAAGAATAGGAGCATAACCATAAAAACAGCAAGCCGTGAAAAGAACAAAGGCCTCTGCTTATGATTGTATACACACTTTAGTTTTCTATATGAAATATATTGGAAATAAATCTACTATGACTGCATTATTTCTGACTGAATAAACACGTCTTGCTAAAAAGAAAAAGAAAAAGAATCATTATTCCCGCGTACAGATTGCACGGTCTGGGGGGTCGGGGGCGGGGAGTGGGGTGGATTGGCCGCTGTTTTCTACCTGCCTGCCCCCCCTCTCTCACAGACTCAATGTGATTTCACTCTGACAGTTGATACTGCGGCGTAAAACGCCATCGCCAGACCGTAATACCCACCAGCCACTGCCTGCCCTGAGGACCAAATTAAAAGGTGAATAATGCAGTGTTTCTCCATCAACGCCCATAACTCGTGGATAATTATGGAGCGAAGTTTCCCCCACACTGAGAGTTGGGTATTCCCTTAAAGTGGCACGTTTCTCCAGTTGGAGTCACACATTTGAGATGGATTGGGAATTTATTTGAAGGAAAGATAACGCTTGTACTGTGAGAGGTAATAATTTTCAGGTATTCTGAGCATGGAAGGTATCTGACACTGCCAAGTCTGATTATAAACTTTCCCAATATCACCAGGATCGCTCACAGTCCTCAAGGAAAAAAGAGCTTTATTGTCACCTGGTTCTATTTTTATTTCTCAGATAGTTACTTTCCACTGGCCGATAAAAATGGCACCACTTAATTATTCTCCTAAAAGTCTGTCGGTGGTAACACTGACCGCATGTCGGTATCAAATCGTCAGTGAGGGTGTAGTATATGCTTTATTTCCCCTTCTTTTAAGGGTCCATTCCGATGAAATCGCCCTGATAAAATCTTGAGGATCGCTGATGAAATCAAGGCATTTTAATTCTGGCTGTCTTTGGCTAGGGCGGTCGGTGGTGGCCTTATTGCGTAATCCATACGGAATCAATCGGTGCGCATTTCAAACGACAGGTTTGGCGTCGGTTTACCAAGGAAACCGATCAGTTCCCGACTGTAGATCGGTGCCGTATAATTGGCCAATGGAAAATAATCTTTAAAAAGAATCTTGTAAACAAACCGGTGCTCCCCATATCATGTGTATTGTGTATGGCACAGTATTCCGTACACTATTATGCAGACCAACCGTTGTGATTTTACATAGTTACTATTAGTAATTTCAAGCATTTGAATGTGTATGATAATAAGAAAACCCAGTAGGCGTGTGCATTTGTTTACTTTCATCCATACTCGAAGATTCAAGTATCAACGGTATGCTAATCCGTAACCAGTAACAGACACAATACCCAGTTTTCCTATTGTATTACTTTGCCTCAACACATAGTCCATCTATGACCGTCCATGACAACTCTGTTATGATAGTTAGGGATGGCATCGCTTTCCCTGTGGCCATCATAAAAGATGGTTAAGGCTAATGCCCATCTACCGATTTCGGAACATTTATGTACGTTTGTCGGCGACAAACGGAGGGTAATTTGTGTCAGCCAAGACATCCTAACGGAGTCGGTAGATGTAGGACAGCTAGGCAAGGCTACCCAGCGATTAGTAAACACTAGGTTTCTTTGGTTTTTGCCCTCCCCCAGCGATTAGTGGACCATACACCAATTTTATCAGTGTGCAGGTCGAGCGAGGGGTAACGTAATTTGCCTGCGACAAGGTGACCGACTCCTATACGATTTGGGAACTAATCGTTCAACCCTAAATCGGTAGATGGGCATCCGGCTTTACTTTATTCATTGGAAACATTGTCCGGAAGTTCTGTATATGTGTAAAACCTGTCTTTGCTAACACCGCTTTATTCATTTCCAAAAGCCTCCCACTACAGGTACATCCGAGGAATTTTATGACACTACCTCGCCTCATCTATGTCTCAGATTCCATTTCACCTTTTGTTTATTGTGCGCTGTCCCATGTTATTAATTTTAGGATGGAACAAAGGTTTCCATACACCTTTACATGTATGTCCGCAGTGGTTATAAATAACAATTGACATTATATATATATTGCTGTTCTGGGTGTATTTCTCTCCTCTCATATAGCTCTGTATGTTTTATATTTCCTGATGAGTGTTATCTTATGTGCCTTGAGTTACAGATTCCGGTCAGATCTTCTGATGAACCTGTTGCATTTTATCCTCCCTATTACCATGGACAGTATAGTGGAAAAAATGATCTGCCATTTAATCTTTAAATGAATACAAACCCACGGACTCAGCGAGTACTTGCCCCACCGCTATTAGGATGTGGGTCTAATTTGTAGGACGTCAGAACGACTTTCGAGTACCAAAAGCATAAACCCTGGTCACCATGGGTTGACGATTCAATCTGTATATCAATGTAGATCTCAGGAAGACTTCTAATATTTAAATATACTATAATTTTTGCAATATTGAATAAATCTGAATGATCGTTAAGAGGTATATACAACATATTATGATTTTATTTTTGAGACAACAAAATAATCAAATTGAAAAATATAACTGTGGTAGAATCATAATTCCAATATGAAACCATTATTTTCAGACCCTTAGACTTGAATGATATCATATTCGCTGCAATTATATATCTCTTTTCGCCCTACCTAATTCCAGAATTTCATAACTTTCGGCAAAGTATTTCACCCACAAGAGATATTTTCCCGTTAAATTACCTACAATAGGCTATGAAAGGCTACGAAAGATCCAACCTGTTGGATTTTATCGGGAGCTCTACCATTGGCGTTCTCAATCGCAGCATATAGGCATCAAATCGTGAGCTATCATAGAGTCAATTGCAAAAACCCGTTCCACTATTACGATCTTGTCAAACCTCAAGATAAAATTGTTTTCCTGTCTGGAAGTAAATCGGAAGGCCTATCGAGACCAGAATCGGCGTCGGTGGAGGTAAGCATTAATCCAGGGTTCGGGTACACATTACTTTGCCCGGCGAAGTTGACAAGTGCGTTTTGGTGAATGTTTAAGTATTTCAACCGTTTTTATCTCGGTGACTTTCATAATAAATGTGGGTATATTGCGTAGTATCAACTACAAGGTTAAGTTGTATTCATTATCCAGCATTCCAAATATGAGTTATCAAAGGAAACACAAAATCGCCGTATCCTACTCAGTAGCAATATGTAGACTTCATATGTTTAGTATCCACTCCGGCACAACTAGGTGGATAATAAAGTATTGGACCATACCTGTTTATTTCGCCACCTTTTGTCACATTCCCAGTTTCAACCTTCAGTCTCCCATCTTCAAGCTTTCTAAATGAAATTTAACATCTTACACCTGATTTCTCCAGAATAAAGTCAATATCGTCTTCTGACCGGTTTTGTGATAGATTTAACGCATAAAGTTTCAGCAAAGAACATAACTTAAGTGTATATTATATATACATACAGTAAAGGATATATGGATATATGCGAATATGTGAGAATAAGAGAGTTCGATAGATAGATGGAGAGACACAGAGAGAGAAAGAACGAGAGAGACCGAGACAGGCAGATAGAGACAGAGAAAGATAGAGGCAGGCAGAGACGGAGAGAGAAAGAACCAGAGAGAGAGAGAGAGAGAGATAGAGAGAGAGAGAGAGGGACGAACAGAGAGAATCAGAGAAAGAGAAAGGGAGACATACAGATAGATAGATAGGTAGATAGAGAGAGAGAGAGAGAGAGACAGACAGACAGACAGACAGACAGACAGACAGGCAGACAGACAGATGGACAGGAGGAGAAAGATGGAAATCCCACGTCACAAGTTTCTCAGTATTTCAGACTTTCCTCCGCCCCAGGAGAGGTACGGAGCTTCACCACTAAATGAGACACGCCTGTGAGACATATGGAGAAGCCTGCCTCTGAGAAATATTGGACGCCTGGCGGTGAGGTGCGACTTTCACCCACGTGACCCCGCCCGACTAGTGGCGGCCACCAGCGGGGCCTTGTGAAGGTGTTCCGCACACATCCGTTAGCGGGTCTCTGATTGGATGTGCCACGAGGCAAGATCCGTGGCCGGGGACCAGTCTGCCACGTCGACGTCACGCTACGTCAGAGTGTAGAACTACGTCACATCTATGCATATCCACTTCACGACTACGACGGCCTACGTCAGAGCGTGCGTTTATACCATGTATAGGGCACATACCTATTGTGTTATGGAAGAAGCTATCAACTCCCCCCCCGCCCCGACACCAAAGAAAACACCAGGTGGCGGGACCAGTTATCAATGGATTGTTATCAAAAAAATATTTTTGAGTTGCCATAGAGGGCCTTTCGCCTTATCTCTAGATTCTCTTAGGATCATAACAGCAGATAATATTGGTTGTTTCCCAGACTACATTGGCGCTTATCTTATTTCCTGGTGTATAGTTGCAGAACTAGCAATAACTAGGTGCCCTACATTTCATGAGTACATCACGACTACGTCAAAGTATGAGACTTCATCACGTCACATCTATATCAGACTATCGTAAAACTGGATGAGTTTAAATCTCGGCCACTGTATGCTACAACTAGAGTTTGGCAAAGTGACTTTATGAGGCGAAGCCAAGTGAAGTCCGGAGCCAAAACTCCAGGAGTGGAATACGGTGGCCATGATTAAAACGAATCAGGTTTTAGTTTTATCCTACCCGATCTCCTCGATTTTGGTAATATTACGTGATAATAATTCTGTATGCCACTAGTGACATATAAAACTCTGTATGCCAGTCAGTGTGGCATACAGAAACTCAATGTTAAGCCTATGGAATTTTGTATCAGGGGTAGGATAATACGTGGGAGTCTTCAACTACATCAGGTCTACTTCATGACTACATGACTTCATGACTCACATGTATGTCATGAAACACCTCCGTGAGTGTGTGACTACGCACCGTTTGGAAATATCTCGCATCACCTTGCAGAAATATTTAGTTGAAACTGCAGCATAGCATATATAGTAAAATCAATGCCAGTTAGTATAAATATCAGTTATCTCTCCTAAAAAAAAATTTAAAAATTTCGAAATATCCGTTGACTACATGCAATATGTACTCGTCAACTACGTGGAGGATACGCCCACTAATATGAAAAACCCATTAATATTGCTTGTATACATTTTACCCTACATATACCCACAGATGTAACAAGGGCTGGAGCTGATGAATTTGACACCTTTATCTGAAGGCAATCGTGGCTCCTGGACCATAAAAAAAATATCTTAATATCAGTTAGCATTGTAGTTGACTACACGCAATATGTACTCGTCAACTACGTGGAGGATACGCCCACTAATCTCAGAAACCCATTAATATTGCTTGTATACATTTAACCCTGCATATACCCACAGATGTAACAAGGGCTGGAGCTAATGAATTTGACACCTTTATCCGAAGGCAATCGTGGCTCCTGGACGATCAAATTGTCATGATAGACTTCCATCCTCTGCTATATACAGAATAAAAATATGAGGTGAGTTATTCTACAGGTCGCTGGTAATCACAAGAGCAGCGAGCCTGTAGAGGCAGCAGGCGCCGGACTTTAATGAGATTTCCCTTTGTTTTTTTTGGTAATGCTGATTCATCTTCCTTCCCTCACCCTCTGAGAACATCATGATGGGTTTTGACCCCTTTTGTTATTAGTTTCCTGTCCGTTGCTCTCTGGCCAAGCTTTGTAATTATAAGTTTCCTTTTAGAAAGGACTTGTGGGTGGCGTGGCTTAATAAGTGCGTGTGTGAATTACTCAGGTTTTAAGGTGAGAAGGAGACCACTGGACACTGAGGTCCTAATCCCATTGAGTGAGAAATAATTTCAGCGATAAAGAGATGGTATCACTCACACAGTTATCGCTAAAAAGGGCGGGAGGAGGCTATCTGAAGTCGCTGAAAAGGTTAGATCCGACTTAGTGATTAAATGTAAAAAGAGATTTATAATGAAATGTCTTAGTATACAAGGGAGAAATTGGAGCGGACGATTGGAAATTTCGACACCTATGATGGCTTTAAATAATACCAATAACGAGGGGCAATGTCGCAAAACTGGCCTGAAAAATTAAGCCAGAACTATGCAACGCTCCCAATAAGACAACAGTGAAAATGTGAGAATTACTCTTTGTTTTTCCATAACTCAGGGCGAACCAACATTTTATCTGGAGGATATAGCAGACAACAGGAGACTACGTTTTAAGCATCTCCTAAACCAAAGACAAATGACCTCTTCCACAAATAACATACTCGAAAAACATACGAAAGCAATTCATTTAGGTCCCAAAAAACACTGCGAGCTCTATCAAAATGTTAATTACTTTGCTGTCGCTTTTATAAAGGTCTATTAAATTGACTAATGAGCAATTATCAAGCAGCAGCCATTCACCAACATAAATGAGGCTGTAGGGATAGCACTACACAGCCACAAGAACAAAGAGGTATACAATAGATGACCACCATATAGAGACCCCCAACGAGGAATATGGTCGTGTTTGTGAGGTGGTCGCTTAACCGTGAACTGTAAAACACCTTCGGAGGTAATTGATCTAAAAACCTGAATTAGGAAATGGATAAAATGATCTGTGAATTTCAGGAAGCATTCGTTCTAATATGCAAATAAGGGGTTGTTGGTACAAGAGCTGAACTCACATTTTATGACAAACTCAATCTGTGTTGAATTGATGAGCAACAATTTAGTCGGGAAGTGATTCCAAAATATCGGTCGCCGATTTTTTTTTCTATTCTTTGTCTCCCTTTCCATCTGTGGTAGCCGACAAATGACCTGATGGTGTTGGGCAAACTCTTGCAGGTGAAAACAAACTTTTTGTTATTCATCATTTAGAAAGTCTCCATCAAATATTCATGGGAAATCCCTAGAGATTTACCCATCAATTACAAACCGTCAGATACCATAACCATTGCATACAGGTTTCAAATCTATCGCATAAAACCATGGTATTCCAAAACTACACTCTTTGATCAGATATTCACTCTATTTGTTGTTTTTTTATAAAGTGTTCTGCCTATGATTGGAGAGCAAATATTAGTCCCAAATGATATACACACATGTACCCTATAATATGGCAATTGTGGGGTCTGATGTATCCAAAAAGATGGGTAATAAATACAACAAACGATAATTTTGGGGACAGGCGGCTTTGTAAACTACTCCAGGTTGATTTCGTAATACAGTCGCTAACGCCTGTGTATTACTACGCGGCAACCACTCGTGGTTTCCGGCCGCCTGCTGTAAAAACCCATCGATTTTTGTCTACGTATCTGCAGAACGACTTACCATGATGGTGACAACGCTGACCACCTTGCCACGTAAGGAGTAGACTGTGTGTTTTATCGCCTCGATCACTTCTGTGCTGTTGTGTCTTGACAGATTTATCAAGCGGTCTCCAACGAATTCTCTCTCCTAGTAAGTAGTAAAAGGTACTGCTGTAAGTCTTCAGCAACTATTCACATAATCATATCATTTGTTAAACACTCTTATATCTGAAGCTCAGAGGCAAATCTTTTCATGACACTTTTGACACTCAAATTCATTCAGCTACCGGTTGATTCAACTTGGTTTAATTTCGTCGGTGGCCTCAAAAGTCAGTCGGTGGTGCTATATCGCATAATGTTGGAGAAAAAAGTCTCTGACCCTATTTGCTTCCACCTGATAATTGTTGCACCAAACGTGTAACAAAATCTGTCGGCGGTGCTAAATGCCATAATCGGTGGTCATAATCAGCAGGTGGAAACGCCACATCAAGCCCAATGCCCATCTACCGATTTCGAAACATATATATATATATATATATGTACCTTTGTCGGGGACAAACGGATGGTGATTTGTCTCAGCCAAGGCATCAGCCGTAGTTGGTAGATGTAGGACAGCTAGGCAAAGGTAAGCCACCGATTAGTGAACCACCTCCTTCAGATGTCCTTTTGTCCCAGACAAGTTGTGGTTTTTATGTTCCAAAATCGGTGGCAAAAGGTTTATCAACATTTTGATAAATCTAGTCGTCAACAATGGAATGTTGGTAAAGGGGCTTGATTGGGTTGCGTAATTTGCCTATGACAAGTTCGCCAACTCCTATACGATTTGCGAACTAATCGTTCAACCCTTAATCTGTAGATGGGCATGGGGTTTAGTCAACGTACTACTTCGGGTAGGTGATAGGAACGGCCAGGAAAACGTTGTTACCTACTATATCTAAAACGGTAGAATTTTGTCGAATCCGCTTGAAGTTGCTCCCGTACATAGAGACATAGTGAACCCGACCTGGGTTTGGAGATTGAAGGGCCACGAGAGTGAGATTCTCGTCCAGTTTTAAACTGTAAGCAGCTACTCTTTTTTATATTTCTATATGCAGACATGCGTTTTCTCTTATGATTCACTTTGAACCATGCCGAAATCAAAGTTTAGTACTGTAGTTTTCTGATCTACTTTTCTTAGTCGGTAAAATCGGTGTCACATGAAATGATGGTCGGGAACTAAATGATAGTTCCAGGTATTGATAGTAGGGGGCACCACTTAGTGCTGTCCCCCTATCTTTAGGGGGACAGCACTAGCAGGGAACGTACCTTGAACAGACTATGGGAGGGGGGGGGGGAATACAACGCGATGAAGTCGCTAGTACACAGTAAATTTAACACTAGTTAAGGGAAGAGTGCTACAAATATTGATAAAACACTGTGCCCTTCATGTCTCATCTTTGGGTGACTGTGACACAAAATAAACACGACTCAGTATAAAATTCGTCGGTCAGTGGAAACGTGGGTTTAGAGACATTATTAAGAAAAGACTGATTTACCTTCTTGAAGTCTGTTATTGCTCTGTGGTATATAGACAATGACAGATCTTGTCGCCATCCGTTCTCATCAAATGATACCTTCCCCGTATTGCCTTCAAAGACCACCTGCAGAGGGAGAACATGTTTCAGTTGAACACAGGACGAACTTTGGAGTTTTTAATGTATTCCTCCAGCTGTAAATATCATTTAAGGCTGGGTTTTGTTAATTTTTATTTACATTTATGTTCATATTATCTGCTTGTGTATACCACGTGTATTCTTCACCATCTCTCAACACAAACACACGTATTCATTTCCCACACACTCACAACCTCTATTTATTATCGTCCTACCTCGTAGGGCATTTTTATATTTTACCAAATATCCTATGTATTTATATAGACATATCTTGTACTATCATGAATCCACAATCTTACCTATACTACTATCATTTTATCACAAATGTTTTACCAAATATTATCCATCTATTTATCCACATTTATTATTCATCTTTTATATTTATTTATCATTATCAATAATTAATGATAAATTTTATTTTCCCAGGCTGCCTCGTCATCGTTTTCTCTCCCTAGCAGTGACTGAGCCCATAATTATGGCTGTCGAGTTCTCTCATCCTTTTGCCAGGCTAAGGGCTATCGTTACGGGAATAAATAACTCGACGTATCACCACAGTCTCAATGACTAGGTTCCCTTATCATCATGTAAAAATACCTCAAAATTACGATAAAATGCCATATTGTTTACTTACTTACAGCGGGCCCGAACATTACTTTTATCCTACCCCTAATATAAAATCCCATAGGCTTAACATTGGGTTTCCGTATGCCACGCTGACTGGCATGCGGAGTTTTATATGCCACTAGTGGCATACAGCATTGTTATCATACAGCATTATTCCAAAATAGAGGAGATAGGGTAGGATAAAATCAAAACCTGATTCGTTTTAATCTTGGCGACTGCATTCCACTCCTGAAGTTTTGGCTTCGGACTTCACTCGGCTTCGCCTCATGAAGTCACTTTGCCAAACTCCAGTCGTGGAATACGGTGGCCAAGATTAAAACTCATCCAGTTTTACGATAATATGCCATGCACAGTATCGGGTAGTGTTCATAGAAATCCATACACAAGCATGTAATGATATATATTTCCCACCATCACTGCCGGTGGTGAATAATTAATAAACTTCCATCAGTTTTCTTACTTCCTTCAGCTTCTCCGGTAGAGACGTGCCCGCGAAGAGCCTCGTTCTGGAGACTGCCACCAGGGCGTCGTCCAGCACCGCCTGGTGGAGAGTGTCGACACCAGGCAGGGTGCGGTTTAGTACCGACTCCACCGCCAGGTTGATGGTCGTCATGTTGGTGTGAAGGTCATCGAGGACACCCGTCGAAACGTTCCGAGAGCTGCCCTGGTGGACCAGCAACAGAAAGTTGTCTTTCACCAACATAATGTCTCCACATATGATAGAAAAGACTAATAGTAGAGGAGCAAATGGTCTAAGAATGTGTAATATTGACCCCCGAAAGTCTACTGGCTAAAACTTGCCATATTAGTCAATTACCATGGCAACGATTCTTCCAAGAAAACAGAAAAGGGCATATTTCTTTACTGTACACTTTTGGCCAAAGAATGATAAAATTTACTGATAGAAACAAACCACATTTATTCACCTTTTCTTATAAAGGTATGTATCATAAGTCATTAGATATCAAATTATGTTTTCCTTCTGTAACCATGGAAACGAGTATGATGCTATACTTTTTGGAACAAACAAGCATCAGATTCAGATTCCCGAGGCCATCATTGACTAATTATGGCAAGTTTCAGCCAGTAGACTTTCGGGGGTCAATATTACCCATTTTTAGGTCATTTGCCCCTTTACTATAATGTTTCCATAATATATATGATTTAATATATGTTACTCTTTTTGCATTGGTGACTTGGAGTGAAAGGAAGTGACATTGAAATAGCAGATAACCACTCACTTCTATCGGCGATAAAAAAGACAGCGCTAAGCTGTAGATAGATACTCTGGCCACCAGAGCACACTGACGTCTGCTCTGGTGGAATCCGATCTGAACCACCTTGACTTGCATTCTCCTAGCTGATCTTCTTTCTACCAGAGTCAGAATACATGCTGGAAGAGTGAATCAGCCTTCCAGCAGATCTTTTGTCGGGGTAGTCTCTTTCCCAATAGGCTAATGTCGTGGTTGGAGATTGAATTACTCTCGAAGCCCCTTATCCATATTAATATTTTCTTTTTTGTGTTTTTTGATAAAGAGACCATAAAATTAGACTTTGTTATCAATTAACTAAGCAAAAAATGCTTTGTAGTAACTATTCACAGTTTATATTTCACGATGTCCCACATGTGTCTCCTGCTTCGAGATATTTGTATCGAGCTCTCTGACTAGAAAGCGAACCAACCACCCCAACCTCTAAGTCAGAGACAGAGGTGGTGGCCAATCTAAGCTGAAGTGGAGAGAGTATATCCTAGTTCATCAAACAGTCACCAGGTGGCCGACTATAGTTTCTGTCAGATGACGCCACCAAAGGGTGGGGGGCAGTTCCCATGCTGTGGCTTTTTAATTGGTTCTTTCGAAATCTGACTGACTTTAAAACTTTTACTATGCCTCCTTGGTCTCTCGACACCTCGACCGTAGTAGGATGACTAGGATAAGCTTATTATCACTAAACCACTTTGCACCTCCAATAACGAAGAACAGCTACGTACTCATGGGCAAAATGGCAGCCTACAGGGAACATTACATATCTGCCCTATAATGAGTCGGGTGTAGAGTCTAAGTGTGGTGTCCAGTATCCCTTTTCAAGTGTAACATATCATGATCTTTACCTTTAGGTCTGCATAACTGTATGTAAGCTCGAATGATGGAGGCATTAATAAGCTATTGCAGAATAATTAACATGGCACATGCAGTCCAGAGTCAAACACCTCATTTTGCAACTGTAACCTGAGGCCTTTTGTAACCGGTGTTCAGATTTCAGTCGGTCCCACTATTCCTCCTTACAGTGATTTCAACTGCTTCTCAATGGTGGTAAACTGTCAGGGAGTTGGTAATACTGGATATGTGTCAGTTTAGGTGTCGGTTTTGGTGATTTAAGCGTAAAATAAAACAATGTATGACTCACACTGGAGCACTTCCTCAATATGATCTGTCACTTGACATGAGGAACCCGACAGATAACCAATCCTTAATAACCAAATAATGGTAAATGTTTCTTCTTAATGGAGTTTCAAGGTTAACAATAGCAATTTACTTAATACCTGTCTGTAACTCCCATTCATAATTTCCCAGCAGGAAACCACCTAAAGATGTCAATAAAAAACCCACTACTTTTCCACTGATTAAGACTGGCGCGGCGCGTGAGGTTTGACGGACGCCATTACTGTTCACGTGACCTTGACTGATGGGCGATAATAGGGCGTTTATCTTTGATGAACAGAACTGGCCGGGGTAGGCTACCCGCTAAGACCAGACACCAGTCAAAGGCATCTGTCTGGTACCCACCCTGGATTTGTCCGTCTCTACCTTACCTGGTTCTATCTGGTGCCCTATCTGGCTCCATCGATTATTTTCTACACATAGGAGGTTCAGGAGCAACCTCATATTGATACTGAGACGGGGGTCCACAGAATATTCATTCAGCCCAATATTGATATTGAGAGGGAGACATTCACACGGCCCCATATTCCTACTGAGTGGAGAGACTGGAGAACAATCATACAGCCCCATATTAATACTGTGTGGGGGGACTGCATAAGGTCCTATATTGATACTGATTGGGGGATCTGGGGAATTATCATAAAGTCCCATATTGAAGGACTGTAGAACACTCATTTAGCCACATATGGATACTCATCACTGGGTGATCCTTCAAGGTGGAGCAGCAGCCAGCTCTGCACTACAGCCACGATGGCCCTATATTGATACTGAGTAGGGAGACTGTGCAATGCTCATGTCGTCCCATATTGATTCTCAGTGGGTGAACCATGGAACACTCACATAGACACATATATCGATACTCATTGCTGGGTGTTATGCACAAGGTTGAGCAGCAGCCAGCTCTGCGGCAAAGCCATAATGCACCTATATTGATACTGAGTAGAGAGACTGCGGATGCTGACACAGCCCCATATTGATTCTGAGCGGGTGGAGCATGGAACACTCACACAGCCCCATATTGATACTGAGCGGATTGACCGTGGAACACTCACATGGCCCCATATTGATACTGAGCGGGTGGAACGTGGAACACTCACATGGCCCTATATTGATACTGAGCGGATGGACCATGGAACACTCACACGGCCCCATATTGATACAGAGCAGGTGAACTGTGAAACACTCACACGGCCCCATATTGATACTGAGCAGGTGGACTGTGGAACACTCACACAGCCCCAAATTGATACTGAGCAGGTGGACTGTGGAACACTCACACGGCCCCATATTGATACTGAGCAGGTGGACTGTGCAACACTCACATGGCCCCATATTGATACTGAGTGGGTGGACCATGGAACACTCACACGGCCCCATATTGATACTGAGCGGGTTGACCGTGGAACACTCACATGAGCCCATATTGATACTGAGCAGGTGGACCATGGAACACTCACAGGGCCCCATATTGATACTGAGCGGGTGGAACGTGGAACACTCACATGGCCCCATATTGGTACTGAGCGGGTGGAACGTGGAACACTCACATGGCCCTATATTGATACTGAGCAGGTGAACTGTGGAACATTCACATGGCCCTATATTGATACTGAGCGGGTGGACCATGGAACACTCACATGGCCCCATATTGATACTGAGCGGGTGGAACGTGGAACACTCACATGGCCCTATATTGATACTGAGCGGGTTGACCATGGAACACTCACACGGCCCCATATTGATACTCATCGAGGGGAGATACGTACGAGGTTTAGCAGCAGCCAGCTCTGTGGCACTGCTACGATGCCCAGCTGACGCGCCTGCTCCAATACAGTACGCATCGTGCTCGCTCTCGTCAGCACGAGAAACTCCGTGATCTCGCGTTGCCGGAACGTGAGCAGCAGCTTCTTGACGAGTCTTGGCGTGGTCGGCGTGGTCAGCTGACCGAACTTCAGGTCGAGGTCGATCTTACTCAGCAGGCGATCCAGGATGGCCGGGTCTGTGGTGGAGACAATACAAAAACATCTCATTAGTTAGATTATTTATATGTGTGGGCGGCAAGTGTATAGGTCCAACAATCATTAGCTATGTATACATTGCTCTCTTTTCGGATATCAAGAAAGGGGGTTTGTAAAAACTTTTGTTTGTTTTGATTGAACAAAAAGATTTTATCAATCATATGATCGCTTGGGATAATTGTTTTCTAATTATATTTTTCTACAGAGAATTTTAGTTCTAATAAATGTTGTGGTATGGACATACTCCAACGGAGTGGGCCAACTCTTTTGTGACTTATCCAGAGTTTGCTATTAGACATACTATAACCAAATGGGCCAACTCTTCAGGGACCTACCCAGAGTTTGCTCCCTGACAAACTTTAATAGATTGGCCAACTTCCAGAGGACCTATCCAGAGTTTTCTCCTAGACATACATTAATCGAATGCGCCAACTTCCCAGAGTTGCTGCTAGACAGACTTTAACCAAATGGGCCATCTCCTCGGTGACCTACCCAGAGTTTGCTCATAGACAGACTTTAACGGAATGGGCCAACTCCCCAATGACCTTCCCAGAGTTTGCTCGTAGACAGACTTTAATGGAATGGGTCAACTCCCTGGTGACCTACCCAGAGTTTGCTCGTAGACAGACTTTAATGAAATGGGCCAATTCCTCGGTGAGCTACCCAGAGTTTGCTCCTAGACTGACTTTAACCAAATGGGCCAATTCCTCGGTGACCTACCCAGAGTTTGCTCCTAGACTGACTTTAACCAAATGGGCCAATTCCTCGGTGACCTACCCAGAGTTTGCTCGTAGATGACGCTGACCTTCCTCCACCCGAGCACGCCGATGAGCCTCTCGATGGCGGCGCAGATTAAAGACGGTTTGGGCATCATGTAGAAGGCCGTGCCGCTGACGTCATTCTCCAGCATTGTCGTCACCACGTAGGGGACGCCCAGTTTGGCGGCCGCCATGTGGACCAGCTCGTCATAGCGTCCGACGATGACGTCAGCCTTGGCCGTCTGCAGGTCTCTGAACGCTGCCGTGTAGAGGAGGCAGACGAGAGTTATACACAGTAAGGCATACCTTACAGGCAACTGATTTAGAAATTCACATAAAGGCATATCCTACACGCATACAGAGCTATATGTACACTAAAAGGAATATCCTACATGCAAATATATATATATATAAATCTGTACAAATCACTTAAAGACATTTCCTACAATTCACCTTAAAATGTAATCTTTTTAGGTATTAAATATTAGGATTTGAAAGGTTTGTAGAAACGTTTATAACTGGGAGAGGAGGTCATGTGGATTTTGGTCTAGAATTTGGTATCACTGGGAATTCTCCCAATGCCTCTTCCAGTATTTTTCTAGAATTTGACAGCATGAGGATGATTTTATCATATAGAAATTCTAAAACGTATAATTCTAGCTCCGTTACTTTTAATTGAATTGAAATGAAATTATTTTGCAATGTATATACTATGTAAATAGAATAAATGTCAGCAGGCCAAGGCTCCCTATTGGGCGAGGACGAACCGGGGAAAGTATTATATATTCTTAAATATTTCAAATTTTGTCCCCATTTATCTGACACTAGAATAAGTCGGACGGAGCAATTCTCAACTACAATCCTGAGCAATAGTTTGTTGGTCAGATAAATCACATTTGTCATTTTGGTGCAGACTCGACAGTGGTATATATAAAAGTAATGAGTTGCATTGTCTGTGTGCAAGGAAGGACGCCTCTTCATATCGAATATTGCATCGTAGCATTAAATGTCTTTGTTGAATACACTCTCCTAGCAGATATTCTACGCTCTACTTCTAAAAACAAAACAGCAGGATTGTCTATTAGGCTCATTTAACAATTCCCACATTTCACAACTCATAATATATGAGTTCTTTGAGTTTCAAAACTTTTGACAGTTGCCTTGTTTTGAATCTGAAATTTTAGCTGGTTCCCTTGTCCTTATTTAGATACCAGGGAACCAGCGTTGGGTTGAGGCAGAGATTAGCAAGCGCTAGTGCCGCGAAAGATCTGGGAGGAGAGTGTGTTGAATACAATAAAAATGACATGGACATGAAGTACATCTAGTGTATTTTTCTCCCGGCATGTGGTTTGGTCAGGTCGCTGATCAAATCACTGTGGGATAACCATTTGGGGTTATTTTTCGTTGGGGAAAAATTGCTCAGTACTACTTGCTCAGTAGTTGCGTTGGCCGCCCCGTCAAGCTACCATGAAGTGCATCTAGGCCGAGGATGCGCACGCACCTTCTTGTAGCATGTCGTACCCCGTGACTTCCTGTAGCTCGGGGAGTTTGCGCAGAAAGACGTCTCGAGCGACTTCCGGTGGCCACGCGTCGACGATACTCTCAGCGATCGAGAAGTCGCTCTCAAACACTCCTGAAAAAAAAAACAGAGAAAAGGGTGACAACAGGAGCATGGAATCAGGGTCGTATGTGCGGTCCATAACTATCGAAAATGTCTATAACTATCAAAAGGGACAGGGACATACAGACTATAAAATGTCCATAATTATCAAAACCTGGTGGACATTTTGATAGTTATGGACATGACTAATGTCCAAACCAAGTCATTTTTGATAGTTATGGACATTTTTAATAGTTTTGGACCGCACACAGTATCCACGGTTTTGTTTCGTGATTTAAACATAAATTGTGCGCCCTGTGCCCCCCCTCACATGTATAGGCTTTCGTGGTGTTCCCACTGGAAATGAAAAAAAGGGGAGAACATCGATACAATAATGTTAATATATACAACATCGAATTGATAAATATGTTGGATAAATATCTATGGAACATTGATAAAGGGCAACACAGCCTGAAACGTCGGTTCAAAAATAAACAGCATAAAGCCTATACTTGACTCTCTCTTGGTTGTATTTTTTTTTTAATTCACGTAAACGTACAGAGACACTAACTGTCTTCCAAAGACGTTCATCCAAGGGTGGTCCGGTTGACAAATACATAGACAAGACAGGCATTCATTCAAAAGGGGAGAATACAGGCATACAAGAAGAAGAAGGACTGTTAATGTCTACCTACTTATTCATGATAGATATGTTGTTAAGCGATTATTCATGAAAGATCTGTAAAAAGAAACCAAAATATTTTTTACAGGTTTCTACTTTGATTCTCATAAAATGACAAAATATTATTACTTTGAAATCCAGCGAGTGAAAAGAATTCTTCAGATGCAAATTCAATTCTTATTTCCTTACGGGCAGGGAATCAAACCTCGAGCTCTAGAGAGTTCAAAGGAGATGTTCTTGTCCAAATCGAGCGCAACTCAAATCGAAGGTTTCCAGACACTTAAGTCGAACCCTGTTGCCCTATTTACGTTCCCTGGAATGACGCCCAATATCAGTTCATTTTGATGTTTAGATAGCTGGTGCTTCGTCTCTGAACTTCATCCCGCCACATAATATGAGTCATAGTCATGTTATACTCGAGTTAACCTTTGTTATGAATAGTTCTGCCTCAACAAAGTAATTTGGCCATTCCAAAGTGTTTTATCAATATTTGTGGCACTTTTCACATTTCCAATATTATTTCTACTGTGCACAACATTGGCGACATTTTCATGGCCATTGATATCAGGTACCGGAGAAAGTAAATTGGCTAGGTGGAAACTCCCCCATTGCTTTGATATACAAATATAAATGGATCTGATGTCCTTTGGATGTAAGTTGGTATTTTTTGTATTACCCACTGCTAAGTTGTTCAGTGAATTACTGAGTTATTGTTCTCTTCTTAAAGTTGGACACAACACGATAAGCAAGTCATTTGAACTATTGAACACGAAGTCTAACTAATCTTTACCACCACTGATTGTTTCGTCCTTCTTTTTTTGTCTTTCTTTTTTGTTTGCTTTGCGATAGTATGTTGTGACACTATGTGTCTCTTGTTGTGTGTTTCATGTACTGAATGGTCAATTGGAATGTACATTATGAATGGCTAAAACCGATATTGTAGCGGTAATTCTGAATCCAAACCTCTGATCTGTTAGTATGTCTTATTGTGTTTGTTTGAAGTTATCGGCTGAAAATCATGTATACCATATATGAATCCTTTATACGTCAATAAAGAACTCTTTACCAAAAAAAAAAAACAGTTTTATAGGATATACTCCCTTAAAACAAAATGCATTTGAGCAAAGCTCCGATACAAGTATCATTTTGCGTCTATTAAGTAACATTATTGGATTGTTCGAGAATGAGAGAAAGAAAAGAAGTTTAGTGAGTATGGAAGGGTTCTATACAAGGTGAATGCAAGGTCCTAAGACTCTGTTACTATTAAATGGTGACTTAAGTCCCAGGAACCTTTTTATAATGGAAGTTTACTAATCAAAGGTCATCATATATAGAGTTAATGTTATACAGACCCGCAACATGCATCGATGGTCGTTTAAACACAATATATCAATTCCGGTGTTGTATCCGTATTCATATTCATTGGCCTATTTGATTTTTAGAAGAGTTTGTCATTTGACCGCAATGATGAAAATCAGGCCATTAGACCAAAGCCACTGTATACGCAATCTAGATACTAGGAACAAATGTGCTGTCCGAACAAATATTGAATTCCCAAAATCAACAATTGAGAAAAAAGAACATTTAACTATACTTGATTATACTCAGCCAGAAGGGCTGGTTTTAATGTCTAAGCAGGTTACCTAACCCTTTAAGGACGGCTGCCTGGGCCCTAGCTACTCCCATAAGGAAGGGTGCTGGTGGCAGTCTGTTTGGCGAGAGGACGGCCACATAATAGTTGAAACTGATATCCAAGTTTGCAATCATGCAATATGATACATAATCATAAATATTTTATTTCTTTTTAACAGAAATACTAAATATGATGTTATATCTACATTTTCTGAAGATTTCATGAATATTGCTCTATTATTTCTTTGTTAAAACATTTTTGTTAATATTGTGACAATGATGCCTCAAGGCATCATGCGTCTTTAGTGCGGTGATGCCTCCAGGCATCATGCGTCTTTAGTGAGGTGATGCCTCCAGGCATCATGCGTCCCTAAAGGGCTAATATCTATACCTTTTACACACAAAGAGAATTACCCATAAAAAACAACTCTTGAATAGGATGGTAAGATATATGCCTACACTGTTCGATTCATGTAAAATAGAAAGGCGAGGACAAGGGAAACGTTAGAAACAAGAAGAATAGACAAGCAAGAGCAAGGTACGAAAATTATGATTATGTTAAAAGAAAAATAAAAGTTGGATGATACATGTAAAATACCAATAGATAAGCAGATATATGAAATCCGCGGATGAACAGATGTTTTGCATTTATAAACTATAGTTATGTCAGAGTGGCTGCAAAAAGACAGCTTTGATAACCCTCCAAAAAGAAGTCGAAGAAACCGCACATTTTAAAGTCCTTCTCTCAGTAAAACCGGGGGAGTTCTTGTCAGCTTGAAATAACAAATGTGTCCAATCTCCTTATCTTGTAATTTTTGCACAAACTAGGAATAAGTAGAGACAATTACCGGTCAATTTCTAGCTATAATTTATGGATATCAGTCTTCTGTTGATAAGTACCTAAGAGTATGTCTAATGGGTTTAAGAATGACAGAAATTGCTGCCATAAGTATATCCTCTTCGAATATGATATGGCTGAGTTCAGCACACTTTGCAGTCTAAACGAGCAGCGAGAAGAACAACAAGTAGATGTTACGAGGGATAATAGGGCTGTCAGATTTCCCCACCCGGATATCCTTTTACCGGGGAGCCAGTGACAACAGCTGATCCTACGTTGGGGTGGGAGGAGGACCAAGTTGGACAGGGTCAGATGTACATGACGAGAACAAGTGACCAGCCTGGATTCAGGCCAGGGCCCAGGAAATTACCCTATTATCGCTCAGTGGTGAGGCGCCCGGCTCTGACTGCAAACATGAGAGCGGGGTTTATCATCGGAAATGTGTCCCCACCCTGTCTGCCCCCCACCACCCATTCCACCCTCCTCTCCATGTTGTATACCATGCCCGCCCTGTCTGCCAGCCCCTCCCCCTCCCCTCACCGCCCATCACACCCTCCTCTCCATTTAGTACCATGCCTCACCCTATCTACCACCCCCCTATCCCCCTCACCACCCATCACACCTTCCTATCCAGGTTGTACCATCCCCCGAATAATCTCCAGATCAATTTCGCTGACCAATGCATGTTGATATAGGGATGGTTATTGGAAACCGATCAGACCTGTGTCAAAACAGTAATTTGAGTTTATCCTACCCCTATTATAAAATCCCATAGGCTTAACATTGGGTTTCCGTATGCCACGCTGACTGGCATACGGAGTTTTATATGCCACTAGTGGCATACAGCATTGTTATCACGTAATATTCCAAAATAGAGGAGAAAGGGTAGGATAAAATCAAAACCTGATTCGTTTTAATCTTGGCCACCGCATTCCACTCCTGAAGTTTTGGCTCCGGACTTCACTCGGCTTCGCCTCATGAAGTCACTTTGCCAAACTCCAGTCGTGGAATACGGTGGACAAGATTAAACCTCATCCAGTTTTACGATAGTGTCTTTATAGCATATAAAACATCGAAACGCAGACTTTGCCATATTCTACCTTTGCCCGACGGATCTGTCGGGTCGCTGAGAATCTGCATCGATCGGGTCGAAGTAAGCACTTCAATGACCCGATTTGATTGGTTTTCCAGATGCTTCGGGCATTACTACCATGTCATATATGACCGACTCTCCTTTACCTTAAGATTACAGTGTATGCACCTTCACCGACTGTTCCCGATTCTAAGTAGGCTGCTTATATAGTGATGATTTCAATCCCTCCATTCTATACCCAAGTATCTTATACCAATCTGTAGGGAGGCGGAGGCGATATGAGATCTGAAAGCCGTTTTCTCATATCTTAGATAGAATAGAGGTTATATTGAAATCTGTATTACATCTACATCGTCCTCCCACCCGATGTCGAACCTGTCGATGTCTTTTAGGTATAAGAGATCGGCATTTTATTCCCGATTATCAACGAGCCGATAGTTGGTATCCGGCTCTGACTACAAACATTAGAGCGGGATTTATCATCGGAAATGTGTCTCCACCCGGCTCTGACTGCAGGAACAAATTTCGATGTCATATAGGATTTTATGTTCACTTTAAGTTAAGTGACCCCTAATTAGGCCCGGCGTCCACCTACTACGATAGAAATTTAGACCTACCGATTTGGCACCGATACAAAAAGCAAATATCGGAGACATATCGGGAAGGTGCAAAATCGTAGACATATATATGTCTAGACATGCCAATCCACCATACATTGAAAGGGTGTTTTTCTGTGCCTAATCGCAGAAACGTGGTCAACTGCCCCGATATTAGGTGACCTTCCGACGCGATTTTGATTTTTTATCGGGAGGTGCATCGTAGACCATATCGGAGCAATATCGAAGTAAGTGGACGCCGGGCCTTAGGCAGCTATCAATCACAACCCTCTTAAGTGAGCCCTTCAGGGTTGCTCGGCCACTCCATGTTAACTATCAGATAACCCCGTCTTGGTCTTGGGTGGTTACAAAAAGGTTATCTGTTATAGGCTGAAACAGGTTTATCATGTATTCCCATTAATTTCAAACTAATTTTAACAGGCTATCATGGGAATCTCGTCAGGGGGAGAAAGATGTAATTTGTAAAGTTCAAGGTCGCTCAGTATATATCCCTCTACCTGTCATAATATTGATTTAGACATTGGACCAGTCTAAACCGGTGTTAAATATGGTCGGGAGCTCTGTATAGCTGAACAAACAGAGGGAGGATTGTAGACGGGTGTAGATTGCCTCACATCGCCTGGTCATTTCCACCCCATCATCGGTGATCATTTTACGCAGTTATCAAATCCTGGTCGATGACGAAATATCTACGAAAAGTCATGACTGACTTCACTTAACAAACAAAGCTGCCATCCTTTTATGTACTTTGGATCAAACGCTTGGAATAGTGTGTTGCCAATTTCTTTTCGTTTAAACTTGAGTCAGAGATGATCTGTCTCTTGTTGTTGGAATAACCTGAGTGCGATACTCGATCGCTAGCCTCATTCAAAAGATTAACTAAGACCTTAATGTACAGCAAAATACCAGTGGTTCCTTAAAATGTTTTAGATGTACGAAGCAGCTTTGGATGAAACAAACAAAAGCTTCATAGTAAAATATGCTATTGTATAATTCTACCTAGTTGATACTCTGATGACCTTTTGCAGTGTGAAAGGTATCAATTCCTCACCAACTCCAAAAGAAATGTAGTGGGTAGGGCTACAATACCAGGTTCATATGGACCTGAAGCTCGTCCACCCGGAGTTGCAGGTTTCGATTATAACTTGAAGTTACTGAAAACTGTACTTTTCTCCTATGTATCATGATATGTCAAGTGAACGTCAGTACAAGTTGCAATTTACGAACTCTGCAAAATAGGAAATGATAACAAAAGAAAAAAAGTTGAAATCATAGATATTGTGTACACGAGATTTATCTAGATGTTCTGCAGATAGACGCCTGAGCGTACATCCTCCTGATTGGCTGCCCACATTGACCAATCATTAGTCTCCTGAGGGTCACGTGATCGATCATGATTCATAACTCAGTTGAATAATAATGGGGGAACTGAATTGGCCTTGATCATATTCTATTCCGACGCATAAGTTTTTTGTGTGTAAAATCTTGCCTTGTTGGTAATACTTTATCTATGAACACAAGAGGACACTGAAATGTCCTCAATCTCCTCATACCATCTGTCCGCACTTAACAACACACTATGACATGTGTAGAAAAATGCAGGGTGCCAACAAAAATCTGTTTTGTTTGAAAAATATAATTGGCGATGGCGTTGTGCGCAGAGAAGACTACACACAGGTCTGTTCTCAGTGGCGCCATTTTTTATCCAGCAGTAATTTACGTCTCAATTTAACACATCTTTCTTCTTTGATTCTGACAACTTTGTCTTTTTTCCTCTCCCTGGTGTGCGTTTTATTGAGTTATTCTCATTACGTTGTTTGAAGACCAATCAAACTCTCCCCGCATAAATAACAATAACAATTCGTTAGGACGTGTTTCTTTAAGAGGCATTTTGTGCAAAGATAATTTTCAGATAAATCTCATCAGGGACGCTCGGCTTGCTGGTGTTCAGAATGAGGCTCTCGCCTCATAGGGGGCGCAGTGGCGCAGGCGGGAAAGTGTAGGTACGCGAAGCTACCATCCTCTAAAACCAGGGGCATGTTTAATAATCTAGGAAAGTACATGAAGACCCTTTTCTGTATCTCGTACAACGGTTAAATCTTTTGATAATATTCCAGTTAAGAACCTTCAAAAGATTCATGCAAGCCTAACCAGTTGATAAATCGGCCAGGATCTCGCGTACTGGGGCCTGTTTAATAATTTAGGATCGTACATGTAGACCCTTTTCTTCTGCAAGCCGTAGAAACCCAGTTTGGCATCTGGGGCAGGATGGCAAACCTATCCTACAATGGGTATTTGCATTATATATATATATGTATATAAGAAATCAAGTGGATGATTCTCATCGATCTGACATATTTTCTGGATCAGTGAGTATCAATAAAAACGCAAATTTTGCTACAGAGACGCCCCCTTTGAATTTAAATCAATGTGTATATGAAAATGTATAAGCATTTCTGCAAAACATTTCCAATTTTAATACCATGGTTTGTCACAAAATAAATTGGTGCAACATATTTGTATGGTTATGTTATTTATATAGGGGCCCAGTTAGCGAGCAATCTTTGTGAAGTGGAGCTACATTTCATACTTTTGTCTTGGAGGTACACGCTTAGACCCTTGCATGGAATCACATGAGTTCACCCACAGTACGTAACCTCTCCTGTATCTAAGGAGGGGACAGCAGGGCACCCTGCTGGGAAATCTCTTCGGAGGAGAATAAGCGGGGGTCCTGCATGCAGTATCGACTGCTGTACTACCTTGGTGGTTAAGTTGGCTCTGGTTACTGGGTCTATGGTGTGTTGTGATCTACTAGGAATAGTTCCAACTTTTCCATTGGAGAATGTGATAATGGTTGATGAAAATACTTCTTGAAAATTCTGCCTTTTGTCCATTTGAGAACTTAGATACTACAGTTGTGAAAACATAGCCGAGGAATTTCTGTCAAACTAACCTTTGGGTGTAACTAACCCACCAGTGGACAAAGCTGGCTCTATATTACTATATTACAGAGTTTGAAGAATGCTGACATTGCTACATATTTAGGGAACCATTACAATTATTCAAGTAAAATTGAAATAAATGAAACCTGAACGGTCACTTGGGTATTTGGAAGGAGACTATTTGTGCAGAACGTAATCTTAACCCGATCGTTCAATTCGAAATTGTTGGGAATTAATCCCGCCATGAAAAAGGAGATAATGATGGGCGCACCTGGATATGGGGACTGTGTGCTGAGCCTGGAGCCTACACATTGTGACGGATGGTCGACCTCACCACGCCTCCCACCCCCTGCCACGTGCGAGGTGAGCGATAAAAGGGCGATCAGTACCATTTAATACGGGAACACTCTCCAAGCACTGGTACCTGATGCCCCAGTCACACTGGCGTAAAATTTGGCGTTTCTTCTACGTAATTGAATTGTTGGGGACCATGTATTAGCTACGGATTTGGAACGTATCTCTTTGCGTTTCTTTACCGTTTTAGTACGCTTCTCAACGTTCATCAACGTTCATCAACGCTTATCTACGCATCTGTACGCATTGTGGCCTTTTTCGGCGCATTCCGACTTTCCTTTACGCATCTCCGCGTTATCCCGCGCATCGCCGCGCATTTGTAGATTTCAAAATGCCTAGAAGAACGTAGAGGTGCGTACACGGAAAAACGCCGTTTTTTACGCCAGTGTGACTGGGGCATTAGGATGCACACGGGACCCGCAATACGAGGGGGATATACGTCACAGCTGGTTATACCAGATCACCAAAAAACAGCATTCGAAATTCTGTAATTGTGTTAAGCGCAGTTAGCCCTTTATCGCCTGCCAGGGACCTGTTTCAGTAGTTTCGTGACATGTCTAGATGGCGTCTGTGACACCATATGGACAGATCTCAAGATTGCAGTCGATGACACGCGGAGTTTGACTCACTTCTCATAGGAATTAAGCAATGACACTTTAACATGAGTAGGGGATACTTATAGCCTATAATAATTCCAAATATGAAGAAGATTGGCCACTTCGATCTTCTGATATTTGCTAGTCTTTTTCCGCTGTTGCTTGCACTGTTGGTGCCGCTGTTGATGTCTGTCTAGGCCTAATGTCATGAGACTACTGAAACAGGTCCATGGTGCCTGCCATAATCACAATTCACAAGCGCAACACCGGATATGGCGGAGTCTAGTGGATTGTAATGAACCTCCTCTAATAAAAGTAATCAAAAATAAGTTTGATGCAATGTCAGTTTTTACCAATAGAGGACGGGCTTTATAAATAGATTGTAACAATTCGATTACTCTATCACGTAATAAAGAATATGATCCTTAGTAGCACTTTTTATTGATCCGTAATCTCCTATTCTATTACAGCAAAGAATGCGGTGTTTTTAAATTTTACTTTAAAATCTTTAGAATGATATTATACGTACATTATGTGATGGTTCTCATGTTAATTGGTCCATTATCTCCTATTCCATTACATAAAAACTGCGGTGTCTTAATGTCGGAAAAATGATGCCTCATACATTTGATATCCTTGGGAAAGTTTCTCCGGACACCACCTATCGTTAATATCAAGGGAGTACCAGTGTCTATTTCATTGGCTTTAAAAGTCTGTAATCAACGTAGAAATGTGATATTTTCTTAATGACTAACACGAAGCACGGGTATGGACATACAATGTATTGAATAGTGAAATACGAGATACGTTTTAGAGGTCCATTATAACATACAATTAGAGATAAGAGATAGTTGACGAGCTATTGATGAGCCCTACGGAGTAGGAGAAGTTGAGAGATTGAGATTATAGAGTTTTTGTAGGGTGGGTGGGTGGTTCCTTATCGTTGGCGTCGAAGTGAACGCAGGCGGGGTGGTGTGGGGTAGTCACGTGATCGGGGGCACGTGACCGGATGTTGTGAGTGAGTCCCTAGTGACGCGGAGTGAGTCCGTGACGACCATGCTCGTTGCGCATTAAGGCCAACTCTTCAGTTAGCCCCAATGCATGACGATATGGGAAAGGGCAGGATGCAAATGAAACATGGTCTGTTGTATGAATACTATAATTGAAGATGCAGGAGCGGATCTACGTTGGTTCTATGTCTCCATCCAACTGATATCATAATTGGCGTGTTAAAGGGGGTGCCCACCAGGCCGATTTCTCACCCGATCAATTGTTCCTGGACCCTTAAGAGGAAGCTCACCTATTGTAATTTATTTAATTCTGACAATAATAGTTTAATAAATGACCATTTTCAAATATTTGAGAAATTCTAGGGCATCCGATAATTATCGGCGATTGTCTGGCTACGAAATCGGCTACCGTCGGTCAAGTGGAACCAACCCTTAAATTATAACGTACGCGGCTGTACACTACAGGAAGGCGATTTAAACGCAAAACGAACAATTTCATCACTCCTGAGAGGTAAATGATTGATCTGCTGTATTTTTCTTTTCTTAATTCGGAGGCAACAAACTCACAATTAATTTCTTTCGTTTATTTCATTCTTTGTTATTAAAAAAATCTCCAAGGATGGGTGGGGGAAGCGGGGTGACTGGTTGCCCCTGGAGTGACCATTGGAGTACAACTCGCAATATGAACAGAAATGTCACATTTCACGCCCCATTTTCTCGCCTTCACTTCCCATTCACAAGTGTTGCTTGATACACGAGATAGTCGCGATGCCTTCAGATTGGTATTTATATAAGTAAATAGTCAGAGCTTAGTATTGAGACAACCATGCATCTCTTCAGATTAGAAAAAGCTGTGAGAATTGTGTAGTGTTTCATTTGGCCGACAGAAAGTGCTGAATTGAGATATGAAGTCACACTTCGTATTGCCCGGATGCAATAACGATGTTGGTCTATTCGTATTTTGGCGTACCCACCTGCCGACAAAAACGCCACCGATATGCTCTCTGTGCGAAAATCAGTCGATGGTCCTCATTCAGAATTTATCCGTAATCATCGACCCCAAAGCACATAAACTGTTTTGTTATATAGGATTTTATCAAATTCGGGTATGTAATAAATATAGAACGACCTTAGCATGCTGTATAAGCTACAAAACTTACGGTTTGTCCAGAATTCGGCTAGACGCCTGGTTCAGTATGTACTTCAGTTTCCATTTTCTTATGTAGCTTAACAGAGGTTTAGTTTGTATATATACCATATATGGTATTGAGAAAGAAATTAATAAGTGTTTGATTCGCCATCGGACCGTGCAGTAATATGATCGAAGCGATAGCCGAGTGAACATTCCAAAGTGCTCCAAATGAGATGGTAGATGGGACTCAGACCAAACAGGAATATGTTTCTGATTTATCTTAGCCTGGGATATTTATCTGTTTAGCGCTCATAGAGTAGGAGGTACCATACTTGCAAGCCTGTTGAGTAAGAGTTGCTAATGTGAAGCCTATGGATATTTATGTAAATGTCTCGGAACTACCGCAGAGATAGGGCCCACCTACATCAAACCACACAAACCAATCTCATGAACCTCAACCCCGTCACGTAGACATTTCTTCTTCTTCACAGACTCACACAACAGCTAAATACGCCTCAATTTCTTCTCCCCCGCCCACACCTCTTAAATAATTCATTTCTCATTTACCAACTTCATCGTCAAATATTAAACTACCCATATAACACAGCCTAAATATTAACAATAATATTTATTTACAAGGTTTTCAATGAATTGTGTTTACTCAAACAAAAACTTTAATTTTGGATCCATCTTCTTTCTTCACTTGCTAGCTTAAAGTGGCATATAACACTGTTAGTATAGTGCTATAGTGTAAACCTGAGGCTTTCCTTATAAAATCATTTAGGGCAAATTTTGATTTATGATGTATCTTTGATTTTTTATGAACATGGAGGGGCAATTTCGTGCACATATGATATACATATACTTCAATTCTCTGGTATGGCAGACTCTTTTTTTGTCAAATACTTTCTTTATCTTTTTGAGACTGACAACCTGTCACGCAGGTCAAGGTCGCTCTAACGCCGGAAACACCAGCCAAGGCTAGTTCCGGCCTGAGGGCTGTTTACACCTACAGCCACCTGCAGCACACCAGTAACAAGCACCAGTCATAACACGTACGCGGGGCATGATGGGAGATGATGGGGTCGGGGCGGCCGGGTACGAGGTAAGTGGGGATGTGGTGTGTCTCAGGGACTGTGGTAAGTGGCAGGAGTGATTTAAACGATATTCATAGACATATCGGACGATATATCCTGAAAAATAAAACCCATATTTATGAGATGAAAGGTTTAATTCCAGGATAGCCTAAATGATGTTTACCTAGTTTTGGTTATATATAGTTAACTAGTTTAAAAAATGAAAAAAAAAGAGAAGAGGAGCAATGAAAATGACCACAAGGTAACAATGATGTTAAAAAAGTGTAATGAATATACGGAGAATTGTTTGGCAAAGCTGAAAGTTGTAAGCTGTATGATAATGTGGAGAAAATGTCTTGCTCACGGTGGTTTAGAGCATCCATTTAACACCACACACACACCACACCACCACACACACCACATACCACACAGACACACTACATTAATACACATATCACACACACACTCATTATACACACACACACACACACACCACACATACCACACACACCACACACCACACACACATATCACACACACATTACACACACACACCACCACCACACACACCATACACACACCACATACACCACACACATATAACACTACACTGACACACATATCACACACACACTCATTACACACACACACACACACCACCACACACACCATACACACACCACACAAACCACACAACACACACATACACACTACACTAACACACATATCACACACATATTACACACACACACACACCTACACACCACCCAGGCCACACACAGTGTGCCCTCTTTACGGTGTAAAACCACTGAGCACTTAAAGCCATTTAGACCGTGCAGCTCTTGATTGAGTGGTGAGCGCTCAGTCCCGGTACCAGACTCACAGCCCACAAAGCTGACTCGACTCCATCTTTCATCACCTCCTAGAAGGGTGGCATCTTTCACGCTGTTAACGTGTCTCAGACTCTGGGGGAATTACTTTCATTATATCCAGCAGTCATCTATCACGAAACACTTCTGATTCTTTGGGGAGAATAACAAACTAAGACATCACCTAGACAGAGAATTACTGCCATTACTTGCGTGCTATAGTTGTCCCTTTCCCCGACACAGCATTACTTAACAATGGGCCTCTCGTACTTTGTCATTGTCTTGTAGAACGCAAACAATTATGCCTGTCAATCGAATGTTCTATATGATAAACAATAATACCTGGAGGCATCATGGTGGAGTTTGCCTGGGAATGCCTGAAAGCATCATGCTGTGTTTGTCTGAGACTGCCTGGAGGCATCATGGTGCAGTTCACCTGGGAATGCCTGGAGGCATCGTACTGGGATTCAACTAGTAATGCCTGGAGACATTATGTAGCAGTTCACCCGGGAATACTTAGGCATCATGTCGCAGTTAGTCATCATGCTGCTGTTAATCTTGGAATGCCTGGAGCCATCATGCTGCAATTCACCTGGGAATGCCTAGAGCCATCATGCTGCAGTTCATCTGGGAATGTCTGTAGGCACCATGCTGCAATTCACCTAGGAATGCCTGGGGCCCCATGCTGCAGTTCACCTGGATATATGCCTGGAGGCATCATACTGCGGTTCACCTGGGAAACACTAATTTTGTATCATTTTGCGGTTGAATATCTCCGATAACATCTTCTATATATCTGAGAAGGTAAAAGGAAATCTGAGTGAGTGATGGTTACAGAGGTCATCGTGAACGTTTCCACCCCCTCCTCTAGGACGCAATGTTCGGTCAGTGAAGGAGATTCAGACATAAACCATGACTCAGCTGACAACCAGAGTTAAACACAACTCACTTGGCGGAGATAGCTCCACCTGCCGACCTGCTTAGCGGTCATGCGGTGGAGCAGCAAACAGGCGAACAGCTCACTGCCACAATGTGCGTCCTAATCACCCACCTTGTACAGAGTGTCCATAGGAAATACAGACGGAGTGTGTATTGCTAACACCAGAGAATACGGAGTGGTCTGAATCTCCGCTGGGGGACATAAAACAATTATTAAAATGTGATATAACATAAAACGTCATCTTGAGTGTGTTTGGATAAATACTAAAAAAGTACTAAAAAAGTGAAAAGATATTGGATATGAAAGGTGGATGATAGATGCAATGTTTCTTTATTCATCTATATAGGCTTTGCTCTTCTTTTCTAATCACCAATTTGGATGGAGTGTACACGTGGATAATCCAACGATGAACAATCAAATATCAACGTAACGGACATAAAAAAAGTTTAAGGCACTTACAAAAGCCATTATGTATGAAGAAATCTGGAAACTATAGGTCAAACTTGTTATTTTTATGATATGTAAACTTACCGGATTGTATCTGCATCGTATCATTATATAAATTCACCTGTGAAACCAAGCACCATTGAAAAATGTAAAAAAAAGTGTATCATTTTCTTATATGGAGAATACCAGCCCTATGTATGGGCTGAGGTCCTTTGCCCCCTTTATTGAGTACACCTACAACTACATCGGAAATAATTTGTATAATTTAGATCTCAATAAAGAAACTGATGGAAAAAAAACAACCCAAAAAAACGTGGAGCCCAACAACAAGACTCACCCTACCTGAGGAGGTTGCCTGGTGTGTGATGGTCTAGACACCAGTCTACCTGCCTTACATACACATCATAAACAAGCAATCCAGATAATGTGTCGTTCCCACACGGTCCCGTTAAATTTGATAAGGTGTCCCTCCAATGTGTCCCCTTAGCCTTGTTTAAGAAGCATTCTGGACCGAAATAACTGTTCCCTTAAGCGCGCTGTCCCCTTAGTTGGGGTTAAGATATAAGGGAAAGTTCCCGTTCCGAGCAAATTGGATGTCCCTTTAAGTTGGGTGTCTCCTTAAGCAGGGTGTCCCGGAAGCGATTATTAAAATATGGATGCTATACAGATGATAAGTATAACTCAAACCTGCAGGGTTCGATATTTCATCCTTGACTTTCAGATTTTTTTTTACAAACTTTTGTATCTGATAGACTCTCATGAGTTTCTTTTGAAATCTTTCAAACCCCCTGTATCTCTAGCTCAGAGCCTAGAAAATCCAATAAAAAAATGTGTTTTCGTATTTATTTATTCGTACATATCTCTGCACGAATGTCTCACACTTACTGGCTAGCTCTATGTATTCCATTTGGGCACAATGGGCACAATCTAAGAGTTCCTGGGCTCCGTACCAAGTGACTAGTGCATTCTAAATCGTTTCCAAGAATATAACAAGAGGGAGACATATTCACTAGAAAATGCGACAGATTTGAGAACTGCCCCCGTGTCAGAACTGTCAGTAATGGACGAGATTACCAGACAACGCCCAGTTATTAATCAGCACTTTAAGACGGGAGTGTCAGAAATAATGTCACATGACACACCACCTCCCTGTAAAGAAACCTACAACAATGAGGGATGGGATTGTCAGAAGTCATCCTGCATTTACAAAAAAGACCCGAAAAGCGCTGACGGATGTAACTACTTGTATTAATGTGGTGATTCTAATCATCCCTTCAGAGGTGGGTATAGAGCTCGGCCTGTGTGTCTTACAAATAGATACCACCGTTACTCTGTCACTCTTAACTGTCACTGTTCATGACATAGGATGGGGGCGGAATCACCAGGAGGTCAACTGCTTTATCCCCAGCCGTTTTTTTGTTTATTATCTACTTAATACAAATATGTCATCATAAGCGAATAGGCTACCGAGGAGAATGTGGTTAGGTGTAATATACTAGCAGAATACAGAAAAGCCCCTAGCATGCAAAGTAGTGCGCAATTAGAAGATCGGTGGCCATTTTATCTTCCCTTTGGTGAATTGTGTTTGGAATGCTGAATAATAACTACAATATTAGCGTAAAATCTTTGCCGTCGGATGGGTTTCCGAGTCTCAGCTGTCTGACAGCATGTTGGTTCGGCGTCATTTCGACGAGAAATTTTTTTTTATAACTACAATATTACCCTGATTTTGGTATTTGTATGGTCGTATTTTCCTCATAGTCGACATTTTTCAAAATCCCCGCATTCGTTCGGACATAACTGTGCATCGGCTACGCTAAGAATACGACCATGCATATCAAAATTATGCTAATATTTTGTATTTTATTCACATAACATAGGAAAAAAATACACCCTGCCCTGGGTATTTGCGAAAATACCGTATGACGTTGGGTACACTTTTAGAACAACCGCAATACGGGTACAGACTGAAAAGAATGAAGGTTATCTAATGACAAATACTTAAATACATTAAATTCCCTCGTTTGGCTAATATCCTGATACATTATGACAACTATTATGATCTTTATACCCTAAGCTGATGTCACAACAACTGAGACATCATTCTCCATCAAGCCCAATGAGACTTTCCCGGCTTTAATTTGGGGTATAATGAAGATAATTCCTTTAAGGGTGTTGGCCCCTATCCCTGGAGGTTTGGGGAAAAGGGTCCATTTGGACCAATCAAAAGGGTCCATTTGGACCAATCAAATGTTTGTGGTACCACGTGACAGTAAGCACCAATAGGCCTCGGGCTGACTAGAAGATTGGCTAAATGATTCGCTCCCATCAGAAGACCTTGACTGAGATCTTGTCACACATTATATATTAGGGCTAACTAGGGGAGTTGGCGGTAATGCGATAACAGAGCACAGTTGCCAAGGACGCTCCCTCACGTGGTTCCGGTCACGTGGTTCCGGTCACGTGACCACCCGACTTCCCACCCCGTCTGCGTCCACTTCAACCCTGGGACGCCAACCGATAGGAATCACCCACCCACCCACCCACCCACCCATCCTACTAAATCTCTTCACTCTCATCTACTCAACTTCCCCTACTCCGTTGGGCTTCTCAATAGCTCGTGACATTTTTGTTATATTTTAATTACATTTATATTCTAATTACTGAATAAATTTACCCCGTATTGTTACCTAACTTAATAAATGTTGTTTCCATTACCGTGCTTCTGTGTTAGTCATAAGCAGTCAGTGACGTGTATCATACACCTTTGTATTCTCCTTGATTTCTTTGGTGTTAAATATTTCGTTTTCTAATAGCAAAGCCTAGGTTCAACCCATGAGAAATATATAGCACAAGCTAACCTAAACTGGACTGTAATCATTTACTGATATTTTAGGCTATACAATTCTTGAATTACATCATTGGTGTGGTTAGCAGTTTAAAAGCCGACTCTTTAAATCATGTGTGTGGTTTGTACCTCGGCGCTACTCGAAAGGACGATGGTGGACCTAATGTCATGTCAAAAAGGTTGTTCAAATAAAAACACTATAATGATTGGTTTTATGTACGAGTGGCCGTAATCTGTGAGTAGCTGACACTTAGTAATATCCGAGCGACAGCGATGATATTGCGTCGTTTGCTGCGAGGGGATTAGGGCCACGCGTACATGAAACTAGCCATTATGTATTTATTACCCGCATACGCAATTGATAACAAAAGTGAATTATGTATTGACATAGGCCTAGACCTATACGGCATATAGCCTATGATCCATGGGCGGCGCCATGACGCCCCCTGAGTAGGTGTTCTCCACTAATGGAGATGAAAAAGTAGGTGTTCTTCACTAAAGGAGGTGGAAAAGAAGTGAGTGATAATTGGGAAATGTCACTTTAGCCTTGCTCACATATTTATATAAAGTGTTCCATATGGAAAATATCATGTCTTGGGTTTATCATTATGTCATCCTGCTTTTGGATTGGTGTAGAGAGTCAAGGGAACCATGGTAAAATATTGAAAGGCAGTTGAATTTCGTAAGAACAAAGAGCCAGAATACAGGTTTGTCCCCCGACCACCTAGTGACTGCTTCGTGAACTAACAATGGCTCTGTCCCCTATATGACTACACATTAAGGATCACTACGCTTGATTTGGATCTCGACATCTATAAGTTTTATGACCCAATAATAAAGACAAAAAAGTTGTATTGAAATACAAAATTCTAAGTAATTCTCTTCAACCTTTTATAAAATTTGGCAAACGTGTAGTACTTTACATTTAAGTATTGAGATCTATACGAAAAAATCCATAAAGTTCTAGGAAAGGTAAATATAACTATTTCACCTATTGATTGAAGAAAAACGAATCATTACTGAATAAAGCTAAATCCAATATATTCGAATATTCAATGAACACAAGTAAAAACGTAACCTGGATCCAATGCTTTGGTTCCCTTGATTCCCTATTACCATTTGCAACTGGCTAATTGCCCTAATTAGTTTGTGTTCTGGATTTTTATTGGCCGTTATATTGACTGGCCTTGATTTCTGGGGTTTAAGGCTTTTTCAGGCTGAAATCACTGTCGTGTGGGTTTGATGTGGGTGAGGGGAAAATTAAAATTTGATCAATCAATTCTCAAATAAATGAAAAGATTTGCTGTCGAAATGAAAAAAAGAGAAGCGGACGATATTGGAATGCATGAAAGAGCTGTATCGTTTAATCAGAAATATTCACCTCATTCTTTGAACTTGGTGAATATTTCTGACACAAAACAACAGGGAACGAATACCATTCAACCACACTAACTTTGTCTCCCTACACTATATCTGCGGTGTCCTGACGAGGCAGGGATGGTCTTTAACTCAGAGAAGCTACAAGATACTGATATGGGAGTGGTGCTCAATTCACAACTCACACGTCTATACGTCCTCTAATGGTAGCTGTCCACGGATACGGAACTAACCTTTGGGCCTATATCAGAAATCCGCCTTGAAATCCTCTCGAAACAAGCGTTAATCGTTTTACCGCAAATCCGTGTGGTATGATGTTGAAGCGGACGGGTTCAGGAGTGAGTTTATAAAAGAAGAGGTGATCACAAAATGATCTTATTGTGGTCTTTGTGGTGTACTCATTATCAAAAGATCAAGATTATATATTGGAAATATTTGTACTTGTGTGTCTGATTGTACTTGCCTCTGTAAACTGTTACTTGTTTTATGTGATTTTATTATGGAAGATCGCTATTAATATGCAAAAAGTGTTTGTCATAAGGTTTTGTTTTTTGAATAGAGGAAAATATATACAAATATTTTCAGTTTCAGATGATTACTGACTCTGTGTAAACTGTGAAGAGATTGGTCTTTCGAATGCACACAATACTTGTGACAGCGCTCGTATATTATTGAATTCTGTTGAGGGATGCAAACAGTGTGCCTTTAGCCCCGGACATCCGGACAGAGCTTATTGGCTTTCTCACAAAAATGTATTGCTTTAGAATAGATTTATATATCTTTTAGTGATAAACTTCTATGGTATATATTTTCACTTCATTAAAGTACTTGTATAGCTAATCTCGAGAAAATAAGACTCGTATATAATTATATTGGGGATGATATGAGATAACGTTATGATATTAAGAGAGTCTCACAGAACGATCATGCTCTGCCATTCTGTACCGTGACAAACCTAAGCCACTTTCGTAACGGTGAGAATCTTGCCATCTAAGGCCTGGCGTCCACCTACTACGATAGAAATTTAGACCTATACCGATATGGCACCGATACAAAAAGCAAATATCGGAATCATATCGGGAAGGTGCAAAATCGTAGACATATATGTCTAGACATGCCAACCCACCAGACATTGTATGGGGATTTTATCGATGTCTAATCGCAGAAATGTGGTCAACTGACCCAATATTAGGTGACCTTCCGACGCGATTTTGATTTTTTATCGGGTGGTGCGTCGTATACCATATCGGAGCCATATCGTAGTAGGTGGACGCCGGGCCTTATGCAGCATTTCCACCTGACGACAGAATGTCCACCGATTATGTGGTCACTATAAATTCTGTCGTCGGCAGGTGGCACTTGTGGTTTTATCTTTCCACAAAATCGCCGACCCAAGAACAAATAGACCTATTCCACCTTAACACTGGAATAGGCACAAAGAGCCATGCAGGAAATAAAGCCTCAGCTGAAACTCGACGATCGACCTTCGTTTTGTTACAACCGAGTACAGCAGAGTTCTGGCCCGTTTCCATTGGCCGACAAACATTGTGTAGATTCTTTGTGTTCTCCTAATAGCCTATTTCCATTGGCCATCACCGGTATACAGTCAGGAACCACCGACGGACCTTGGCACTGCTGACGCCAAATGGAAATAGGCTATTAGGAGAACACAGAAAATCTACACAGTGTTTGTCGGCCAATGGAAAAAGGCCTTCAGTGTAACTAGGGGACATGTACATATCGTCGTCGGTGGCGAAACTGGCCTGTTTTTAAGTCAGGTAAGTATTTGAGAATACACATGAGAAATTCTAATATGGATTTTATAATCTAGCCCGCTTTCTGATTGATATCGATAAATAACATTTGGATTTTATAGCCATGTGTATTGAAGGCCGATAAAAGGTTCAGAGAATGTTTCAATCAAACCCACTGGCCCTGGAGCCTACTGAAAATACTATATTTTCATCCTAGTACTTCTCATCACCAGAATAAACATAACTCACAAAAAAATAAAGGTACAGTTGGAGTTATCATTAATTAACGATAACTCCATCTGTACCTTTTTTTAAAACTAATTTTTGTTGTTGAAAGTATTATTTCTTGTTTTCAGATATATGATCTATTCTTCCGAACAAGAAATCAAGGGATACATAGTCCACTCAAACACAACATATCTACAATCATGTAAGAGGATGACAGACAAGAGCATAATTACAGTTTGCGCTTGTTCCTTAAGTATAATTTCTTGTAAACCGTAATTTTATAGAAAAAAAAACCTAATTAGCTGGATTGTCCTAAGAATTCAGGAATGTCCCGCACAAAGGATTGCTCTTTCATCATAACTTGACTTGTTTTAACAATAAGTCTCTTTTAGGTACCACAACACAAGATGATTGTTGCCAGTCTCGCCCGTGTAAATCATAATCGTAGTTGTTGATTCAGCTCTTTGTTTTAAATCCTCACCCGGGCTGGCCATCTCATACCACACACCATAAGAACTCGAGGCTTAGTGCATGTGGCGCACGACGCTCATAAATTCTCACAAGCTTTATGCCGCTTCTCTGTAAGCTATCTGTAAGATTTCCTGTGAGACAAGAGATGACACTAAACCTGCCCTAGAAAAGGAAGGGCTTACAGTCTTAGATGTTATGAGAGGGAAGCAACTAAAAGGAGTGGTCCGCTACAGAAGGCAGCTAGTCCCCTGTTTACATTAGACGACTAAAAAAACTACCGACTTTCTTTTCGGGATGAAAAAGAGTCATGAGGTGGTGCAAAATATGCACATAGTTTACACCTGACGAACATTAAACGATCGGGAAGTGGTGGAATTCTAGAATAATGGTAAGAAAGTTGTGATACTCATTATAACAAGGCTAGCTCAGTCGAAAATAAATTTAGATTTTACTTTGTTTTATCTCCAAATTCTGCAACAAAGCTTGATATATTATCATCTTATTCTTATGGATGGCTCGAAAGTATTCTCAATGAATAAATGTAGCTTCATCATCTGAAGAGGCTTTCTTCGCGAGACAACTCCTTGCCTCACTGTGAGCGATGACGCTTCACGGAACAATTCAACCATGAACAACAACCAGGAAAAAAGAGAGAAACTGAGCTAAACGGGTTCCAAAGATAAAAGAGATGTTCTGTGTTAATTTAATGGTAACTGAGCTGTCATGTCAGGGTAGAGAGTAATTAATCAGTGTGAGTGGCTGTGACGGTCAGCGCCATGTCGTCCCGGGGCCTGTTGAAAAATCTAGGATCGTAGATAAAGATTCCTTTTTGGACGACAATAAGACATAGGGACGATGTGGGCTAACTTTAATAAACACTTATGGACGACCATATGGACGGCTAAGACTGTCTTAGCGAACGAACTTTAATATTATCAAACGATAACCCTTGTACGAGATAAATAAAAGATCTTCCTTTACAAGCCTAAATTATTCATTAGGGCCCAGATTTATGAGGGAGCCGGCAGAGGAGGGATCCCCAGGAATTTACTGATACACACACACATATTATACACTCACCATGAGAGCTTCTCAACTTATTATCTTACCCCGTCACTTTTCTCCCTAGGGTTAACGGTAGGAACTCATACTCCACGCCCGTGAAGGTATTGTACCCAATACTCAATGGCTAATTCCATGCACTAAATCCATTCCAAATTAAAAGGTATTTTCAATAGATTTTCTATTCATATATGATACATGTATACCGAATTTCAACATTTGTTAACCATACGCGGGTGATATATGGGCGATACTTGCACGCCCAGATGTCGACAAAGTCCCTGGAGGGATGGTTCCCTCCCACAGGGTACCAGGTGCCGCCACATGTAACACATGAATTCGTGATTCCGCTACAGAAGCTGAGTTCTGTTTTCCTTGGCGTAGCCAGTGTTTACATCTGCTATCTGTTTACATCTGCTATCTCTCTGCATCTGGGATTTCCGGGTTAGCGAATATGTACACACTGAATTGGGTCATATGACTCATATTTGTATAAAAATAAAGATCATACATACATACATCTTAAGATCTGCAAAATATGATATTTGTAATCGTGTTTTGTATATCTTATATGTATATATATATATATATATATATATATATATATATATATATAGATATATATAGATATATATATATATATATATATATATATATATATATATATATATATATATATATATATATATATATAAATATATACATATTATGGAAGTATGAACAAATGTAATACAAACACTATATATATACATTTCTCCTATGCATACTGCCTGCTGCTAACCATGTTGTATTTTTGTGGCCGCACGGGGTACAGTAATTCAATCGACATCAATAGAAGGTAAAACTAAGCCGTTCGAAGAAATATGATAATGCGAAAATAGGCTGACTGTAGTTGGGCGTCATAATATCTGGTAAAATCCTCAGTAAGATTATGCCTCTGTCTGAGACATTGGAATGATTTAATTGATAATCACTACATATTTTTCGTGTTCAACTACAGTAACCCAGTTTTCGTATATTAATGCTCTGACCCCACACAGACAGTCTGTGCTACTGCTGCGGTCTAGACTTACCACAGGTGGAGTGTGTATGTGTCCTTCTTATCTAAGTCTGACACCGCCTCAGGCTTCACTCAGCTTAAGTTATACAAGACGAGGACTTGTCGGGTGCTTCACTTTATGAGTATTTTTTAAAAATACCCCCAACGTTATCAAAGAGGTTAGAACTACAGTGCTAGTTGACTGAAGGAGTTTAAAGACTGAAACACACATCGCGAGTGAAGGAAGCGATATCTGGACTCGTCAACACAAATCGCCCATTTCCACTCGCTAATTCTGCTCGTTTCGTATGGGTCTTTAAACGGTCAACAAGTGAGGAAACCTTTTTTTCCCCCCATAAATTTCATTATTGAGATCACTGTTTTACAAATTTCTTTCCGGTGTGTACATACCATCCTCAATAAAGAGGCATAAGACCTCAGCCCACACAGGGGGCTGGTTTCCTGGTCCTGCCATACAACTTATCAGGATGTAAGCTAGTGAAATCGTCGAATTATTTTTTGACTAGTCCAGAAATCGCTTCCTTCACTCGTTTGATGTGCTTTCAATACGTGCAAGCACATAACATGGATATGGCAGGAAGGTTACAAGATTTGGAGCAAGAACCAAAAACACATATGATTTGAGCAAGATACAAAAGGTATGCGGCAATCACTTCACTTTACACCATCACCTCTTTCCCTAGGCAGATTGTGAATGGTCAGTGGATGTGTAGGATGGATGGAACTTGTATGGTATATCTTAGGAATGGTCAGTGGGTGTGTAGGATGTATGCCATGTGGCGTTTCCACCGACCGATTATGACCACCGATTATAAAACAACATGTACACAAAAATGATTGAAGAAATGAAAGAATCTGCTGGTAAATAATATATGTAAAAAGGGTATTATACTTTATTTCGACTCCATTGAATTCATCAGTGGCGGAATGTCGAAAATCGGTCGGCGATTACCTCAGTTTCCATCGGAAAGTAGCATGTTTGCTGACCACTACCGATTATGCACATCGAAAATTTCTCAAATAGAACCACACACCGTTTTTTGTACAGAGTGCATATAATCGCTGGCACTTTCGTTGGCAGATGGAAATGCCACATTAATTTCCATTTGCCGACGAAAATGGCGGAGATTTTTCTGGGGGCTCCTAATCTTGAGTCTGCCAATGGTGCTACCAACGGTATGTTGATACGCACAGATATCCTGTGAGAAAATCCGTGTCACATTACCATTACCAAATTAATCAGCATTCTCTGTCGTCCATGTTTCCATTCACCGATCTGGCGTCAGTGTCCCTAAAAATCCCTCAGTGGTGCCTGACTGCACATCGGTGCTGAATAGTCGGCCAATGGAAGCGGGCTTAAAGATATTTGATCTCAACGCAAAAACGTTTCTAGGTGATCTTAAAAAGGCTTCTCAGAAAGGGAAGATCCGTCATGAGTAAAAGAAAATAGGAGAGTGACACTCCTAACTGCAGCTAATTAAAAACAACTTCTTTTTACTTCCTTTGTTGGCCGGCTTTATGGTGTAAACAAAGTCTGAAGCTGACTTTAGTGTGATTATTTAGAACTTCAATATTTTCATCTAAAACGTTTAATTGATTTTCCCCTCCTTTCGCCGCCAGCTAAAGTGAATCGTACACTTTTCCATGTATTAACAATACCTGATTTCTACTTTATTGGAATTCAAATACATAGGAAGTATCATTACACGAGGAAAACCAGGTTAATACATGTATAGAGCTTACACACAAGCCAGGAGTGGCGAAACTAAAGAACTCTCACCTCGGTAAATGCATAGGGTGAGATTTCTACCTAGATCCAGCCACCAACCCTGTGGTGTTAAACCAGAATGTGCGATGGTTGACCATACTTACAATCAAACAAATTACACAGTCACTTCTGATAACTGACTTTGGGGTTCCTGCCAATTTATAACCTTGCACACACTGCCGCTGATTCACCAGATATACATGGCCATAAACTACAATTAGAAATACCTAACATTATGGCCAATAGATCATATTTTGGATTTGAATCGGGGAGTCAATCGCAAGGCCTATTGGCGTGTACACTGGGAGCGCAGTGGGTTCACGGTTTAAGCATTCACTGTGGTGTCCACCATGTTGGAATTTATCCAGCACCTCGTGTTCCGTTCTGTCGTAATGGGTCGCGTCGCACGCTGTTGCAGAGTGCGTTTACATGTCACAACAACCGCTGATTTGTTTGCCAGGTCACATGACCTTCTCACCAATCAGGCTTGAATGGGTTCTAGTCACGTGATGTGACCAGACGCTGACCAGACGCGTCTCCCATGAGTCACCAGCGGAACGCCATCAGCGGAACCGGAAACGTTTATGAGGCCATTATGCCAATATGACGTGACACAAGTAGCGGCGATGAAGCCTCCACCAATAGGTTCTAGGTTCAGGTGGATATTGTTCACTCTTCATGTAACATTTTCTGCAACTCTGGAGTATTCTCCCCCCTCCTAAAATAGGCTTGGGATATTCTCGATTGCTGTAAGGTGACCAAACTCTGTAACTCTGACTGAGGCAAGGATCAGGGTTATAGAGAGGGGAGGGGGAGGGAAGGAGGGAGGGAGGGAAGGAGGGGAGAGGGAGGGGGGGCTGGGGTTATAGTGGGGAGGGAGAGAGGGAGGGAGAGGGAGGGGCTGGAGTTATAGGGGGATGGATGGATGGAAGGACTGCGTTTATAGTGGGGAGGGAGACAGGGAGACAGAGGGAGGGGCTGGAGTTATAGGGGGATGGATGGATGGAGGGACCGCGTTTATAGTGGGGAGGGAGGGAGGGAGAGGGAGGGAGGTGCTGGGGTTATAGGGAGAGGATGGAGGGAGGGACCGGGTTAATATTGGGGAGGGAGGGGAGAGGGAGTGGGAGGTAAGTGTTGAGGTTATATGGGGGTGGGGGTGGATGGATGGATGGATGGATGGAGGGACTCAGGTTAAAGTGGGGAGACAGAGGGAGGGACCGGGGTAATAGTTGGGGGGGGGAGAGAGGATACGGGGTTATGCGGTGAGGGATTGAAAGACCGACGTTATTGTGGGGAGACGGAGGGAGGGACCGGGGTAATACTTTAGGAGGGGGGGGGGATGTCAGAGAGGAACAGGGGTTATGGGGGGAGGGAGGGAGGGAGGGACCAGGGTTATTTTTGGGGAAAGAGATGGAGGGGTTACAGTGGGTGGGAGGGAGGAAGAGAGCGGGAATATAGTGGGATGCAGAAAGTGGAGTTATGGGGGGGGGGGGGGAGGGAAAGAGGGGGAAATCATATTGGGGAGAGAGAGAAAGAGAGAGAGGCCTGGAGTAATAGTGGGAGGGAGCCAGCGGGGTTATAGTGGGTGGGTGGGAGAGAGGGAGGGAGGGAGGGAGGGAGGGAGGGAGGGAGGGAGAGAGGGAGGGAGGGCTGTGATCAGAACGAGGCACAGAGGTCAGCACTTTGAGACGCGGGGTCAGCGTCCAGGTTCCTCGTTCCCATGATTCACTATCACCGTGAATATATCACAGCAAACATTACAGCGACATAAACCCCTAAAAGCAACTCCACCACCACCACCACCTTCACCAGCACCTACATATATAGATGTACCTGAATACATCATGAATACCACAGCAAACATTATACAGCGGCATAAGACCATGGAAACATTCCAACCACCTCCTCCAGGACCGACATACCGATATCCATCACGTGTTTCATTCAAGGGGGCCCAAAAAGAGACGTAAATTCAGCGACACCCGAATCGGCGAATCATAAAGTAAATTATTTATGACCAAAGGCGGTGATAAATCTAATCTTTTCATCGACGTCCGGTCTTAAATAAGGCATGAACATTTACATGGACGATGCTTGTTGGCATCAAGCACTGCTATGGATGATCTATGGAGAGTGTTCTTAAGGGAGATGGCAGTTATATATCATAAAATACACCGTTTAACCATGCACGCATATATATACACACACATATATATATATATATATATATATATATATATATATATATATATATATATATATATATATATATATATATATGACATAGAAGACACCTACGCCCCAGTGAAAATACTCAAAAATAAGCAAGAAAAGATAATACAACTACTTGGAGACTATCTAGTACGTATACAATTTATAAAAAACAAAACAAAGTTCGTTGGATTGGGGGAGATAGTTGCTGTACAGGATTTGATCGCCCTTGATTCAGTTTAACAAAGTTTTATCGAATCTTGATCCCGAATATTGCAATATACAGATGGATGCTTGGTTGTAAAAGGAGAACATCCTGTCTATACCATCACCTAATATATCTAACATGGTGTACCTGATCTAAAACCATTGATAATCCACAAATAATTACTAATGAATAAATGGAAGTGAGAAGTTTTAATTATATAATCAAAAGTTGATTAAACTTAATCGCGCAATTCAACGTTGAAATGTAAACTGTAAAATGTAAACTGTTACAGACCTAAGATGAAACCGTCTAAACACGAATGACTGAAGTTTGAAATATGGTAAGTCTAAATATATTCTCCACGTTCATTTAGATATGGAATTATTCGCACTCTGCCAGTTCTGAAAGCGGTCCGTTTTATCTTTTTTCTTTGGCGATAAGTTTTCATCTATACATTACTAGGATGTCATTTTATGGGTAGTAAACTAAAGGGTACATCATTTTGTTACCAAGAACGAATACCAGCGGGCATGAACTTTATGAGACTTTACACCACTTGCCTGACACAATCAAAACAGCAGACGACTCTGCTGTTAGAATTGTAGTTTATACAGGGACTATGCTTTGGGATCACGATTTCTTTTTTAATTTCCAGTATTCTGTAAAAAAAGTTTCATTTATCTTTACTGGTGTTTTTGTGTGGGCTGGGGTTGTGGGAGATTAGTAGCAATTCAGTAGATGGAAAACTCTTTTGGGTGGGGGTGGTGTGGTAGGGCAAATTTTTTCAGCGCTTCCATAGGCGAACTTTACTTTTCTTTTCTTGGGTGAGGATGTGGGGGAGAGGGGGTCTTCCTTTTCAACATTCCTAAAGGGGGGAATGTTTTTTATTTCTATTAGGGATTGGGGCAACAATCTTTTGATAATATCTGTGAGGAGGCCGACCTATCATAGGATTACTTGTTCAAAGAATCTGAAGTTGGACGTAGGGAGGTTAAATTTAATCATGGTAACAGCTCGTGACAGCCTTTATTGTCGGCAAAAATGGCAAAGAAAGAATTTCTGCTGGAGAGGCTGGCAGTTAGGGGTGATAATAGCAACACATTCCAGGATAAATGCGAAAATCCCTAGAAAAACAGAAACAACCTTGTTTGGGCTACAGTGTCACGTTGTGAAGTGAGGATAAACTTCTAGCGTTGTACAATCGGACCTCCTTTTGGGAGTGTGGTGGTGGTGCGGGGGGGACCCTGCAACTTGTAGTATGAGAAAACGTGGTTACTGAGCCCGTACGGATGGCCGTTCGAGGTCATTTGATGATGAAAATACTGCCCGACACCGCAGGTGGGAGGGCCATATTTTTCCATCAAATGACCGAGAACGGACACCGTACAGGCTCAGTCAATACGTTTTCTTATTACTATACACCTCCCAATCATTTAAAACGCCTTTTTATTGACTTTACAAAGACCACAAAGATTACTGCAATTCACTACGGCCCGCTTTCACAGCGGGCGCGAACATTATTTATACTACACCCCTAGCAGCGGGCAGTATTTCATACATGTTCGGCCATAGGTGTATAGTAACAACCGGAACGTAATGATTTTTTTCATCTTTTTTTTTGTACCCTATTAAGCAGAGAACCCACGAAACCGATCTGGACCTAGGATTCTTATATAAACGGGGTTCTAATGGATCTTATTATCAATCGAGTTCTTTGTCCCTATTCAAAATGTATTGGACAAAAATAGACCACTGCCAATTGTTTTTATATTGTCAGAAACTATAGCCATTGGTTACTGATTTCAAACCCATTGGTTATGGGCCGCAAAAAGCATTGGTTAGGGGAAAATGGTCCCTTTTTGATGGAAAACAGAACCAGGATAATCCCTGCAATGTGACAATTACTTGTTTTAAACGAGAAGATGGATAACAAATACAACAAATGATGTGGATATGGGGGCGTAAACCACTCGAGGTTGACGTCGTAATACAATTATTAACGCTCGTATATTTCTAGGCGTAAACGCCCGTGGTTTACATAGACCACGAGAGGTTGACGCGTAGTAAACACGAGCGCTAGCGAGTGTATTACGCCGTCAACCTCGAGTGGTTTACAGGGCCGCCTGTCCACAAAATCATCATTTGTTGCATTTATTATCCATCTCTTCGAATGAATTAAACCCAGTAATTGCCATATTAAAGTGTAGAACAATAGGGACTATTGTTTTGCTCTATAGCACAAAGGGACTATTTTTTCCATATACCATGGTTTTGAGGCCGTATACCATAGGTCTGAATCCGAATACCACAGTTGTGGTATCTGGTAGGTTTTGTACAATGGGTAGTAGTTTACTGAGTCCCCATACATTTTCAATGGGGGCTTTATATACGATGGATAATGAAGGCACTGTCCACCATCGATTATTGTCTACCGAGTGACCCATGTGTAGGTCACATCAATGTTACCCAACAAGGGAGCAGTAATAGACAACCCACCGGCATCCTGCCCACAGAGCACACAGACACCGCAACAACCCGTATATCAGGCTCATATACAACAAATAATAGCAACCCAGTTTCTATTCAAGGACTTTTTACACTGATGAATTTGTCAGGAACTGCTAATCGTTATGAATTCTTACGACACTTTCTAAAACATATAGGACACTGGAAATTAGCCACTCTGATACCTGACCTTTGCGGGCCCCACCACTGACAGATTTCTGATTGGAAGGGAACAAAAATCGGCCAATGTAAACCCCACTATATGCCTATTTCCACCTGACAAAATGATCGGCGATTAATAGCAGCACTCTTCCTAATATGGATCTAAGGGGAAAGTGGTGAGAGGCTAAACTTCCCAGCTAAAGATTGGATTTTAATTTATGGTTGATCTGTTTTTACCTGCCGACTGGCTTTTGTTTTTGAACTCACAATTCCTGACAAAATCAGACCATGTTGAATGGTATTTTTTCAGGAAATAGTGCCAAAAAAGACGCCAGCTCGGAACACCGATAAGTCACCCACTTTTTATATGTTCTGCTTCCACTTGCCGATTTCTGACAAATATCCGTCGGTGGCGGCCGACAGATTTATCGAGGATCCAAAAAAAAACGGCAGTTGGAAACAGGCTTCATGGCCAACCTTTGATGTGTCCTGAAAGAGGCCTTGTAAGGCTCATAGGTTTGTACTGGTGATTGAGTGTGTACAAAATGCCCGTATCCAATAGGGAGGGGATCAGCCTGTGACCTATTGTACTGAATGTATCCATCATAGCGCGCTAAGCCTCGTCAAGGTCAAACACAGAGGTCAGCGCGGGGTCATGCTGTACAGTGACAGCGTCACCCAGAACATACACAGTGACTTTTATTGAATGCGTTATTATCGATATTATTCAGTAAACTTTCGTTGGGACAAACTCGGTTAAAACAAACACGCGGTTACAGGAAAATGATTTGCAAGGTCCCACTCTCCATACATAATTTGCAAATCCCAGTTATAACAAAGTATTCCCAGCAAGACCCGTACAGTGAAAAAGCTGTAATTTACCGGTTAAAGGAGTAATGTTTTTGCTCAATATAGATCTCAAATCCCGATATGATTTAGATTTTCTAAAATACTTCAGTCTTTTGTTGAATTCCATGAACAAGGATGCAGTGGTGAAATTGCGCACTGACTATCGTGCCCTGGTTCCCGAATGAAAACAATAACCTTTTTGACACCAGAATAAAAAAGACTGAGAATAGTAACCCCAAGCAAACAAGCCTTTTACACGCTGTTTATTGTTTGAGTTTGTCTCAGTGAACTTGAAGTCCGTTCTGTGGAGTCCAGGCGGATGTTCAGGCAAATATTTGTCAGGAAAGCAACTTATTCCTTTCGCTTTTGTATAGGGATGAAAGTGTCACGAAGCTAAAATCTAACACGGAACCCTGTCACGGAAAAAAGACGTATCTACGGTATCGCCGACTTGGAAAAGTTTGGTTTATTTTGGACGCAATTCTAATGCAGTTCCCGTTTCCATTGATCGATCTTGCATCGGAACTCCCAGATAATGGGTCGGTGGTTCCTAACTGCAGATCAGTGCCATGAAATTAGTCATAATCTACACTAAAGTTTATTCAGTAAGTGAGAGGTGTGACGCATGTTTACAGAATCCACCAGTCACTACATAGCATGTGTCATATTAGTGTACTGTGAATACACGGGAGGTCTGGAGAGATAAGGGAAGGGATGGAGATACAAGTATATAAACACTACGTATATCACTATGATAACAACGTCCCGTATGGGCTACTGGTATTTGTCATGGTCTACAATTTCACTCAGTGGAATATCTGCAATAGCAGCACTGTATTTGCTTAGAGAAAAAAATGTGGCAGCAGCCGTATTATTGGTTGGTTTAGAATACTTAACGTGGCTATTGTAGGAGTAGTTTTGCAAAGTAAATATATAGTAAATATACAGTGAATACATCATATAGAAAAGTGTAAATACAGAGGTAAGACTGTCATGAAAGGGTTAGATTGTACACGTATCTACGGTCGCCTATGCGCGGGCATGTGTACCTACAGTGGTACCCACCACTAGTATATACTACTAGTGTCTGTTGTCCATGGATATCAATTATACACATCCAAAGTATCCCTGCCTTTTATGTCTAACTATGACATGATCTGGGGGTTCCTACTGCACAAAGCACCAATAACCAAAAAAGGTATTGTCTATATATATTTCCGAATTGTTTTAAGATTTGTGCCGCCCATGACAGACGGCCTGGGGCCTGTTTAAGAATCTAGGCTCGAACATGAAGCCCATTTTCCGTACCAAGTACAAGGGTTATCGTTGAATTCTATTCAAGTTTGTCCAATAAGAAGTCTTAGCCGTCCATAGGGTCGTCCATAAGTGTTGAATAAAGTTGACCTACATTGCCTCTGGGCCTCTATGGCATACAGAAAAGGGTCTACGAGAACGAACCTAGATTATTAAACAGACCCCTGTATACGTCCACCACAGACTGAGTCTGCCAGTCGACAAGGGACCTGACAATCGGGGTCGTTTTCACAATAACAGTGACGTGTTCACTCCCGGACTCTGTTCTGTAGGACCAGCTGACAAAAATAACGCCGCCACACTTTGTGTTTGACTGAGAGATTAAAATGTGTGAAATCTCAAATTCAAGGGCATCCTGCGCTTTGCAAAACAGGTTTGACGATAGAAATCTGTGTGCGCTGGTGTAGCACTGACGACCAGGGTTAGCGGGTCGCACGGAGTACAGGGGTGTTTGTAGCTCCAGAAAGAGGGGAGGATTGAGTATCGCTGATCATAGATAGTGACAAAGAGTGATAGCTTAGTGTCTAAATGAACGTGAATCGTGGTAGGATATGTAGCCTGTACGTATATATAGGAATTAGTATTCTGTGCATTAAGATGTGGTTACGGTAATATAAGGTCTACGGTGATAAAGGAACTTGAGTGAGAAATTACGGAGTAGAGGATTGGAGCCCGCGGTGTGTGTGTGTGTGTGTGTGTGTGTGTGTGTGTGTGCACCTGGGAGCTGTTTCAAAACGTGGGTAAAGTCTATGGTTTTGAAACAGCTCCCTGGGGCCTGTTTCACTAGTTTTGTGACATGTCTGTGACACCATACAGACATTGGGGTTGTCTAGTTTCTTGACAATACAAGTAGCTGCTCTTAGGAAAAAACAGATCCCAAACATAAGAATTAGACGAATCTACACATCATGGACCTGTTTCACTAGTTTCGTGACAAAAGTGTTAGACAGACATGAAAAGCGGCACCAACAGTGCAAGCAAGAACAGACAAAACAAAGTCTAATGTCTAGTTCTTATGAAACCGGACACACCATCTAGACACCATCTAGACATGTCACGAAACTAGTGAAACAGGTCCCAGATGGGAGCACAGGGAGCGCAACCCCAGAAGCTCTTCAATATTGACATGTAAAAGGTTATATGGTGGGGGGGGGGGGGGTATCATTAATAACATTATATCTCACACAATACAAATAATACAAGCAAAATTGAAAAAAGTAGGCCTATATGATCTTCCATTTCGTGAGAATTCATGGCTAGCCAATAAACCATGAGGAAGTACACAGCAATATCGTGTAAGGTCCGGCGTCCACCTACTTGGATATGGCTCCGATATGGTCTACGATGCATCTCACGATAAAAAAAAATAAAAATCGCGTCGGAAGGTCACATAATATCAGGCGATTAGACACCGATAAAAAAACCCATACAATGCGTTGTGTATTGGCACGTCGAGACATGTGTCTACGATTTTGCACCTTCCCGATATTTGTCTCCGATATTTGCTTTTTATATCGGTGCCATATCGGTAGGTCTAAATTTCTATCGTAGTGGGTGGACGCCAGGCCCAAGTCTCTGAAAGACCTATTACTGATTTGCTAACTCGTCAGATGAATGGTTATCAGCACGTGGGTGTCCGAGAGGTTTAAACGTGAATATTAAAGCGGGGACTCACCGACGACGATGGGGTCGTTCCGGAGCTCGGAGCCGCACGGCGCACACAGCAGTAATCCCAGCAGGACGAGCCCGGGGAGGAGCCGGGGGACGTGTGACGGCACGAGGAGGGCGACACCCCGGCACCGACACCGCGCGGAGCCGGGCAGGGCGCCGGGGAACGCAGGCCGGGCGACCCGGGACATATCCAGTGTGAGCCGGTCTCTGTAACACGCCCAGGGGAGATTTGTTGGTGGCCACCACCACTCGGAGATCCGGGACTCTTTATCCACGAGCCCTCATCTGACTCACAATCCTCCCCGTCGCTGGCGCAAGTCGCTCTCCCAGCACGTCCCCAGGGCGGCGTGGGGTCCGGACCTCTGCTGGGAGAGTGAAACAAGCTCACTGTAAGAGGTCTCGTCCCGTCGCGCACCGCGCATCCCGGATGCGGAACCCGGCCCGCATGGAACGCCGGGTCCATCGTGAACATTACAGGATTAAAAAGTTACATACAGTAGAAAAACGTTGAAGGGCCACATCGCTTAAAGGAACACACTACGCAATGGAGCACCATGCTCATGGGGACACTTTCTCTTGGATTCCCCCATGTGTGTTGTCATGCCATCCCTCATCGGAAAGGGACCCCTGTTTAAGGGAACAGCCTGCTTAAGGGGTCACCATGCTTAAGTGGACATCCACTTAAGGAGAAACCGTGCTAAATGGAATATCCTGCTTCAGGGGTACCCTGCTTACTGGGGTTAATGGGACACCCTGCTTAAGGGAACACCCTGATCAAGGGGGCATCACCCTCGAGGTGACACCCTGCTTAAGGGGACTCTCAGCTTAAGGGGTCATCCTGCTTAAGGAAATAACCTGCCTAAGGGGACACCCTACTTAACGGTACATTACACGTAATGGGAGAGCCTACCTAAGGGGACATAGAGGACATCCTACATAAGGGGCATCCTACTTAAGGTGAAATCCTGCTTAAGGGAAAATCCTACTTAATAGGACACCATGATTAATTTAACAACTTACTAAAGGGGACACCTTGATTAAGGGGACGATCTGCATAATATTTGGCCTGGAGCTGATGGTGTCCCCGGTAGCTGGGTTCTACTGTATTCATGTGAGGACTCTTGTGGATGAGTCTTCATACGTCGAGTCTGGACGTGTCATGTTCCCAGATGGAGGTAGGGCTGTGGTATTCTAGGAGTCTGTGGTCTGGGTATGAGGAGTATAGAGTTGGTCTTCGTTATAACAAAAATGAATGGACTATAGAGGAATTACATTGTTGTAACCTTGTTTTGTGATAAGGGGCCATCCATGCGCGATGAGGGTTGGTGGGGTGGGGCGTACATCTTTTGAATTTTTTTTTGAAACATTTAAAAAAAAGATCTATTACGTACAAGATGGAGAGCGGGGATTGGTGGGGGGGGGGGGGGGGGGGGGTCAAATTGTTCAGAAACTTTGCGTGGGTACGTTATGGATGACCCCTAACGGTATTTTATATGACCAGCTTTGAATATCTGTGTGAATGTGAGTAGCGCATGTCTATCAAGTCTATTACAGAGAGGATTTCAAAAATGGACTGATGTACAGTCAGACAAATCAAAATGATATCAGGTGGTTTCAGATTCTTAATAAACGATATGTCACAAATAGAATTACTTCATTACAAGAAAAACTCACTTTGCTCAGTATATTTTAATTCTGTCTCACAGGTTGTAAAATAATAGTGATAGTTTAACCTTTTTTTTTATCCTTATATATATCTTTATCTTTTAAGTCAAGAATCATAGTCTTTGAAATGGAGTTTTAAACGAACATCTGAGACTATACATTTTAGTGTGAGACCTTGGTTTTTTTCTCTATGCAACTTCATTCTAATAAAAGCCAGGTGAAGATGACTGTCCATTGACAGGGAAAGGGCAGGGAATTAAAATTTAGTTAGTGAAAAGAGCTGTTCTCACCTGGCCATAAAAGGCCACCACCTCCCGATGTCCAAGGGGGGTGAGTGAGGAATGGCTCTGTGGGCAGTGACCGTGACTGCCTGCCATATTCCCAGGCTTAAGGGGAAATGGTCTGAAGGTGCCAGGGCTGGTGGGAATCAGTCCGATAACCCAACTGGTTGACAATACAGTAATTGAAGTACAACAGGTTGGTATCATTCAGGTAGAGAGCACGGCAGGGATACACTCTATGGGGATGTGAGAATATATAGTATCGTGAGATCAAACTCAGGGAAAAACACTTAAACTTTAAAGTGGGTCCCAAGAATCCCTCACAGTACTCCGTGAAAGTCACTGCATTTTGAGCATTTTCTATGAAGTGGTAATATACAATCGCCATTTGGTCTTGAACACAAAGTGGAGTGTCAGAGGGAGAATCTCCGAAATATTCAGTAAGTTCTTTTACAATTGTAAATGATATATCTAATCACTAGCTACACCACTATATGGCACCACCTGCAATGATTAGAACCCCCCAGAATGTCTTAGAGTGTGTTTTGACATAGACAACGATCATGGTCACCTAAGTGACTAAATATACGAGGCGATTGAGGTTCTACAATGTAAGTGTCCTATCCTCGTCCATTATGTCGTCCCTCACTCGAGTGGTCCCGGCTGCTATCATCCCGCATGAGCTAAGCTTATCCAACTGCCCCTTGGAAAATTACAGTGAGGTGCTCCTCGGGATCATTTGTCATTAAGGGGAAACAAGTCATTTGCTGAGACCCAGGGGGCCCTTTCATATTCTAGGATCATACATGAAGACCCTTTTCTCCACCCTATACAAGGATTATCATTTAATGATAGCTAAATCTGTTCGTTAAGACAGTATTAGTCATCCATATGGTCGTCTACCCCGTTGTATCGCTGTAATGAGGTCGTACCGTATTTCGACATGTATATGTTATTGGAGAGGGATGGTGGTGTATTCTGACCTGTATTCTCTACCCTGTTGTGTCAGTCTAACGAGATCATACTTTATTATGTACCCATGCTGTATATTTGATAATTACGTACTGCTGCTCCCTATGCAGTATATATATTGTATACTGAACCCTGTGCAGTACACTGTTATACGGCACACGTTGAAATATCAGCAGTGTGTAGGCTCTCACGCTGACATATCTTCTATGCCAATATATGGTAAGATTTGATTATTTCTGGGTATATAAATATAGAACGACCCACCATGCTTGTACGTGCTACAAAACTCGATGGGAATTTATGTTATTTACGGAACTCGGCCTATTCCCCATCTCGTATTGTAGCATGTACAGCATGGTCAGGTCGTTATATATAGTATTTCTACATGCGGATGTTCTAGGAAGGGTGGTGTGTATTTTGGTCTGTATTCTCTGTCTCGCTGTGTCGCTTTAAAGAGGTAGTACTGTATTTTGACACGTGGGTGTTCTAGTATGGCTGATGGTGTACTTTTTTGGGTGCTCCTCCGCGGGTTAGCCCCAGAGAAGAGGGTGTGGTGTGACAGACTGGTTGTGTACATTCACCTCCCTCTGGCAGGGTTCCAGCCCACCCCCCCCCCCCCTCGACTGCGAATCTTACTGATGCTGTGTTGTGATGTGTTTTACAGGTTTTTTTAATCATCAGATCAGAAACATTCAAGATATTCATGAGGCTGGGAGAAGACTGTATCAACATTTCCCTGCCCAACACCATGGTCCTTTCTATTAGAGTTTATCTGGAGCATCCGAGTATTGTATATAAAAATAGCACAGGTGTATAGGGAATAACTCTGAGCATCCCTATCTCTATTTTCCCCCCGTTGGTAACTACGATAACAACTGTGTCCAGAGGGTCTACACGAGGCAGTTACAATAACTGCTCAGACGACATGGCCGCGCTGGTAACCAGTGTACCCCAGGACGATCATAAATATAGGCCTGTTCCCACCCGCCGACTTTTAATATCCGATAAATGTGTCGGCCACAGATTATTATTATTTACGTGGAAACGGACCGTTAATAAACTAAATCCCGATATTTGGCTGTGATTTTTAGCAGTCGCAGCAGTGACCCCTTATTTGCATATCAGATTGAGTGCTTCCTAATAATCGCTGATCATTTCCTTGGTAAGTGGAAACGGGCCTATAAGTGCATGGTTTTTCACTTTCTGACAAAATGATAGGTGATTGTTGGGAAGGTGGTGTGAGTGTTAAAGTTCGTACAAAAGGTCGTCGATTTTGAACATCAGCGAATATGTTCCTCACACTTAATTCATACATGACAAAATAAATGGGTGTGAAATTCATCAGCAAATGATTGGTTGGTAACTGGCATCAACGATCGGAACAACGATCGGTCGTCGTTTTTTCACCTTTTTTTCCACTTTTCGAGAAAAAAAGTTTGAAAATCGGTCTATGATGCACATTGTAAATTTATCAGAAGTCCAAGAATCTGCAAGTGGAAACAGGCCTCGTACAGAGGCTGGGAACGGCCGGAGTGAGGCTCTGTTTTAGGAGGTCATTACTGGCACAGTGCCAGGACTGACCGAGTCACCATTTCACAGGGCGGGGTGATAAAAACAGAGGATCCAGGTTTCGAATAATTCTCCGAAAATTTGACGCAAACCAATGTCCAAAAAAATGCGACGATATTGTATGGAGTCAAGTCCGAGTTACTAAATTGCTAATATACTGTTTAAAACTTTAAAAAAAAACAAAACATTTTAATATTCTAACCGATTTTGGTATAATTTAAGCCTTCTGTGATCATGCGCTGCAAAATCATTTAATTGAGGTATCAACTGAATGACGGCAAATCATATCCGCTTTGCATGATAGTTCACGATTCACCCGCCAGCTGATTTTTTCTGCAATATCTACATGCTCCCCTAACTTTCGATATGTACACGTATGCTCCACTGTCATTTATGATTTAGTGTAGAATTAAAGACACAAAATTAGTTGGGGTTTTATCCACTCTGCGGGGTATTTTCTGTAACCCGCTTGGCCCCCTTCCAATTATCCACCAGTGGGTCAATGAGGTATTTCAGTTTATAGTTATTGGTCATGTTCTCGAGGAATATGTCCGACCATAAACGACGAGGAACAGCTGCATTTCAGACACACTCACCAGGGACCTGTTTCACTAGTTTCGTGACAGAAGCGTTAGACAGACATGAAAAGCAGCACCAACAGTGCAAGCAAGAACGGACAAAACGAAGTCTAATGTCTAATTCTTATGAAACCAAGCACACCGTGTTTGGGGTCTGTCTTGTCCTATGGGCAGCTACTTGTGTTTTCACGGAACTAGTTAAATCCAATCTGTCTGTATGGTGTCACAGACGCCATCTAGACTTGTCACGAAACGAGTGAAACAGGTCCCATGTCTCATTATTGGTTCTGCAGAAGTAGCGGTCTCTGGCGGGTCATAGGTCTCCGCAGCACCATTTATCATACACCACAACATAACCTACCACCATTCATGCACACACTCCACTCCAATGTCGCTGCTCGCTCACCGCACATTAGCAGCATTTTATCCACCCACCCACACCAACAACTCATCCCTCTTCACTCACCAATCATTCATCTCTATTCATTCCACTCTCAATGTCTATTTCATCATAATCAAACTATCGATTAATTTACTTATTCTTAAATATCTACTCCAATTCTAATAATGTTCCTTAACCAAAATTATTAAATGTTAAAAAAAGGTATTTTCCCGCACATCAATTATTTATGGTGGTATAGACTTATGGTATACATAGAAATAATTTCACAACAAGTCACGTGGTATGGAGGGACGTATGAATACTATTTCTTCACTCAGCCGCGAACTGACACCGTTCTGATGGTCAGTAAAAGGGAGACATTCCCGCATAGGTATATGATAACACGAGGTTCATGATGATTTGACCCCGTTTTGGGTGGGATTATCGGAGACTACAGGCACACCATATATACTTCGAAATAGGGGTGTAATAAAATGTTGCTGCACATCTAGATAATCTCTTGCTAACCTAGGCAGCGTATCTGAGCGTGATCCAGGCTCAATAAAGAGAGAGAGTGTGTGTGTGTCATTCTGGTGTACAGAAAACAGAACCTGCTGTTATATTTTATATTTCTCGACTCACATGTGCTTTTCCATTTATGGCTAATTTCTAGCCATGCTGAAAACATGATTTAAGACTGTATTTTTTTAAAGATCTCCTTACCCTGAAATCTACCTCTAAGACAGCGACCGTATTCTGGTATTAGTGCATAACCGTTTGTGGTTGTCAGCTTCGTCCGCTGCCACGCCAAATATAGACGAGTTTATACAATGGTTCCCTAGTCATCCACTAGGGGGCAGGGCAGGGCAAAGTAGGGGATCTTTGCTGCAGGCGGAGGGTCGGTGGAGCTAACGCTTGCTATGAACAATGTGGAGACGAAGTCGCTAGTTAAATAGATAAAAGTAATATTTATTTTGAATGATTTAATCTTTTTATAAGTTCCATGTACGTTAGGCGAATCAAACCTGCTTGTGTACTGGTCCTCCGCCTCTTTGCGAATGTCACAGATTTGGCAGAGCGTGAAGGGTAGTTTTGCAGCACGCTGAAAGTCTATATATGCCCATTCGGTTTAACACCCGCCATTAGAATGAGGAGTAGGGGCAAGGGCCTGAACGGAAGAACGGCCGAATAGCCGAATTCGGTGATTTTGAACACAAATATTCCCTGAAAAAAATTGCCCCCCCCCCCAAAAAAGTAGTTTTAAATAAGTACAACTCAACAGCTCTCCAAGTCGATACAACCTGTCCCTGAAACTAGGCAGCGTATCTGAGCGTGCCACAATATATCACACTGGTCATCTCTATAGTAATGGATGACTGGGTCAGCTGGCGGGCTGGCGATGGGGCTGCGGCGGGGAAAGGGGAAGAGGGGTGATGTGGCTCGGTTGGGTGTGTGAGTTTGTGTGTGTCGGGGGTGGGGGTCAGTGTGTCATGCTGACGGAAGATGGCGCTCAAACCCGCATCACTCTCACGGTCAGTGAGTTAATGTGAACCTCGACCACCACGGGGGTGAGTGTCTATGACACTTGGCTTGTGAATACAGACCCCGAGTGATGTTTTAGTGGCAAATCTATTTGGCATTGTCAACAGAAGGTTCCTCCCGTAAAAAGAAGAGGGTGTACTTAATATAATGAATATTGTGTTACGAAGTGATGTATAAGAGTAACGATAGATTGTGATTGCATCCTGGCGCACACTACTTTCATTTTATCAATGCACAACAATTCTTGCACACTGTGATGTATGTATGAAGAATTCACAGGGTTCCTTCTAACAGGTCCTCGCTCCAGATAGTGGTTAAGGCCCAACTGTGTGCACTGCCACCCCCAGTGTTTGAACTGTCCCCTATCTTCGTTTGGACTGACCCCCCCCCCCCGAAAGGAGGGCAGATTTGCACTCACAGCTCACTTGGAATCCAGACACTGTGGCGTCAACATCTCCAGGTTACTTAGCATTACCACCACTACAAGGAGGAGGTTTGAATACCATAGGACTCTAGGCTACAGAGGCCTTTACTGAGGATTGGGCTTCTCTCCACAAGCTAGTATCACCCCAGCACTGGAGGAACAGAGATTGAGAACTGCAACCACCAAATGCCAATACTTTGGATCATCTATATCCACAAGTCAAGGAGACATTTGACAATAACTGAAGGTCATAGACTGTGAGTACTGCCATAACAAAGAGGACGTGTATCATATGAACACTACAGAAGTGAATATTCCATTATCTAACCTTAGTATCGTATAATAATATAATATATTCAAAGTAGAAGTTATGTTCCCTAGCAGCAGTAACTCCTACAAAACTGGTCAAACAGTAATCTCTGTATCCCGGACTCCCCGCCTGGTGATTCGCCATGTTCACGCTAGAGAGCAGTACTATGAAACTGCCGGAAGCCTGGGGCACCGTGGGGCCTCTGTACACTAACGCCCTGAGAGAACAATGAAAAAAGAGAAATAACAGATGACATGTTGACAATGGTCAGGCAGGCCACTTACACACACTGTTCCCTCCCATTCTCCACTTCTCTGTAAATTGACTTGGCGAATGGCACTACGCCATCTAGTGTTAACTGCTCTCGGAGTGCGGGTAAACGAGCAACTCCGAGCAGGTCGCAGCAACACCGGGCAGGTATGATCAACCCTGAGCAGCTCTGAGCATCCCCGACCAGTGCCGAGCAGCCCCGAGCGACCCCGAGCAGGTCCGAGCATCCCTCAGCCGCCCTGAGCAGTCCAGAGGAGGTTAGAGTAGCCCCAAACAGCTCCGAGAAGCTTCGAACGGCGTCGAGTAGCACCAAGTAGCTACAAACAGCCCCGAGCCTCCAAGCAGCTTCGAGTGCTCCAGGGGAGCCTCGAACAACTCAGAGCAGCTCTGAGCAGCTCCTAGCAGCGGCGAGCAACCCTGAGCAGCTCTGAACAACCCCAAGCAGCAGCCAGCAGCTCCGAGAACCTCGAAGCAGCCCCAAACAGCTCCAAGCAGCCATTAGAAGCTCCAGTAACACTGATCCCCGCTGCAGGGTGTCACTGTGCGCGGCTATTCGCCGTGAGACCACTGCTGAAAGACATGAAACGTGATTCGTACCATGCAGTGTGTTGTCTGTGTCTGCACTCGGCAGCAATGCCCCCTAATGATCTCCCTCATATGACCCGTTTACACCTACCGACAAAATGATAAGCGTATTTTCTGGGGGGAATTCTTATTTCAATATTCGCATAAGGGAAGATCGCCGATTTCATCAATCACCTACCTACCGATTCTTGTTGAACAGACAATTTCAACAAAATCAAATTACTGACAATTTAGTCGGGTATGGTGCCAAAACAAATCCGCCAAAAATCGGAACAAAGAAAAGGTCGTCAACTTTTGGGGTTCATGATTTCTGATAAAAATGGTGAAATCGGTGGCCAAAAGTCGGCAGGTGGAAAAGGCTGATAGAGAGACAACCATTAGAACGACGGCCAAAACGGGGATGACCAACACACTGCTCTACTGGAGTTTTACCTATAAATTATTCAGAGAGAATAACATGAAGAATGAAGCAGAGGTGAAATGGTGTACACCCTTAGACAATACGAGATATGGTGGTCATATAGTGTGTTGCGTTACGGTTCAGCTTGATGGCAAAATAACGGACGCGAATTTAAATATTCCACTTTTGATTCTGACTCGGCAACTTCTTTTTTAAGATTCCCCTAGGCATGCCCAGGGTAGGAACAGATCTCAATGATATTTGAAACCTGACCCTCTCCTATGCAGGCACAAACGTGTAGGAATCTTTTCCATTGATTGGTGGTGGTGTTGGTAGTGGTGGTAGAGGGGACGGGTCACATTCTCAGTGTTATTGGCCTTCTTTCTCATGCCCTTTTATTCAACAAGGAAATTCCTTCACCCACACTTTCAGACTCGCCGGAATTTAGCACGAAAATAACAACGGCGAGGCTTATGGGGTAAGCAAGAGTTATAAGGATTTAACAAGGTTGCTGTGCAGAGCAGCTCTGTTGTTAGTACTTATCATGAACTACAAAAAGAAATAGCAGGTTTGGGATTTCCCCACGAGAGTCTCACTCTCCACGCATAGGTACGGTAATATCTGTCTCATGAGGAGGGGAAACCCCAAGCATCTCCGACAAAAAAACAACTTTCAAAATATAGTGGGTAACAAAATTGAACAAGTCAGTATCCTATTCGTAAAGTATCTAATGTGAAACCTTCATGATAACCTACAAAAGTATGGTGGCACCCATCTTTGTCTTTCCAGGGTATTTCGTGGGTGGAACAAGCAAGGCTTATTCAGAAAAAACGCACAAAACTGAAAACAGGGGTCTCCATATCTGTCGAACGCCGGCAAAATCCAAACCAAACGATATGCCATGAGATATTGACGACTTAACCTCAGTTTGTTATATTTGAGACAATACGTTGAACCTGAACCTAACCCAAAGATAAGGGGTCATTGTAAAACAACTACCAAATTGTGTAGACCACAGACCAACTTTTTCAAGCGAAGTCCAATTTATAGATGTAAAGACCACTGGAATAATCTCCTCTCTGTACAGCTATAAAAGATTTATCAAACATATAGTCGCCCAGCTCGGTACACAAGAGGTAAATGTATAGCTTTCACCACAGAGAACAAACGGACCCACTCTATTATCATATCATCTCCATACACCAACATTATTATCATCTCTATCATAATATGTATGGACGAGTCCTGTTACCGTCCAATCTGATAAATGTTGAACGCATTGGTCGCAAAACCTGCCTAGGCAGAGGCCAATCTATGTACACACCTTTTTGTACGATAGAAAAATTGTTTCTGGCTAATTTACCCGTTCTGTTTACTGGTGGTTCTTGACTCCTGACAAAGTTCTAGTGATTGGTTCCCGGAATGACGGATGACCTCAGTAAAGGTCAATCTCGTTCTGACATTCATCTTGTTGGCGTTCCTCGTCCATCATTGCACAGGCGCAGAGACTGCCACGCCCTCTGCTGGGTGAAGGCAACACTGCCTCAGCTTTCAGCCTTAAAGGCATATCGTACAATATACAGTGGCGCCACCTGGCTGACTGTTTAACACTGACAAATATCAGTTCAAACCGGTTCCTTATGACATGTCCTACGCCAGCGGGTAAGAAATATAGCATTGTTTCCAGTGTTTTTCACCCAATTAGTACAATTGGCACTCATATATATTTGTTTGATTTAAATAGGAAATGTCCTGAAATATAGTTTTCCTGAATTTACTCGAGTATGACGGGTATAGGTTTTAGTACATAAATGTATAGTATCACGCATTTCTATATTTTACGACAGTATGAAGAAAGGTTTCAGGTTTGAGAATCTTCATAGTATTATTAATCTCTAGATACACAATTAAGATAGCGATCTCTACTGTTAGATATATGTCATCTATAACACTTCGATATTATCATATTTAATTCATATAAGAAAATAACCTGAGTTTGCGATGTGAATGCCAATTGTAGGATTTATCTTTGAACAAGGTGTTTGCGACATTGTTAGGTCAGATGAGGTATGCTGTGTGCAAACAGCGGCTTGTTTGAGAAGAAGATGGCTCACAAGGCTTTGTAGAACTAACCTCAGGTCATTCAATTACCACATCCATTGAGAGGTGTATGCAGGAGTCAGAAACCCCAATAGAAGAACCCCAAACACCTCCTCAGATCAAATGCTAGAGGGGACAAATAGAAACTAGCACAGATTGGATGATTTTGTCATTGAAAAGGATGGAGTGTAGAGCTATTGTACGAGAAAACTATAAATACATTGGGAAAAGGCCCAAATTCCACCATAAAAACCATTGTGAATAACATTTATGACGTTGAGGACCACACATATGTCACATTTAGAGGTGTTTATATCTACATGGCAGGTATTGCGATAAGCAACAATTAGAAAGTAGGCAACCGCAGTGTAAACTGTAGCAATATTGAATGATTAGTCCAAGTTCTACAGTAGCACAACAACATACTGAACCTGTCAATGTGAGTACAAGTGAATAGATAGTAAAGCGGGAAAACTTACTTTACCTTTAATCTGATAATTGTCACGAACTCACCGACCAGTATCAGGCTGATGTGCACAGGTGTATGATAAATGGTGAAGGAAGCGAGAGGTTGACAGTTAATCAGTCAGCGATGCACACAAGCGGAATCAAGTACAAACATTGTCAGGCACACAGTATGCATTATGCTCAGCGAGTAGGATCGGGGAATAATTATTGTTTCAAGTCCAAAGCGGGATTCACACGTAGAGACTTAGTACCTGAGACGGATACATGTACTTCACGCATTTCCCCTAGTCTCAGAAAATTTTACTTTGGTACAAAATTCTCATGGCAAGGTGTTTTTACCAATTTGAAGGAATTGTCGCTGACAGATCACCTAACGTTTATGAAATCATCGCCCATTGAGTATTTTTTTTGACAATACTCCATATGTGCTGAGTACGAGTTCCCGATGTTAAGTCCATGGAATAAATGTAAAAGATGTGAGATAAAACCGTCATACATTTTTTAATCTTACCTTTTTTAAAACAAGTTTCACGACATTGTACACGTTCACAAGCACGCTGGTGATTCTCCACATGGATGTCACAGATATACTATATATGTACAAGTGCAGGATTACACAAAATCATTTTTTACAATTACAATACACCACAATCATTCACACCTACATAAACTGCTGCCATACAAACTTACTCTTTGACCTCGGTCTTATGCCCCATCTTTCCTTTTTTCAGAACTTCTTTCCCTCTCCAATTCAATAATGTTTGAAGTTCACCTTTAACTCTATCTCTAAAACTATAACTCGATGTCATACTTTGTGTTTTTGGTTTTAATTGGTTCCAATATTGTTCCCAAATGTCGTGAATGACGGAATATTTTCGGTCTAGATCTTCATTTTTATTCAATCGTCCAGTCTGATTCGTTTTTCTATGGGTTCGAATACATATTCAGCTTTGGATGCCCACCATTTCACCGTTGCTGATAAATGTAACATTGGTCGCTCTTCCAGTACGAAGAGGTCTCATTTTACCTTTTTTTGCAATATATTTGTATTTAAATCTTGCGCTTTTTTTAAACCTAGAGCTGTCCTTAAGGTTCGGTTTATCAAAACTTGTATTTCAGTTTTTCTGAGTAGTATTGTAATAGACAAAAATCTGCACACTCAGTGATTGGAAAATCCATTTTCTTTGCTGTTTTTACACGCGCGTCCTCCGTAAACAAATATCGAATTCTTTCTCATTTTAAATGAATTACCCCCTGGTCAACATCTCCAATGCTCTTCAAAATTTAGTTTATTATCAATATCTACCCCGAGACGTCTATAAATTATTACTGCCTTCCATCTATTATTACCCATGTTTACTTGCAATTCTTTGTTCTTATTGCGTTAGTTTCCCAGCCACATTTCTTTGTTTTCTTATAGTTTGATCTTATCTTATGCTCATCTGTCCAATATTGTCCCTCTCCACTATTTTCAATAACTTCTGAATGTTGTTTACCGCTTTTAAGCAAGGCGCAGTCATGCACATATGGGATCATTTTACTGTAATCAACCATGCGCTTATCTCTAGTCTATCAGTATTAACATAGTTTATTGCCTCATTTAAGCTATTGATGAATATCACAACCATTAGAGGCTTACCATTTTGAGGTTTCCACGAAAGAAGGCCTTTACGCTTCTGACTGAGGCGTGGGTGGAGAGGCAGAGAAGCTATAAACAGCCTGGTCATATGAAGCATGGCAGTGGAGTTCTGAGAAGTTAGGCTAGTTATGCCGAGTGTCACGCGATATCCCAACCAGAAACACATACACACAATATGACTTTAGTATTCCCGTCTTTGATGATCAGTGAGACTTAGATATAACGACGCTGGGCGGTTCCATGTCAGTCGAGCACGCCGATGGCTCAGTCCCTGGGCTGTAACATTGATCGCTGTGGTTTATCTTCATCTATGTTTTTTATGGATTCCGTATTCTATGTTCCTTGAGGGAGTTCCCGCTTTAGGCAATCCCCGCAGCTTCCTCATGAAACCCGATATCACCATTCTGGGTAAGCTCTGATATATATATATATATATATATATATATATATATATATATATATATATATATATATATATATATATATATATATATATATATATATATATTATACGAAAACAGGGTTATCGTAGTTGTAGCAAAAATATGCGATGTAATTATCCATCAGATTATCCCGATGCCTTGTTGATGACTTTACCAATTATTTTGTTGTACAACTGCAGTCAATCTTCTTCTTGTATTTATATACTTTTATGGTGAAATGTTATCTTCTATTGATGTAGATTGGATGACTGTACCCAGTACGTCGCAGTGTGACATACAGCCATGAATACCACATGGGAAGGAGTGGGCAGTATAAATAGGCAGGAGGAGACTCAGCCATAGATATATGATACTAGTTTTACGAGCATAGCTTTAAACCCTGCTTTGTTATATATATCAAGGCATTTTGTTTAGGCATTGCCACTGCATAGTAACTGCTACTTTACCTGCTATCTATTCTCTTTATTGCTGCACTATGTATTATTCAATGCTAAATTCAATGTCATACAGAAAACATTTCCTACATTATACTTCAGCTTGGATCTCACTGTGTGTCATCTATCATTGCATCCTCCTATAGGAGCCATCCATATAATACATTTATATATAGGGGACAGAGCCATTGTTAGTTCATGAAACAGTCACTAGGTTGTCGGCGGACAGAACCTGTATTCTGACTCTTTGTTCTTACCAATTTCAAATGTCTTTCAATGTTTTACCATGGTTCCGTTGACTCTCTTCACCCATCCCAGAGCAGGAAGATATAATGCTAAAACCCAGGACATTTTTTCACATGGAGCACTTTATTTAGATATGTGAGCAAGGCAAGAGTTGTGACATTTCCCAATTATCAATCACTTCTTTTGCACCTCCATTAGTGAAGAACACCTACTTTTTCACCTCCATTTGTGAAGAACACCTACTCGGGGGGCGTCATGGCAGCCCCCATGGATCATAGGCTATATGCCGTATATACACAAACTTTCTGAAGATGTGACTCCAAGACCTACTCCCCACGCGGTACACAATACATTAATGAAGTACTCAAAATTCCAAAAACCATTACCACCCCAAGTCCCCTCAGTGAAGTTGGTGTTCACCGAAGATATCCTAAAGGAGTTTATGAAATATGTTCAGGCACTAGAGCCAGAGAGCTTAGTTAATCCCCCAGTGATGTTATTAGTGACTTTATACCCCACTCATTTCGAATCATACTTTTAAAATTCTTTAAAAACAACCTTCAGACACCTTTTGATCATCTGATGACCATCTGATGTTTTATGTAGTTCATTTAAAGCCATATCGGACAATATGGCTTGAAAAATAAAACCCATGTAAATTTTCTGAAAATTCAATATGATGATCTCTAAGTGTAGTAGAACACATATCTAACTTTAAAATCGGGGGTTACGGTGCTAGTTTTTGATTTACAGATCAATGTTATGATAATTTTATATTAGAATATATAGAAATTCTAAAAAGTTTTTTTCAAATAGTAAAACCCATGTCATTTTCCTAAAACTTTCACAGAATTTATTACATATGTTGTACTACCTATTTAGGTTTTAAAAACCATAGGTCACCGTCCTTGTTTTTGAAAGAATTGAAGAAAACCATATTTCTCAGTACATTTCCTATGTCAATCAAGCAAATGTAAATTGATGTATTTTACCTTTAAGATTGGATAAACTGGACAAAATGTTAAATTTCCTCCTAGAGAATTAGAGTGTATCCCAAGAAACCAGTTTTGACTAATAATTGATATTGGCACCACTGTGAATTGTAGGATATGCCTTTAAATCTTATTTCACACATTAAAAATACCATTCTGCCGCAACCCCGCCCTCAATTTTCATAGAGGGAATTAAATAGAATATACAAATATTTTAAGACATGCCAATACAGAGAGATATAAAGCATATTAATGTATGAAATATAAAAATAGGTTTCTCTGAAATGCTTGAGTCAAACAACTGCGCAGCATTCACATTCCCATCGCTATGAATAATGAATAAATTCTAACAATTGAGAAGTTATCATCCTACAACAAGATTAGCCACAGGACAAGTATTTACCCTCAGAATACGATATTCAATTAGAGTCTGTGCGCAGCAGATCCTCAATGTTTATTTCTGGAACGGACCTTGTGGAATTCCGCGCCAAAGCAAACGTTACAAGATGATGTAAACAAGTCCGACCACCTGCCCGAATATTCCCAAGCGATTGCCGGCATCAATGGAAATACAGTCGAGATATCTGTACGGAAAAAAATAAAAATGAGACAGAATGGGAACGATACTTTGATACATGTAAATCCCAGTAGAATAATACCCAGAGTGGTATCACCCACTCATCATTACAAATCAATCTTGGCGATCATTCCATAGATGGGTATAATATATGCCCAATGTTCCTCCCACTGATGCCAAGTTGATATAAGTTCACCTCGTTTATTCAAGATATGCTTATATTATACATGCTAATTACCTGTGATTTATTTGTAACTTGGAGGGGGGCTAGAATCGGGTAGCCTGGAGAGAGATTTTTCAGCTGGTAATGGGTCTAATTATGGACCCTAGATAGGTGGCTGGTAGATGGCGCTGTATTAATGGCCGAACAGAGGCGACTCCTGGCGGATATCGTGAATATGATATTTTTCTTCAGCTGAAGATAGTAGCTAACTCCCATGAGCCTTGCAGCAGCTAATGCTGGGAGAGGCAAAGCGGAACCGGCTGAAAACGGAGATACCCGTTGCTAAAAGTGTGTCTGCAGGGATGTTGTATATCAATATTAAAAAGAATCTTCTTCTGTGCTCGAGTGAAAAATATAGAGATTATTCAAGCTAGCGAGAAATATTGAAGAAAAATCAAAACAGCAAATAATCGAATTGGCTTCATTATAAACCTGGTGGGAATTTTAAGGCACTGCCTAGGAGAATAAGGTACGTTTAATCTTGGTTCTGAGCGATTAGCTTGTTTATCATTCCAGTGAAGCTTTGGTCTTAGGATTAGTCTACACCTACAGATTTTGACAACCGATTATAGAATCTGGCACCGCCGATCGATTATTATACATGTTCCGGATAAAATAAATCGGTAGGTGTAAATAGCAAAATTCCAAAACCGCTCGACGATTTTTGTACCCATTCCGATTTTTAAATCACCGATCAAATGATGGATGCAGATTTAAAGAAATACTCCATCGGTGCAGATGAAACCAGTCATCTGGTTTAAACACCTCAACCACTTGCAGTGTAACTTCTTGGGGTTAACCACCTTCCGACTTTTCTCTTCCCGATATTATATCGGTGCCTCTTCCGTCTGCATGCGTAAACTCTACAACAAAAGACATTAAAGGTAAAATCTCTCTGGGGTTGGTCCTGTTCCCATTGACCGACGATAACGGCACTGATTATTTGAGTTGAGTGGTGGCCGCCGACTGCAAGTCGGTGCAGCTTCAGCGTTGAGCATCGAAGGCTGGGTTGGCGAAACAATCGGTAGATGGCTCCATATTTCATAATTCAAAATAATTTCAAAACACTTTTTAGAAGTTAAACTAGCGACTTCGTCACTAGAGCATATGAACGCGCTCTAACTGCCGTCATGCTCCCTAGCGGCTGAAGGGGGAACCATGGTAAACTCATGGTTATCATTTCGTATGACACAGGTGCTTGAGCTGATCATCGGCGATCAGAACTGTATGGATTGACAACAGCTAGAGGTTCAAACTCTCTCAAGGTAAAGAGATCAGAAAACTAAAGTATAAAATTCTATTTTCGGCATGGCTAGAAACATATCATAAGACGATAAGCTCATCTGAGTAGAGAAGTACAAAAATGAAAAGCAGGTTTTAGTTTTTCTCTTCACATTATTCTCACTCTCATGAGCTTCACTCTCCCTCATAGGTCTAGTTAGGCCTGTCTCTATGTGCGGGAGACACTCCAAGCGGATCCGACCAAAATCATATTTTTTTTTATATGGTAGGTAACTATAATCAACCAGTAACAACTGCGACCTGCGAGTCAACCGTTCTAAACTGATTCATACCGATCAGATTCTGATTGTTTAATAGATTGGAGGAATAAACGAAGAGATTCCAAAGCAATGGGTTAATTAAGAGCAATTCGCAAACAAAAGCAATCGGTGAAGAGAATCGAAAGTAACTTAAGAGCATTGAGCAAAGAGCACAACTGGATAATAACTTATCTACATTGAAAACCTCTTTACGGTTTTGTGCATAATTAATCTTTCATAATCTGTTGATAAGCATTTGGCAAACGTGTTTAGGATTTACATTATTTGAACATGACAGAGTCACTGATTGTAAGACTTTGAGGAATAACATCAATCATAAACAACTACCAAAGAAAGATTACTTTCCACGCATGCCAAGTACCTGGATGTATTCCCTTTTATGGCAGAACACATTACTATTAACTAACCCAGATCACAAACACCTTTTTAGTTTGTATGAAGGCACATCTGCACGTCTTTTCAGCCCCCGGCAATGCATACAGAACAAAAACAGATGAAATCTCGAGTTACTGCTGAAAGTAAACAAAAATACCCGCAGAGCGGCTTGGCTCTTTGGGGACTCATTAATGATTCACTTTGAGATCTTACATTGCGGCAATGCTTGGCGTACCACAAACAGTAAAACCCAGGTTTCTCGCCCTCTGGTCTGTGAAATCCGAGACAATACCGCCTGCTCTAGCGTTAACACCTGCCGACGGAAAGGCCAACGATTATTTATGAAACCTGTGCAAAAGTCGGTTCTGGTTCTGCTTGAGATAGATCGGTGAGCATAATCAGCCTCCACCACAATAAACCTCCCGATACACTACGATTAGTTTTTGGATACCAATCGGGAAGTCAATCGTATAAGGCATATCGGGGCCAGAATCGGCGTTAGCGGGTGAGGGTTTTTAGAATGAAGAGAGGTGTACTCCTACGAACATAATATAGAGGAAACCCATGAAAGTTTAGGGTCTGAGCCCGTATCCCATCGAGTTTGAATCACGTAGTAATTCACAAGGCGAAGCCGAGTGAATTACTACGTGATTCAAATGAGATGGGATCGAGCTCTGACCCTAAACTTGAATGGGTTTCTGAATTTATCTCACCCTTAATATTGACTAATGGGCTAACATTCGTGACATTATCCCCCATTGGATATTTTTCATAAATATCTAATAGGCATTAGATACGAGTTCCCAACGTTAAGTCTATGGAGAAAAAATATCTGGGGTGAGATAAAAGAATAAACCTCTCGATTGGCTACGATATCCATCCGCCATATCGTAGCCGATGGGAAGGAGACCCATCGTAGACCACATCGGGAAAACCTAACCCATTACTATGATTTTACGTGTTTTTCTCATGTTTCGTCGGGAACCTCTACGATAATCTTCCGATGCCGAAATCGGAGGGAATCGTAGTAATTGGTCACCCCGCTTTAACGCTACTTTTCAATGAAAGTTATGGTAGTCGCCAACCGATTTTTGACAGTAAGATTCCTTCTGCCACTGATTAATTCATCAAATAGGCATTCTGTCTGTGGTACAAAAAGTCGGTTGGTGATGTTATACTGCGTTATTTTGAAGAATGAATTTGATGACGATTGCAACATAAGTGCCTCTTAATTGATTGGCGCTGCAACTGCCATAATCGATAGTCTTGTGGAAACGCCATACGAATGCCAAAGAGGGGAGCCTTTAAGGAGTATTTATTGATTACAAATATTGCCCATTCTCAATCATAACATATAGCAAATTTTTTTTTTTTTTTTTTTCTTCAAAATTTCCTTTATTGGTATCCATAATAGTGTTTACATTGTGTTTGATGATGTTACAATAACCATCGTTGTTATCACAGCATACCAATAAGGATGGCAACCTGTCAGCATTGGCAATACACTACCAGTTGCTGGTTTTCTTCAGGTGCCATTATGGAAAAAATAGATAACCGACTAATTCCCCCCTCCCTCCCTCACCAATACATAGAGGTATTTCGCCAAAGTAAAGTAAACCATTCTGCACAAAAGTATGGCTTACAACCCGATGCCACACTTATGTATGGGGGGGGGGAGGTGAATTTTCATGTAGCCCAATGTACTGCTTACGGAAAATGATGTCAAGTGCCATGAAAACGTAACTAATGTTGTGCACAGTAGATTTACCGAGCTGCAGCTTTCTCACGCGAGAATCCTTTTATTTCCCTCGAGTGAATTTATATGCTTTGTATCCAATTATCTTACATAACAGGAGATGGGTAACGAGAAAAATGAGCTTTTACGAAATTTTTGAAAATAGGTTTACCTCAGGAATGTGGAAGTTTCTAGCCTGTTAGGATTTTCTGATTTGTTTTAAGGTTTAATTTTTCTTACTTGAAACCTAATGCTTATCATTTTCTTGGAATATCCTTTGCTATCTTCTTGTTGGGCCTCAGGGGTGGGTAATCTCATATAAAAAATAAACCTATTCATCTGTTATAATGGATGCCCTCATGTTTTCAAATGAATTTCTTTTCTGTTATTTCTAGATAACTAGCACATTGCTAACTGTGACATCATGTGAATAATAGTTTACAGGCAAATAACAAACCAAAAGCAAAATTTACAATCTACGAATTTTCAGAAATGAAATGTCTCGTCAATGAAGACATATAAAAGATATATGCAACAGAAAAACCTATAAATATAGGGCCTATATATCTGTTAAGTTACATTCTAAAACTCCCAGATATATCCCAATTTTAGTCCAACCCACACAGTTTAGTACTGGCTTTAAATTTCATTTGGACTGGGTGACCAGATAAAGTAGGTAAAACTACAGAGTCTCATTTAAATGCTGGTATTGTGCTCCATTTTCACCATCATTTTTCAGCGCACTTTACCCGACAGTAATATGAGCATATTGTTAGTGTGAACTCCGGGCTGAACACCTGACGTAAACAGGAGAACTATTTCAATATGCAAACAGTGAATCACATCAACAAGGATTTGTTTGATGAGAACCTGCGACTCAGTGTTAACAGCTGTCGATCCCGCTTCTACATGATTAATACCTTCTGAACAATGTGCTCCTTAATGCACGCACCTTTTACTTGCTCTTTGTACAAAGCTGTCCACCTCTTTTTCAACCCACTTGGAGATTACTCTGTCATTCATGATGGCTGGTTCCAACTGCCTACTTTTGGCCTCCGATGAATTTCTAGGCCACCACTGACAAGTTTATGAAAAAAAGATTTTCTAGAAATCGTCAAATAGGGAAAAACATTGCTGACCGAAATATGTTTTGAAATTAGCGTGTTTTTTTAAAAACAATTTTCCGAGAAAACATTCGGCAATATCTCCGACATTTTTTACTTTTTACTCTGTTAACAAAGATCATCGCTATTCACCATTAGGCTGTTATCTCTACATATTTCACATCTCCTACATACAAGGGCAAATTCTAATACTTCATCCCACCCCTAATATAAAATGCAATAGGCTTGACATTGAGTTTATCTGAAACTAGTCAATATTGCATTCATTATCCACCTTTTCTGGGCAAGTGGCATGTCAAAATCAGATCATTCTAATTATAGCACTATGTTTTCGTACGCACTATTTTTCCATATGCGCCACGCAGAGAATACAACATATCTGTATGCTCCGGGTAAGTCCATACAAACTCCCTATGTGTTTTCTATGGACACTTTGTATTAGATGGATAATACAATCAAAACCTGATTCGTTTTAATCTTGGCCATCACATGTCACTCATGGGGTTTTGGCTCCGGACTCCACTCGGCTCCGCCTCATGAAGTCACTATGCCAAACTCCAGTCGTGGCATACGGTGGCCAAGATTAAAACTCATCCAGTTTTACGATAGAATCCCCTTTCATAGCAGACCACCTAGCTGCCGCGAGGATATACCAGTAATCGCCCTCCGTTCCTGCTGGGAGCAGAATTCCCCATATCATGTTTACTTCTCCCTCTAAGCTATCCTCCATATACGTGCACAAATCACGTCCAGAACAGGAGGTGGCCTGCTAAGCGGGCGTCTACTGCGACCTTATCAGTATAATCAGCGATCTTGCTGTGATGCACCCGGACAGGTAATTGCTAGGTAACCATTAGCTGCACTTAGAGAAATGCGGAGATTCATCATCTGTTAATCAGTATTAAAGGACGTCAAGTAGTATCATATGAAGGTATGTGTAATTCTACAGGCCATCAAACGAAGGAGCTGTCGGATAATAATAGCGTATGTACATTGGAGTAATATGTGGTGTATAAATAATAGACGCATGATTCAGAAACAAAGGCATTCGTTTAGGGATGGTGGGAAGGACGTTAAGTTGTCAGGATGTCGGTACTGAAAAGAACGTTCAATGGCAGAAGTAATAAGTTTACAAGGTTTTTTATAATAGGGCACAGAGTGATTGCTTGTTCTGCCATCATCCGCCACGAAATTGTAAGATATCGCCTATGTAGTCGAGAGACAACCATTATTATAGTTCTTATAATCTATAGATAGTATTGAGACGAGCTTCAACTTTCTCCATGGCAAGCCCCAAAATATTTTTTGATGAAATCCATTGATAATTGGTCCCGCCAACTGGTGTTTTGGATGGCGTCGGGGGGCAAGATGGCCGCCTCCATAACATAAAAACTTTATTATCCATGGTATACAGAGACCCCATTGAAAATGTATGGGGACTCGACCCAGTATAAAACTTGCCAGATACCATAACTGTGGTATACAGATTCAAATCTGTGTGAACGGCCTCACAGCTGTGGTATACAGGAAAATATTCCCTTTGTGCTGTAGGGCAAAGAAATTGTCCCTATTGTTATATTCTTTGATATGGCAGTTCTTGGGCTTAGTTTATTCGAAAAGATGGATAATAAATACAACAAACGATGGTTCTTTGGACAGGTGGCTCTGGAAACCACTCGAGGTTGACATCGTAATACACTCACTAGCGCTCGTGTATTACTACACGTCAACCACTCGTGGTTTAAGGCCGACTATCCACAAAATCATCGTTTATTGTCTATATATACCCTGTATTAGTTTTGCTATCAATATATCGCCATATCTTCCGGAAAATTACCTCTGGTCATTCAGGGCCCTTACTAATTCTCCCCGTGATTTTCTTAGTTGAGGCTGCTATTTATGTTACTATTTGCCTAGGAGAGGTTAGTAAATAACTTTTATCGCCATGATTCGAACCATCTCAAGCGTTGATCTCGCAGTCCTGCCTCCGCCATTATATATAATAATACATCATCGCCGACACAGTCGATGGCCTTTTTGATATCGATATAAAGCGCTATTGCTACTTCGTTATTGTTATCGCTTTCATTCAGAATCGGAGTGTTTGAGGACTGGATGCTCCGCCTGTACCTCTAACTTACTGAAGCCGAATTGCCTTATATTTAAGTATTGCTTGTCCTCCAAGAAATTGTAAAGTTGTGTGTACAAAATTAATACACTGATAGGTGCGGGCTATTAGGAATCCACCTCTCCTAGGCAAATATGAATATTGTCACGCCATCGTAGTAACATCGAATGTACACTCTCCAAGCACACATACTGATGTACTTCCAGTAATATGTGTAATGTATTGCACACAGTGTAGTATAGGGATTTATTGCATACTCTGTAGATATTTCATAGTTACTATTTGCTTAGCAGAGTTTACTAAATGTAAAGTATACGTGCACCGGTATATTGTGGTGGTCGCAGCCTGACTAGCAGGTTGGATGACCCCAATCCGGAACGCTAGTTCCAGGCAGGATCCCACCCTACGCACTCTGCGTAGATTGGTTCGGCTTTCGGTGAGTTTGCACAGACCTAGTCACACACAACACAACACACGCGTTTAATAAACAGGAATGTTTATTAACAAGTTACTTCCCGGAAAGATCTGGAAGATCTTTCCCACAAGTACAGTACCCCAGCACAAGGTGCCAGGTAACGCTGGAGAGGCTAATCTGAAAGACTCGCCTAACCACCAGGAAGGTTACGAGAACCCACCTGCAAAGTAAGGGCCCAAGGGTCTGTTCCATAGAAGAGATGCGCGAGGACAGCCTGTTGACCTACTGTGAACGCTGAGTATATATACCCAGCGTTACGTAATTCTGGACTCCGCCGCACCACTCTTGTGTGCGGCGTTGCCCGGAATCACTACACAGTAAGGATCGGCACGTCGCGCCACCTTCCGTAGAACTTACGAACACTGCTGGATTCCCACCCCACTACAATAATAATAAGGTCATCTCTAATACCCAATTGGACAGTCATTGAGACATATACATTTTTTATACAATATTCTCAACCATAAGTGTCAATGTAGCAAAGGAGGCGCATGGGTATTGAATAAGTTTTCTCAAATCGTTCCTGGGTCTCGTTGGCGTTTAGAATTGGGCCGCCATGTACGAGCATAAATTAATTATTATCAAACAGGCCCCTGGTTCTGATACTAGTATGTGTATCCTCCTTCTTGTTGACCCAAAGCAATATCCCCAATTATTTTCAGATATGGCCACCCATGTGGAGAATAGGGCCACGCAGGTCTCCTGCGAGTCTATATAGCTGTATCTAAACATCAATGAACCAGCCCGAAGTACTCAATAGGTTGGAGAATGAGGAGCTGATGCACAACATAAAGGTTATTTTTCATTTCGCTTTCATTCATGGTGCCCATATCACTGGGTATGTGGGAGGTGTTTATAAAATAAAGAACGATAGAAAAATTGATCTTATCACAGTCTTTGTTGCATTCTCGTTACCTAAAGTGATCTGCCCAATGCAGTTTGCTCATAGATACCGAGGCGGTATCTGTGTATAGCCATATATATATCATTCAGTAAATTAGATTCTTAAGATAGGGCTGCTGAAAGCTTACCAGCCACACAAGCAGAACTTGTTCAACGTACAAAAAGAGCTGCATATCACACTGCACATTGTTGGTCCCAAGTGGACATGAGAGTTCCGAAACTTTTGTGTCTAAGTAAATAGGGATGATATCGAAATGGGAAAGGCAAATGGTCTGTAGATTGGACATCCCAGGGGCTGCAAAGTCGTGTAGAGAACTTTTACGGTGTGGGTGTAAAACGTGGTGCAGAGCAGCAAGCGCACAATTGAGCCATACATTGTGGTATAAATGCGGGACTGTAAGTGTAAACGATGCTTTATGCGCGTGTTCCAGTGGTGCACTATATTTCACGAAATTAGACACGACACCGGGTCTTTGGTTGACATGTATATATAAATAATTTAATTTGCAAAAAATATACCGATAAAATAGATGGAGACAGATTTCTCTCTTTTAATTATTGAAAAAAAAACTCGCAAGGATTGGCGGTCTTACATTTTGCTCCGTTCTTTCGTCGAACATTTTTGTTTTATCCATTTTAATATTCAAATTTTTTAATATAGTTGATGAACAATTTGAACTGATCTTTCTGAAATAGACACCGTCACACAGTGATTTGAGAAATTACTACCGGCATTACGGCAGAAATGAGGACATTAAAAGAAAGAATGATAAAGACAAACAGAGAGAGAGAGAGAGAGAGAGAGAGAATATCAGTGAGATGGACAGATATTGGGACAACCATAGAGAGAAAGAGAGAGAGAGAATGAGAAAGGGAGAGAGAATGAGATGGAGAAGGGTAGAGAGCGAGAATGAAAGACTGGGAAAGAGCGGTAGAGCGAGGGAGAGAGAGAAGAGAAAAAGGGAGGGAGAGAGGGAGGGAGAATGAGAGGGAGATGGAAAGAGAGGGAAAAAAGATCGAGAGAGAGGGAGAGAGAGAGGGAATGAAAGACTGGAGGAGAGGGAGAGAGAGAGAGAGGGAGAGATGGAGAGAAGGCTAATAGTGCTTCTGGGATGAAGGGCTGTTGAATAATTTTGTGTCGTACATGAAAACCTTTTTCTGTAAGCCAGCGAGACGAATAACATAAACAGAAAACAGAAAAACAGAGACAGAAACAGAAAGACAGAGAAAAAGAGAAAAGACCGAAAGGCATAGACTGAAAGACAGAGACAAATAGCGACAGCGAGAGATAGAGAGAGAAAGAGAGAGAGGGAGAGAGATAGAGAGTGACAGAGAAAGAAAGAGACAGGCGGAATCATATAGAAAAACAGAGGAGGCTTAGTTGAGAGTTGATCCTCATTGAGGGATCAGGTGTCTCGGCGTGTAGTTATGTAAAAGGATCCACATTATGTTATATCTGATGGAGTTACATTATGCTGTAAAGCTGATAGAGATAAGTACATTCCACCTGGTGTTTGTGTCAGCTGCGCCTCTCGCCAATGGCTGTTTTTATGCTTCTTCAAGTTTCTTCAGACCTCCACAGGTGTTATTTCACAAAACACACTACATGCTTTCAGTTAAAATACGAGTTAGGATTGGAAGTTCTGCTATGAGAATAGACCAGTCTTCTAGACATCATTAATCATGGTATTCCTTGTTGCACACTGTCCATCGTTATACATTTCATATTCCTTATTCGGTACGCAAGGCAGTTCTCCCAGCCTTGAGCGCCGATATGTGTGTTTAAATACATATTGTAGGATATTCTTTATTTGAGTAGAAATTGAGTCGGTGATTGTTACGCCAACAGGTTGTAACGGAAAGACTAGATTGTTTCAGTCTACGAGCTACTTTGAAGGACGATGCTGATTGGGTGATGGATGAGTTCATAGTCCTTTCTATCCAATGAAAATGGAGCTTAGATTTAAATCAAGGCTCTTCGCTCTCCTACCTCTAACAGTGAAGCCTTTTCGAAGTATCAACACGTTGAATATCGAGAGGAATTTAAATGAACTACTAGAAATGAAAGATTTCAGTCGTTCAACTAGAACAGACAAGAGAAACGGCAGGCTTGGGATTATGAGGCTTTTACTAGTGGTGATAATCAGAAATGTTGTATGAAGTATTCATAATGATGACAGATATTACCAGTATGGATGAGGAGGCGAGTTATTGAAATTGGGGTCTGTTTTCAAGGTTCATTTACACCACAAGGGTAGTGATTGAATCCATTTGATGGAGTCAGGTAGAAATCTCACCCCTGCACATTTACCGAGATGAAAGTGCCTTTAGTTCCCCTACCACATATACATGGTATACAAGATTTCCTTGTAGTTGTGGGAACAAAGGGAGGAAATTACTATCAATATGTAAGCAATAGACATGAGTATTGACAAATTCTTCTGCAACGTTTGATCGGTTCTAACCACCGTAAACTAATGTATGTCATGCGCTATTGATAGCTTACCAAAACAGGCATGTAGTGTTTAAGATGAGGTATGTTTTGTACAATGATCAAGATATAAACAAGGGTGGTGATGAATTCAGGTAGAAATCTCACCCCTAGACATCTACCGAGGTGAGAGTTCTTTTAGTTCCTCCCAACACACAACATAGACATGGTATAAAAAGATGTCCTTGCAGTTATATTATTGTTGAAGACTTCTGAATGTAATGAAGGACAACCCTTTGTGCAGGAAAGTCCCAAAGTGGTACAGGTATCTTGTCAATGCTGTATATTCCCAAGTACTTACTGATTACATATATGGAATAATACAAGCACAGGTGTATAACGATCCATCCATGATAGTCTTGTAAGATGCTTTCCATAAAGACTGCCCATTTTGAATAACTAGGGCTGCACAATAAGAGGGTGGTTGTGGCCCCTAAGATTCGAGGTCAACTCTCGACTGTATAGCCCTCCCAAGGCGCTAGAAAATATCATGTAATGAGGTCAGGGTCAAGGTCGGGGTTTGCTGCGAATGCAGTCATTGGCTACTCGGTCTACTCTATTCCTTATATGGACTTAAGGTAATGGAACAACTCCATGCTGATAAGGTAAATTCCTATCAACCTTTGTTCTTGAAACTCACCCAAGGCTAGATGCATGGAGAGCCTGCCACAAAGTGAATGTCCTATACTACTAGCTTGATCTCTTACAAGATTCTGGAGACTAGAACATTTCATTGGAGACAAACTACCAGTAAATCAAACGACTTAACGTGGGAGCGCGGGTTCCTTAGCCAATCAGAAGAAAGCTATCTGATTCTTCATGTCTGTGTGGACCAATGAGAACAAAGAAAAGATGGGAGCAGAGGGAGGACAATACTACCACTATGTAACCAATAAACAAAGGTATTGGAGAATTCATTTGCAACGTTTGATCTGTTCTAACCACGATAAGGAAATGATAACTAGGGTTTGACGTGCGCCTTTGATAGCTTCGCAAAACAAGCCTATTATGTTTATGACAAGGTCTACACTGCACAATTGTCAAGATATAAACGGGCATACAGTTGGACCAGCGTTGTTGTATACCACATCTCGCGCCTCTCAGCACATGCTAAAGTGAAATAATTGTAGGTTCAGGCAGCAGGAAATTTAGTATTCATATGGAAGGCGTATTTATGGAAGTTACCCATCGCCGGTAATGATGAGAGTGCATCGCCACATCCACAAACACACGACCGCTCACGTCCTATTGTCGTCAACTCGCGAGTGGCGTGTGGGTGCTAATGGCGGCCCCTGACTCCAGCGGGACAACCCTGTTTACTCCCATCTTTCATACATGCTCGGTCCTAGTGCATGTACCCACATCTCTTTGTGAACGTCTGAGTTCCTGAAAAGCTAGGTTTTCGTATAATCAGTTTAAATCAGAGACATATGTGATGCCACAGAATGGTATGATGGTGGCGCCACCTATTGTACCAACTGTGGATCAGGTTTTCCCCCCCAATAACTTATGCCTACGATAGCACATGTTACAAGGAAATATTGTATGAGGGTTATCGTTAAATAGTATTCAAATCCGTTCACTAAAACAGTCCTAGCCGACTGAAGGTCGTCCATAGCGGTTGAATAAAGTTGACACTGGTATCTGTTTGATATAATAATAAAGGTCCTAGGCAAGGTCCCGTTCAATAAAGATACGACTCGTTTTTCCAAGACCCCCACACGATACGAGAGTAGAAGGAGGGCTAGGTCTCGTTTAATAAAAGCAAATACGCGGTATAAAAAGTGTCTTAATAGGCAAGTTAGGGGGTGTTTGGGTGTATGTATTTCATTAATCACAGTGAATTTTGGAGCACTAAAACGAAGTTTGGGAAATTATTTTACAGAGAATCAACTCATTGAATAAGTCAACACAAGGCTCGTTTGATAATGAAGGAATCATAATAAATGTCGATTGACACCTGTGACATCTGTTGAAACTCTTGAACCAACATGTCCCTTTTATAACTTTCACGATCTGTCAAGTCCCTCTTCGCCGCACATTCTCCTTGGGTCTCATTGGCATTGAGAAAAGGACCTTCATATACGAACCTACATTATTCAACAGGCCCCAGGATGACATGGAACTTGTTTTTGTTTGGAGTGGGCTGAAACTTTTATTTTGATAGGAGACTGGAGTTGGCTCTAGAAAGTGCTTATTTCAATGGACGAATAATTAGTAATGTATTTCGTTACAAAGTTCAAAATATTTTCTATCAATACGCATCAACTATGCCGACGATACGCCCATTCGTATCACCAACAGGTTAATTTATACATGTATCCCAGCGGGAGGAAGTATTCTGAGAACGACCTTTGGGTCAGGTCCCCAGTGATCTCAGACAATGTTTTATGGGCGAGTTGGGAGAGTATCCTGTTAGTATGCCGTACACCGAGGTCGTGGAGAAACAACCACCATCACCCATCTACTGACCGTAGATTGTAGGGAAACACTTGAAAGTCCGACAAGAGACCTATATTCTCCCTAACATATACTTTGGTCAAATCAGCAACAATGTATATAATCTGTCAGTTAAAGTAAAACTTTTTTGGCTTAATCCATATCTAATAAGAATTGTTCGATATAAAAGGATATAATTGATGATTTCACGTCTTTTACCAAAGCAAGTCTGAAGGGTCACCTTCCTGGTCATATAAGTTCATGATAAACTGATGCTCAACTATGTAAACCCACAAGCTGGGTACTAGAGCCCATGGAAAAGCCCTGCTGGAGAGGATGGAAGATAGGTGATATAATAAAAGCCCTCTAAACCTGAACTCCAGGATAAATAAAAGCCTTAAAAAAATTGTCCATTGGCTGAGCACTATATTGTAATATTGATCTAATCAAACAAGTAATCTCCATGCTTATGTATGACTATTGACATCAATAATGGTTCCTGATTACAGAAAAATAATCCCTTTGGCTGGAAAACAATAAAAAGAGGTTCCTAATGATATACCTTATAATTCCTGGGTTCAACATATTCGAGAGAGGGATGAAAAATACAACAAACGTTGGGTTTTGTGGACAGGCTGCTTTGTTAACAACTCGAGGTTGACTTCGTAATATACTCGCTAATGTTAGTGTGTTTTGCTTTGCGTCAAGATCTCGTGGTCCACGGCCGCTTGTCCACAAAACAGTCGAGTGTTGTCTATTTCTGCAACACTGTATCTGAGCACAGGATAATTCCTGTCCGCTGTGGGCGATAATAAGACAGGAATAAAGCGGAAGATTCTCCTCAAAGGACGACAACTTCCTGCAGCTCTGCCTTCATAACTCGCCACCAACTTCGGCGAAACTTTCACGAGACGCGTGGAAACTTTCTCGTTTCCGGTACCTGTCACGTGGCCTATTTGTCTTCCCGTGATTCCGCGCGCAGATTCGGTCTGCGTTTAGTGTCTGTCTGTTCACTGGACGAGTTCCTAATGCAGAGTATCAACTAGTGCGAATTGCGGTTGGAGATGGAAGTGAGCAACTGTGCCGTGAGAGTGTGGGCGGCTGTGAGTGTGTTTGTGTTGGAGGATAGGGTCGTTGGATGAAGGAACTGTGGTAATGTGGCAAAGTGTCCTCAGTGATATTAATTTGTTAAGTGCATGTAATCTATATGATTGTACATGTAAACTGATAAGTAATTACCCGTTCTATTGTAAAGGCTAGATTGTTGTGAAACTGTTCTAAATTGATAACTATGGTCAATACAAGATTAAAATTCAGTGTGAATTGTCTTCGGACGCACCATTCCTCCATTCTAAGATACGTATAAGGCCAGACCTAACATCTACACACGGTTCTCGAGCTAACAATAGAAATCATCAGCATTTTCTATATATTGAATGTGTCTTGACTGGAAGTGATATTTAGAGACGTGCATGTTTGTTTATGGCAACAGATCATGATTTACTGACGGGCTTTTGATTCAGGAGCAACTTTGGTCACTTCTCAGCAACTCTGAGCGGCTCTAAGCAGTTCCGAGCAGATCCGAAGAGCATGGAACAGTTCTAAGCCCCGATCATCTCTGAGCAGTTCTTTAAACAGCTCTAAACAGCTCCGAACATTTCCGAGCACCTTCGCCCGATTATAAGCAATTCCGGGCAGCTCCGAACAGCCGAGAGCAACTGCCGATGTGTCAGCCTAACAGGGAGCATATTTGCTGAGTGGAAGCGAAATCTAAACAGATGCAAGCGTTTCCGAGAAGCTTCGGCCAATTACGAGCAATTCCGAGCAGCCCCGAGCTGACTGACCCGGCGCTTATTGGCTGAGAGACAGCGTGCTAATGCCGCCATTAGAAGTCGGCGCTGATTAGCGGTAGTTGTTGTAATTATTCGGTCATGTCACGAGTAATGACTGCGACACTCCTCGACCGTTCCGCTGTTTATAGACATGGTTCTACTTCTTTTACTACTTCTACTGCTTCATGCTTTTGGCTATCACTGAAACTCTATCCAGATGCGACTACCCAGTCAGTAAATACAGTATGCATATATATAGTTATGTTATCAAATAAATGTATCGATAAGAGACTTATGATAGATAAAATGAATAGAAAATAAATGCAAATTTAGTTACATTTCATTATTTTTTAACTTGTGAACCCGGATGTAATGAAAATGTATGAACAGGAATATATATATATATATATATATATATATATATATATATATTCCTGTTCATACATTTTCATTATTAGATGTGGGTCAACTTTATTCAACACATATGGACGACCTTATGGACGGCTAATACTGTCTTAGTGAACAAACTTAAATGTCATTAAACGATAAGCCTTGTATGAGTTACAGAAAATGGTCTTCATGTATCTCCCATGAGTTTATCACCCATGAAAATGCCACATACCTGAGAGACAGAGTGAGGGAGTTTGTCATCCACGAAACTGCTACATACGAGAGACACAGAGGCCCGTTTCCATTGGTCGACAAAAACGGTGTATAATTAATGGGGTTCTCCAAATACCCCATTTTCATTTTACGACAGCAGTTCCAAAGGTCCATCGGTGTTGCCTGATTGTAGATCGGTGACGGACAATGAAAATGGGCTATTAGGAGAACTCAAAAACTCCGTTTTTGTCGGCCAATGGAAACGGTCCTTGAGGGAGCTTATTTGTTGGACTTATCTGAGACGCCTTTCAACAACCAGTAGCGAGCTATGACAGAGAACAGGTATCAGCCTCACTGTACACTGTTTTATTACCCACCGATTACGGTTGAATCATTATGTACCTCAAAATAAGTTTCTTGAATGTTCCTTTAATGCTAATTATTTAGAATCAATCATAATAATCTCATTTACCATCAGAGATCACTGTCATAATACACTTTACATGCTAAAAGTACAGATTAATGGCGAACTATATTATTGGTGTATGTACACCGAATTACTGCCACACTTAACAATGCTTTGATGTCTGAACTAAATAGCTTACAGAAACTTTTTAATTGCAATAGATTTGTTATCAATCTTGTAGGTGGGTAATAAATACAATAACAACTGGTTTTGTATACGAATGACCGTTATCTCCTCGTAGTTGACGACGCAATATCCTCGCTAATCGCTCGGATATTACTACGCGTCAACTACTCGGAGATTACGGCCACTCTTACACAAAACCAGTCATTATTGTGTATGTATCGCCAAAGTTTGTATGGTAGCGATGCTCATTGAGTGGATATTTACGCTAATTTCTTATGAATTATTAACATATGAAGGTGCATTCTTGAAGGAAAAGAAGACCCCTGTCTCTGTTTACTCACTGCCTGACTCATAAATATGCTCCAATGCTACAGCATCGCGGTAAGTATTGGATGGTCCGGGAGTTCATTATTACTAACAAATACAACGCCCACTCTGTTTTCCTGATGTATGGCACTTCCTTGGGTTGCCTGCATTCAAGGCCCCTTCAACATATATATTTTTAACTTGTAAACACGTCGCTCTAATGAAAGTACTTCATCTATCCTGACAGTATCGTTTCCTGAATCAGCAGTCTGTGGTCTACAGCCAGCTGAAAAATGTGGCTGGAAATGGGAAGGAAACCGCGGAAGATCTAGATACAGGAGCCGTGTGTTATTGAAAGAAATAAAGGTGAGAACATTAATGAAAACGAACAAAAGCAGCGACACAAAACAGGGAGGAGACTAATATTGCAGCAGTCCTTTTTCCTAGCCTGCCGCTGTTTCCCTGCAGTTATTTGTTTTAAAAACAAGAGGCATTCGGTGGAGACCCGTGGGAAAAAAGACGCCCTAATGTCTGGCCAGTGCTCTGGTGCCCAGCGTTGATAACGGTCCAAGCTGGCAGTGCACTTCCGGGCCAGCGCTCTGGTCACAGTAAACCGCCATTCAAATTCCATCCATCTGTATGGCTGTTTCAATTTCCACTCATTTTCTTTCTATAAATATTAGTTATGCGATTGGACGTTGTCCGGCCTCTCCTGTTCTGTGTCTCTGTGGGTGGTATCAGCTTTTTCATGCTCACTTTCTCCTTCTGTCTGTGTCTCTGTCTGTCTGTTTCTCTGTCTCGGTCTGTCTCTCTGTCCGACTATGTGTCTGTATTTCTAGCAGTGTATTTTCTGTATGTCTCTTTGCCTCCATGTTTGTCTGTGTCCGCTCTGTATCTCTCTGTTTTTGTTGTCTCTCTCTCTCGCTCTCTTTCTCTCTCTGTTTTTCCTTTTGTCTCTATGTGTCCGTCTCTGTCTGTCTCTCTGTCTATCTCTATGTCTGTGTCTGTCCTCTCTGTGTCTGCCTTTATCTGTCTCTTTGTCTGCCCACCTCTCTGTGTCTCTGTTTGTGGCTGTCTATCTCCCTGTCTCTGTCTGTCACTTTCTGTCTCTCTGTATGTCTGTCTCTGTCTTCCCACCTATCTGTCTCTCTGTCTGTGTGGCTATGCTGCCTGTATGTTTGTCCGCCTGCCTGCCTCTATTCTGTTTCTGTCTGCCTGTATCTCCGTTTGCATACATGCCTGTCCCTTCCTGCCAAATCTCTCTCTCTCTCTCTCTCTCTCTCTCTCTCTGTTTACCAGTGTCCCCCTCTTTATCTCTGTCTTTCTTTCTGCCTCTATTTATTTCTCTGTCTCTCTGACTCTCTCAGATTATTTCTCTGTCTCTCTTTGTCTATCTTCGTTACTCTGGTTGTCCTTCTCTGTCCTTCTCTTTTTGTTTCTCTCTGTTACAATCTCCTGCTCTCTTATTTCCTCTCTTACTTATTGGATCCCTTCCTGATATGCTTATCAAACATAATTAATTATCCTCATCACACCGCAACGATGTCTACTTCGCTTTCCCTGGAGATCAACTAAGAACAGCCGCAGGTTATTGTCCCTGAAATGCTGTAGACATGACTGGTATCGCTGGTAAGAGTGACTCTATCTGATGCGGGGAACCCATCACGCGTTCTTAAATTATCTGTGATAAGGTAGGGTGTGTGACAGGCAACTAGTGGGCAGGATTTCGGCCCAAGTCAGAGACTTATATGCACTGAGCGAAGCGGCACAGATTGTAATAGATGTACCAGAGTTACATGATTTTCATTTTGCTTGGCGGTTTTACATTTTCCTTTGATCACTACGACAGAGCTACCCTTATAAAGACGGACTAGTGGCAGTGTCAACTGCTAGCGGACGAACACATCACCAGATGGCTAATGGTGCCACCTTCTTGTACATCTATAACCAGATGGCTAACATTGTCACCTTCTACCATCATCAGATGGCTAATGTTTCCACCTTCTACCATCAGTAGATAGCTACCATTGCTACCTTCTACCATCGTCAGATGGATAATGTTGCCACCTTCCATCACCATATGGTTAACATTGCTACATTCTATGACCACTAGGTAGCTAACATTGCTACCTTCTTCCATACTCAGATCACTAGCATCGCCCAGATCGTAAAGAGTGCCACTTCTTCCATCACCAAATAGATAACATTGGTAACTTCTACCATCACCAGATTGCTAACATTGATACCTTCTACCATCTTCAGATGACTAACATCCCCAACTTCTTCCATCATGAGGTGACTTTTATTGCACTAGAGAAGAGTACAAAGATAGGGCTGTTCTGAGCTGGTGTTTTGGCCATCCATTTCAACAAGTAGAATTGTATCTTACAGTATTTTTCTGCGGTCATTACAAATAAATCTGGAATTGAGTAATGCAATGTAGTATCAGACGAGTGCGGTTAAACAGTTTGTATTATATAATGACCTTATTTACACAATGTCTCGATACATTTCGCAAACATGAATTGGTTGTCTATCGTTTACATAATCTTTAATCCATTTCACAACTGTGGAATTGATTTTTAGAGCTCTTAATTTAGTAATTGATATTTTGTGGTTTACTCTTTTAAGACTTTACTATAATCTATGAAAATGCATACTGCATTTATTGACTGCATCATGTACGAGGTCTTCAATCAAGGAGATTGGGCGCAGATTACTGGCATTTCCTGAAAGTTCGTTTTTCAGAATGTGTATTACTCCTGTGACTGACCAATTAGTTGTGAAAAGTAACTTTGTAACATAACGCTATAGTGCAGTTATCAATCTATGCTAGTCTCTCTTTGCATGTTATCAGTCCATTACCTTGGATAAAAGGAGAGAGGCAGTAGCTGGGAGAATACAATTTTATTTAATTTTATGAATAATATTTTATGTCCACCTTATTGGACGACATATTCATAAGGACGTCATTGATATGAAAGTATAATAATAATAATAATACAATGAATAATTGACAGTTAGAGTATCGGGTCAATTACTGTAATGATATAGTTATGTAATATAATGAAGTGAGTATATATGGTCATACATTGTATTGAATAATGAAATAGCCCTATGGAAGTAGTGATATAAAAAAAAAAGGTTGAGGGTGGGTGGGAAGATAAATAGTAGTACGTGTGAACTGTGTGGAGGGTAGAGTAGGAGTGAGGGATAGGCGAGGGCCGGGGGAACGCACTTGTGTGCGTAGTGTGAGTGAGAGCCGCTAGAGGGCAGGAGGGGGCGCCTGTGAGGCGCGATAGAGGTAAGGGGGACACCAGGGGGAGCAATGACCAACCCTGACCAAAGGCCATGGGTCACCCATTTAATGGTGGGGAGGGAGGACAGAAACGTGTGGTGGACATGGGCCTATGCAGGTGAGTTGTTAGTCTGCTGAGCTGGTGAGTCCGGGGGGGGGGGGAGGGGGGGGGGGGGGTCTTGACCAGGCTGAGTGGTCAACCACTGCACCATCTCCTGTTCCCCATTTGAAACTTTATATATACTGTATACCTCCATAAACATCGATAGGCTTAACGTTAGGAACTTGCACTCAACAGGTTTGAGAGCACGGTAACTCATACTCAATGGGTAATAAACAAATCAATATTTTCCGGTTAAGATGAAATCAGAAACATTCTTGTTTGATCCGAGCCCTCGTTCGCCATCTCCTCTCGAGGACTTTAGAATATTCACTTGGCTTTCACCTCTGTCATATTACTGCAGGATTTATGGTTAATTGGGACATTCATCATTTTCTTTCTAGAAAAACACTCAACAGGATGATTATTAAGATATTCTCCTACCTGAAACCAATCCTGTCAAGTCAACGTAACCCGTTAACCACCTTTGATTGATGAATAAATATTACTCCTTCAAGAGTGCATCATCTGTGATCTCAATAGCAATGTTATTCATCTTACATGAAGGTTTGATCATGGCCAGTAAATGCATGATTGTTGGAGTCAACACCTTTATTTTTCGTCGTTTACAATATGGAGAATGTTTTACAGTCGTGAATTAAATGTATAGAACATGCTTACTACTTAACAAAAACTAGTACATATTCTCACCATCAGAGGGAAATATAAAGGTTTTACAATAGCCTGTAGTGCGCCTAATTCTGTCCTTCAGTCGACATTAAGTTACAAAAGGGAGGAAAGAGCATGTAACCCCGGACCACAGTTAGAGCTACACGTGGTGCCCGCATTACAATTTGTCTAGGCTCATGTACAGTTTCTGCAGGTCCCTGACATTAACTGCTTGGGCTAAAACCACGCTCTCCATTGTCTCCATGTCTGTAGGGAGTGTCTAGCACAAGGACTCCGCTTGGAGACGAACAATAGCCAGACTTCAATAGCCTGCTTTTATGTCTTCAATATTCTATATTCTCGTTGCATCATAAATGGATTAATTCCACTCTGATTGCAAAGCAAAGATGAAAAAGATCGAATTTCCAAATTGAATCTTTAAATCTTTAGTTCCTTCTAAAGTCCCTACGCAGTCTCATTTTAGATTTAAAGCCCCTGTTATTGGATGTTTCTTTCATTCATAATTTGCTTTGAATTAGCTAAGGCTCTAAATTGCACTTTGCGGTAAGCTGCCTGTAAGCATAATGGCTAGACACCCAGGAGTTAAGGAGGCGTCTAGTTGGCCACAATCCCGGATGTTGGTGTGAATTCCCGACTCTCTTTTGCATTAAGAAATGCGTAAACATGTAGATGGTGAAATTGATATGAGGAAACTGATCATATTGGGGAAGTTTCCTGTTAGCCAAGATACTCCATCCGGAAAGTCACGCCAACAGGCATCAAAATGTCGACAATATTGTGCACAGTAAATTGAACACGGGAACTATCAAAAGTGCAACAAATGAGGATAAACCATGGTGTAAACTTCACATGACTATGGCAGAAAGTCAAATTACTCACAGGACACTGCTAAAATAGCAAAATAACATCAAAAGTACCACATACACATTATTGGTAGTAATTCCGTCCATAAATTACTTACAACTGAGGGAAATACGTCAATGTATTATTTATAACACCTAATCGGAAATTGGGTATCACAATAAATATATCCTCGGGATAGTGTATTTCATGGACCCATCATTTATCTTATAAGATTCACAGAGTGTTGGTTTTCTCCTAGTAATTGGAGATAATGAATTCCATAAAAGACGACCAACGTATTCAACACTACAGTACAGTTTGATGACTTTATATATGATATAGGTGCATCGTCTATGGTCCAGGTAACACTGCTGAGCTTTATAAGTGATGTAACAAATTATTTTTTTCTTCTAGCAAAGAGGAACGGTGTGGTTGCTCTGGCATGAAGGTTATTAATATCTATCCTATAATGCAGTCAGGCATGCCCGCTTGCATAGGTCAATTGATGATCACTAATGTTGTCAATTGATGATCACTAATGTTAGTTTCCAGGCACTCACTAGGCACTATGAGATCTGAGATTGTAAATATCAAATCTAGTGTGGTGTTTGTGGTTCAATATCTGGTTATATCAATTATCAATTGCACTCCCCATTGGGAGAGTGAATTTATTATGTCATTTCTATGTATATCCTCTCCATTTGATTTATAGAAATACTCATATCGCCTAATATTCTTTTACTAAAGTCTCCATAATTTCTTTGACCATTGTTTGAGAGTTTGCACTGTGTGCAGATACCAAATCTTGAACCTAAACTATGGATTACTTATTTTGGACTGAACATTAGAAATTGATCAATGGGTAAATATATCATAACCAACTGCTTATGAGGTAAGATACATTCTATGCAGCTTTGTGAATTGCTATCATCGGAAGTAGGACTTAATTAAAACGAAAGATCAAGAATCAATGTCTCACGTTTTACCTCAAGCTGGATGGTGTGTCAGGTTACCGTGCTCCATCGGCTATAAGATCGCAAGCGAAGCTCCACTAATTGACTAAGAAACAATAAGATGGTTATCTAGTTTATCAGATTCAGTTTGGTGGGAGTTCAGGGGTATTATATCATTGAGCTAGTAACATCCTTGATGAACGAGTTAGCGTTTATGGGGAGCTTATCAAGAAGTAGATGAATGAACTTTTTCTGAAGAGGATCCTATACTACACAACGGTACAGTTTCAATAATGATTTTCTTATTACCAGTGGATGGACGATAAGTGTTGAGTATTAAGAAATTCGTAAACTTCTAATGCTTGGCTTCTAAAATTTGTATTTCTATATCCTTAGTGCTTATATTATAGTCTAAGAATTTTTAACTATCAAATTTAAGCGTGTATAAACTAGAACCAATACACCACCACGCCTTTCGGGATTCTGCTCACAGATAGTGTTTGCAGCACACTGAGTGTTTCTATAACTTCTCCCTAACCTAGTCAGCGTATCTGCGTGTGTCTCCCACGCTCCATGACAAAAACATCTCAAAACAATGATGTCTTCACATTCACTCCACCGGTAATATTAACACTCTGAACACGGTGATGTATAAAACACTGGTTAAACTACATCCATGTAAGCTTTCCCCTTCCTTTGTGAAGAGATAATATCACAGCATTTTATGTTTCTTCCATAACATCATGTGTAAAACATATTATTATTATGGTTGGAGTTCTATGATAACATTTCTTGCTGTACGCAGATTGCACCGCAGAACGAAATATTTCAGTTTACTAGCGATCTCTCGGATTCCTGAAAACACACATCTAAAGTAACGAGCAAATTTTGCATGATTTTATTATATTCATATCCAGATCCTTTGTGAACAGGGAGCTGTTTCAAAAGTCGAGTGAGGTCTCGCCAGCGGCACGTCACATTTTGAAAGCGGGGCAGGCCGCAACAGCGAGCGGCACCTTAAATCAAAGCGGCAGCAAAACCGCTACCAATACCCAATAGTGAGCGGCACCTCCACCTCGACAGCGACACCTCGAAGCGTCATTGTTAGCTCTCGCTTTGGCGATGAGTACTCTCGTTTAGCACCCTCCTGACTTTTGAAACAGCACCCTGGATTATTCACTGCTGCATGAATATTTAGAGAGAGAGAGAGTCTACCCATTGCAGCAGCTACTGGGCCCTGTTGAATAATCTAGGGTCCTACATAAAGACCCTTTTTCTGTATAACATGGACAGCCAGAGACGATGTGAATCAACTTTATTCAACACTTATAGACGACCTTATGGATATCTGATACTGTCTTAGCAAACAAACTTAAATATTATCAAACCTTTGTACAAAGGTATGGACAAGTGTCTTTATGTAAGATCTTCGATTATTCAACGGGGCTCTGCAGGCCCGGCGGTTAGTCAGCAATGGATTGAAGACTGAGCCATTCATGATGCCTTGATATCTCTCATAGTATCAGACACAGGACCAGTGATAGAGCAGGGGAGGGAGAAGTGGAATCCAGTAGACCACCTACCAACACCTGACAGGTCATGCTATATGTGCGTGAGGCCGTGAAGTTCCTGTCCTATTGTATTACTGTTTTATATATGATACCTTTTATTCTTGCCATTTCCCATTGTCCCACTCTCACCGCAAAATTAACAAGTATGAAAAGCAGTGTTGGACGAATGCAATCTATCATTACCATATCTTATTTCAAACAACATTTTACTGACTTTGATCAAATCAATCTTTAGTAATACTATTGTGATCTGTTAAGTCATAGTTTTAAATAAAATATTATGGAGAACAAGTTGCGGTTGGTTGAGCAAAATGTGCACATTTGTTTTGATGATCATGAGCACGTGCTTACGATTAGCGCAGTTACAGTACGCTAAGTGATCAAGGTCACCACAGTTGTAACTGGTATACTTTATGCAATTTGCCATATCTGGGTATGGGGCCCGTTTGATATTCTAGGATCGTACATAAAGACCATTTCTTTAACTCATACAATGGTTATCGTTTGATGATATGCAAGTCTATTCGCTAAGACTGTCATAGCCGCCAATAAGGTCGTCTATAGGTGTTGAATAAAGTTGACCGTCATCGTCCGTGGGCATACATAGAAGGGCCTACATGTCTAGATTACTCAATGGGCCCATGGTTATAAACGAGGCTGGATATTTGGAAATAGACGCAATAGGAGCTGTCACTTCCGAGAATTAGAAAAAAACTTGCAGATCACCTATTCCTATACTGATGGGAAATCACTCTATAGATACATACCGCTGCTGGAGGTGTAGTAACTTGCGTTTACTGCCCAAGGCTGACGTTTACTACCCGAGGTTGACGTTTACTACCTGAGGCTGACACGTGACCAAAAGCTTCGATCGGTGAATTTAAAAATAGCGGACAGTACTGATTCACATTCTAAAAACTCCCTTTAATTGCAAAGAGCATTTAACAACTGAGTATGGACATATTTCATGTTGGACAATAATGAAAAAGAGTTTACAATAATGAAAAAGAGTTTACATAATATGACGCTATGACGTGGCTGTGACTTTGTCACATAGAAACCTCCACAGTAGCCTGCATAGTTGTTGTGAAATCGGCAGGAAACCAGCCGGATTAAAACATAGCAGTTGCAGTTACTCAATAAGGGTGGGCATGGCTTCTTGGACTATCGCAGGTAAAGGAATAACCATTTTATATCGATATTTGAAGGTATATAGGAATAAGAAAACCAAGTAATGGTGAAAAAAAGTCAAAGTTACTCAGCAAGGCTTGGAAGAATTACTGCCCTCTGCCGTAACTTTGAGTTTCCTTCACCGGAACACAGTTTCCTTCCAATAGAGCAAAGTACACCATGAAGTAAGGTGCAACCCAATCACCGCTGCATACACACTCAGGTGGGCTTCCAGCATGGTGTAGGGGATTTATGTCTACCAATTGGTGGTGATCTGTGCTAGGTTCCCATGATAAACAACACAGGAAGACCACCATGACAGTGATCAGAGGTCAAATTTGCTCAAATGGGACACACCCCTCAGAACAACCAACCACAACCCCCAAACAAAAGTGTGTACAAGTAACCACAGACAACCATGGTCTCACCCAAAGAGGAGAGGAGCAAAACCGGAAATCAGCCCCAATGCTCGATCTGTGGTTCAAACGCCTTACCTGGGACCTGTTTCAGTAGTTTTGTGACATGTCTAGATGGCGTCTGTGACACCATAGTGACAGATCACAAGATTGCAATCGATGACATGCGGAGTTTCACTCACTTCTCGTAGGAATCAAGCAATGACACTTTAACATGAGTATGAGACACATATAACCTATAATCGTTCCAAATATGAAGAAGATTGGGCACTCTGATTTTCTGATATTTGCTAGTCTTTTTCCGTTGTTGCTGGCACTGTTGGTGCCGCTGTTGATGTCTGTCTAGGCCTAATGTCACAAGCCTACTGAAACAGGTCCCAGGTCCATGATGTGTAGATTTGTCTAATTCTCATGTTTGGGGTCTGTCTTTTCCTAAGGGCAGCTACTTGTGTTGTCAAGAAACTAGACAACCCCAATGTATGTATGGTGTCACAGACATGTCACGAAACTAGTGAAACAGGTCCCTGGTCAGTTGTGCAGTCATACTCGGTCTCTCGACACGCCTCGTCAACCGATTTCCTATTCCATTTATACTAAGCCCAAAGTGGGATTCACACGGAGAGATCGTGTACTTCCCAAACAGACAAGTCTCATGCGAAAGGGCACGGATGTTGAGTGGTGGTTTCTTTCTTCTTTGCTGGGGGACTAGGCGGAACAGTCCCTGCTGTGTGGTAGTTGGGTCAAACCTGTGCAAAGAAGTGCCATGGGTTCGCCCCTTATCTTGTAACATGCTAGGTATATAAGGCTGGGTCTGCAGTAGGTCGACAGGAATGCTATGTGCATTCCAAGAAGAAGGAATGACTTGGGATCTCACATGGTGCAGTCTTCTGCACTCTCTTGACGGTTGAACCTTGGCTACTTGACCTTGATTAATAGTGTTCTCCGTTTTGGCTGATTAACAATTGAGTTAAGATACACATTGCTGGGATAGAGCCTCGACTCTATCTTTTTCCCTTTTATTCACCTAACATATTACGACAAAGTTCGGCGATCTTTCACTTTGAGGTCACATTAGACAGTACACCATATATACAAGATGGGTACATGTAAAATACAGTCGCTCGAAACAGGACAGAAACATGGACAATACAGTATACCAATACATTTTCCGATCTTACGATCTGGGAAATCATTTATAATACGTGCAATAAATTTTTAAATTTTTGTTAGAGACTTGGTTAGAGACTTGTTCGTGAAAATAATTTGATATTCTTTGATCTTATGATCCGATTTAGCTGAAATCTTAATCAATCAGTATTTCAGTATTCGTTGGAGTGTCTCTTTCACAATTGCCTTAAAGGCATCCCCCTCAGGTACGTGTTGTATTGATGCTGGTAATCTGGCCCAGTATTTACTTCCTTTACATCCTGGTTGTGCTTGTGGTTTTAATAAACCCCTATTTTATTGAAATTTATTTCCTTGTCTTGTGTGGATAGGGCTATCGGCCTAGCCAGGTTTCACTAGTCATAAACTGACCTACGGGTTTAGTTTAAAACAGGGTAGCATTTATGTGCCAGATATAATCACTATGAACCACAACCGGTGGCTGCTACAAATTTAAAATTGCTAGGGCCATTTTGCTGAGACTCACGTGCCTTTCCTCCCTGTTGCATTTTGGTCTACTCCACTTCAGGGAGGCGTTTTATAGATAGTGACATTTTAAAAAGTGATTTTAGACAAAGAGTGACTGTTTTAGTGATCGTTTCAGTGTTCGTCACTATAGCGCGTGCATAGATCTAATCACTATTGGACAGCGCGATCACTGTTGATTGGATCACTAATAATGATTTCGCCACTGAAACGATCACTGTTGGTGATAATTGCAAACAATAACAATCTTAATTGCTTTTACCTAAAAGCAACCAGCTCCAACCTAAGGTGTCACAATACCAATTCATGTCAGTAGACCCTAGCATATAGGGTTAATACTTAAGATGTAAGTGTTATATACCAAATTAAAGCTTATGATATATGAAACGTGTAGGGGTTGTCACCATTTTTCCTTTGTCTGGGCCAAATAATCACAGATATAACCTTGTCACTAATAGTGACCATTTTTGCGATGATTTTTGGGAAAAAATCACTAGTAATGACCATGACTATGCAACGCAAAACAATCACTAAACAATCACTCACTCCTGAGACTGATCGCTGTTTAGCGATCATCACAACTATGCAAAGCAATGTGCTGGAAACAGTCACTCTTAGCGACTATGAAATAACAAATCTCCCTTGAAGGTACTTGAGGGTCAAGGGTCCCTAAATTCAGGAAAGGCGTTCACACAGGAAGCATCCTCGCGTCGGGGCGTATTTCACTCCAAAATCTCTGGTGAGACTAGGTACTTGGGTGTGCGATTCCAATCTGCCATTTTCCCTTGACACTGGGAAACCCCCAAACCCAATATCTTGCTGTGAGATTCCTGTACTGGGGGAGATTTTGGTGAGATGAGGGAAGAGGTGTAAAGGGAAATTCACTCGGTTGGATTCATGTACCTCACAGGGTTTAAAATCTCCTGAGATCCTGTTCCTTTTTAGGGGTAAATGCCGACAACAATTACAGGGGAAAACATATGTCTCAGGGAAAAGGAACCATACAATTTGGACAAAACATTGTGTTCAAATACAGAATCTCAGCAGGATTTGTCTCTGAAAAAAACCCTCTTAGGTACATGAATCACCTCGTGTGAATACCTCTTAAAGTTGAATACACACGGTGGGATTCATGTACCTGGCAGGGTTTAAAATTTCATGAGATTTTGTTCCATTAATTTTAGGGGTAAATGTCACTACCAATTACACTGGAAAAAACATGTCTCAGGCAAATGGAACCCTACAATTCAAACGAAGATATTGTGTTCCAGTACAGAATTTCAGCAGGATTTGTCTTAGACAAACACCCTGTGAGGTAAGTTAACCCCACCGTGTGAATTCCACTTAAAGTACACCAGTCTCAGGCACCTCAGAGAGTCTCTGCGTGAGAATCCTGCTTAAGTGGGATTAACACAATGGGACAAATGGACCTGAGACTGGTGTACTTCACACCTTTGCACCAGTCGGCTTCTATTTCCAGCTGGGTACAAAGTTTCACAGATTGGGATGTTCTACAGTCTCAGGGTAACATGGCCGATTCAATTCACATGGGAAGACTTAACAGGTCTCACCCCTACACCCCTACACAGGGTACACATGATACACAGGGTACACAGTCGCTGACTCAGGATACTTCCCCGTGTGAATAGGAGTTATTTGGGACCACTGAGACTCACAGATTGGAGAAGAAGTGTGAAATACACTTGTCTCACCAGAATGCCCCTCTAAATTTTAAAGCTCTTTAAAGTCAAATTTCATGAGATTCTGTTCCTTGTTAGAGGTGATTGTCGCCGACAATTGCAAGGGAAAAAAGTTGTCTCAGCAAAAGGGAACCCTGTTATTCACACGAGGAGATCGTGTTCCAGGGCCAAATCTCAACAGGATTTGTCTCAGACAAACGGCCTTTGTGGTATGTGAATCCCATAGTGTGAATCCCACTTTTAAGCCTGATGCCCATCTACCGATTGAGGGATGAACGATTAGTTCCCAAATCTTATAGGAGTCGGTCAACTTGTCGCAGGCAAATTACGTAACCCCTTCGGTCGACCCACGGCCCTCGAGGAGATGGGCTGGTGGGTATTAGTCATAAGCAAATCAGTCTACACCTACTGACAGGTATATGATTATGCACCCCATTTCCCAACATTCTGTTGTTGGTGACTAGATTTATCAACATGTTGGTAAACTGTTCGCCACCGATTTTGGAACCTTGAAACCACAACTTGTCGGTGACAAAAGGACGTCTGAAGGCAGTGGTTCACCAATCAGTGGGTCGCCCTTGCCTAGCTGTCCTACATCTACCGACTACGGCCGACTCCGTTAGGAAGGCTTGGCTGAGACAAAGTACTGTCTGTTTGTCGCCGACAAAGGTACATAAAAGTTCCGAATTTAGATGGGTAGTGGCCTTCAGGGAGATTCATGTACCTCTCAGGTTCAAAAACTTATGCAATTCTGTTCCTTTTTAGGACGAAATGTCTTTAATAATTACAGGGGTAAAAACAAGTCTCAGGGAAATGGGACACTATAATTTAGACGAAGAAATTGTGTTCGAGTACAGAATCTCAGTAGGATTTGTCCCCTTAAAACACCCTGTGAGGTACATGAATCCCATCATGTGAATCCCACTTAGTGCGCTACCTTGCATGATCCGTCGGAATTTGATCTCTGAGTCCAAGATATACCAGAAGTAGTACTCTACCAGAAGATGACGTTCTGGGATTGAGTTACAGTTATGAACCTGTCATACGCGTCTCTCGTAGATCCAATCTCGCTCTGATACCATCTCGGTAGGGGTTCTGGCATCACGCTAGAACCCATCGAAGGACCCGCCTACATACTCAACCCCTGCATATACCACAAACACAGACAGGACGGGGAGTTTCCACTGAGCCAATAGATTACTTCTGGTAATTGGGGGCAAAGGCCATGAAAACGTCCTGAAGGTTTTCCACAGTAGATTTAACATTGGGAATGTGTTAAGTGCTACAAATGACGATAAAATACTGTGTACACTTCACGTCCTATATATCCAAGTGACCGTGGCACAGAATAAACAGGAGGAGCTGAGAAACAGGGGTGGTTGACTCTGACAACAATATCTATTCTCATATCGCTGAGGATTTTGTTACTAAATAAAGATCCTGAAAGCTCGTTTCTATTGGCTGATTTTCCGCAAAAAATATGTGTAGGAGGTGCCACCAACTGTACGTCCGTATGAAATAATCAGTGAGGGAATATTGTACACACTGTGTTTTCCGGGTTCACACCAATTTAATGTTCACATTAAAACCTTGATAATTATAGAGTTTTCATTTTGTCTGCCTGTGAAAATATCCGTTAGTGGTAACATTATTCCATAATCTGTGCTAAAATAATCAGTGAACATTCTCTTCCCATTCACCTATAGGGCGGCAGTATACCGAAAATATCCATCACTGGTTCCAGACTGGAAATCGATGCCAAATAATCGGCCTATGGAAATAGGCTTATATAAGACCTGTTTCCACTTGCAGATTTCTGATAGATTTTTAAGACCACACAAGCTAGATTTTTACAATTTCTTCCCGTCAGAAGTGGAAACATAAAATGAAAATCTATGCTCCGATCTATGTTCCGATGTTTGGAGCTTTTGACACAACTTCCCAATTTAAGTAACTCTTGGTCGATTTTGTCTATTGATAAATAATTTCCTTGTCAAAAACAATTTTATAGGTTTAAGAGAAATGATGCATTGAGGCATCATTCGACCTAGGCCGGTTGATGCCTCAAGGCATCATTCGGCCTGGGCTGGTTGATGCCTCAAGGCATCATAACTTTACCGACCACCACCGACGGACTTTCGATCCTTTTTATAGGAAATCGGCAGTTGGAAACAGAAAGTAGAAAAAGCTGTCGACCAATCTATGTTCTAGATTTGGACCACTTCATTGTCGCCTATCAATTCAACAGGGTTTGACAATATCGGGAATACTCTTATTTTTTAGTGCTTGCACCACAGTTACCTTATTTACATCCTAGAACAAGGACTTCCTTCAAATCGCCGATCATTTTATCTGCAGGTGGAAGTAGGCCTTTAGACATACAAACACAGGTGACCGCTTTACTGCAGATCAATATTTTCGACAGCCACCTTACACCTCACCCCCCTCTCTCTACACCCTCCTCCCCCCAGCGGGTCACCACCAGTCCATGTCCAGCAGGAACCCGAGTCTCAGTCTTTGATCATTGGAATCAGTGTAATTTCCCAGCATTGACCGCTGGGGTCTCCCTGCTGTCCGCCGCCTCGGTGAGCCGGTAATTGGCAGCCTGCCACTCCTCCGACTCCCTCTGTATGTCTCTGTCTGTCTCTGTCTCTCACCCTGTCGGTCTGTATCCGCTACCTCCACTCTGTCTCTGTCTGTATCTCACCCTGGGTACAAGTTTGGCCAAAAGAATAACATAAAAAGAGAGATACTCAATGATCACCCTGGTAAGATGAAAATACTACGCCATGGTCGTGGCGTAGTGAATATGAGATGACGTCATAAGCGATTGACCAATCAGCGGCCAGGATTTCAGAGAGAAAACGATATAAGAGATTTAAACATCCTAATACTGAAAGGGGTGAGATAAATCTAGAACCACACTCAAATCGTAAACTAAACAAATCCACTCTTTTGGATGCACCATAATCGTCACTCAGCTTCGCCTCGATAACGATTACAGAGCATGCAGAGTCATGCAGTATTGCCTATTTATACGACTCCGGATACAGTCCTATGTCAGTCTCTGTCTGTCTCTGTCCACTATCTCTCATCCTGTCGGTCTGTATCTGCAATCTCTCACTCTGTCTCTATCTGTCCACTGCTTCAGTCCGCCAGTAATTTGTGACTTGCTTCTTCCCCATGACGCCCTGTCCGTCTCTAGCCACCCTTTCTCTGTCTGTCTGTCCCTACCTACTATCTTATTCACCCTGTCTCCCTTTGCCGGCCGCCTCAGTCCACAAGTAATTGGTGATCTGCTTCTCCCTCGACATGTCTTTCTCTATTGGCTATATCAAGTTTATTGGTCGTAATTCAACAACGATGGTTGATTTTCAATTACGGCCAGTTAGACAATGTTGGCCTCATAATCAAGGTATCTTCCAATTTCTAACATCAATACACAGTTAATATGATATGAGGATGAGCTGAATCAACCAAATACACATTCAGGTCAAGTACCTAGAGTAATTCATCTGTAGTATAAACTCATTATTATGATAACACCTGAAGCCAAAATACTGATAGAAACTTGACATTAACACAGAAGGCCTGGGTAACATGTACAGTCTTTTGAAACTAAGTGGATACTGCCGATACTGTGGCTGAAGCAATTGACAGAGGGGATTTCATAGAAATAGAAATTACAGATATTACAGTGTTGCGTGGAAATGTTTTATTTTATTTCAGGAAGAGTCTTAATCTCTCTCTTAAATTCAATTTTTGTTGGCTGTGATTTGATCATTTCTGGGAGGGAATTCCATAAATGACGACCTCTGTGACCAGGCAATTTTTTATAGAATTCGGTTCTGGGCCTGTTCACCGTGAAAAGGAGTTTACTCTGTGATCGTAGCCTTGGGCCATCATTATCTTCGTCATTGCCTCCTGGGATCTCCAGTGTGCCGTATTCACTTAGGTACAGTTTTCTCATATAGGATAACAACATTTCCTTTCGTCTGTGTTCTAAATATTTTACATTCGTTTTGGCATGCAATTGTTCGACAGTGTCCACCATGGCAGAGTCACCCAATACGATCCTCAGGCCCTGGTTTTGGAGCCGCTGAAACTTGTTAAGCCACTTTTTATTGGCACCGTCTGATATAATACATGCATAATCAAAGAGTGGTAAAACCGCTTGCATATAAACCTTTAATGCTATCTTCTGTGACATGCTACGTCGATTTCTATTAAAAATAAATAGCTTGTGGGAAACTTTCTTAATAACATTTCTGCTGTATTTTTCTAGAGTCATTGCATCATCAATGTAGATTCCTAGATATTGATACGAACCAACCTCTTTTAATTTTATCAGATTAACGTAAAAAGACAAATTCATTTCTTGAATTTTTCGATGTTTACTTTTCGGAATAAACCAACAGTATTTCGTTTTCTTAGCATTTAATGTAAGGACATTGATTTTGCACCATTCAGTGAAATTATCTAATGCTGTTTGCAATCGCTCATGTACTATTCCAATATCTTTGTGTGAACTAAATAAAACTAGTATGCTGCGTAAAGCAGGTAATCAACATCATTCAAAACCTTTACTACATCGTTAATATAATATATAAACAATAATGGGCCCAAAACCGAGCCCTGTGGTACCCCAAACGAAACCGCGGCCCAGTCGGATCTTGCACCACCAAAACTCAATCTTTGTTTTCTGTCTTTCAAAGATGAATCTAGCCATGCCAGAAGCGATATGGGCAAGTCCAGCAATTCCTTCCAATCCAGAGGTTTTTGCGGTTGATATATCAGTTTGAACAACATTTCTTTGTCCAAGACTACTTCATCTAGGGGGATCGTTATCGGGTATTGCTCCAAAGTTTCGTTATCCAGAATATGTGTCAAATCGTATACATCAGCTAACTTCCCTCCTTTTTCACTGGAATAGGTGTTTAAGAAGTCAGGTGCATGACTTGGGTCTATTTGTCTCTGTCTGTTTCTCTTGACAATCTCTCTGTCTCCTTCCACTATCTCTCCCTCTGTCTGTCTCTCACCACTATCGCTCACTCTGCCCACCGCCTAAGTAGGCCTGTAATTGGCGACCTGCATCTCCACCAACCCTGTTTCTCGCTCTGTCTATCTCCATCCACTATACCTTGCCCTGTCTCCCTGTCATCTGACCTGTTTAACTAGTTTTGTGACATGTCTAGATGGCGTCTAGATGGTGTGTCCGATTTCATAAGAACTAGACATTAGACTTTGTTTTGCTCATTCTTGTTTGGACTGTTGGTGCCGCTTTTTATATCTGTCTAACACTTCTGTCACGAAACTAGTGAAACAGGTCCCATGATGTGTAGATTTGTCTAACTCTTATGTTTCGGGTCTATCTTTTCCTAAGGGCAGCTACTTGTGATGTCACGAAACTAGACAACCCAATCTGTCTGTATTGTGTCACAGACATGTCACTAAAATAATGAAATAGGTCCCTGCTCTCTGCGTCTATCTATCTGCTATCTCTTTGTCTACATCAACTATCTATAGCTTTCTCTACATTTCATCTCTCTGTGGGCGTTTGTCTATATCAGATCTCTGTGAGGGTGCCTGTCTCTATCTGTCATCTCTCTGTGGGTGTCTGTCTCTATCTACCATCTCTGTCTGAGGGTGCCTGTCTATATCTTTTCTCTGTGTGGGTGTCTATCTCTATCTGCTCTCCATCTCTCTGTCTCTACCCGTATCTCTGACTGTCTCAATTAACTACCTCCCTATTGCAAGGTACGTTACTCTATGGCTCTCTCTCTGTTTCCGTCCCTCTCTCTCCCCTTTTTTTTTGTCTTACTCCCTCCCTCCCTTCACCCTCTCTTTGTCTCCTTCTTTCGGTCTCTCTGATTCGTTGCGCTGGTATCACACTCACTCTCCCTCCCGATGTCTATCCTTCCCTCTCTCTGTGCTCCATCTCTCCTACTCCCCTTCTCAATCGTCTCTCAACCAGACTTTTAATACCTCCCTCACCCAGTCCTCCATTCCCTCTCATTCCTAGTATGTGTCTTTCGTCCCATCTCTCTCTCTATCTCTCGTCGAGCTTGGAGAATTACCGATGTGTTTGTGAGAGGAGGCGAGCCGGGAAAGATCTACAGGTGTGTGGAGAAATTGCTGTGTATTTGATGAAAATTATTCACGAGAAACGATATATGACCGCAGAAATGGGCCTAAAGAGTGCTCAGTAGCTCTACCTCGTCCACACCATTCTGAATATCTCTGTACTATAAGCCGCTTCCCGGATGGCGCCATCTATCATCAGAACAGCTAACAAGGTGCCAGCGTCCATATTTCTCAAGATGAATTATACTTTCAAGCCTATCCCCCTTTCCTTCTTCATTGTTACAGGAATAGACCTTTTTGAAGCTGGGTGAAGATTTGGAAACCATTTCCTGTTGTGAGAATCTTATCAAACATTTTATAATTTGTTTTACCATTTTCTGCTGAGAAAAACCAGATGCCATTTTATGCCGGGAACTACCGGGTATAAGCTGAATGGTATCTGATGAAAAAAAAAACCTGATGTTATTTTTATAAACAGACTTTTCAGCAGACCCGAATACAATGTTTTCAGACTTCTTTGAGAGGAGATTAAGTCTGAATAGTCAGGGTTAGTCACAGAACAATTCTAGAGGTGTGAGATTGAAAATGAGTGTCTCAGAAGAGATGAACTAGCACCTGCCTCTCTTACTGCCTCCATATATCTCTGCACCTGCCTTTGCGATTACACCCCAGAGAATGAGGGATGACAGAGGATTTGATAATGTTATTTTACAAACTTTTACTCCGTGATTCAAATGAGGTGTTTTAAGTAAAGCAAGATACTGAACTAACAACTACGATTATGATTTACACGGACGATGAGGGGAGTAAATAATATTTTATCACACGTGAGGCTGGACGATAAGATAAATCGAAAGATGAACGAGATCCTGGATGACCTTTTACATTGAAAGTGGTATAAAACTAGTCGTCGACGTCATTACATTGTCCGTACAAAATGTCGTACAATTGTACAACTTAACACATGCTATACGTTTCCTATATAAACGCCAATACTTAGAGAATACTGGCTTAGGCTTCGAGGACGTTGTTTTGTACGTGGTCCTTGGCCTGATTTTACGGCCTGAGCTCGAAGAGCGAAGGCCGTAAAATCAGGCCAAGGACCAAGTACAAAACAACGTCTATCGAAGCCTAGACTGTATTCTTTTTATTATATACCCTCAAATCGTTAGAATTAGTTAGATATTTACCTAAACGCCATTGCCGAAGTCGTTGGGCACAGCATCGTGTACTGGAATCGTGGTTTTCGCGACAACGTCGCTATCGATATGACTCATAGCTACCGCTCACTCTCCCAGCAGAACTTTCATGGTGCTTGTGCTATCTAATCTCTGCTTCAACCCACCGCTATCACTCTCCTTGACGACGTTGTGACGTCAACGGTTTGTTATGATTTTGCGAGCTCACTGTTGATGTCTGGCGCTATGGCATGCCTATTTTATTTATATTTTTAACCTCATATCTTGATCTTTTATATCTATTACTGTATTAATGTACCACTTTCATGGGTTTTAATGGTGTATATTTACGGTCGATCCTTAAACATTGCCTTACATATTTTTTCGCTGGTTCATATGTGAAATATATGGTCGGGAACAAGCTAAATGCTTCCTGTTTCGTGCACCCGGTGCCCGTACACTGAATTTCGTGCACATACATATGATATCAGAACATTACTTCCATACAGTATAAGGGTCAGTTTCGTGCACGGGTATATAATAAACACTAATACACATTAAGTGGTATGTCTGAGACAAGCAGGCTGAATGTTGCAGTCCCTATCTCTCAGTTCGAATGTAAATTTTTTTTTTAACAATTTGATCATCAACCAATGATGAAAGGTCACTAGCTATCACCTTTAAAGATCCCATTTCGTCAAAAGCATGTACGCCTTCCACATTTTTGTGCTATATTCTAGGACCAAAGCCACTTATGAGATACACGTTTTATCGAAGGTCTATGGATGACATCTAAGACTTTTTATTTCCATAGACCCCCGGGCAAAGATCTCCTTTCAGTTGTGTTACTGTAAGGTGATCATCAGCAAATATTGACATCCTATTGTTGAAGCTGGTAGGTTAGTGGACCAATCTGTGGGAAGGACAATCCCAAACTGGTATCAGTAAAAGCATACATACTTGCTGATCATATTATGGAAGAAGTGTCTAGATGTCGACCGTTGTACTTTATCTATCACTGCACGAAAACCATCATTTTACCTATGAATGCGCGGGACGTATTTGAGTAGGTATTTTTTCGTCTACAAGGTTGTCTTAATCCCCATGTGTATACACCTCATCTGTGGGCGTATATATAAGCGTCCTGTGAACAGGGTTTCACTGAGAGCGGCGGGGGGAGGAGGCGGGTGTGTGGGGGGAGGGCTCCCTACTGAGGACACCTACAGGTACTTCTACCAACACCAAGGGGCGGGAGGGGGTGGGGGTAGAGGGTATTTTCTCTCATAATACCGGGTGTGAAGTACAGCCAAGACGCGTCTGTCGTATATAAGGCCTGGGCGTATATAAATGAAAACAAGTTTATATTCAGCCAATACATGCACCTCCGTGATGGCGTATATATGAATAAAACGGTGGTTTTCGTGCAGTGTATGAAGCGAAGTATAATGAGAGAATCTCAGAGCAGCAGGTGTTTGACTCAGGATCTAATCTACTCTTATCTCCCTGGTACCGAGACTGCTGATTAACTCCTTACCAGACAAACATTGCACTTTATATCCGGCTGCATTTCTAAGCAACTGCCATTTGGCCTGGAATCCGAGCCTGTAGAATGAACACATTGTAAAGTTCTGGTCTATACATCCCTATCGTGGCCATGTAATATTGGTTTCTATGAGATGAAAGTAATTATCTGAATTACCCCTAATTATTGAGGAACAAATTGACTGAATTGGACCAGTCGCCATTTCGGTTAGTAACCTAAACGTAGAAGGATACACCTCATCACACAAAATCAGGCTAAGTTTCTTCTTAGCTTTATGATGTGATAAACTGTTTCCCGCTTCATCACTCTTCAAGCCAAGGCCTGCTGGGGTGGACAGCAATGATCAATCTCTTCACCCTCTTGGTTGCCTTACTTCCACGTTGTGAAGGCCAGATATGCTGACATGCAAGCATAACAAACACTGCGCGAAACATACCACTTTACATATGTATGTGAACGGTGTATATAGGTATGCTTTTGCATATACAAGGGTGACCCATTTTCCGTCTTGTATACGCCTCACCTCTAGGCATATATAAGCGTCCATGTTGGGGTCATATATACGTCATTTATACGCCTGATCTTGTTGTATTTCCGATCTCTGCCACTTGGGGACACCACTATAGTATATCTCATTTGCCATTAGTCATTAAGTCCTTGGTAAATGGAAAATCCAATGTTATATTATCATTTTTTATCATAAAATTGTTCTAAAACCCTATTTATTATCCCTTCATTAAAAATACATACAATAAACCCAGTATTCTTTGTTTTTTAAAGTGTTTTAATAGATTTTACTTTCAAATACCACTCTTCCGTAGTGTTGTGGATGTAAGCCTTTAAGAAGTTGAGACTATAGACACTGAGGGCTACACCGCCGCCCCTCCTGCCGCCGCTCCCACTCCTGCTCCCGCTCCCGCTCCTCCTCCCCCTGCTGCTCCCCCTCCTCCCTCCTGCCTGCACCCTGGGAAACCCTCATCCCCCGCCCCCACCCCCGCCCGTCCTCTTTTATAAGCCTGGTGTGGAAAACAGCCAAGATGGGTCCCTATATGAGAGGAAACAGTCTTGTATACCCCATATGCTGGAGTGAAATATGGGCGTATACATATGAAAACAAGTCAATTTCCAGCCGATACATGATGGCGTTTGTATGAAGTGGTTATAGTTTCGCGCAGTGTAAAGTGACCGGGTTGGGGAGTTAGCTCAATGGTTACACTGCACGAAACTTACCATTTTATTCATATATACGCCATTCGACGTATCGGCTGAATATGTACTTGTTTTCATATATATACGCCTGTAATCTGCACCAGCGTATGAGGCGTATACGAGACTGCTTCCTTATGTAGACGCGCACGACTTGGCTGTATTTCACACCAGGCGTATCCGAGATAAAACATTCCATGCGTGATACATATACGCCGGGCGTATATGTGTACCGATAGAAAATAAAAAAGTTCAGGTTGCAGAGATATCAACTCAATGTTGGTTGAGTGAGGTATTTCAGATATTATTATAATCATGTGCACAATCTCCTATGAAATACTACCCGCCGCCGGGCAAGAAAGGCATGCAGTCAATATTTGGTAGAAGGACCTTGAACGGCCATCACTACGTGCTCAGTAGCTACATTTCCTCATGGTATGAGACAAAGTTGGGATTTCTTTCTGAAGATTGTTTTCCAAGAAGTTGCACTCTGTGATACTAGGCAGGAAGGCGTATAAACTCAATGTCAGATGATATCTCTACTATCAGGACGTTGACAGTAACTGGCGGATATTCTGAAGGTCGCTCACGGAGAAGCATTTACCAGATCGCATTTACCTTTTTCCGAGTTTGATGTAATTGAGGAGACTGACTCGGGTCTCTCTGGTACGCCCCAGCCTCCAGTTTTATCAGGAAGATCGTAATTTTGTAATAGATTGAGAACGGAAAAACGTAGAAGGACCAATTCCATTAGTCGTTGATCCCACGTGTTTTATAGGTAAGGGAGACGAGTCTGAAAGTAGACTTGTTCCCGGTCTTAAATCAATGTCATTTTAGGTTTAGGCTCACTATGATGTCATACAACAGATAAGGTTGGATGTGTTTTAAAAGTTATAACATCAATTTGCAGATTAAAGGTTTAGTAATACTAATTAGGTGTGCTGTGCATGAGTAGCAAAATAGTACAACTCAAGATATAGGTATATAGATATATGTAGAGTGAACTAGATTCATGGTAAAACAGACTATATTAATCAACTCATAACGTCCCTTAAATTAAATTGAAGGCATTGCGCAGCAGTCGCAGGGTGACTGTTTATCTTTAATGTCCATAAAGAAATGATAAGAAATTTTAAAAATCATAAGTCCACTAGAGGGGAAGGGTGGACGCACTGCACGAAAACTACTATTTTACATATCTATACGCCATTGCGATAACGCACATATCGGCTGTATCGTGCCTTGTTTACATTTGTGTACACCTCTTATCCGCGTCTGCATTTTGGGCGTCTACGAGGTAGTTTCCATATGTAGACGCGCGACTTGGCTGTATTTCACGCCTGGCGTATCCAAGATAAAACATGCTCTGTGCGATATATATACGCCAGGCGTATATATGATACCCCAAAAAAATTAAAATTGCGACCCGCGGCCCGCCCCGTGCTGTGGGTGTTGGTAGAGGATGCACCAACACTGACCCGCCACCTGCGACCTCCCAACCCCACCCCTACCGCCCCCCCGACACCCCAACACCCCATCACCCTACACTCACTCTACCCACAGTGAAGCCCTAGTACACGACCCCTGCCTCCCTGCAGTGTGTGTAGACGGATTAGCGGCTGCTCGGCGTGTGTAAGATGATTTCAGTCCTGAGGGCGGGCGGCTGAGCGGGTGGCGGCCTCATTCATACTACTTCTAACAAGGCGGGGGCGGAGTCGGAGTCGGAGTCGGAGTCGGGACTTCAGGCGCACAGAGACACTCGGGGGAGGCGATCATATAGTAAGCCTGACTGTTCACACATTGAAATGGTGTTATTTTAAAAAATCAGAAAAACTGTAAAAAAACAACTTAATGCATGGTTTATTATGTGTAATTAATCAATTTATACTTAATCAGGTTTTATAAAGGTTTCATAAAATAAATTGGTAATATAAGATTGCAATTTTCATATAATACAGACTTGGATGGTTAATGGCAAATGGAATATACTACCACTGATGTCCCCAAGTGGCAGAGGTCGGAATTATTGGATACTGGTGTAAATAAACAGAATCAGGCGTATATATAACATATATAAGACCGCACCATGGACACATATATACGCCACTAGATAAGGCGTCTACGAGACGGATAACAGGTAGAACTTCTAGACGCAAAATCCTACTGTCCTAGACGCGTTTTGTATACATATGTAAAAGAGTGGTCTTCGTGCAGTGACGGTAGGTGTCCGGTGCGCACGGCAGGGCCGATGATATGCAAGGTCGACTCATTGGAGGCCCAGTCTCCCAGGAGTCATATTAGCATCTCTGATACACCTATTCTCCATTTCACTGCACAAAACTAACCACTTTATATATGTATAAACCCGGCGTATATAGGTATGCTTTTGCGTATACAAGGTCGTCCTATTCCATGTGTATACGCCTCATCAGTAAGCGCCTGATTTATATATATGCCTGACTTATATATACTGCTGATTATGTTGTATTTACACCACTATCTAATAGTTCCGATCTATGCCACTTGGGGAGACTACTGGTAGTATATTTCATTTGCCATTAACCATCCAAGTCTGTATTATATGAAAAACGCCTGGTGTGAAATACAGCCAAGACGTGTCAGTATACAAGAGGAAACAGTCTTTTATCCTACCCCTAATATAAAATCCCATAGGCTTAACATTGGGTTTCCGTATGCCACGCTGACTGGCATACGGAGTTTTATATGCCACTAGTGGCATACAGCATTGTTATCACGTAATATTCCAAAATCGAGGAGATAGGGTAGGATAAAATCAAAACCTGATTCGTTTTAATCTTGGTCACCGCATTCCACTCCTGAAGTTTTGTCTCCGGACTTCATTCGGCTTCGCCTCATGTAGTCACTTTGCCAAACTCCAGTCGTGGAATACGGTGGCCAAGATTAAACCTTATCCAGTTTTACGATAGTATACGCCTTATGCGCTGGTGCGGATTAGAGGTGTATACAAGTGAAAACAAGTCGATTTACAGCCGATACGTGCACTTCCGCGATTGCGTATATATAGGAATAAACTGGTGGTTTTCGGCAGTGTTTGAAGCTGGTGTTAAGATAATTAATGAGGAGTTTGACAAGTCTGGGCAGTGTTTCCACTTGAGCTGGAACCCTTGTCTCCCATGTACCCCTTCAGGACCTGTCAGGCAGGCATCAATGCTTAATGGCGTGTAAACACGCCTCTTTAATAACCACTGGTACATTACTTGTATGTTGGTTGCTCCCTAGACTGGCCTCAGTCCCTGTGTCCTACCCCTCCACCCCTTCTGAGTGACACAGGGACTGGTCTCATCCGTAATCGGCCGTGTAGACTAATGAATTGTATTCCGATTTTCTTAAATCATTTAATGAATGTTCATAATCAAAGACTTGAGCAAGTCTAGTTGCTCCCCACTCTGCCTACATGATAGGCACAGTCTCCTCATGGTCCAGCACCATAGTCCCATCCTCTGCCTCTGTGAATTTCATAGTGTTAGTGTTTTGCGAATGCAGAGCTTAACATGTTCACGTTCATGTTAGCTCTGCCCAGTCAATCCTTGCCCACGTCTTTCAAGTCTGCTAGCACCTTTTCCAAACTTTTGCATTGAATAGAGCCGCATCATTGTCATCTATGGACCCAGACGGTCTATTAAATGCAAATGGATTATCAAACGCGAGGATTACTAAAAGCGAATAGCCTGTCCTTGTCCACTCTATCGTCCCTCGCTCAAATGGTCGCCGATGTTATCGTCCTCTACGAGCATGTGTTATTAAATGTGGCCCTGGTGAGAGAGGTTAATGATAGAGCGTGCAGTCTGATCGTCTTCATCTCTTCTGAGTGCCTCATATCTGCAGTAATCCGCCAAGAGGTGGGATATAGACACCGGCCTGATCCCACATGTCTAGAAGTCATCACTTAGCATTAACAGTTCGCTGACGTGATGCCGCCTGCCTATAAGCCAGCACTCAGCCTTAACTTCACTGATACATTCATCTCACGGTATCTCAATCTCCCATATCCCAGAAAGCTGCACCTCCATATTCTAGTAGTTGATAAACGCTTCTCATTCTTTTGGTTTTCTATCCCTCTTTGTACCTCCGCCGGTATTTCCTATACTTACTAACCCATGCTAAGTAAGTGGTATTCATAGATTATTCGGAGTCTGCGAGAGCCATATTACACACAGTGTGTACATGTTACTGCACGCTTTGATGTAGACACCGGAAGTACGTCAGTGTTTGTGCTTGGAGAAGGTAAATGTGATGTACCTACCATGTCGCAAAATCACGATGGTGCACTGTTCATGTCGTATCTGCAGAGGAGGTATACAGCGCAGCGCCCCCTATACCAACCTGACCCATACATGCGATTGCGGCTGCCTCACGACGCCACTTTCAAACATGACAGCGAGGAGAAAGCAGCTCCCCAGTCTGACCCAGACCAAACACATTTCAGGTGATAATTACGTTAATAATGATTGTACGAACACAAAATAAAAACCTGTAGAGAGGTTTCGAGCCCCCTAATATGGATAAGATTTTGTTCTTTAGGGGGGTAAGAAATATTTATAATCCTAATAATTAGGAATTATATTTTAAATATATAGACTGCATTCCAAGACCCAAACCAACATATAGCCGGAGGTGCTATGGAGTTCTTTGGTGGTTTTAGATTAATCAAATAGCACTCTATCAATACATCAGGAGATCTTTGATAGAACATCAATCGTTTATGCACAGTAGCTGTTTAAAGTTAGGACAATTTGCCATGTTTTTAGTAAAATAGCCTGACCCAACTGTCAACTCAAACCAAGATCGATTCCATAATTCATAGACAGTGACATTCCTGAAAGAGGCAATGGTACTACAAAACAAAAGGTTGGAAAGATGCTGGTAGCTAAATCCCATCTATAACTTCTATAGAAACGGCTATAGAAGTGATTCTGTGTTCTTAAGGAAGCAGCGAGTCGTCGTGTTCCGAGCGTATTGTTTTGGTTCTCTATTATCGCTTAACACTGTAGAGGGCGCTACGCTGTGCACCTCCTCTGTCGTATCTGTAAAATGCAAGCAACCCCGCTTGTTGTACATAATAGAGATATTACACAATCTTAATTCTACCATGTCTCAAACTATTTCTCAACGTATTTTTGTAGCAGTGGTAACTTTTGTCAGTGTATACACGAATAACCTTAGTAGAAACTTTGATTTCGTTTCCTGATATCTAGTTATTCCGGAATTCAAAGAAAGGTTTATGTAAAAAAGTGAAAGAGTATCATGATCTTAGGACGAGTATACAAGTATGAGTCAGTGAGGGCGCGGCGGCAGTGCCGGGCAACACGGGCGGTGCCACCTCTTGGCGCTACCACAAACTAACATCTATGACGTGTGCCTCTGACATCACGCCGCCATGCGCGCCACTAGACTTGAAAAGAACTTTGACCCGGCCACCCACACCAAACTTTTCAATGACTGTTGTTCCTCCAGCATAATATCTGGACACGTTTTACCTCCTTGTATTTAGGTATAAAGTATACCCTGTTATACTACGTGTTTTAGTATACCCCATTATACTACATCTCAAGTTTCACAGTGAATAAATTTGTAAACTGCCGTCGCGCCTCTCGTCTTATTCATACTGACACCTGTAGGTAAGGAGATGGCTGGACACTGGGGGTGGTGATAGTGGTGGTTGTGGGTTTTGTGTATGCATTTTACTATATACTGTAAATACACACCGTTTTGGCATATGACGTAATAATGCTGTGCGGACCAGTGGTCCGTACACTAAAATACGGACCACCTAGCCATACACATTTATTAAAATTTTGGTTGTTAAGAAAAATGAAATTGATTTTTTTTTAAATTTTGGGTATATTGTAAATATATAACGTCCAACCATGCTTGTACAAGTCACAGAACTCGATGCTAATTTACCGTTTGTACGGAACTCAGCATAAATGCCTTGGTCCGTATAAACGGTAAATTAGTATCTCGTTCTGTGACTTGTACAGCATGGTCAGGACGTTCTATATAAGTATTTATTATACACCACTGTTGAACTGTTGATCAATCTGATAATTACTTACCTATACATATAGCCTAGTCTTACTGTAGAATCATTTAAGTCTAAGTAGAAAATGCCCACTTTGAAGTGCAAAATTCCCTCTTTGTAGTGCAAAATACCCTCCTTGAAGCACACACGTACTGATTGGTCGAGTGTGAACGTCAATTACCAGAATCTGACATGCCAACTGTGATGTCACTTAAATGTGTATTTACAAAAAGGACAGACAAGTTCGTAAATGGAAAGGAGATTGATAAATAAAATTCACAGACCTGTAATGACCTGATACTTTTTACATAAGATAATATAAAGAAATAATGGCCTGGCCTGCCTCCCGCGCTAAAGATGCACATCAATGCAACCCAAAGATTCCTATAATGATGCCACCTAGCGAGAATACTGTGTGCCAATGGATTCTCAAGGCTCTAAGTCTAGCTTGTTAAGAATTCTTCTCCCATAGAGCGTAGTGAGAACCTTGTATAGAATACCACTTAGAGAGTGTGAGATATTATGCGGGGTGCACCTTGCCAATGCTAGGTGACTCATCTCTATAGCCGGCCGTCGGGAGATGGATGAACCAGCTCTGCCTACCCAAATGGAAGTTCGAACAGTGATCAAGGGTACACTTACATGGATTTACAATATTTCATTGTATATTATAAAAGGAAAACAGACTTAGTGTTTGTATCTGTTTATCAAAACTCACCAACACCCTTGTAAATACGCCTGCATTTAGCGACATAGGGGCAAGTATTTGGCAGGTCTGTGAGTTCGTATTGGTTAACAGATACAGCGCCTAGTCTGTTTTCCTGATGTATGCATGATCATGGAGGTGGGTGGCAGAGATATAGAGACAGTGGTTCGTTTTCACGGAATCAGTAATAAGACGAATTGTCTAAGCTCAGCAGTATATTCAACAGGATGGAAATATGGTCAACTTTAGTCGAATCTTTTGTTGTGTAATGTAAAGGCTGTCTTTACTTAGATAGGTCTTTTCTTATATTATTTCCTTGATGAACTGTTAAACAATTCTTGTTTTCTTCACCTTTCAACTTTCAACAACTGCCATTGACTGAAGTTCATGAATGTGAGATGTGGTTCATAACTGCAGTACTTCTATTCACAGAGTAGGCCATATTTAATTATCTCAGAGTATTACATAACCTGTGCCACGAACTATACAGCATATAGCCTATGGTCCATGGGCGCTGCCATGACGCCCCCTGAGTAGGTGTTCTTCACTAAAGGAGGTGAAGAAGTAGGTGTTCTTCACTAAAGGAGGTGGAAAAGAAGTGAGTGATAATTGGGAAATGTCACAACTTTAGCCTTGCTCACATATTTATATAAAGTGTTCCATATGGAAAATATCATGTCTTGGGTTTAGTTATTATGTCATCCTACTCTGGGATGGGTGTAGAGAGTCAAGGGAACCATGGTAAAATATTGAAAGGCAGTTGAATTTTGTAAGAACAAAGAGCCAGAATACAGGTTTGTCCCCCGACCACCTAGTGACTGCTTCCTGAACTAACAATGGCTTGTCCCCTATAAATAGTACTGCCTTTCTCTCCACATGAGGTGTGAAGACAATGGGGAAATGGCTTTTTTAACCATTCCAGGTACTCGATGGGTATTTTCAACATAAAATAACACAGACCAGACTCCATTCAGCCACCCTAATTCAATCTCCCTATACTACTTACTGCACGTGCGAATTGACGCGTCTGTGCCTCAAGGTACACCAGTAAGGGATGACAAAGTCAGAGGTGTTTTAAACAATAACTGGGCAGTGTAAAGTCATCTATACGGATATATAAATTTGATCTTGCTATTACTGGTAGATATTGCTCCTTTTGTAGAGAGGACATACGTCTTTTTCATTCTGGAACACCCACAGGCGACTCTTAGTGAGTGGTCTTGTAAAAGCTAGTCACCTTTCCCTCTGCGTGGGCTTCGCTCTGGGCCTGGGTACAGTTAGTTGAGCTGAATTGAGTTTGGATACGCTGACACCGGATCGAGGCTATCTCTCCTACGGTTACAAATCGAAAACGAGGCAGAAGTAGGTCCCTTTTAGATTGAATAGAAATCCGGTGTTGCTGTAAAATAGCCTTCTGAACTCTTCAAGGTTGATCTTTATTGTTGAATTGCTTCCAATTTATCAGATATGTATCTATTATCATAAATTGTATATAGTATTGGATTCCGTTTGAATATCCCTTACGTTGTGGTCCAGTGGCATGTAATTAAAGGGCGAAATATTTTATAAGAATTAAAAACCTTCACACATAGAATATAGCTCTAGAAAAGAGAAAAGAAATGCACAGTATGATAATCATGTGAACAATCCGAATCATCAGGTTTACGTATGAACAGGAAAATGAGATATTTTTGGCAGTTGGTCATATTAATAATGCCCCAGTCACACTGGCGTAAAATTTGGCGTTTCTTCTACGTATTTGAATTGTTGGGGACCGCGTATTAGCTACGGATTTGGAACGTATCTCTTTGCGTTTCTTTAACGTTTTAGTACGCTTCTCAACATTCATCAACGTTCATCAACGCTTAGCTACGCTTCTGTACGCATTGTGGCGTTTTTCGGCGCATTCCGACTTTCATGCCCCAGTCACACTGGCGTAAAAAACGGCGTTTTTCCGTGTACGCACGTCTACGTTCTTCTACGCATTTTGAAATGTACAAATGCGTGGCGATGCGCGGGAAAACGCGGAGATGCGTAAATGAAAGTTGGAATGCGCCGAAAAACGCCACAATACGTACAAAAGCATAAAGAAGCGTTGATGAACGTTGAGAAGCGTTCTAAAACGTTAAAGCAAAGCAAACAATACGTTCTAAATCCGTTCCAAATCCGTAGCTAATACGTGGTCACCATCAATTCAAATACGTAGAAGAAACACCAGATTTTACGCCAGTGTGACTAGGGCATAATTTACGCATTTCCGCGTATTGCGGCGTTTTGCGGCGTATTTTGAGATTCCAAAATGCGTAGAAGAACGTAGACGTGCGTACACGGAAAAACGCCGTTTTTTACGCCAGTGTGACTGGGGCATAAGGATGTTGAGTAGACCAGTTATCATATTGTATTCATGATTATATTCCTCCACCCATTTGCTTTCATTTATTGGGTACTTCGTATTATTGTATACCTATGGCCGAACGTTTTATAGGTACATTCTGCTGATGTTATTATCATGTGTTCCGCATCGAGGTGGTACTTGCTTCATCAAGGTTGGTTGTCTCGTTAGTAAGGGTGTACACGAGATGAAATGTAATCAGAGATCAGCTAACATACATGTCACTAGGGTGATGGACACATTATCACAAGCTACTGTACAAGGATGCAACATGTTTTCATCGGCCATCAGAGGTGCAAACATCAATGATTTAAGGTATATCTGGAAACAGGGGGTGTGCTTTTTCTACACCAATGGGAGTTAAAGGTCCGAGGGGATGTCGTAGGTGGTTAGACCAGCTGAAATATGATACTGAAGTGAAATCTTTTTTCCCCTTTTGTATACTCTGGATTCATAGGAAGAGTGGAAGATTACTGTTAACAGTCTTGCCTCCATCCTCACACGGTTCGTCTATTTCGTAATATTATTAGAGCTTTATTGAAATAGTAAGATTTTTATTTGCAGACTTTTGGTATAGTGGTAACTTTATCGGTAAAAACCTTTAGCCGCTACTATTACTAATTCCTAATAACAGATACAAGCTTATTTATCAATTCAAACTAGCGGAAATGTGTTTATTATGACTGAAATACAAAACTTGAGGTGGTAGATGGAAAATTATTGAGATATTTAATAAGAATTATTCATACTTATAAATGATGAAATTAGTTATCAAAATACCACTATAGGTCGCCACTTTTAGTCATTAAAAACCCTTGCTCAAGATCATTCAATTACCTACCTGCAAGTAACTCCACCCTCCAAGCTGATTTCCTTACTGACCTTACCCACTGAAAGTAGGCTAATGGTCCTAAGGTAGGAGAGTGACTTATGGTCGGAGTGATTAGCAGAAAGGTGGTAACCACTTGATATCTCCTTTAAGGTCCGAGGAGAGCTCGTACGAGAGTTTTGGTTTAGTTATTCAATGTATGGTGGGGAAGGACAGTTGTAGCCGACGATCCACGAGGTATCGTCTATTTGGGTTTTATAATTTATCGTGGGTGTAACACATCAATCATAGTCTTCTTTAACCCTCCTAGTGGGCGACACCCTCTGGGGTGTCGTGGGTGAATCAAATTAAGAAGAACAGCATTATGTATCAATTTAAACGAGTGATAATATGTTTGTCATGGACTCGAATACAAACTGATAGTGTTAGAGGGAAGATGATCAGGAAAATGTCTTTTTTTTTAGGGTGTTTAAAATTCTTAATCATGATCCACATCATTGATAGGCTTGTCCTACCTCCATTATCGGTCTTATTGGAAGACAACCCCGGGGGTATCGTACCATACTTGGATCACTCACTGATTTACTTCCCTCGGCACATCGCAAATTCGCAAATTCGCCTTATTTCTCACAAAATAACATAACCCTAGGTAGAACTCCATAAAAGATCTAACCAGGGAAGACTCCATGAATAATTCGTGAGGCGTTTGGAGGGTGATATTCGACACATGATGAAAGTTTCCAATTCCGATCCATTTCAATCCCGTGATTTCAATTCAGAGAATAGCAGTCCGAGGTGTCCCAGGGGTCAGATCAAGTAGGCTCTCGGGAGAGGATTCAGACTTTTCGCTTTGAGCAATAAACGAAGTTGAGGCACGCCCATGGACCAGATGGCCTTCTCTGTTAGGGAGATAAGCGCGATGAGATACACTCCCCGTCACCACACACACTGACAGGAGCATGACTGCCGCGCCGACCTTTGTCAGCAGATGTACAGCACACTCACAATGAGATCGGGAAAATATTATAGATCTGCATATATAGAATACTATATAGAATGGTGCACCCCTCTCATACGATTTCACACTCTTTAAGTCGTATTCTGTATAAGGTTCTCACTGCGCTCTATTGGAGAAGAATTTTTAACGAACTAGGCTTAAAGCCTTGAGAATCCACTGGCACACAGTATTCCCGCTAGGTGGCATCATAGAGATTATAGGAATCTTTGGGTTGCATTGATGTACGTCTTTAGCATGGGAGGCAGGCCAGTGGATTCTCAGGCTCTAAGCCTAGTTCGTTGAGAATTCTTCTCCCATAGAGCATGGTGAGATTACAGAATACGACTTAGAGAGTGTGAGAGGGGTGCACCGATAGTATACTGGCTTCAGTCCTTGTATCATCTTAGTGGCCATCCTTAAAGTACGTACGCACTGAGGGGAGGGGGTGGGTTCCAAAATTTTGGAAATTTTGCACATGCTCCCTCTTTGTTCTATTGCGTACAAGATCGGGAGGGGGGGTGTAGGGTAAATTCTGCGTACGTATTTTATGGATGGCTCCTAATCGATTTATAGGGAACCGGGTTGAAGGATGTTTCCATTTACTTGAGGAAATTATGACTGGTGATGAATCTGGGAATTATTAAGTGTTAGCTAATCTTATTCTTGTCGATTTTATACTTATTGTTGATGTAAGGGCTTATCGATGTCGAAAATATAAGATAATGATTCCAATAAACACTATTAGTACCTTCACTGCCCAAAGTGGAAGCATAGATTATTTTTTCTCGGATCATGTCGCTATAAATTTATGCAATGCGCAGAAACGGGAGGGTGAAATATGAAAGAGGTCAGAGACATTTTAAAGATATAAACAAGCTTACAGATGAGGTACTTGTGTGACCATCTCCCTAGGGAGGGAGAGGGGGCCTCACTATGGAGCTCTGTGTCCTGCAAATCGTGTTTGGACCTGAATATATAGTGATAACCGAAAGCCAACAGCACGAGTATAACTGTCTTATTTGCAAATTATGTTAATACAAAAGCGTACCCGGTACGCCTGCACTTAGTGACACCAACAACTGGTAAGTGGTCCTACAAGGTAACTGGAGAACCCCAGGCCTGTGGCTGACAATTGCCTTCTCTATTGGACCAACAAACAATCTACCATATCACATTGTTATTGTATATCTCTTAGGAAATGAAACCAATAAATGAACCCCTCAAGACAATCATCGTCGGACCTTCCCAGACATTCCCTGCATTAACCTTTCTTTACCAGATGAGGCTACTTTCCTATAATTCAGAAGGGACAAAAATATAATATAGGCACACATAGACGTAGGGTAGCTACATTGTAATATAGGCAAGCATAGAAATAGTGTTAATACATTGTAATATTGGGATGCATAGAGAAATAGGGTAGATGTATTATGATATGGGGATGCATAGAAGTGGAGTAGATGCATTGTAATATGGGCATGAATAGAACTAGGGTAAATACATGATAATACGCATAAAGAAGTAGGGTAGATACATTGTAATATGGCATGCATATACATGTAGGGCCGTTTCATTGTGATATGGGTGTGCAAAGAAGTAGGGTAAATACATTGCAGTATGTGCACACACTGAAGTAGTAGAGATAAACGGAAGTACAGATGCACACGGAAGTAGCGTAGATAAACTGTAGTTCAGATGCACAGAGAAGTAATGGAGATGAACTGTACTATAAAGATGCACACCGAAGCAGCATAGATACACTGTACTAACAGGATATCGGCCTGATGTATACCTAGCGATTCTGAAAACCTGAGACATCCCACTTGAAAACTGTTGAAATTAGATCAAATTAACAACAAAATCTTTGAACTGCCAGAATTTGGTGACCTTTGACGTTTGACCCCTCCTAGCAACTTACTACTACCACAACTTTACTTGAATAACGGCCACGCGTAAAAGCCCAGAGTCTTTAAAACCCAAAGGTAGTGAGACATTTTTGTGTGTGAGGGGTGTCATGGATTTTTGAAAATGTCCACATCGGCTCCCCTACTAGGAGCATAGAAAAACTGCAGTACGGACGCACACAAGAGTAGGATAGATACAGGTGTGCATAGCAATATCGGGGATACATACACAATATTGACTGGTTTCAGATACAAGCGGCCGTATGCTCCGAGAGGTTGACGCGTAGTAATATCCGAGCGTATACGAGGATATTGCGCATAGTCAACTCCGAGGAGCATACAACCGCTTTTATCTGAAACCAGTCTATATTTAATCATTATCCACCTTTTCTGGACAAGTGGCATGTCGATGTCAGTTCGTTTTAGTTATGCACTATTTTTCCATACGCACTATTTTTCCGTATGCGCCACCCGGAGCATACAACATATCCGTATGCACCGGGTATGTCCATGCACACTCCCTATGTGTTTTCTATAGACACTTTGTATTAGGTGGATAATAAAATGTAGTATGTGCGCAAATAAAAGTAGTGTCGATATATTGTAGTATGGGAGAACATCGAAGTAGCGTTAATATATTGCAGTATGGGTGCGCATAAGAAGCATAGATACATTGTAGTACTGGAGGCATAGCAGCCTCCACACTGAGACGTTGCACTACCGTCACACTGTAAGTATAAGTTACCCTCCTGTTTTAAACTGGTGTCCTGGGACATTGTGCTGAGAGGAGAGATCCCTAATGTGATTTTACTGTTAAGGTGATATAACTCTACCCTAGGGCAGGCTCTTGGAGATATGAATGCTCCATAACAATAAGGCGGCGCTGAAGTGTAGCCCGGGTAAAAGGAATATTGAGTTTCCTTATATTGGATTTTTTCCCACTCGCATCCCTTATCATTTCCCTGGTGGTTACACCAGCTGAAATATGATACTGAGATGAAATCTTCTCTTTTTTCCGTTTGCATTCTCTGGATTCCTAGGAAGAATGGAATATTACTGCCAACAGTCTTGCTGCCACCCTCACGTGGTTCGTCTATTTCGTGATGTTAATAGAGCTTTTTGAAAACTTTTTTGGCTTCGACAAGGCCACGACAGGCTGCGACTGGAAGCTTGTCGGGGGCCTGTCGGGGGCCTTTCGACAAGGCTACGACAATATCGAACTGGACCTTTGTCGTGGAGTGTTGTGGTTTCCTCGATATCACTGTCGTAGTGTGTCGGTACCATGGACGCCTTTTTTTTACGGCATCCACCGAAGTCTACGACACGCCCCGACACCACTGTCCCGACACTGCTCTTCTCACGACAAGGCTGCGACAAGGCTGCGATTGGAACTTTCATGCCGGCACTTGTCCTAGCCTTGTCGTGGTTAGTGTATGCCCCCCTTTATATTTTAGGTCAACTCTCCACTGTAGAACCGTCCCAAGGCGCTATAAATATCATGTAAGGAGGTCAGGGTGAAGGTCATGGTTTGCTCCGAATGCAGTCATTGGCTACTGGGACTACCCTATTCCTTATATGGTAGTTAATACAGGGGGACAATTCCATGCAGAAGCTGCTCTGTCTCCTAGGAGAGGCTCGAAGCGAAGCTAGTTCCTGCCAAATTGTAGTGGATGCGGCCTCATATACAAGGTGTGTTGTGTAATCTAGGCCTAACCTGTAACACTTTTGTGTACGGGTTTAACTGAACTACCCATCAACAGGTGTGGAACTGCCACATCCTCAAGTAAAGAAGAGAACAGACCACTACCTGACATCCGCACCCTCTGCAATACAATGTGAATGAAAGGAATATGTTTTCAGTGCTTTTAGACAGTTTTATTCATAAACATGCATATGGGAACATGGAAAGTATGAGAAAAGGGTTGCTTGCTGTCGGCTTATTTTTGAGGCCTCGCGTGGGAGGGCTCAGTTAGTTTGTGTGTGCGAGGGGGTCGGTTAGTAAAGGTGAAGGATGGACAGTATCAGCAAACCTGCCCGTCAGGGTACGCCTTGCCGTGACAGACTGATAACCAGCCTTATCACCCCTCGGTACCAGACTGGGACCGCCCGCCGCCCGCCGCCCGCCGCCCGCCGCCCGCCGCCCGCCGCCCGCCGCCCGCCGCCCGCCGCCCGCCGCTCCCCAGCCTCCTGCACACTATTTGTTCAGAGTGTCTCTTGGCTATCCTGTATTGCTAAAGCCCATAAGACAGCGACATCTCCCTCCGATTCTCACCAATCCGATCGAAGATATTAATCGGGAACATAGATGTCGCTGTCTTAAACCCTCAAATATTCTTCCCGATCATACCTCCTCCCTTTATAGCCTCGTTAAAATTCCAATTGAGATCAATTAGAGTAGCCGGGAGCCATGTATACATGTATCACATATGAATAGAACGCTCTGTTGAAAATATCTTTTAATTTGGAATTGATTTAGTGCATGAAAAACTAGTTTGACATCGGCTACGATAGCGAAAACGTGGTCGTCCACAAGGAGACTTGAACGATAAATAAACGAGAATTTACAAATGGACGATTTCTTATTCAACACCATTCACGATTGTTCATTTTATCCTTTCGTCCAATGCTCATCCACCTCCACGATAGTTTTTTATACTACAGTTTGCCACCGACGAGACTTGTAAGATACTTTGTTTATCATTAATTTTACTCAACGGGGCCCTGGTCTTGCGTGGCCCCAGGCCGGGTGATAGGCCTTAATAGACTGTAATGCAAAGTTTGATAACGTCTGTTCTATTCATGATATCAGGAAACAGATTTCAGATCTATAATCGCCTCGATCCTCTCTATGATTGAGCGTATAATACTTGTATATCTAACAGACAGATACACATAAATGCTAATGAAGCAGCCTTCAGAGAATCAGGAACAATTGGTGAAATATGTACAACGACAGGATTAAGGTTGGGCAAGGCCGGTCATTACCCCCATGCTAGTAATGCCCGACCCAATTGTAATCGGGTCTGTGAAAGGAGTACAACGACACGATTCTGACTGACCCAATAGATCCGTTGGGTACAGGTGTAATCGGGAACAATTGGTGTGTCGCTATCTTATAGGCTTAAGATTAATTAACAATTGCTCAAAGTTATCAGCTTATCTGAGATATTTAGCACTGCTCATATCTTCTGAGAACTATTCAACCCAGCTCATAGCATCTCTGAACTATTCAGCCCAGCTCACAGAATCTCTGAATTATTCCCCACAGATCGCAGGATCTCTGCTTTATTCAGCATAGCTCACAGCATATCCGAGCTATTCTATACATCTCACAGGATCTCTGAGTTATCTAGCACACCTCCAGCATCTCAGTTATTCAGAATATCTCTGATTCTCTCCAAGAAGACATTCAGTCTGGTGTCCACTGCTTCTGACAAGCTCCGACAACGCTTACGACACACATTGACACGGAAAATCCACATCGTAGCCTGCTGTGATAAATCCATCCCATCCAACACAATGTTCGATTCTGTATCGGAAGTATGTTGCAAGGCTTGTTGGGGCGTGTCCGAAGCAAAATCGTAACTAGTGTGTGCATTTTTTAAGAATTAGTCACAGCAATATATATATATATATATATAACTGATATATATATATATGTATATATATATATATCAGTTATAAAGGATCATTCATTTGTAAACATATAAAAAGAGAGTTCGGCATCTCCACCATAGAGGCCCTTATCATCGCTGGAACTTACACACCAGAGGTCGCAAAGGGCAACATATGAACCCAATATCAACCTGCGTATCCGTTTGATAGTTGACGTATAGTAATATCTGAGCGAGAGCGAGGATATTGCATAGAGTCAACTACATGGAGGATACGCACAGTATCATAAGAAACAGGTTGCTTCGCAATACTTTGTATGCTAGGTGGTATTTCAGGGATTGTTCTTGTATCCTTCTAGATGGATATAACAATATTGTGTGCACAATGCCGACATTGTATCGAGTAAATAATAAAGCGTAACTTAGAACTGGCTTTTCTTCTGGTATTCGATGTACTTTTTAGTTATCAAATTCTGCAAAAAGATATTCAGATATTCAGATAAATGATGCCTTTATTCTCTTTTACATGTTGTTTTAGATTGTCTGACTATTAAGCGTCATTTATCTATCGGTGGAATAATGTCCATGATTTTAATTCGCCATCCGCTGTTTATAATCTTCTACAAATACTTCAAGAACATGCAATTTTATAAAGATTTCAGTAAATAAATGATACTCAACAACAGCCACTTTTCTTTTTATTGGTGTGCCCTTCGCTTGTGGTGCTCGGCATGCCCCCACCCCCTTCTCTATAATTACAGGTTCCGGGTTTTTGTCTGGGATCGAGACACAGTAATTAAGACCTCACACAGCTTCCCGCGCCGACGACAGCGCCACGGCCGGCGGCGCCAAAAACCAGAGACGCTGTCAGTGACTGGAGTGACACCTGGTGCGGGAATCAAGGCTTGGCAAATATTAGAGACTGGTTTATAGGGTAAAAATCAGAATGAGCAGGCAGAGACGAGGAGGGACCCCGTCAAATGTGCGTCGACGGTTTAGAAACACGAGGAAAATTCGAGCGAATTAAGGCAACGGAGACAGTTGTCATTGAAAATTGCAGATAATTGAAAACTTAAACCTTTCAGTCTTGACAATTTCTGGAGGCACTACGGCCAGAGTTCCTGGAGGTGTTATCAAAACTAAGAACGCTAAAAGAATCGATATTATTGTGGTCTTATCTAAAACAATCCGTCTTTATCGAGGACGGTCTTACAAGATCAGGAAAATTACTTTGTTTTGAGTTTTTTTTAAAAGATCACAAGTTTGACCCTTCTTTATGTCTGTTGCTATCAATGCTTCATAACAAACCGTCTTCAATTTTTTTCAGTTAATATCGCTCTTGGGTTTGAAAACACCTCCCTGAAGATACATCCGGGGATTCCTCTGGTGTGTCCTGAAGATGCCCCCAGGCACGTTTTGGGTGTTTTAAAAAAGATGTTGAGGAGGAATAATCTACATAGTTTCACTATGTCCTAAGGAATCCCTGGGTATACCAGGGTGATATTTTCCCAGTGTATACGACACTGTGCAGTCGCATGGTTCTAGGGCAGGCCTGTAGCAAGTTGCTTCAATTTGTGCTCAGGACTTGTGCAGGACGCAAATGCAACAGTGAAGGGCTGATTAAGTTAATCAAATATAACCACAGGTACCTTTATCTTAAAATGTTAGATGACCATGAGAATGCCAGTCATTGTAAATTGTATTATTATATACCTGTGCATGTTGAAATAAAATAACTCAGGTAGTTTTGAGTATCAATTACAGAGGGCACTGTAGCTCCTCCCATACTCAACTCTCATACACCAGGGCCCCCTTGCTCCTAGTTTACGGATCGCAGAATAGAGATCCGAGGGCCTAAACGTTGCTCCTGAAATTTTGCGGATCGCTTCGTAATCGCATAGGCGCATGGCCACGTAAAATACTGCTTTTAGCAATACTTTTTACGTGAAACTTCACAGCACTGCGGATCGTATCGCTGTGGGTCAAATACAGCCTTATCTAGTATTTCAAATAACGATCCCTGGTTTTCCACCACCAACCCCCGCCACTTGTTCTTCTACTTATAGGAAATAGCGATCCACCAGCAGGTGTCAGATCAGTTTTTTCTGTGATGCCATCTATATTTAATTAATGAACTAATGAATTTCCCCCTGTCTCATTATATATGTGCCCCTGAATTGTTGTATTGCTATCACATCGTAAAAAATCGCGATACTGCGGCAATATAGGGATATGATCTGATATTACGGGTGCAACACTTTTTCAGTCGGATTGTTAACCCTTTCCATGCAGCACCCAGTTCCCCTGCTCAGCATTACACGGCAGGCATTGCCTGCCCAAACGACCCTGCTACGACAGGCACCTTTTTTCTTTTTGAAATATCAATGTCATGTGATGTGTCATGTGATTTAAGTAATTTATCTTGGTGACCGATCATATTTTGTTTTACAAAATCAAAGGTCAATATGGCTCTTATACATTGTCAAAATTTGTTTTCAATCAAACAATTATCTTTTTATTTATTAAATTTTGCATATAAGTATCAATGATGACTCTAAGATGCCTGGAAGCAACCTCCTGCCGCAGCCAGATGAATGCCTGGAGGCATCTTCCTGCTGTTAAAGGGTTAAAGTAATCGTAAAAATAAAATCGCGATCCGATTATAGCTAGAGATACCACAAAACGTGGAGCAACGGGGCTAAGGGGGCGCTGCAAGTATTTGGGCAAGTGTATCGCCGGTGCACTGCGAGGCAGTTACCCCTCAGCAGCAACAGAAGTAGCATGCCACAAGCTACACCTCACTGGAGGGTAATTTTCTTCTTTTTTCACATACGGATCAGTTGCTAAACTTGATTGGCTATACTGGTGGTTTGAATGTTGCGATTGCTGAGGAAGAGAAAAGGTGGAAAAACTGCAAAGTTTGCAGAACTCGCCACGTACCACCCTTCGGGAAGTATTGCAAAAGTGCGCAATACTCCGGTGACTCGGACGGGGAGCAGGACTCGGGAGACAAAGACCCGTAGACCCGTGACAACCCTTCAACCGACCCCAAAGCCGACACTTCCAGTTCAAGTTGCTTGCTTACAGGCTTGTTGCAACCAGAAGTTGTCGAAAAATTGTCTATAAAATCAAGAGGCCCCGTACAGACCACTATATAGATTTCCCCCCTTTATCGAGGCTCGCTGTTATGGGATAGACTGCCCGCGGATATCCAGCACAAGAAGCTTTAAAAAAAAAGGCTAAAAAGAGTAGACCTTAAAGAACTATGGGTGGGTTTACTTAAGAAATTGTATACCAAACTGTATGTAAATGGTGCTATTGTAGAGTCTTTGTCTGTTCCTAACCCCTTTCTTCACAGTATTAACGTGTATACTCATGAGTTGTGATGTGGTTTAGCTTGAATCGCCAACATCCACCTACAAATCTATTGCCACCCGAAATGTACCAATACGTCACTGTATTGTGTTGTAACCTGTATGTACTTGTCTTATGCTCTTTTGTTGTACTAGGTCCCTGTTACAAATTGCTGCCGCGAAATAATATCCTTGCACTAGACATGCCTATTGTTAAGATATATGATGGTAATACAAATGACACGAAGATGCTATGTATAATAGTATAAATAATAGAGTAATGTTCATCCACTTCTGGACTCTATGGCGTTTTTGTTGTGTAAAGTATGTGTCAAATTTGTACGCAATTACTTAGCTGCTTATTGTAAGTACTCATGGACAGATGCTGTGGAAGATCACCAATGATTTTGTATGTGAACTTTATTCGTCTGAAATAAACCTATTTCCAAAAAAAAAAAGAAGTAGAAACACCTTTCTACTAGAACAAATAGCGGCCACTAAACGTCTGAAGCAAGAACTCTAGGAGCAGGAATCCATCGCGCTACTCGAGACTCTTCAAATCTCCAACACGCGTCTCAAACAAAGGGCGGCCATGGTGGTGGCCTCTTGTAGTTTGATATTCTTATACATCCTGACCTCTGCGCAGCCTTCAGTCCTATACGCAGCTATGCAGACCATCTCTGCATGCCAAAATTAGACTTCGATTGGTGATTTAAGGTTCTTAGGAATTTAAAATATTTCAAGGTGTATGATAAAGGAAAAACCCTGTTGTTATTCATATGTACTAAAAATCATGTGCAGCCTTCCGTCCTATACGCAGCTATGCAGACCATCTTTGCATGCCAAAATTAGACTTCGATTGGGGATTTAAGGTTCTTAGGAATTTAAAATATTTCAAGGTGTATAATAAAGGAAAAACCCTGTTGTTATTCATATGTACTAAAAATCATGTGCAGCCTTCCGTCCTTTACGCAGCTATGCAGACCATCTTTGCATGCCAAAATTAGACTTCGATTGGTGATTTAAGGTTCTTAGGAATTTAAAATATTTCAAAGTGTATAATAAAGGAAAAACCCTGTTGTTATTCATATGTACTAAAAATCATGTGCAGCCTTCAGTCCTATACGCAGCTATGCAGACCATCTTTGCATGCCAAAATTAGACTTTGATTGGTGATTTAAGGTTCTTAGGAATTTAAAATATTTCAAGGTGTATAATAAAGGAAAAACCCTGTTGTTATTCATGAAACAAGGCAAATATATATGTATAGGGGCCTAGGAATTGAACAAAGGTAAATTCCTTTTATGGGAGACGAACCCAAAAGTGTTGCTCTTATCGCTGAAGTAAATGGTCAAACCCGGGTTTAACTTTAACTTTGAGAGGATCCATAAAAATGGTATTGTATGAAGTGACATTGCCAAATGTAATACCTTGAAGAGCTCTGACTCTCCTCATCGAAAACCAATAAGGTTGAGTGATGCTGTTTTAATACACATTTTCTGTTGAAACTCCTGTCTTTGGCTGTTTATGAAGTAGCGATATCACGACGTCTGTCAAAACAATCCTAAATGGAACTGTCCCATAGGTGTAACTTATACGTCGGGGGACATAGCTGGTTCTATTCCCCTACGGTCCAGTCTCACTGCTACATGTGTAAAACTTCTCCATATGATTATCAAGTGTGTCAAATACAAGCTGTATCATTCCCAAAAGAAAGCAATTTGGTGAGTTAGTATGCTTGTGCGCTGGCCTAGGTGCGGTGATTGTAGGTGGGATACGCCGTGCCCATTGCACTTGTCGTAGGAAGGTGCAACGAAGACTCTGTTTTATTGAAGTTCCCCTTGTTTGGTATTATGTAATTAGGTTTAGTAGATCACCCGACTTATTCTGATAATACACCAACCAGTGGGTTGAAACACTCACAGGATGGCATATCTAATCTCTGGAACATACCTATACGATCATCTGAGGTTCGAACAAACTTAACCCCAGCGACTAGACCGGCTTCAGTCCCTGCATCTTATGTCTACTCTCTTCGCTGGGATACAGGTTCATGGGCCAGTCAGAGAATGATACATACTTTAATGAACTTTATGAAAATGTATCTGCGATATACCTAGAAGGCTGGCACTATTTCGTATCAGTATTCACTTTGAACCTAATCATCAGAAACAAGTCATTTTAGGTTTTACTCAATTTAGCGTAATGTCCACCATTTTACTATATTGGAATTAGCATACTGGCACAGTGTCCAGATTCGAACTGTACAAGTAAAGTAAGAAGTAGCAGTTACGTTTTATTTATGGAACCGTTACTCGATAAAGCATGGCCTAGAAACTACAAGCCTAAAGTGAAATTCACAATGTCTGAGATAAATCCTGCTGAGATTCTGTACTGTAACACGATCTTCTCGTCTGAATGGTAGGGCTCCCTTTTCCTGAGATAAGTTCTTTCCCTTGCACTTGTTGGTGAGGATTACCCGTGAAGAAGAATTCACCAGATGGAATTCATATATTTCACAGGGTTCAAAATCTGATAAGATTCTGTTCCTTTTTAGAAGTAAATGTCACCAACAATTACTGGAGAAAAACATTTCTCAGGAAAATGGAACCATTATAATTTAGACATAGAGATTGTTTACGAGTACATATTCTCAGCAGGATTCGTCTCCGAAAAACACCCTGTTAGGTACATGAATCCCATTCTATGAATCCCGCTTAACAAATTACAGTATCTAAAACACGATGGTATCCATGTACCTCAACACTACATTACCTCGTTTTATATCCATACGTTGCCTACAGATGACGCCAACTGTATCACTATTGACTGCATCATCATGACCCTAATGTAATGTCTATATACATGAGGTATCATATTGATACGGCGAATGAGATTCTCATGAATATTGCAGGTATTATTGTAGAATACATCTTCAGCATTTCTAGCATTACGCCCACAGATGCGCACAGGTATGATACACTATCAATTACAGGCGCACGAATGTCTAACACTTAGCGCTCAGCACAAAGTGACGAATTAACATAGGTCGTCCCTCCATTCCAGGTGACTTGTTGTCCAAGTAGTAAAGGGACGTGTCAATGACATGATATTCAGGTAAGTAAGAAGAAGACAGGTATATAAACAGAGTGAGGGTGGCTAAATAGGTTCCGTTTCCTGTTGTTTAGGTGTGTTTCTCCATTCTTCGAGCTCTAAACCCACCCTAACAACTCGGAATGGAATCCATTCAGCCACACTCGCCCTATCTTCATACCTTATTACCGACATATATCAATTGAATTGATTCGGCCATGTGGGTAAAGAATGATATGCCTTCCATTGGTAGAGACAATCCATAGAGGTCACCTCTAAAAGATGGCCTCACTCACAGTCAGGGACCTCTCCTCCCTGACCTCTGACCTCTGACCTCACTACACAACATTGCATTCCGGGAGATGATCTCCTGCACACATCTACACTCTCCCAGCACAGTCTTTGTTTGTGGTGAAATCCCTGGGCAGGAGGCATGAATAGGGAGTACTATTCCTCGGCATGTCTGGCCTTACATACCTGCCGGGCGTATGTTTGTTCTGGGAGATGAAAAATGAAGCCGTGGTGCAGTCTCATGCTGTACACACGTCAATAGCATCATCACTTATGAATGACTTCTGAGATCCTTGTGTTTGACCTTGTTCACGCACTTTTTTAATCATTCTCGATTTACCTGGATTTCTCTCATCTATGTCAGGTGGGGGGTGCTTGTTAGCAAATAGAAGCCAGGACTCTTTGTGTTGATGCATTACCTTCATATGTCGTACAGGTGTGGCGTAAGGTGGTTGCGTTAAGTGGAATTTCTAGGCGTTCCTGTAAAGGCCTGTTTCCATTGGCCGACACAAACGGCAGAGACATTTTTGAGTTAGAGGCCCCTCCCACCTACTACGATTAGGTCTACGATTAGCTCTTTTTCCGTGTCGGCGACAAACTAACGGAATCATGGAGGTGTCGCCGACGAACTCGTCAATTAGTCAGGTTTTGTCGCCGACGAAGTCGCTGCGCACCGACCCGCTACGACGCACTACAACAAAAAAACGTTACTTGTAGAGGCTCTACGATATTCAAACATGTTTGAATTTCGTAGAGCGTTGTAGTGCGTCGTAGTGCGTCGGAAGCTTAATCGCAGAGCGCAGCGGTTTGTCGCCGCAATTAGTCAGCTTTCCATAGTTTGTCACCGATGAATGGAATGCCCATGCCCTTGTCGCTGACGGCATTGGCGACAAGCGCTGACGTCGCAGACTTAATTGTAGTGCGTCGTAGTAGGTGGGAGGGGCCTCTTACCCAGGAAATCTTTCAGGGGTGCCACTGACTGTTGGCCGATATAGACAAATCGGTAAGGGTAGTAGATTTCACTCAGTGACCAAGCTTTCACTCAGCAGTGGGTGGTGCCAAAATGCATCATCTAAGCAGAAAAAGTCATGTGCCATTTCACGAGCTGGGTCATTTACATTGGCCGATTTTGGGTCAGCAGCGCCGGGTAAAAACGGCCTTTATAGCGATACTTTTTACGCGGACCCTCACACCAGTGCGGATCGTCTTTGGTTAGAGATGGCCTTGTCTGATATTCACAATAACGATCTATAGTGGCACTAGGTACCACCCCCGCCCCTTGTTCTTCTACCTATAGGAAATAGCGATCCACACCAGCTGGTGTCAGATCAGTTTTAACTATGGTGCCATCTGTATTTAATTACAAAATTAATGAATCTTCCCCTGTCTCATTTAATATGTGCCGCTGAACTGTATCGCTATCGCATCATAAAAATGAGCGAAATCCAACTCTTAGGCTCGTTTCCATTGACTGATTATTTGACACTCATCTGCCGTTGGATAGATTTATTGGTATGCCGACACCAGATCTGTGAATAGAAACGAGATGCGAAGGGAATGCTCACTGATTGATTTGGCATGGGTTATGTGATAAGGCTACCACCGACGGGTTTTCTCACAGGCGAACAGAATCAAAACGCTTTGAATTCGTCGGTGTTCCTGATAGTTTTAACGTGAATATTAAGATCGCCATGTACCCGGAAAATACAAGAGAAACAATGCATGAACTGCACCTTCACCGATTCTTTGATACTGATGTACCACTTTTTTCTGGTTGAAAATATGTCGATTGTACAATCGTTCTTCCAAGTAAATCACCGAAAGACATTTTGGGTAACTCAAAAAATCGAAGCTATTTTCGTCTCATTTCTCATATACAGTATGTATTTTCTACAATGGATTCGATTTCACTAGACATCTTGAAAGAAGAGCACTTTTCAATCTCCATGTTAAAGGGAGATTTGGACGACACTTGGATAACATTTGGACCAGCATTTCTATACCCACTGGACGACTCTAAAAAATGCCTTTCAGACCTATTTTGACCTTGGGTTCTCTCGAACGAGACTATGAACAAAGATTTCTCTCCCTATGGACGAGAGGGGTAATAAAACGCAATTGACGAGCTCTCATCGATCGTGTCGTCCGTGGAGGTCTCCTTCGTTGGGACTGTCCTCCCCAACGAGAGTTAAAGATGAGAAGGGCCTCAGTTGTATAACGAGACTTGCCGAAGGTTGTCTTAATTGACGACTTTCTTTCAAAGTGTTGTCAACGTTCTCGCCACAGACGACTCTAGATTATTCAACGACCCCCTTGGGCTTCTTGAGTAAGGTGAGAACGATGTCCTTCACAAAACACTGCCAATAAGTCCTTACAGTTTTATTACCGCTACTAGTGGCAGATGGCCTCCGGCTCTCAAAGGATCGGATTGTATTTTATGAACCGCCAACCCCATAGTGTCCTGCTGACAATAAGATTACCTGAATGCTATTTCCCACATGCATTGACCGACGAAAACGGCACCGATCAATTGCGTTCCTACAAACGTCTGTCGGTGGTGGACACCCATTGCACGTCGGTATCGAATAATCGATGAGGGTGCAGTTTATGCCATGTTTTCCCTGAATTTATGGGTCTATACCGATTAAATTGTCCTTGAGGATTACCAATGAAATCAAAGCATTCTGATTCTGTCAGTCATTTCCAAGTCGGTCAGTTGTGGCCTTAGTGTTTGATTTTCAACAAATTAATTGTTGAGCTCTTCCAAAACTTCATTCACTAATCTGCTTTGGCATACATAAAACTTCGATCGGTAGTTCACGACTGTTGGTCGGTGGCGAAAAATCGGCCTATGGAAAACCAACCTTCTGACCATGACTTTCCCCTATTATGTAAGTCTCCTGCTAAATAGGATTTTTATCTTAATGTCTCAGAAGTAGATTAACAGTGTCAGCAAGATATTGTATGAGTGCTGCCAATATCTGTAACCGAGAAAACAACCATTTATTTCACGGCCGCTCGTGTCAGATCAGTATATCATCCATAATATGATTATTTCTTTAGAAAGTATCAAATCCTGTTTATTGATCTTTATTCTCTTGATAAAATGATGTCATCGTAAATTTTGAGGAAATGAGACATCAAAACAGTAGAGATACCTTAGACTGTACTGAATCTCAACGGATACAAACAGTGTTAATCTTAAACAGAATTTCTATGGAAAAAGGGAACTTTATGTCCAATTTATGTCTGCAAGCATAATGCATGATTGAATATCTATGTAATGGAAATGGACTAGCGCAAATATTTTGAAGTACTGAAGTATTGAAAACCTATGTTACATAAGGACAAAAATGTTTGCTAAAAAAAAGAATCTCCTGGACAAAGTAGATTGATTAAGCAGGAAATTTGTATCTAGATCCCAATGACAGGACGCAACACATATCAGAGTTAAATATTTCCTTTATCATAAATGGAAGGCTTCCATATGTACCATCCAGGAGACATTTCCGATAAGATCTGAGATTCAGCCACTCGTAGTATCAGCAGTTTCTTTATATCATTAGAATTAGATCTAGTACAATTAAGCTCCTAGTACTGTTTGAAGTCTGTCTATTCTGTCCTATCTTATTTCACTCTATCATTAACATTCCCAATCACTACCATCATACTCTACACAGCCTTTTGGTTGTTTTGGTTATTTTAATCCTGAATAATCCTGAATACTATGATTTGACAAACATGTATGTCAATAGCTGCATCTAAAAACACAGATAACCTGAGAGATGTAAGTCTGATGAACAACGAAAAAGAAAAAAAGTTAGTCATTCAATCTTTAATAGAATAGCGTAGTTTTCTCTTTGCTTAAACCTCACTTTCTCATGACGATTTATTGGTACATTTTCGTATTCAAAGGAATTTCTCTTACTCTTTTACGATCTTGGGAAAGACACTAAAATCATGTACATGTTTGGGTTAGATAATACAATCTATCATCTCCATGAGTAGAATGTATGCTTGTTATATCAGAGACGTAGGGTATCCTTGTGCCACTAATGCCTACGTGACAATCCCCACAGACAGATTTGCGCAGCCTGGAGCCAGGCCTTACAGCCGTAGTTTGTGCTCCGATGTGTGGCGCGGATTCGTCCTCGGCCCCCTCACTGACTGCGGATTACCCATAAGTCCTTTTGATGCCAAGCCCCCTAGCGGCAACCCAGTAAGTCGCTGGCGGGGGCGTGAGGCGGGCGAAATCAAGATGGCACCAGTAGGAATAGCCGCCCGCCATATGTGAGTAGGGATCAAAGCAGGCTGATTGTCACCCGCTAAAAGAGGCAGTCAGGGCCAGGCGACGGTGGCCGGGGCGTCTTCTCCACCTAAATCCTCGACCAGCCCAGCTGTGTACACGGTCGTGCACATACCGTCCTGACACCTACAGACAGACAAACTACACAACAGCCACCCTGATACCTACAGATAAACTACACACAGCCACCCTGATCCCTACAGACAGACAAACTACAGACAGCAACCCTGACACCTTCAGGCAGCCAAATTGCACCTAACCCTCACAATATCTACATACAACCAAACTACACACATTTACACCTACAGGCAGCTAGCCTACAGACATCCACCCTTATATCTGCAGGCAGCCAAACAACACACAGCCACCCTGATACCTACAGACAAACTACACACAGCCACCCTGATACCTACAGACAAACTACACACAGCCACCCTGATACCTACAGACAATCTACACACAGCCACCCTGATACCTACAGACAATCTACACACAGCAACCCTGATACCTACAGACAATCTACATACAGCCACCCTGATACCTACAGACAATCTACACACAGCCACCCTGATACCTACAGACAAACTTCACACAGCCACCCTGATACCTACAGACAAACTACACAACAGCCACCCTGATACCTACAGACAAACTACACACAGCCACCCTGATACCTACAGACAAACTACACACAGCCACCCTGATACCTACAGACAAACTACACACAGCCACCCTGATACCTACAGACAAACTACACACAGCCACCCTGATACCTACAGACAGACTACAGACAGCCACCCTGATACCTACAGACAAACTATACACAGCCACCCTGATACCTACAGACAAACTACACAACAGCCACCCTGATACCTACAGACAAACTACACAACAGCCACCCTGATACCTACAGACAAACTACACACAGCCACCCTGATACCTACAGGCAACCAAACTACACACAGCCACCCTGATACCTACAGACAAACTACAGAACAGCCACCCTGATACCTACAGACAATCTACACAACAGCCACCCTGATACCTACAGGCAACCAAACTACACATAGCCCTCCCGATACAAACTACACAGTGAGATTCTACGGGCAACTAAACTACACACACACGTCCCGATAGCTACCCAACTATTCCAAACCATATATCAGTTCATCCTACCAGGGATGCGGCTTTCCGAGACACACATGTGATATACATACAAAGGAATGAGAGAGACATTGTTTAACTTTATCATCCTACAAACGAGAAGATACCTTGTTACATCACATGATATTTGGTGGGCCAGACAACGAAAACCAGTTACTCAAATAGTAGCTGTGGCAAAGGCCACTTTTGTGGCAGAAACGCCTGAAAACTGTTTTTCCATTTTCATTTGTAAAGCCTCAGAATTGTGAATAAAGAAATTTGTTAAAGAAAACCTCATCCACACAGGCGTCAACGAATATCGGACAACAAAGTACAGGACAAGACAATTGGAAAAAGATAAAGCCTTAAACGTTAACAGGGCAGCAAATCTCCCGACCTACTCAACCATTCCCTCATAGAACCATACTCATATGACCCTAGAAAGTAACTTAAACAGGATAAAGCACACCCAAGGTTATCATTATTATCTTTTAAATAAATAAAGTCAACAAAGAGAGTTTTTCAGATACAAGCATACTAAGTGATGTTTAAAATAATGGGTGGTGCTCTTCACAACTTAATTTCTCAATTTGGTGAAAGAAACTTTAATTTGTTTTTAATTAAGTCTAATTAACTTTATTTAAGTGCCTCCCATCTCCAGTGTACGTCACTTGGCAATCATGGCCTCCACTTAGCAGACGACAATTTTCTACAATATAGTCGCATCTTCTTCCGGTATCAGTTGAAAGAGAAATTGAGACGAACAAAATGACTGATCTTTCTGTTCCTTAAACGGTTTTCTGGTATAAGATGTACATGGGTTTAATAGACCTAGTTCACACGGCCCATCAACTGTGTACAGTTCCTACCCATTATTATTATTTTCATACATGATCCAATTCCTGCACATATCTTTGAAGGGGAAATACGCAACACTATAATCATTCTCTTTTGCCTAATGACGTTTCAGGACCTCAGCTATTGTTGCACAAAGGCATAATACTTTTCTTTTTCCCTACCTTTCTTTCAGGATAACAGATTGACCTTGTCTTAATCCTTGAACTGCAGCAAGATGTCTCCAGGCATCCCCCTGGCTATGGCACATGACACCTCCATGCATCTTAGAGGCATCATGGATACTTATATACAAAAATCAATAAACAAAAATTGATTGTTTTTGACAAAGCATAAGGGGCATATTGGACTTATAAGATATCATCAGCTACCGTGGGAAATTATTTAAATTGTGTGACACATCACGTGACATTATTTCCCAAATAAGGTCCCTGCTGTAGGAGGGCTATAATGGCTGTGGTGCAATGCTCTGCAGGAGAACTGGGTGCTGAAGGGAAATGGTTAAGCTTTGGAGGTGAGATATATAGAAATAATATATATTGAATACAAATGAGCAAATCAATATGAAAGCAATTAATGTTATGTATTGAGTATGAAAACTCGACTAATGCAAAATCCACTTTACTGTTAGAGGGAAGTTTACAATGCCTTCAACTTCAGACCAACTTTGTGACGTGCGACATCACACACTGACCTAGACCCGACTGTGTGTTGACGTCACGTCTTTCTGTGTACCCCGGAGAGACGTCACGTCGCCGGCCACAGGAACCCGGAGGAGGGTTTTACACTCTCTCCAGATGTAGCACAGCGCCCCGTACAGAGCAGCTCGCTCTGGTTGACCCGCGACATTTCAGCTGGTTTTGTAGAACGCCGCCCACGCCTTGCCTAGCTGTGTATTTATAATTGTAATACTCTCATATCGGGAGCCGACAATTAAAGTTAACAGCTCTTAAAGGAACGTCAGAAGAGGTTTGATAAACCTCGGATGGCAAAGATTCCTGCTATATACTGCGTACTAATGAGAAATTGAAATTGTGTATTAGGGTTAGCACTTGTACACCCGCGTCAACGGATAAAGCACACATACATTAACATCGATGAATAGATCACATGGACACCAACACCGATGGATTATCATTATTTTTATCAATATTTTTATTATTATTTTTGTTATAATTGTTGTTGTTGTTGTTGTTGTTATTATTATTATTATTATTATTATTATTATTATCATCATAATTATCTTAGTCAATTTTTTGTTGTTGTTGGCGGGGATTCATATTTTCATCCTGGCAGTACATATGCTCAAGGCCTGTCTAACAACCAACACGGAGATACAACCGCCTTTAGCGGAGTAGTATATTAAACAACAAGTTGGTCACTATTTAATGATTTGCATGTATATAAAAAATATATTAGCGGAGCTTATTGTCCCGAACTAGCTAATTTATGGCAATGACTATGTTTAAGAGCACACGGATCATTAGTAGAGGGTTGACTCACGATAATCATATCCAAGAAGAACATTGCGTCCTTGACTGTGGTTTTCATTTTGTAAGGTTTCTCTCTTTATTACAAAAACGCATTCATGCAAAGTCCCACACGGCATGTCCGATTTTGGTAAATAACGTTCATACCCAGCAAATCAGCATGGGCCGTGTCAACAGGACCTTTTTTTTTGCGCTTCAAAGCGGGCAGTTTGTGCTACAATACATGGTTCTACAGTAAGACTAGATTGTACATATAGGTTATAGGCCAGGAGGGAATATTAGGGACCATAGTGAGATCCGGATTCAAATAGTGTTTCCCAAAAATATCTTATAGATTCTAGCATTTTTTTTGTAAGTAATAACTAAAGGAATAATATTCTCTGAAATTACAATATAAAAATATTGCATCATTTCCAACCAAGTCTTTTTCCCCCTCCATTTTCTACTTACCATGACAATTCGTTGACATATGGCTGATATCATAAAAAGGGGCTTTTCACTAATTTCTAGATTTATCTTGATAGCAAAACAGTCCATTTGTCTTCTACTGTGAGTACAACAAAAATAAGCATATCAAGATGATTGTTAAAGAAATCCCTTCTTGATTAAACTGGATTTTAATTTTGTTTCCATATGGAATTCAATGGAATCCCCACTCATAGTCTAGAAGTCTAACAATTTTAACCTCTAACGTGAATTCTGTGAAAGAAGATAAACAAAATGAAAACAGATAGATTGTGTCTCTAAGTTCAAAATATATGTAACAATAGCCCATAATCTCTGGTTTAATATGATACCTTATGCAATATGTAACCTTTTTACAGCCTAGGTTATGAGAATTACATCTTTGTGGATCGAGTAAAAAATGAAAATAGCTTTTTAGTCCCCAATATGGTTGCGCGGCACATAGTAATTATCAGACTGATTGACACACCGATGTCATTCGCAAAGTATTCTAAAGATAAGATCTCCATATTTCACAAGGTAAAATCAAGCACATAGTACGGGGAACCGTTCTGAACAAACATAACCACGATGTGAAAAGCTGACAGTCACAACGAGAGAACCTAGACCTGTCTTCTCTGAGTGGCCAATCCTGTTCTCGTGATCTCTCGCGTTAATCTCGTTCAACCTTTGACCTGCGTCCCTGTTGTAAGCCGATTCGGTAGTGGCTCTCCCTGTGAGCAACCTTTGCATTAACAACAACTCCATCGTGTGAGAAACAATAGGTGGGGACTGGCATGTGCCCTATAGCGTGAGAAACAATAAATGGGGACTAACATGGTGCCCTATAGCGTGGGAAACAGGAGGTGCATGTACCCTATAGCGTGAGAACAGTAGGCGGGGACGAACACGGAGCATGTCAATACATCGCTTTGTACTCAATATGAGAAATATTCGTCGCGTTTCATACAGCAGGGCTGTCAGCCTGAGAAGGAAAAGGACAAACTAACTTGGAGATCATTACATAGGTTGGATTACCCCGCAATGTTCAGTCTCACGGGATCTCGTCGAGAACATGACTATACTGTCTAGCACATAGTAACCGTCAGGTCTCCTCTTTGATGCCATGTTCAGCCATCCACACACCACCTGGTTACCCTCCACCACACCCTGTCTGACCCAAACCCTGTATGACCTAAACTGACACCCACCAGCTTATCCACCAGCCCAACACCCAGTCTGACCAAAAATGACAACCACATGGTTGCCCACCACCACCACACCCTGCCTGACCTAACAGACCTCCACCTGTTTATCTACTGCCACCACATCCTGTCTGACCTAAACTGACACCCAACTGGTTACCCACCACCACTTTACCCTGTCTGACCCAAACCCTGTCTGACCTAAACTGACACCCACCTGGTTACCCACCACCACCACCACCACACCCTGCCTGACCTAACAGACCTCCACCTGATTATCCACCACCACCACACCCTGTATGACCCAACCCTGTCTGACCTAAACTGACCACCACCAGCTTATCCACCACCCCCACTCCCAGTCTGACCAAAACTGACAACTACATGGTTACGCTCCAGCACATCCTAAACTGACCACCACCTGGTTACCTACCACTACCACACCCTGTCTGACCTTAACTTACCTCTACCTGTTTATCTACTACCACCACATCCTGTATGACGTAAAGTGACACCCACCAGGGAGCTGTTTCAAAACGTGGGTTAAGTCTATGGTTTTGAAACAGCTCCCTGGTTACCCACCACCACTTTACCCTGTCTGACCCAAACCCTGTCTGACATAAACTTACCTCCACCTGTTTATCCAATACCACCACATCCTGTCTGACCTAAATTGACACCCACCTGGTTACCCACCACCTTTTTACCCTGTCTGACCCAAACCCTGTATAACATAAACTGACACCCACCTGGTTACCCAACCAACACCACACCCTGTCTGACATAAACTGACACCCACCAGGCTCCCACCAGCACCACTACACCCTCTTCAACCTTCTCCGACCCTGTGTCCACCATCTTGTTTGCTCTCCAATGCGTTGGCAATCCTGGTTAAAGTCTTAAGCATTCATGTCAAAGCCACTGGAGCCAGATGGCCATCCAAGGGCCTATCCTTGTCGACAGTCAATATGAAAGTTAATCCCTGTGATAGCATTGAATTTCAGATCTCTAGACAAGCCTTACATCTAGTTGTGAGATTGAGGGAAGCTGCTTAAGACGTTTTGTGCTTGTTATAAGCATTAACGTGTCCGTGTGAGGAGAGTGTGTACCTTCTAGCGGTCCGTGTAGGTGTACGTTCTGTAGAGAACCGAGCTCCTACTGCGTACCTCAAAGACGACGGACATCAATGAGAGATGAGTCCATTGTTAACAATGAATGTTATTTTGGCCGCAGGTGCTTTTACCTCTAACACCAAAGCGTGCATGTTATTTCTCCTGATGCTGAACCGTACAAGGCCTGGTGTATTTTTAGGATTTTCGTTCATCTCTATTAATAAGAAATGATACTTGTTTTTGATTTCCGAAAAGAAAAGAAAAAGTCAACCCAATGACGATACTTTTATCAAGAATTCGAACGCGGGAAGAATGCTTGGTGCTGCCACCTCTCGCCACCTATCGACTTCTCAGCGTGACATTGACGTCACAACCTTCCGTTCCCGAAGGTCTTTGAACTTTTGACTTTACTTGGGTCTTCTAGTACAACATTACTCATGGGTTACTCATTGCCGATGGTCAGGGGTGGTCGTTACCCCCCTTCCCCTAATGGTGTGTCCTTTCTTTACTACGCACCATTAATGCGCCCCCACCTGATGTCACATGCATGCGTCCCCTTACCTCATGTGCCCCCTCCCCGCTCTCCCTCATCCATCCTGACTCTCACTCCTGTTCTCTCACGAAACTCACATATCCATATTTTTACCCACCCACCCACACCTCTCTCCACTTCACCTACCTTTTTAGGCCTTTCCTCTTTTATCCTATGTATATTCCTTATAAATGACTCATTACTTTATGAGTCAATTATTACATATCTTATTGATAATTACTATTGATAACTTCTTATTATTAATCAAATAATAATGAGGGTAGTTAAAATCCTTATATTCATTCATGAAATTCAATACAAGTGTATATTTGCCCATCTACGGCCTTTCTCTTTCATCCATGGCTAAGGGGTAATGGCATATAGTTAAACAATTTTATTTATTTATATCTAATCCTAATACTATACATTGGGTAGCAGGTTGATGGGATGGCAGGTTGATTGGTATGCAGAGGAAGATAGAATGATGGGTTAGCAGGCTGATGGGTGGGCAGGCTGAGGGGTGGACAGGTTGATGGATGTATGTGCATGTTTTTCCAAGGAAGGGATTGCAAGGGAAATCTGTTCGCCCCATATTTGAAATAGAGTACAAGTTATCGGTCATACCATGGTGTCTTTCCTGTTCGTTGTCTTTGGAGTTCAATAGTAACTAAGCCCTTTCAATACGACCCCTCATAGAATGCAGGTAACAGACAAGACGGCACAGTTATTTCATGGCGATTTGAAGGATTATAATGTGTACCATGTAAATGATAATGGAGACTAACATATATAATTAACTTATCTTTAAAATCCAGAAATAACCAATCACTTCTGGCTAACTTCTTCAAATCTGACAGGTAAAAGATGGATGGCTTTATCTGTCGGAATCATGATCGGTTGCTGCTGCTTCGTTTACTGAACGTTCCCTGTTTAACCTCCTTTGTGGACTCATTTCACAGCCTCCATCAACCAGCTTCTACCTGTCCATCCATCAGGCTATGCATGCACTTATCAATCACCTCCCTGACCAAAGTTCAGCTCTCAAACTCGGAGATGTCAAACATGTTTAATATGTATACATACATGTACAAATGTAGGCTCGATGAAAGACAAGCAAGATAATGTGAATATGAAATGAGTGATCTATTAGTGTCAGTCATGGAAAAAAGTAAACTTGTGTATTCTAGTCTCCCACAAATGAGCTACTCGGAGAACATCCGCCTAATTCTGCACTTATTGATCGCTCGGGTCATTATACCTATCTACCCGCCCAGCAGACAAGCCCCTGTCTAATACCCCGCCCACATCCGGCCCTAGCATGCTCTCTGATTATCTTCGCTGTCTGACACGTCAATATCCTCTTACCAGCCGCAAGGTTCAAATGTCACAAATAATCCCCCAATCGCTTCTATATTGACATTTACTTCTGCTCACCTTCACTGCAATAACGATCCCTGTAACTGATCCACATGGCCCAAAAAGGGAATTCGCTATTGCCTGGTATTATTGCGGATATTGTGGAGATTTTGTATTCAGTTATGTAGTCGTGTCGGCTTTCTTCAAACCCTTGGTCGTATAGGAGTACAGAGTTTGCGCTGCCACCCTGCAGTGTAGATACATCCGAGGGACAACTCACAAACATTACGTGGGTATGTTTGCACCACTCTAGTATCTAGTTTCACCAGCTTGCACGCGTTTTGTTAGACTTGGTCAAGTCTTTGATTATTGACATTCTTGATTAAATCAAATTAAGATATGAATGTTGTAGTGTGACTGGTCAAGGAATCAATTCGAGGAGTGGAGGGATGGGGTAGATGGAGGGGTACTGGGGCTAGTCTAGAGTTTTGTCAGTCTTCTACAGAGAAGTTGTCCTGGCGACTGAAGCAACTCAACCTCAAAGGCAGTAGGAGAGTCCACACTAGTGCAACATCCGGGCTGATCCGTCTCAAAATAAATTTCTCAGCAGGGAGCACTTTCCTGCTGCAGTCCTCTACTCATATACAGGAGGGGTTATGTAAAATGGGCGCACCCATGGGCCATATCACCCAATGACAAATGCAAGACCCGTGGTTTCACCTCAAGTGAAAACAAGGAGCTGTTTCAAAAGTCGGGAGGGTGCTAAACGAGAGTACTCATCGCCAATGCGAGAGGATAACAATGGAACTTGAGGTTTTGCTGTCGAGGTGGAGGTGCCGCTCTCTATGGGATATTGGTAGTAGTTTTGCTGCCGCTTTGATTTGAGGTGCCGCTCGCTGTTGCCGGCCTCTCGCTTACAAAATGTGACGTGCCGCTGGCGAGACCTCACTCGACTTTTGAAACAGCTCCCAGATCTACCATCACTCTATAGCCGCCTTCCTTACGATTGTGTGGCACCAGTATTTGATTATTCATATAATTCCTGACCTCTGCTCACTATATCGTAAAAATAATATACGGCCTACTGTGCCATACGCTGTTGTACTGACCTGCTCTGAGTGCTCAAAGTAGACTTTGAATGTAAAGGTAGATTGTTATCAAAATATTTGAAAGGAAACCCGGATTGTTACCCCTTAACACTGGGAAAGGCATGAGTGCAGTACACCTTTGTAAACCTTTTCAAACTGTAAACATTATTGCTTGCTAAGCATCAATGATAAAACCAACAGGGTGAGACATATTTTGTCAGTCATTATGTAGAACAACCTGAACATGCTGTACAAGGTACAAAATGAGATGATGATTCATAATTCGTACGGAACGAGGCGTCTACGCGGGGTGCCTAGTAACCGCAAATTATCATCGAGTTCTGTAGTTTGTACAAGCATTTTCTTTTAGAAATACTCTATTTATCCTGAAATACATTGCGGCGGCAATCCGTTTTGAGTATGCATACAGCTGTGTTACAATTCATTTTGGCATACTATTCTTTTACATCAACAACAAATCTCTCCTTGTAAATTTACCTTCACTTCACTATTATAAATCATAACTCTGGTAAGTTGAAAGTTCCCTCTTCTTTGACAGTTGTTATGTGTATTATGTTCATCATTCTTTACTGCTCATGTCCTCCTTTCACCAACAATGAGTGTCTCCTTTTCAATGATGAGATTCAACTCGAATTTTCAACATAACGATTCACAATGACATACCAGAGGAAGAAAGCCTAACTAGATCTTGCTGGTTTCCAGACCCACCAGCCGTCTGGTCTTAGTTAGATCATTATTGTATATTTCCCGACCAGTTTTGCGATAAAGCCCAGAGCTTCTGGTGGTTGATGAAACTATCATAGTTGTCGATTAAACCTATCCCAGGGTCCAGAGAGTTCCGTTCTATGGCCCCTCTGTACATAATATTCATTTTAAAGCTTTAACATGTAGGTCTTGTGACCCTAAAGACTAGGGCATCTCTTTGCCTTGTCCTGACCAAATCCTCTCTATACAGGGTATGGTAGGTCCTTATATACCCGAAATCAATAAAATGATTTACCTAATTTAGCCTAACAATTAATGTCTTAGTCGACTAGAACGGAACAGTGTTCCGTATTTTGCTGTACGGAACAACGTTCCGTAAAGTATTTTTTACGTTATAAGGCTTAACGGTGCGTATTTACAGTATATATATACGGCATGGGTATATATAGTAATGATAAATAACTTACGAGCCAGCGGGTCGCAGATTCTTTAAATATAACGAATATGGCCGTTTATATCTAAGTGAGTAATCGATAAGATTACCCCAGAACTTTACAATACGATTTTGTGTAGGTACAATGTCGCAAGTGCTCTTAAGCACCAGATGCACTAAGGCGACCAAGCGAATGTGTCTGCGATCCATGCGACTGTGCGATGATATATATTGAATATTGTCGCAAGGCATTCGCATGTCCATGCGAAGGTCTGCGAACGACTGTGAACCCAAATTCGCATGGAAAATCGCCTTAGTGGATCTGACGCTTTAGAGCGTGTCAAATGCTAATATTGTCCACATAATGTCTTCATATTAAACTATGGGGAGAGTCATTTCTCGCCCTACACAGAGCAAAGATGACAGAAAGAAGACAGAAATGGTGTACACAGTAGTCTGTGTGTCCTGTCTTTATATTTCCGCCAATAAGAGTTAAACCGAAATGCATTCGATGTTCCCAAATGGGTGCTCATATTCATATCTAAAATATATATGTCATTTAGCGGGAGATAGAGTACATAATATGTTTTTTTTTAAAATTTGATTCAGAAATCCATCCACTGTACACATGAATATTCCTGTAACAGTCACAGTATGCCTCAGAATGTCATCTGCGATTGGCTGTTACCATGAAGTCCAACACAGAGGCATTAAAACAGATGATTCTCATCAATAACTTAAACAACTATTACTGAGTTCTCCTTCTTATTGCTGAAAGGCAAACAGACCTCATCTGAAAGATTCGTCTTGGTGGTCTTCAACCTTAGTGGTTTTGTAAAGAGAATTTCCTCTGGTGGCTCAGTGAAATGATAAGAAATTAAATCTCCTATTCTGGTGGAGTCATTGCTTTCGCATTTTTCTTTTCTGATCATTCTGTGTGGGAAGATATTACCACAAGCACCAAAGGATTCAATTTCAACCGTCAAATATCAGGTCACCCGTGTCTGCTTACGTCATGCAGGAAAGGCAGATTGAAATTATGAAATTCAATTCCCTGGTACGTGAGCCTTTCATGTCTGATTTGGACTTACTTGGATGGTGATATTTCATTTTTACTTTTTAATTGATTTCAGTGTCAAGGCTAGACGTGGTACTGGCGTAAAGAGGTCTATCATCGTGGACTCGTTTGGTTTCGTACTCTCATAAGGGATGGCAGTCCCGATGAAAGAAACCATCAGGGACGATGTTTTCTGCGAGAGCTGCACCATCGACTAATATAGGACCGTACATGAAGACCCTCCTCCGTAAGCCAAGAAGACCAAGACACGATGTGGGTCAACTTCGTTTAACACTTATGGACGACCTTATGGGCAGCATAGACCGTCTTAGTAAACGAAGTTATAATTTATTAAACGAAAACCCTTGTACGAGGTACAAAAAAGCGTCTTTATTTACGAGACCAGATTGTTACACCTGTCGTCCATAGGTAGAGAATCCTCGTTTATAGTTTACCTGATTGTTGAGGAGTTCTTGTTTTTATTTTATTTTTCCCCCCAGAACTTTATAGGAGACTTATGGTGTTCCAAGTATTTGCAGACAGTACTGCTACGGGCGGTTTACCAATCTTGCTTTCACCAAGTAGCAGTCATAGTCAAAATATCCTTTAAATATCATTCTGCTGCTGCTATACAAGATTTTTTTGTTTCATTTCTTGAGGAGCTCCAGCTAGCGTAGGCAGATTATCACATGGAGTGCTCTTCCAATATTTGTGAACCTGTATTCCCCAGATGATTAAAATGAGGTGTTTAGACCAGGCCTTTACCTTCAGGGAATACAGATGAGGTATCTGAAGATTATGAACACAGGTTTACGGTTTTCCTATTACTAGATACCTCAAAAACTTTGAGTCATTTATCTTACTTCAATTGTCAGAGTCATTGCAAATCTAATTTGGGCACACACTGGTCATAGCCTTATGTGAGTTTCAAAGTAAAACATGAAGCCTTGCTGTCACTTGTGGGATTCCCCACTTCCATGGTCAAAGCAAGGGTGGTGTGTGTGATGTTGTTTAACTCTCTGACCTGATACTTAGTGTTGTTATGAGGTCCTGCATACAGAGACATGCAAATGCTTGAAGAGTGACAGAATCAAGTACAATGCCAAATGGTTAAGTTGGATGCACTGCAATAAGTTACTTTGATGATAGTGTGAGTTCATGCTCCTAATCTCTTGTAAGACTCTGCTAGTGATCTAACCAAGAATCCCCTGCCAAACCAAGGCTATTGTCAGCAGTTAACAGACATGCTCCCGTACCCATATAGATGATCATAAAACTTGACCTCCTAAAACCTAGAACCTAATTTACTTATAGAGACTTGCTTGTTTACATTTAAATATCCAACAGCAACTGCTTTCTTGATTTCTACCTTTAGTTGGTAGCCATCAGGCTCCCTTGCAGGACCTTCACTGTTTCTGGTAGGAGTATCCTTAAGATGCCAATGAGGATATTCTGGCAATTTGTAGTTGTCTAGCATGGTGTGTGTGATCCTTGGTAGGAGTGGGTCGATCCATGGTGTAGAGCTACAGGAAGAACACAAAGTCTCATTTTTAAATGCAGAACTCCTCCAAATACTCAAAGTAGCTGTAGAAACAAGACTGCAGCAATAGACACTGAACTCTAGGGAGTGATACAACTATTGTTACCTTGTAAATTGATTATTACTATAGTAGTACGACTAAGCAGATTTCTTGTGATATGATATGAATGCATTTCATTATAAATATTGATTTTTGTCTTTGAAAGGGAGACCGAAGGGAGACCGATATGGTGACTCTTCAAATTGATTCCTTTTTTAAAATTTGTTTTTATTTTCTAGAGGTAATGTAAGCTCAGTAAAAAAATGTTATGATGACTCTCCTTAAGGCACTATTCTTGGTGTTTGCCCAAGAGAAATCACTATACCAAAGTCCTTTGGTGGCATTTTGTGGCATACGGCGGCATACGACTAAATCTCATTGAGTTTTACGTTGGCCTTTACACGGTCTTTTCTAAAAATTCTATTTTGTACAATTTCTTAATTGGGTCAGTAAAAGTGTTCATAGATCATGCATGGCCATCGATGGTTGTACTATCTTGGGCCTAATAAAGGGTCAAAAACCCCAGTTGACTTGCAACTGGTTTTCATGACCATGACTCAGAACAAAAGAAATTATCCATGTATATCAATTTTCGATTCATATCAATCAAGAAATAACACACGAAGTAGAACGCGAGCAATAACAGTATAGCAAAATGAGACCATACAGAATAAAGAACAAAGAATAAGGATTTAACAAATTGTTGTTAAAGGTAAATATCCGACCCACTGAAGAGCACCTACAGAGTCGCCTCTAATATTATTCTCTTTGTCAGGGATTTCAACTTATTATAATGTTCTATATTTCTTACCTATCTTGTCTGGGGATTCCGCAACGTAGGACCAAACTATTGAAGAGATTTCATATACATGTACATGACAATGTTTGGTTTGTGTAATTGTAATACCGGAGCATCATATAATCGTGTTGGTAAGAATTTTTAGCACGGGATTCCTAGGTAAAATATGATTCACATCTAGGAAGTTGAAATATTCTAGAGTAAGTATCTTAATATTATTCTTTATATGTATTTTATATGAAAACTGGACGTCTAGAAATACTCCAAGATGTTTGTAGGAGATCGCTTTTCCCTCTGTGTAAAATCTATAAATTTAGTTTTTCAATATCAACAGATTATTTATTTTGTACACATCACGCTTGGATATTGTTCAAATCACGGTCTCAAAAAGATGAGGATTACATCAACCATGGATGTATGATACAGTGTCATCTGCGTACAACAAAATCTTAACTTAATCGACTGTTTTGACCAAGTCATTAATATTAAGTAAAATCAATAGGATAATAAAATTGAGCCCTGCGGGACACCATGGACCACAGCAGTTTGTTATGATAATTTAGAGTTAATCTTTACTGTTTGAAAAACTTTTTTTCACTGTATGCTTATTGACCGCGGTTTCTCACTGCTTCAAGCGGTCTGTTTGTAGTCTCACCGCGCACACTTTACACTTGGCACCTGGGTGCCGTAGAGAAGCGGTTCAGGGACTTTGATGTTGTGTGAATAGCGCTGTCTGTGGCTGAAGCTGGGGGAGACCTGCGAACTGCCCACATGCCGCCTGAGAAGTGCACGGGGGTGAGGCTCAGACTTACCGTGATAATATCAAGAGACGTCACGAGTTTGAGTCTAAGTTTATTTATGCCACGCATTTTGTTGGCTCCATAATTTCACGAGTCGACGATGAGTGACATTACAGAGCCAACAAAATGAGTGGCATGAATAAGCTCAAACTCAAACGAGTGGCGTCTAGATTTTATCCTACCCCGTTTTCATATTTTTCAGAATCATAAAGTAGTTGCATAAACAATACTTTATGTCACACCAGTGAAATAAACGAATCCCATGTTAAGCCTATGGCGTTTTTTATTAGGGGTAGGATAATCCGCGGATCCATGCTTCCTCCCAACTATGTTGCATATATAATCAAGATGAATTGCTTAATGGTAGGAGTCCTAGATATTGTTTTTAGAATCATGTTGTGTTTTGGAAATGTCTGAAACAAATGCACGTATATCGTGGTTGCGATTAAACATGTTTGAAAATATGGGGATATTAGAAAACGTCCACTGTGGGCGAAACGTTTCTCGTTCGATATCAGTCATGGAATTCACACCGGGCTTTGTACTGGGAATTCAGTGAAATTTTATGTTTGGTTGACAATCATCTTTGCTTTCACAGCATGAACATTTAGGTTTACTGATATTTACGCCATGACATAGAGCTAGTATAGACTATGTCAACTAAACATACATACATATTGGACTCCTATATAGACAACATATAAAACTTCTTCGACATGTATATACGCGCACAAAATGGCTGCATTAAACGTCCAGTATATGCATCTATATATCTATGGGTAGCTATATACGGGGGCATATACTTATATTGATACATATATTTACCCACATTCCCCAGCTCTACGTATTCACATTATCAGCTACATCTAACAGCCACACCGACTTGCTCCTTGTGCTCCTGACCCCGCTCCGACCCCGCCGCCTTTAACTACAGTCTTCCGATAAAACACAACTTGTGTGAACTTGTGTTTATTGACAAGTCTAGGCTTAACCACACAGAACAATGGCGTTTTTTAAGTAAAAACAATTAGAAAACTTTACCAAAACAAAGGAATGATAGGTTTATTTTATACAATTATACAAACTATAACCATTCGTGTTAGGTTTGTTCATACAAATTGGTAATATAAGATTGGATTTTCCATATAACACGGACTTGGATGATTGATAGCAAAATAAATAAAAACAAAAGTGGTGTCCTATAGGTGAAGAGATCAGAATATTTGGACAGTTGCATGAATTTGTGTCTATAATATATGAACAAAACGATTGACCAATGCCTGCACTACTGTTACCTTGGAGTTGAACTGGAGTTTAAAAAAATGCAAGTGCCAGACTATTTAAGCTACGGAAAATGAGAAACTGTTTGACTAAAGATGCCGCTGTTCAAGTGTGTGTGTCCGGTATCCTACCTGTTATTAAATATTGTTCTTTTCTGACTGACAGCTTCAGAAAGTGTAACATTTCCCGGATTGAAAAACTGCATAACCAAGGCATGCGATGCGCTCTAGGGCTCGCTGGTTATGAACACTCTATTGCCAGTATGGAACGAGCTTGTCATCTTGAATCTCTAGCTTTAAGACATGTTGTCTTATGTTCAAGAATCGCTCGAAATTGGAATGGCAGACTGTTGCGCACAGGGCAACTCGCTCATGTAAAATAATTTTGTTTAATGTTTGCCATACCCGAAGTTCTGTTATAATAAATTCGCCGTTTTTAAGGGGTGCCAGACTCAGGGGTGCTGAGGATACATGTATACGCGGAAGTTAAACATACGTAAACTGAACTTTATGTGTTGTGTCTTGGGCACGCTGTGCTTGAAATATCTTTACCTTAATCACAGACTTTGAAGCTATGTGTACGGCCCATCGTGGTTTCACCCAGGGATGGCATTTTTCCTATTCAACGAAATAACCTTTGTTTTCATCGTCAGTTTATTTTGGAAAACATAAATGATAAGAAAGAATAAATCTGCCCTCTTTGACAATAATAAATAGTGGTTTAATCCTCCCCAGACGTCCCAACTCCATTCCATGGCTAATGACCAAGTGTATTTAATGCTTTCTGTCTCTCCGAGGTATTAAATTCTACACGAAAAATGTTTCTTTTTGGTCATGACTATAACTGGTATCCCTATTTTGTCACGTACAGCCCTGCCAATGTCGCGTACGACGATGCCAATGTCGCGTACGACGATGCCAATGTCGCGTACGACGATGCCAATGTCGCGTACGACGATGCCAATGTCGCGTACGACGATGCCAATGTCGCGTACGACGATGCCAATGTCGCGTACGACGATGCCAATGTCGCGTACGACGATGCCAATGTTACGTACGGCCATAAATAGCCAATATCACAGAAAAACTCAGGGAAAACTGATATTGAGCGAATCACTGAAGTTAGCCATAAATGGTATGTCCATTAAGATTGAGCGGTGCCCTTGCAGGAGAATTTCTTTTCTTTCTGGGAAATACCCAGTGAAACTGGTCGCTTTAACCAGTCCTTTATTTTCTTATTCTTTTATTTTTCTTATTTTTCCTAAACATGTGGCCAAAAGTATTAATATATATACATATATATTTCCTCTTATTTATTCTCTGCTTATATATATTTCCCCTTTATAGACACGACTCTTAAACATGGTCAGACAGGGAAAATACATATTATATTGAAAGAGAGAGGCGAAAGTCGCCGGTGGGAAAGTTCCTGTCTCCGCGTGGCTGTGCCTACGTGCACATCCGTGTTGTATCCGCCTCTAGTCTCAACAAGTCGTTACTCATGACGAACTCATGACAACTTGTTTGTGAGAACCCTTGCTCGCATGTCCGGCTTTCTCACGCTCCCAAGATGAACATGTACGCATGCTTCTATATGTTAAAGGAAAACGTAATCCTTCTTATGTGAGAAATAAGATTTTCAGTTGTGGTAAATAATTAGGGATGAATACCTGTGGTGCATGAGAAGGGAGAAATACTAAAGTTATTATCTTCCCTGAAAATATTATCTTCCCTAACAATTATTATCTGTTCCAAGCTAATATATTTTCCAAGCTAATATATATCCTTTTGTGTATGCTATGTATGTGGAGGTTTTACCTCAAGACGTTGCACGTGGCAGGACATGTCGGGATCCTCCTGGAGGGACGCGCAAACATCTTTGCGGTTCTCTTCATATTATGGGATGGAGGCCCCCTGACGGAAATGACGTCTCCATATTTGGGGGAGCGTCTTGTCTCTGCATGTGTGACGGAAACGACGTCTCTATATTTGGGAGAGCGTCTTGTCTTTACACGTGACTATTTGTAACCAATAGAATAAAATGTAACCATGTTTGGAACCAACTACCACGCCTGGTATAATCTGTAAAAGGAATGGTATGTGAATGTGTGACGTACTCACCCGTTGTGACGTCTAAATGTATTCCAATATATAATAAAGCGACTGCTGGCATACGGCAGATCCATCCTCTCCTCAGCTTCAGCCACACGTTGTCACTAGAGTTGTTTTGTTACGGAGCCTCACCCCACTGTGTGACCATAGCGGTTTCAGTGGGGGAAGCAACTCAGCACGCAGGAGGTGTGGACGAGCTTACAGCGGCCCCATCTAACATATTTCCCCAGAATGTCTTGATGCATTGACGAATTCATTGTTATAGCTTCATCAGAAGATGAATGTCGTCTGGCCTAGAGGTAATTTTGGGTGTGCTGTAATCTTTACGTTTCACAGTTTCTGATGAAAAAATATTCTGCCAGATACCACAGTGACACACTTAATAATATATCTCAATTCAGTTAAATGGAGCCCAGTCCCCCTTAAAAAAATAGTAAATAATAAAATCTCCTGTGTCAACAATTCAAGGGAATTTTGAATGGTTGAAATGAGATCTACAAAGACATGCTGGCTTGTTGAACCATGAAAGTACTGTTGTAAGGGGAGGCAGGTTATTAATCGTGGTTTATTTCTCTGAGACTGATCATCAGTTCGTAAAATCCCTACTTAGCTGTTCGATGGCTGAGAATGCTGGTTCTCACTACTGGACTGCTTCAGCGGTACTGCCAGATTTATCGATAACAGTTTCTTGATGGATTTCCCAGTAGCCACAGACCCTACTCTCTCGAGATTCGCCGGTGTCTGGAATAATGACTGGTTCACTGGTGTATAGGAACACCGTGATACCCCGCTACTTCATACCATGATACCTAGTTACCATATTTCAGCATTACCGGGCGAAGTTGTCTCTTCCATGGAACTTCTTCAATGTCAGACTAAAGTGGAATTCACACGGTGGGATTTATATGCCTGATAGGGTGCTTGTCTGAGACCAATCCTGCTGAGATTATGTACTCGAACACAGTCTCCTCTTCTGAATTGTAAGGTTCCATTTCCGTGAGATCTCAGAAGACATTGTGCTCATGTACAGAATCTCAGCAGGATTTGTCTCAGACAAACACCCTGTGAGGTATATGAATCCCACCAGGTGAATCTCGCTTTAAATCCACAGGAACATTTTAGTGAGACAAATGGAACCACTGCTGAGTCACCAACTAAGTACCTAAAGTTGAATTCACACGGTGGGATTCATGTACCTCACAGGGTTCAAAATCGCATGCGATTATATCACTTTTTAGGTGGAAATGTCTTTAACATTTTCAGGGCGGAAACATGTCTCAGGGAAATGAAACCCTATAATTTAGACGAAGAAATTGTGTTAGAGTACAGAATCTCAGCAGGATTTATATCAGGAAAACACCCTGTGAGGTACATGAATCCCATCGTGTGAATCCCACTTTACCTAGCCAGTAGGAGGCCAACACCAGGGTCACATGTTTTAGATACCCTTTACATCAAGAGAACTTGAGTCCCAGGGTGAGTGTCCATTTGGACTATGTCTAAGAGTGTGTACCAGGTGTATCCTTCCATGTGAATCTAATTCATCATTCTTCCTTGAGACTGGCAAAAGCACCTTGCCATGAACATTTGGTACCAGAAGAGAATTGCCTGAGACTAGGGGAAAGGTGTGAAGTACACCAGTCTCAGGTAAATTAGTCTCTACGTGTGAATGCCATTCAAGTCGGATAACACGCAGGTGGTAAACAACACAGGTAGCAGCTGCAGTGTTAAGATATATCACTGCAAATCCTGGAACCAGTATTTTAGAGCTATGTTCTGCTTACGTGAATTATTTTAGTTTTATTTATAACTTCCAGATCACTGCTTCTTACATTGCTTCTGATACCATTGTTCTTCCAGACTACTTCTCACGTCTCACAAACAATATTGAACACTCCCAAAATCATGGCCGGATGTTTTATGTAGTATATCTATATAACTAGCAAATGTAATCATCAATTATTTCCACACTCCGGCCGTTTCCATTGCTATGTTATTAGGGCGTGCTTGCACACGCTATATAGTATACATTCCCCAGAGGTTAGAGTGGACACTTCCAGCGTACTGCCTAAAAACTAATCCTTCACTATCCGCATGTTATTCACTGTGATATTGAGAATGGAGAAGGTAGCCAGTGTCTCAGGGTCTGAAAGGCATGCCCAGCTGACCATAACGAATCACTGAAATACCTCAAGACCCACTTGTGCTTGATATGTTTGGATCCTAGATAGACATTTGAAGAAATGGCAAGTTGACTAGGTGTTAGTGGGTTACGGGAAACGATTGATAGACTAAATATAACCCAAATCTTTTAATTGTTATTCATTCATAATTGCATGCTCATTCATCATTGCCATGCTATTTGCTCCTCGCCGTTACTACTGTTAGCTGCATGGAGTTGTCCCATTTTACTCATTCCATTTAAGGAATAGAGTAGACTGAGTAGCCAATGACTGCATTCGCAGCAAACCCCGACCTTCCCCCTGACCTCCTTACATGATATTTACAGCGCCTTGGGTCGGTTCCACAGTCGAGAGTTGACCTACAATATAAGGGGCCACAACCACCCTCTTAGTGGTGCACTCCTCTAATAAAATCTCATGAACAGTCTCTAAGTGGTATTCTGAACAAGGTTCTCACTATGCTCTATGGGAAAAGAATTATTAACAAACTAGGTTTAGAGCCCTGAGACTCCACTGGCCTGCATCCCGTGCTAAACACATACAACAATGCAAACCAAAGATTCCTACAATCTCAATGATGCGACCTAGCAAGAATACTGTGTACTTGGCGCCCTAGTGGCTTTATTTGGACTGGAATACAGAATACCACTTAGAGAGTGTGAGATCTTATGAGAGGGGTGCACATCTAGCGTATCATTCATATCTATGCATTTAAGCAGCTCATTACGGTTATCTAGCGACATAATTATACAGCCTCCCACTTCAAAGCAAGAGTTAGCCATGTTCTTGGCCACTCCTCATCTCGCAAATAGAAACTTCCGGCTTCGGAACAGCTAATCTTATAGGGAAGACCTTGTCTGTGTACTTAACCACTGCCTTTGCAATAACTGCTCCTCTTAATCTATAATCAGAATGTATTTTTGGAAGATTAAGCTGTATCCTGTTTCCTTATAGTAGAGTTATCAATCGTGAAAAGTTATCCATTGCAATATAAAGTGGAATTAACACGATGGGATTCATGTACCTCACAGGGTGTTTTTCTGAGACAAATCCTGCTGAGATTCTGTACTAGAACAAAATTTCTTCGTCTGAATTACAGGGTTCCATTTCCCTGATACATGTCCCCCCCCCCCCCTGTAATTGTTAAAAACATTTCCTCCTAAAAAGGAACAGAATCATATGAGACTTTGAACCCTGTGAGGTACATTAATCCCATCGTGTGAATCCCACTTAAGATGTGGAGGAGTGAGATTTGTATAGAAGACCTGCCAATTTGCAATATAGCGCTAGCATGATGGCGGAAAACTACGATAAGAATATATATACGACTCCAAGCTGAGATGTATCTAAGCGAAAGTTTCTTTGAAATATAATAGTCGTCATGCAATAGAGTCATGTGTTTTGTAAGGTTACACATTTATGTGATACGGGTTGAACCGATCGGGATGGAAGTTAAACATATTTACAATTCTAATGAGCACAGTTTAAAGTACATGTATAAGATGGTAAGTATTGTCTTTTCACACAGCTGACTCAGTACTTTCACTGAATATAACTAAACATGCATCATGCTAAAGTGATGGGAAAATATGTCAAAGACAGGAATCGAATAAAAGTATGTTGCCAACTGAATAATATGAGCACAATGTATATGTGTCCAACAAACTGTCCAACAAATTCAAGGTAAAATAAACTTGTTTACAGAAGAATGTGTGAGTGAAATAATACTTCGCCTCTGGGAAAAAGAACTGGAGAGCCGGCCACCGCTGGGATGTGGAGGTGCAGGTAATCATTTCAGGGGGAAACTTTACCAAAAGGAAAAAAGGAGTCAGTACATTAGGAAAACTAACTGGACATTAAATCTGATAATTGTTAGGAAAACTTTACCAAGAAGAAACAAGAAAAAGAAGTCAGTACCTTAGGCCACTCAAAGAAATCACTTGTTTCTCATCACCGCGCGCATCAGAAAAAAGTGATTTTAGAAGATTTTACTGTATGTCTGAAGCCCATTTTATGGCACTTCAAAAGCCATCTGTAATATAGCAAAAAAAAAAGCGCCTCGTCATACTTTTCATGGCTTGGTGATAAGAAACAAGTTTTTTTAGTGGCCTTAGGAAAACTGACCAGGAATTTAATGTGATAATTGCTGTGAACTCATGGTTCGGCAAATACTTCCCCAAAATACTACCCCAAATGCCAGTGTCACTGAATGAGTAACCATTGTAATTGCTATTTAAAACGTAATATTTTTGCTTTCCTGTCTTGTCAATCATTCCTCGTAGATATAGCACTGGGCCATACTTCATATCGCTTTATCACAGTGAAATATGATTAATTTACGATACACTAAGTCGCGGCTAGTAACCACACAACTGATGTGCACAGGTCAATGATAAAGTTTATTCCAATTAGAGTTGAGCTAAAGGCGGACATAGTGTAATTTGAAAATTGACTTGGCTATAATCGGGCCGTCAAAATATACTTGCCTCGACAAACTAAACCTCTGGTCTTTTTCCCCTTTATCAAACACCTTCAAATTATTTATATTCATAAGGATATACCTTTAATTACTAATCAAAGTTTAATTTGGACATGCAGAGCCAGTATAACAGCGTACGGCACAATAGGTAGCCCATGGCCGTAGGGTCAGGGGCGGTCATTGCTCCACCTAGCGCACTCCCTCTGTACTCGCGCTCCCTGCGCGCCCCCTCGTGCGAATCATGTGAACTATTAGGTCACGTGGTGAAGCACGCTCTCACACTCTCTCTCACTCTCTTCTCGCGCTTCACTACGTTCAGACGCACTCCAATTTTCTCCGCTATTTTTGGCCTACATCGCTCGCGGCACCGGATACTCCACGAGTATCGGCCCGAGGTCGTTAAGGTTTAAAAGTACGGGTAATTGACCGCCAGAACAACGTGAGGATGCCGAAGACACGAGCAGGCCCCAGCACATCGCACGCCGATGCGGAGGCTGAAGTAACGTCGGAATCTACCCAACGGCCGTCGGAGGAACACGTGGACTCGGCCTCCGAGGTAGGCAGTGTAAAGACGGTTAGGCTCGTGGCCGTGGAGAAAGGCCTCGCCGACTTCAAAAACGACGTGAAAGATCAGATCGGGGGAGTCCTGGCCGCGATCAACCGGCTGGCGGAACAAAGGACCAACGACCGGGCCTCACGGCCACCTTCCGTCCAGTCGGCCGTGGATCGACGCACCAACGAGTGGGCCGAGGACCAGGCCGCACGGGTCCTGCCTCCGCCACATCAGTTGAGGGAGCGGTATGCGGCCGACTCCTACATCCAACGCGAGCTGGACCGTGAGGCCATCAGACACGACAGGACTACGGGTAAGCTCCATTCGGACTTAAACATCTCTCGGTTGACCTCAAAGCCATTTATGTTTGTGGACCGCGAGGGCGTATTTACACTGTCTCAGAAGCTGGAGGTGCGGGGGTCCCTAGGGCCGATGGAATACGTTAGCGCGTTCCTCGGTCTGCTGGGGGACGACCGAGCCGTGGAGCCCGCCGACCGGGACCACATGTTTAAGCATCTCCACCAGGTATCCATCGATGCCCAGTCTCGACCGTGGGCGGGGGTGAGGCGATGGAGCCAATTTGTGTTCGACCAAATCGAGGCCGGCAGGCTTAGCTGGTCCGACTACGGTCTGATACAGGAGGAGCGAGTCCGGCTCGCCATGACGACCTCGACCCGGTCGGCCGGACCGGACAACGCAGGGAAGGACAAAGCTAGGGAGCTGCCGTGCCGGCAGTTTAATTCGGAGAGAGGCTGCAGGCATCGGAGCGGGCACGAGGACGGGCCCGTGAAATGGGTTCACATTTGCTCGTTCTGCGATTCGGTGGGGAAACAGTGCGGGCACTCGCTCCATGCCTGCAACCGTAAACTGGGGTACACCATGGGTTACGAGTCCCAGCCGGTAGCCCCTCAACCAACACGCCGCGGACAGCAGGGCGGATACACCCCGCAGGCCGGATACACGATGCGGGCGGCCGACCCTGGACCGGATGCCCTCTACCAACATGGACTTCCGCAGCCGGCAAAAAACGGGCACGGTGCGCCCCGAGAGTAACCGGAGCGCACCCGACTACAGGATGTTCACGTGCACCCCCCACCCGGGCTCCCGGGGTCAAAGGGTTCGCGGCACGTGAGATCACAGAGACGTCCAGTGCTGAAACAACACAGGACAGGAAACCGCTAACGGCCACGTGGGCACAGGTGGTCAGCGGCCGACTCCCGGTCGGCTCTCCCCCACGTGAGGCCACCCCGACACGTGACGTCACACAAGGAGTGAGGATTCCCCCACGTGACAGGGAGGCAATACACAACAACAATAACAACACGACTCCGCGGGACCACGTGGCTGTGCCGGTGGGCGTCCCCCACCCGGGCACGACCGGCCACGTGACCGAGGACGGAGCCCCTCCTTGCACGCCCCCGGACTTCGCTAAGCTCGAGGAAGTGTGTCGGACCGGGATTATTGCCGCCGGGACTCGTACGGACCCGGAGGCGTTCAGGGCACATCGGCACGCGGAATGGCCGCGGATGCAGGACGGCGCCCCGCCGGCGCACGGCCACATCTACGAGGCAGTGCGGGCCTCGGGCCTGCCCAACGCGATGTGTAGCAAGATTACTCTCCCCACGGACCTACGATTACGGGCGTGGGAGAAATACCTCACGGGCATGCGGGGGAAGCAGGAGCTGCTGGGCTTCATACGATACGGCTTCCCCCTAGGATACCTCGGTCCCGCGACGGATACCAGAGGGGTGCCTAACCACCCCAGTGCCACCGGGTATCCGACCGAGGTGGGGCAGTTTGTGAAAAAGGAGCTGTCGTTCTCCAATCTGCTCGGCCCGTTCTCCGACGCCCCGTTCAGCCCGTGGTGCCACGTGTCTCCCCTGATGTCGCGGGAGAAGCGGGACTCCGAGGCCCGGAGAGTAATAACGGACATGACGTTCCCGCGGCAACAGAGCATCAATGCCTTCGTGATGAAGAACTCGGTCTACGGGGAGGAAAGGGAGCACAGCCTCCCTACCATCGACGGGTTCGTCTCCCGCCTCCTCAGGTCGGGCCCCGGGGCCTATATGGCCTCGATCAACATCGCGAGGGCATACAAGAACTTTCGCTGCGACCCCCTGGACTGGCCCCTCCTATGTTTCATGTGGGACGGCGGGTACTATTGTGATACGGCCATGCCGTTCGGTGCCCGTGCGTCCTCCTACCACATGCAGTGCGTAGCGGATACCATAGTGGAGATTCTGGCCGGCAAGGGGGTCGAGGGAGCGATGTATCTCGACGACCTAATCATCATATCGCCGTCGAAGGAGAAAGCCGCGGCGGACTTCGCGACCGCCCGGGAGCTCTTCCGCGAACTGGGTCTCCCCGAGGCCCGGGACAAAGCACAGGAACCGTCGCAGGTGGTCCGCTGGCTAGGGATTGACATCGATGCCGCGACGATGACGCTATCGATCCCGCGTGTCTCCCCTGATGTCGCGGGAGAAGCGGGACTCCGAGGCCCGGAGAGTAATAACGGACATGACGTTCCCGCGGCAACAGAGCATCAATGCCTTCGTGATGAAGAACTCGGTCTACGGGGAGGAAAGGGAGCACAGCCTCCCTACCATCGACGGGTTCATCTCCCGCCTCCTCAGGTCGGGCCCCGGGGCCTATATGGCCTCGATCGACATCGCGAGGGCATACAAGAACTTTCGCTGCGACCCCCTGGACTGGCCCCTCCTATGTTTCATGTGGGACGGCGGGTACTATTGTGATACGGCCATGCCGTTTGGTGCCCGTGCGTCCTCCTACCACATGCAGTGCGTAGCGGATACCATAGTGGAGATTCTGGCCGGCAAGGGGGTCGAGGGAGCGATGTATCTCGACGACCTAATCATCATATCGCCGTCGAAGGAGAAAGCCGCGGCGGACTTCGCGACCGCCCGGGAGCTCTTCCGCGAACTGGGTCTCCCCGAGGCCCGGGACAAAGCACAGGAACCGTCGCAGGTGGTCCGCTGGCTAGGGATTGACATCGATGCCGCGACGATGACGCTATCGATCCCGGAAGACAAACTGCAGGATGTGCGGCAACACGTCGCGGCCGTCTCCCGGAAGCGGTCCCTCACGAAGCGGCAGCTCCAGTCGATACTGGGGAAAATACTACACGTCGCGAAGTGCATCCGGCCGGCAAGGGCATTCGTCAGCAAGCTCCTCGAGGCCCTGCGAGGCATGTCCGGATTCTACATCAACATCTTGTCGGACATGCGGCAGGACCTCGACTGGTTCTCGAGATTCGCTGACGGGTGGAATGGACGTGCCTTGATCCCCAGGGGCCCCCCGACGAAGTGTATCACCGTAGACACCTGCCTCACGGGCGTGGGTGGGACAGACGGCCGCCTAGCGTACTCCGGTCAGGTCTGCCCGGTCAGGGACCCGGTGGAGTGTATCTCGGAGCTCGAAGCCCTCAATACCATCTATGCCCTCAACACGTTCCTCACGGACCGTGACCGAGGCACGAGGGTGGAGGTGTTCTGCGACAATATGGGGATTGTCCAGGCACTCACGTCGGGGCGGGCACGCAACCGGGTCCTCGCCGAGTGCGCGCGCCAGGCCTGGATGGTACAGGCGAAATTACAGGTGGACCTCCTGTACACCCACATCCCGGGGGTCCTCAACTCGGTCGCGGACGCCCTCAGCCGGTCGCACCTCACCTCCAGAGACAATGCTAGAGCTGAACGTTACATGTCACTTCATAATCTCATGTCTGTTGTGCCTTGTAACCACGCCTCATTTGTGCCTGTCCTCCGGCTCTCCTGCAGATCCGGCGCTACGTTGTCTCCAGCAGAGGGCATCTGCGCGGCAAGCCTCGGCGCGTGCCCCCGGCACAGTCGCGAACCAGCGAAGCGCCGTATCGACCTACATCGCATTCTGCCGGAGGACGGGTACGGACCCGCAACAGCCGTCGGTCAGCCTCGTCACGTCGTATCTGGAGTACGTCCGGGACCACGCCCCCTCGCCCGCGACCATGGCCAACCACTTGTCGCACCTACGGTCGCACCTGCGCCTGTCCGGGGGCAACGTCGCGGCGACCGAGGACGCGAGAGTAAAGAGGGCCATCGACGCGATGAAGAGGGACAAGTCCTACACGCCGAACATCAAACCGCCCATCCCGATGCAGGCCCTCAGGAGCGTCCTCGGTGGGCTAACGGCCACGCCCCTCGACCGGTCCACCAGAGCGGCCTGCCTGCTGATGTTCTTCGCGGCTCTGCCGCAGGGCCGCGAAGAACATCAGCCCCACCATCCGTCCGAGGATTCGATCCGGACAGGCACCTAACTCGCGGGGACGTGAAAGTCACGTCAGCTCACGTCATCGTCAGGGTAAAAGCGGCGAAAAACCTCTGTAACGGACTGAATATAATAACACGGATTCCAGTTCATGTACAATCTGTTTAATTCCATCCTAGAGTCTTCATTATATAGCTCCATACAATCGGCCTTTACAGGTGGGCCATTCTCATTGGCTGAGATAAGCCTTAGATAAGTGAAGTACAACTGTCAATCAATAGGCCCCGCCCTTCCTGGCAGGACCAGGGCACGCCTGCCAGGACGGCCGAAACCACACATATAATCATGTAATAATCAGTATGTCAATAGTTATAATAATTAATGTTTGGTACATTACACGGTACATTACACACCTCCCCCCACAGAATAATCCAAGAATTTGGATCATTATAACTACCACCTAAGACACTGTTTCTATGACAAAATCCAACTATCAATGTATTGGTTCAATAACCTATAACAATTACTACGACAATTCAATAAAATTCTTAACTAAAAAGAGTGTACACACAACAGGGATATACGATTCAATTGTTCAGTAATCAGTAATTATTCCTTGTTTCATTAAGGAGCAGACAGTCCTGGATAAATGGTCTCGTTTCTCGTGGTGACAGGAACCATAGGGATTGACACATCTGTAGTGGGCTCAATCGTCTCCTTGACCTCAGACCATTTTTTACGCAATACTTGTAACACCGCTGCACGCTTCACATACACTACCAATGTGACGACAATTCCCAACAGAAGGATCAAATCACTGAGACCCAGAGACAACCCTGTTATGGCAAGCTTTTGTGTCAGGGGGTAATTGTTCCACTCGCTTATCTTTAAATTGTTTATGTCTGCTACTGGCAACGTCAGTTTACCTAGTTTGTTCAAGTCTTCATACACCGCATAGTCTATTTTCTTAGGCCACTGCACCGTCAGGGCTGGCAGTTTCATAGGGGTTGACGGCGAAAAGGAGATACGTCTGAATCCCACATTTACTCCTCTCAGAATCCAGTCCTTTGTCTCCATCCCACATTTCTCGTTTAACATTACTGCCACTATATGATTCACTGTTTCCTTTCGGGCGGTCATCCCTGTACATCTATGAATTATGGTGGTATCTTCAAATGGCACGATGGTCACTTGAAATGGTCGCTGTTTGTCTCGAACCACCATAGATCCTACTGCTGGTTTAGGCTTTAGCGTCATGTTGCAAATATCGGCTCCTGAACTTTAGAGTTCCCAATTAAGGTGCGTGTTAGATCCTGGGCAATCATTACTGGAAAGTATTGCAAGTTATAGGTGATATATACTTCTCTGTTTACTGCCGGTATAAGTACTTTGTATGCCAGTTGTCCATTTCTCGCCCACAACGCCTCTACCTCAAGGTGTTGGTAATACCAACTTAGAGTCATTACGTCATGTCCTTGTTGGCTCAAATCCTTCAGTATCTCTTTAAGTTCGGAGGCTTTCATAATATCTCTTGATAGGGACCCTCTTTCTAGTTGAATAAACTGCTGATGAAAAACGTCTACCGCTCTGGAAAACTGTGTTACTAGCAGTTCCATTATAGTCAAGGCTTGGTCCATCATCTGGGCCACTTGTAACGCTTGTATGGCATATATGTGGTCATTTACCTGCACATTTATCTTGGAGACGATACCTTGTAGTTGTTGTGTATGGTCTCTGAGCGTCACTATGCCTTGTCTGTTTTCCTGGCTGTATCGTTTAGTGATATCCAACATAGAGAGTAACTGTTGGTCATGGTGTTGAAGTCTATCGACCGATGCTCCCAACCGATCTATTTGTCCTGCCAACATCCTCACATCAGCATCCGTGGCAACTCCCAAGCATGCTCTTGCCAATTCTGCCATGACCGCTCTAAATCCCCTCTTTTGTCGAGATGGTGCTTCTAATTCGTCATGTACTTGTTCACCTCCAATTTTTACTGTTGATAATATATTGTTCAGACGCAGATCCCAAATGGATATTGTGTTGTTATCCATTCTGCCTTTTGACATATTCCGGTATCGATATATCAAATTTTCTAATTCTGATAAGTCCGGTGTATCCGGGGCTTCTAGCGTGACTACCACTGTCCATAATGCTGACACTATTCGAGTGTTTCCTTCCACCGTAACAAAGACTCCGTCTTTTTGTAGTAGGGAGTCTTCCTTCTCACTCGTGACCACTTTTATGAATTGAAGGGCTAGTAATAAGTGTAGAATTACCCACATCATGACGAAGATGTTCTCCCAGATGACGCTGAGGATGACGACCAGTCTTTATAGTTGGTGTGAGTGTCGAGGGGTAATCCTTCTGCGGCTCGATGTTCTGCCCTTGATCGGGGTGTTCGTGTTGAACCGTTGACCGTTGAGGGTGCGTCGGAGCGACTGTGTGTTAATCGATGGGTCGGTCCATCTTTTATTGATGGCTCCGATCCTAACCCCTCGTTTGATCGATGCGATAGTCTTCCTAAGGTGTGAGTGCCTCTGGTGTCGCCGACTTTCTTATCTGTCACGTAAGATACGGTATCTGACTCTAATTCCATATGACTGCCAGCACTGGTACTAGAGGATGATGCAGGCGGGGACTCGTTATCCAGATAATTGGGCGTGTTAGTGTCAGTCTCTTTGTATCCCTTATCCCGGTAAGTAGACGTGTCAGCGTTCATATCTACGTAGTCGTCGTTATCTGAAGTGTCTCCGTCGATAGTCTCTTTGGTCTCGTGAGAGGGGCCCTTGTCGTTATCATTGTTTACGGGTTCTCCTCGGATATCTCTTCTGTCGCGGCCGGAGCCCGTACTGTTATTACTTTGATCCTCAGGCGTCGGATTAGGGGATTGTGCAGATGGCCCTTCATATCTTTGGTTGTCTGAGTTATCAGGAGATGGCAGTCGCTCCTCGTACGGTCCTCCACGCCAGTTTGATAAGCGGTCTGACGCGGTGGCAGTCCGCTCGGAAGTCCCTCTGATTGTCGGTTCATGGTGTAATCCTGAGTCTTTGTTGTATTCACACCCGACCCGGGTACTGCTGGCCGGTAGAGAGCTAGCCTGACTGAAGTGAGTGACGTAACGTCTGTTTATCACTACTCCTCGTGAGTACACGCTGGACGAGGAGTCTGTTGGCCGAGGGCCTTCGATAGGCAGTGCCCGGTTCTTCTTTGAAGATTCCGCCTTTGATCTTACCGTTACCACTTTAGGGTGAGTCTTTGGTAGATACGACACTTGGCGAGGGATCGGTTTTAATCGATCTAAGTTAACCGTGAGGATTTTCCCGGACGAGTGGCGTATTTGAGCTACATTGTTCCTTAGTCGTGAAATGACAAATCCGTGTTGATACGGGGCTTGGAAAGTGGTTTTGCACATGTTTAGAAGTAGCACCTCTTGTCCCACTTTGTATTCGGGGGGCGGCGGTCTTTGATCTAATCTCATCTTATTCTTGTCTTGTAATTTCTTGGTCTTCCTTGTTGCTTCTTTTAGTGCCCTATCTCTTTCCTCTATGTTGTTTCTTAAGACTTTCAATTCTTGTCCTTGTGGAATTCGTTGTTCCCTTTGTTCATTGAACGCTGGCTCCCTACCATGATGTAGGAAGGAGGGGGAAAACCCCGTTACTGTTGAGATGGATGATCGGTAGGCCCATAAGGCTGTATATAAGTGGTTTTCCCAATCTCTGGCATTGCCTTTCACAAGTTTAGCAACAATGGCCTTTAAAGTGCCATTGAACCTTTCGGTTTTTGAGTTTGTGGTCGGATGGTATGCGGTGGAGTATCTCCACTGGATGTTATTCGTCAGGCACATTTCTCGAATAGCAGCATTCTTAAATTCGGCTCCCCTATCCGAGATCACTATGGCGGGAATTCCATGTCGGGGTATCCACTCCTCTCTGAAGAACGTCACTATTTGCTCAGCTTTTTTGTCCTTTATGGGCATTACCTCGACCCAGCCGGTGCAATGATCAATGCTCATTATCACGTACTTGTACCCTTTTCTTCCTTCTGGCAGGGGGCCTATTAGATCAATCCCCACGATTTCATTAGGCGCGGTGGGTGTGGGCAATGGTTGTGCTGGGGGGTAAGTCTTGACAGGTCTGTATAATACACACAGTGGACATTGGGTCAAAATCTGATGAATTTGTCTCTTCATGCCTGGCCATTTGTATTTACTGGCCACTCGTGGATAGACTTTCTGCATCCGCTGGTGTCCCAATGCGTCGTGTATTCCCATCACAACCTTCTTTACAAGAGATGGGGGCAGGAAGATTCGTGGGTAGCTTTGTCGTTGTAACTCTTGTAATGTGTACAGTACGCCATCCGCAATTATATAGTCGTTTTCTTCTCTCAGACCTTGTTGATACTGTGGTAGCGGCAGTTGAGCCTGTATTAACTCTGTTTTGGTAATATGAGGATCTTCCCACAGGTCATCTGGAGTAATTGCAGGGGGTTGTCGAACCGGAGCGGTCGTTAACAGAGACGCTGCCCCTATTAGACTGTCACAGTCGTCCCAGCACTCGGCGACCTCAACAGTGTCCTCCTGAGCATTGTGTCGGGGTGGAAGGCGTGAAAGCATATCTGCTCTGACGTTGTTAACACCTTTCCGGTACTCTATAGGCGCACCATATTCAGACAAAAGTACTGCCCATCTTTGTAACCGTGTATTCCTCATCTCTTGTTGAAAGAAATTCCGGAGAGGTTTGTGATCACTGAGTATGACAAAGGAGGCACCTTGCAGATAAGGATTTAACTTTTGCAACGCAAAGATGATTGCAAATGCCTCTTTTTCGATCGTGGCCCATTTTTGCTGTGTTTCACTGAGTTGTTTACTTATATAGTGGATGGGTCTTTCCAGTCCGAGAAAGTCTTGTTGTGTGAGAATGCCGCCAACGCAAGTCATGCTGGCGTCTACATACAAGCGATAGGGTTTGTACGCATTCGGGAAGGCCATCACTGTTTCCGAAGTGAGCGCACATTTCAAGGTTAACCAAGATTGTTGTTGTTCGTCCGACCAGGTGAACTCAGTTTCCTTCCTTGTGAGTTTTACCAGGGGCTCCGCTTGCTGAGCGAAGTTAGATATGCACTGCCTATAATAGCCGGCTAGTCCTAAGAACCTTTGTACTTCTTTTACAGAACTGGGCGGCGCCATTTCTTGAATGGCTTCTACCTTGCGGGGATCTGGTCGTATGCCGTCCGGGCTGACAATGTAACCTAACAATTTTACTTCTTTTTGTCGTAGCTTGCACTTGTTCGGGTTCACTGTAAGGTGATGATCGCACAGTAGTTCAAAGACTTCTTGTAGGTGTCGGGTGTGTTCCTCTTCCGTTTTGGAGTACACAATTATATCGTCTAGATACACTAATGCAGATTTTTCCAACAACGGGGCTAGTACTGAATTAATATACCGCTGCCATGTGGCAGGACTATTGCAGTATCCTTGCGGCATGCGTAGAAATTCGTACAAACCTCCAGGCGCTGTAAAGGCGGTGATTTCCCTGCTTTCTTCTGTTATTTGGATTTGGTAGTAGGCATTCTTTAAATCAATCACAGAAAACATGGCGGCACCCGACAATGCATCAAAAATGTCCTGGATGTGGGGCAATGGATGAGCATCTTTCTTGCATAACAGGTTTACTTTACGGTAGTCGATGCAGCATCTAATACCACCGTCTTGTTTTGGAACAATTAACAACGGGGAGGACCAAGGGCTTCTACTTGGCGCTATCACTCCATCTTTCAACATTTTATCAACTTCGACTTTGACTTGATCTCTGAGTGCCAGCGGTATACGATATGGTCTCTGGCGTATGGGTAAGTTATATCCTACATCAATGTGCATTTGAATATTTGGTGCGGCTTTTAGGGGTGACACATTCACTTGAAACACATCTGGATACTTGTCCTTCCACTCATCCAATTCCTCATGAATCCCTGCCAGTTCTTGCTCCGTCTGGAGGCACTGCCCGTAATGAAATTCAATATCAACCAGGTTTACACAACGCTCGACACAATTCAATTTGCATTCCAATACTTCCATGGCATCTATTCCTAGCAGTAGGTCGTGTTTCATCTCATCACATACATATACCGCAACATCACGCCCACACACAGGTATCATCGCTACTCCTTTGGTGACTAATATGTGTCCTGAGAGTGATTTGAGTGGAACTCCTGGTTGCACCATCATAGGCCTGTTTGTAGCGGTACACAGTTCCTGCCACTTGGCCGTCGTGATTAGGGATTTTGCAGCGCCAGAGTCGATCAACGTGTGCATTGTTATATTGCCCTGTTTTAACTGAACACACACCCGACTGTCCGACGCAGCAATTAGTTTCCCTGCGAGTAGTTGTTGTAATACCCTGGCGCATTTTCCCCGTAGTTTTGCGGTTGGTTCCACTCTTGTCCTCCTGACTGTGGTGCTGAGTTTTGTTCGCGCGGTTTGGAGGAGCAGTCTCGCTTGATGTGCCCATACCCTTGGCAGTTGTGGCATTGGATTTGCGAGTTATACTGTCCTCCTCGGCCTCGTCCCCTTCCTCTTCCCCTGTTGTTAGCACCCCCATTTCCCATGTAGAACACGTTCGGTGCGTAAGAGGGTGCAGGCACTTGTTGGTACATCATGGGATACGTCTGATTCGCGTTGACTGGATACGGCGCTGTATGATACTGCTGGGATGGGTACATTCCTTGAGACGCGGCGAGGGGGCCGTTCGCATGCGGAGGAAGCATCCCTGGGGCCGTAGCGGCTGCGAGAGCAGGGGACTGATGGACGGGCATGGCAGCAGCGATTTCAGGTTCTTTTTCTTTGGGTTTTTTCATTCCCACCACAAACGAATGAAGCTGTCTTTCTAATGATTTGAGTACTCCTGTCAATTCCTTCATAGTTGGTGATTCTTCTAACAAGTCTTGTGGAGGCGGCGGTAACGCTGCTTGTTCCAGGTCTGAGTAGTCATCAATGTTCATTAGGTTAGCCGTATGACACGCTAGTTCAATAGCATCGCTAACTTTGCCTGGCCTATGCGACCCCACTATTTCTTTAAGCCGGTCACTTCTTAGTCCCTCAATAAAGAAGTCTCTTACCAGAGTTATGACCATGTCCATTGATTGTTCCTCCTTGGTGTAAGCCTTGTGTAAGCAACTCATGAAGCGATTGCTGTACTCGTCTATCGTTTCACATGGACCTTGGTGTGCCTTTTCTACCTTGCGTCGCAGTTGTTTGATTTCCACTTGTCCTAGAAATCTTTTTACCAATGCTGCTCGTATGTTGTCCCATGTTTTTGGCGTCGGTGGTACTTGCGCGGCGTAGTCTGTTATTAGATCGTCCAAATACACAGCCAAATTACCCGTTGTTTTAGCTGTGATTGCCTCTACTATCAGCGCATCTCCTGGTTTTACTGACTTTTGTGCTCGTGTAAATCCGTCGATCCAGTCGCGGAATTCAGCTTTGTCCACTCCATCGGCAACTTTAAGGTGTCTTGTAAATTCTCCCAATCTCCGGCGCGTGGCTTCCGCAACAGCTAAGTCTAACTTCTTCTGGTCTCGTTCTTGTTGATCAGCCATGGTCCGTGATTCCTAGTCCGTTCTTTTAGGTACTTATAAGTTATCCTGGCAAGATCGCCACTGTAACGGACTGAATATAATAACACGGATTCCAGTTCATGTACAATCTGTTTAATTCCATCCTAGAGTCTTCATTATATAGCTCCATACAATCGGCCTTTACAGGTGGGCCATTCTCATTCTGAGATAAGCCTTAGATAAGTGAAGTACAACTGTCAATCAATAGGCCCCGCCCTTCCTGGCAGGACCAGGGCACGCCTGCCAGGACGGCCGAAACCACACATATAATCATGTAATAATCAGTATGTCAATAGTTATAATAATTAATGTTTGGTACATTACACGGTACATTACACCTCCAGTGTGTTGGAGAGGAGAAGCACGTGGCTCTCCAGCCCTCTCCCGACCGGAGGTCGTGCCCTATGCAAGCCGTGAGAGAGATGATCGCGGCCGTTCCCACGTCTAGCGACCGAGACCCGTTCCTGATGAACGCTGATCGGTCACCGATAACGACCAGGTCGCTGACCAGGGAATGGGACAGACTTACGGCTCTGGCGGGGATCCCGGCGAAAACGTATACGTTGCACTGCCTGAGAAAGGCCGCGGCCACTCAGGCCTTCCAGGCCGGGGTCCCCGAACTCTCCATCCAGAGATACGGGGGGTGGCGCTCGAACGCTCACAGGAGCTACATCTGAGTGTCGAGTGCCACTCAGGTTAACGACTCTCTGATCAAGTCAATTAACAAGTGACTCGAACCTTTTTCCCACCCTCCACGCCACTTCCTTCATGGATTTTTGGCGTTTTTATACACACTGTATATTCATATATACCATTATACTTTATACATGTATATCCATATGTATTATACTATTACATATCAACATATGTAATACCTTATACCTTATCACGTATAACATATACCATATTACCATATATGTATCATATCTACCAATATGTTATCATATAACATAACATATCTTCCATATGTATCTTGTTATCTTTAAGATATTACTATCACGTATTAATATCTTCTCTTTTCGCTCATAAAATTAAAATAAATTTTATTTGCCCAACCTCTGACTTATACTTTTGTGTTGCGGGTAAAGGGGTAATGGGTAGCCCATGGCCGTAGGGTCAGGGGAGGTCATTGCTCCACCTAGCGCACTCCCTCTGTACTCGCGCTCCCTGCGCGCCCCCTCGTGCGAATCACGTGAACTATTAGGTCACGTGGTGAAGCACGCTCTCACACTCTCTCTCACTCTCTTCTCGCGCTTCACTACGTTCAGACGCACTCCAATTTTCTCCCACCCACCCTCTCCTATATCTTCCTACTCTCGTAGGGCGTTTTTATACACACTGTATATTCATATATACCATTATACTTTATACATGTATATCCATATGTATTATACTATTACATATCAACATATGTAATACCTTATACCTTATCACGTATAACATATACCATATTACCATATATGTATCATATCTACCAATATGTTATCATATAACATAACATATCTTCCATATGTATCTTGTTATCTTTAAGATATTACTATCACGTATTAATATCTTCTCTTTTCGCTCATAAAATTAAAATAAATTTTATTTGCCCAACCTCTGACTTATACTTTTGTGTTGCGGGTAAAGGGGTAATGGGCTATACATGTTTTTTTTGCGATATACAAAGCAGAGACCAGTAAGTTTAAGAACAATGGACACAGGTGTATTATAAAAGGAGCTACACCTGTGTGACATTTTACTGAGAGGAGACTCAAGTGACTTCACATTCCTGCCTCGGGAGGCTTTAAACGCTAAACAGTTCAGATTACAAAGGCGGGAAATCCTATTAGACTTTAAGCAAGCGGAGAGTTGCTTCTTCAGATCCAAAGAGCATTAGAAGACTCAGAAGACGTCGGACCCGTTAATGCTCTAATGGACTTGGTCTCCCTTTATACCGCGAGCTTTTCTTACCAGCTGAATCATTCATAGGATCTGATTTTAAACGGATAAGTCCATTTCACATTGGAGTTTTCTTTCAAAGGAAGTTTATACCCAAACAGAAAATACCCTACATATTTTCATTCCTAGTTTACACTTGAATTATATGTTATGTCTGAAAGTGTAACCATAGTAACCATGTCATATATGTTATATCCATCTTTAGCATAGCAGCTCACAAGAAAAAAAGTTTTTACTCAATTTCTGGGGCATGAGGGCCTTTAAAGTGAGCACAAGTCCTCATTATAAAGAGTACAGTTGAGTATTATAGTACCTAATTAATTGATAACGTGAGAAGCCTTTCTTTACAAGAAGTATTAGAAAATACTCTAATACTCTAACTAATTTGTGAATTAAGTCCGTTTAGATACATCCCCTGTCTACAGGTAAAAGGATGTGTTTAGTAAACCAAGGACGGTATCAATTCGCCAATAGCAACATTTTCTTTTCAATATAAACCTCAAAATAAAAAAAAATCCCATTTTATTAACTTACCAATTTAAAAGCAATTTAAAAGCTTATTCAAAGAAACCTTTTATGTGTGCAGTTCATTCTCGACGGCCCGCTCGTTATAAATAAAAACATGTGCTGAGTAAGTTCAGGAATACGTGTGCATTGTTCAAGTGAGTGCGGAGAATTGAGAGTCACGTGGGTATCTGGTATGACGTATGTAAGAGAGAGGGCGCCAGCGTCTGAATGATAACCAGTTTACGATTAGTCTGAAATGTCTTCACATTTCGATAGCAGCAATGTGATTCGCTGGGCTGTCGAACCCTTGGCTAATTATAGTCCATCTTTCATTTGACATGCCCTTCCAGCACATGTTCAGTTTTAACCATGCTACATGGCTATGCCGTGTAAGTCTTGCTTGGAGAGTTTTATTAACAGTATGATGTCATCGCTGATACGCCTGTTGCCACTTCCGGTTGGCTGTTGCAGCTATTCAAACGTTGGCGAGTGTTTTATTGTTTCTAAGATTTGTCCCTAGTGTCACTGCACGAAAACCACCATTTTACATATATATACGCCATCGCGATAACGCACGTATCAGCTGAATATTGACTTATTTTCATTTATGTACGCCTCTTATCCGCGACTTGGCTGTATTTCATGCCTGGCGTATCCAAGATAAAATCCAGGCGTTTATGTAAAAAAAAAAAAGAATCTCGACCCCCCTTCACCGCCCACCCGTTGGTATTGGTAGAGGCCTACGCCTACACTCTCAGTGCATCAAAAATAAAAAGGAGTCCTCTACCTCTCCCATGCCCGTTGTTGTCTCCTGCCACCCCCCCGTCACCCCCCCGTCACCCCCTGACTCCCCCCCACCACCCCACGCCACCCCCAGCCAGACTCAGTGAGAAGCCCCCCGCTGCCCGCCGCCCACTGCCCACTGCCCGCCGCCAGCCGCGTTTGTACAGGTTGCCTCAGTGAGATACCCTCCCCCGCTGCCCGCCAGTGCCCGCCGGTGCCCGCCGGTGCCCGCCGCCCGTTCTTAGGTGTCTGTGTCGGCTGTGGTATAGACTCAATGTCTATAGTATTAACTTCTTAAAGGCTTATATATGGGAATACCCAGAGTGGTGTTTTCGAGGAAAAATCGATTAGAAAAACGGTAAAAAACCCAAAGAATGCAGGGTTTATTATATGTAATTAATCAATTTATATTCAATCAGGTTTTATAAAGGTTTTATAAAATAAATTGGTAATATAAGATTGTATTTTCCATATAATACAGATTGGATGGTTAATGGGAAATGAAATATGCTACCAGTAGTGTCCCCAAGTTGCAAAGATCGGAACTATTGGATGGTGGTGTATATACAACGGAATCAGTTGTATATAAGACCGCACCATGGACATGTATATACGCCACTAGATAAGGCGTCTACGAGACGGATAACAGCTCAAACTTCTAGACGCAAAATCCTACTGTTAGACGCGTTTCAGATACATATGTAAAGCGGTAGGTTTCGTGCAGTGTGTGTGTATATTAACATTGATGTATAATTGTTGATGTGTTTTAAAGTAACTAGGATAGGTTCTTAACCCTTGGTATGTGCATCGCAATGGCTTAATATTGAAAGAAAACGAGCACTTGGTTCAGAAAATTACATTGATATATATACTTGTCATAACAGAATAAATGTAAACTGCGGAATACATTTAATACAATCAGATCATTTCTTTCATACATCCGGTAAACGGCTTCCCGCCAGAGCTTTAAAAGAAAGGTAGAATCCTACGTTACACTGTGACTGGTGTCCCTCCAGATTGAATTACAAATGGCTCTGCGGCTAAAATAAGTTTTTAAAAAGTTTTTTTTAATTCAACCAGTTCTGTCACAACTGGACAGATCTTCCACCGGAGGTAAAAGTAATTTTACATACTTATAGTACATGTTACATTGCCAAATGCATCAAATAAACTCTTAGAGATAATGATAATGGTAATGGTGATGGTATGATATAGCACAATCAGAACCGGGTACTCATATTCCACAGTCAATATCTACTGCAAGACTAATAAATTCTCTACTGTTAGGTGTGCCATTCGTAAACAGACAATCGGCGTTTCACTAGGCATTTAAAGTTCTTTTTGGTTTCAGCTTTTTGGTACTCTGTTGGAAGTGTATCCCACAACATTGAACCTCTGTAGTATGGACATCTTTGGTAGTGACAGCTCTTGATCCTTCGTGTCTTGAACTTTAGTCTGTTATCACTTCTAGTGCGTCTTACATTAGAATCCAGGTTTTCATTAATCTGTAAGGTAAATTTCTTCAAATCTTTAAGGTATATGGTAGACACCTCGTTTTAAACGTCCGGCGAAAATGGGTTCAAAACCGGCTGATTACTCCAAAGGAAAATAGTTTCTATATACTTAGACATTTCGAGCATTTCTGACCTTGAGGAATCTAAAGTCACGTTGCCAGATGTCTTGTTTAATAACTATCAGAAATAAAGTAACATTTAAAACTACATCAATCAACTTAGAGATATAAATCAGGGAGCAACTTTGAGGATAAAATGCAAGATGGCGCTTGAAAAACGTCGGTTATTATCTTAGCACCGTGTCCTAAAAATGTGGCAGTCGATGGAAGGGATTCCCACATGACAGACACGGACCAAGAAAGTAATGGGCCTGAAAACGAGAGCATCGTAACATTCTGGTTCGATAAGAAAACCTTTTTTACTTGACTTTTCTGAGGCACATAACTCTGTCAAAAAACCTGGTCCTCAAATACAAATTTTCTTGCCGAAGGGCTTACTTTTCGTGGCGTTTCATCATCAGCAAGGAACAGGAAGATCTGTGTCTTCTAAATGTAAGTTTTAAAGATATCCAGGGATGGCATTACATGTCGTTATGATGGTGTAGTTTTTCTTGTGCTCCACGCTCAAGGTGAGGAACTAGGGACAGTTAAGAGGGCATCTTCAGTCTGGTACCCTCCTCGGCATGCAGTAAAGAGAAGGGATCATGATCTCACCTGGGGGCTGTGAAATAAAGTTCGTTCGTTTCTGGCGAAGTGCTGGACGATACGATAACTCCAACGATAAACGTCATGTTGGACGTTTTTTTAACTTTCAGTGTTGTATGACAGAAGAGGAAATATTTCCTAATATCAAGAGACGTCACGAGTTTGAGTCTCTGTTTATTTATGCCACACATTTTGTTGGCTCCATAATTTCATGAGTCGAAGACGAGTGACATTACGGAGCCAACAAAATGAGTGGCATAAATAAGCTCAAACTCAAACGAGTGGCGTCTAGATTTTATCCTACCCCGTTTCCATATTTTTTCAGTATCAGAAAGTAGTGGCGTAAACAACACTTTATGTCACGCCTGTGAAATAAACAAATCCCATGTTAAGCCTACGGCGCCTTTTTTTATTAGGGGTAGGATAAATGAGGGTATTTGTATACAACACCTTGTAAGAGGTTTAAATTACTCTTATTGTCAAGATATATTCTATTTACAGCACATTATTTTATACAACAATATGGCCCCAAAGACAATTCTGGGAGACTTTTTTCTCGTTCGTAGTTTATTCAACAGCCCCCTGCTTCCTTTCTTGTCTTCGCACATATATATGCATATGTATATAAATGTTGTTGCTATCTGTTGTTGCAGATGGTATAATGATTAAAACGGAGAGGGGTTTGGAGATAAGTTAAGTGAGTTATTGGTAGTGTTGATAAAAAGAAGTGACGTGATATAGATATTAAGATAGTTATTGATTAAAAGAAAGCCCCAAGGATGAAGTATGAAGAAGTGAGTTAATAAAGTTTGAAGGGTGGGCGGGTGGTAACTTTTCCTACGGTGTCCGTTGGAGAAGGTCGACTGGTCACGTGGGGACGCGAGTGTCACGTGGTTTGGGAGAACTCCGGGTGGAGAGGGAAACCCCTCCCGCCACATTATTCCCAACGAGTTGGGGACAATGATAGGCTAATTGAAGAGAGAGTCTGAGTTCTTTTCACACGTTCATTGCTAACTGGTTACATCAACGTGTCACTCCACATGTTGATCAATCTGTTGTGTGGAAGGGTGACCCAGCAGTTACGTTCACCTACAACGATATGTCTCCGATATGGTCTACGATGCACCTTCCGATAAAAAATCAAAATCGCGTCGGAAGGTCACCTAATATCGGGGCAGTCGACCACGTTTCCGCGATTAGGCACCCAATAAAAACCCTTACGAAGCATAGTGAAGTGGGATGTCTAGACATATGTCTACGATTTTGCACCTTCCCGATATGCCTCAGATATTGCCTTTTTGTATCGGTGCCATATTGGTAGATCTAGATTTCTATCGTAGTAGGTGGACGCCAGGCCTTAGGGTCTCCTGCCGATGCTGGACTAGCGTGGAGCTCATTGGTCAGTTGGAAACTGTGCACCCGTATCTCTATAGATAAACTGGTGAGTTACTATAGATATATGCATTAATACTTCAACCTGAGACCACCCTCACAATCCTCATCCCCCGATCTCTCCTTGTCCCCCATTCCGTTTTTGATCACCAGCAGAACTGTCCCCTAATCCTCTCCTTGTCCCAATGAGTGCGCCCATTAAGGAAATGGTTGTTTTTGATTGTCTTGGAAAAAGTAATCGATAACTACATAGGAAGCAGCATCATATGTTATTCTGATCTCAAGTACAGTGGTGTTCCAGTCAAAACAGTATCTCTCAAAGCCACATTCATTCCTGTAGCTCATTCCTGTAGCTTACTTACCTTAAAGAATTGACGATATTGCTTAATTTCTTATTTCGTAACATTGATAGTCTTTTATCCGGTTTCCCTCTTTTATCGTATACTCTTACCGCTCTTACCCATGTTGTATTTAAGGCCATACATTTTGACATTTAGGATTCAGCCATTCAATCAGTGTCAATAAGAGGTAGAATGTTGCCATTTTAAGGTCTATAATGTAAAAACAGGCCGACTCTAATTGTATATCAAAAATGTCTATTTGGTATCATTCTCAAACAGATTATCTCTAAGTCTGCGTCATAGGGATAATCTATTTGACAATATCACTGCGTATTTCTTACATACAAATACGGTAACCCTATTTCTTATTTAAGGTCAGCATTTGATGTCGCTGAACCATGATTTCACCTAGTTCTACAAAGGTAGATTAATTGGGGTATTGATTGGCGTGGCCGACATGCCCTGTGACGGTACACCTCTCAGGTGTAGTACGAGCTGTTTGTCAGAGCCACCATCGATCCTCGAGGGACACCGAGCCTCATTCACTCAGGAGACACGCACCTTCTCACCACCTGACCTGCTTTGTGTGGTTTACAGTTCACAGGTAAGACCTCCTCACGCCGTGATGAGCAGCTCAGTTACCATGACGACAGGGTAAAACAATGCCCGACCACCTGCTCAGTTACCATGACGACAGGGTAAAACAATGCCCGACCACCTGCTCAGTTACCATGACGACAGGGTAAAACAATCCCCGACCACCTGCTCAGTTACCATGACGACAGGGTAAAACAATCCCCGACCACCTGCTCAGTTACCATGATGACAGGGAAAACAATCCCCGACCACCTGCTCAGTTACCATGACGACAGGGTAAAACAATCCCCGACCACCTGCTCAGTTACCATGACGACAGGGTTAAACAATACTTGACGGCCAATTAACATAGATACAGGTTAAAACAAGACTTGATGACCTAGTTAATTAACCGGAATGCAGGGTAAAACAATATATGACGATTTGCTCAGTTACCATGACGACAGGGTCAAACAATACATGATGACTTAATCAGTTACCATGTCGACAGGTTAAAACAATACATGTTGACCTGCTCAATTAACTTGACTACTGGCTAAGACAATACTTGACAGCCTACTCAGTTACCATGGCTACAGGGTCAAACAATGCATGACGACTTGTTCAGGTACCATGGCTACAGGGTAAACTATACATGAAGACCTGCTCAATTAACATGACTACAGGCTAAGGTAATACTTGATTACCTACACAGTTACCATGGCTATAGGGTATAACAATGCTTTATGACTTGCACAATTAACATGAATACAGATTAAATTAATACTTGATTACCTACACAGTTACCATGGCTATAAGGTAAAGCAATGCTTTATGACCTGCACAATTAACATGAATACAGATTAAAAATACTTGATATCCTACTCAGTTACCATGGCTACTGGGTCAAACAATGCACGACAATCTGCTCAATCAGCATGACTGCAGGCTAACACAATACTTGACAACCTACTCAGTTACCATGACTACAGGTTAAAACAATACTTGACGACCTATTCAATCAACATGCCGAAAGGGTAAAGCAATACTTAAGAGTAACTATAATCAATAAAAATCGATATATATACGCCGCTAATAAGTGATATAAACGTACACAATTTGTTCACCAGTGGTGTTGTCCTCTGGTGGGTCATTCAGTACAGCAGTGCGCCCCCACTCACTGCACCACTCCACTTACACACCACTTTCGGCTTCTCACACTTTCAAATTAATCTCAGTGACTAATCTATTTTTCTCAGTGACATCCTTGATATACAAAATGCATGTTCATAGTATTTGTATGGAAATATCAAAATTAATGACATTCTGTGTTGGGTAAATTTCCACTTCCCGTCAATGACGTAATAAGAACGTCGCCGATGTTGAGCAGAGTAGATTCACCAATGAAATTTGTAAATATTGATAAAACAATGTACAATCTACAATTTAACCTTTATCCCCAAGTGACTGGCACAAAATGAACATCACTTACTGTAAGCATAAAAAGAAAATAGCTTAGATTGCTTAACCTATCAGAGTGATCCGAAAGGTTGACCAGCATTGGACCAGCAATCATGATGTGCTGGTACCACTGAATCGATGTCCAACAAAAATAGAGTACAAGCTGCGGCGGCTACATTTATTTATCATTTTATTTAGAGCAAAGCAATGTCGTGTCCAATTTCCGATCCCTCCATACATCTCTTGCTTCCCCATTCCTGAGTCTATGGAACATCCAGTCATCGACCGTTTCTCCCCGCTTCATTATAGCCATCTGATTGGTCAGTCGGCTAAAACGAGTTCTCGTTGGAGAATGCTGTCATCCTGCAGGCTATAAATACGGAAAACAGGCCCCGGCCAGTTTGAAGTCTTCCCGTCTCAATTCTCCGTAGAACATATATGTATCATTGGACATTGGAACTGAATTTGGATCTAGTTCAGATATCGATTTTCGAATCTATTTTCACCTAGACCTTATTGTAGTCAGGCATGGTTGATCCTAATTTAACAAGAAAGTAATGATCGATTGTCAGTGAGGGTAATAAGATCAGGTCTACAGGATACTTACACTGATGATTGTATGTAGTAAGAATGTATTACTACCAGAGAGAGCAAATTGAATGCACAAGTGTTGATATAACTGTTTTGTTCTTATTAAAATATACAAGCAACAGTTTCCAATGGCCGACGAAAATAGTGTAGATTTTTTTGAGTTTTCCTAAATGCCCATTTCAATTAGCCGTCAACGATCTCCAGTCAGGAACCAACGACATACCTTTAGCACTGCTGACACACAATGGAAGTAGGCTATTAGGAGAACTAAAAATATCTACAATATTCTCGTCGGCCAAAAGAAACTGGCCTTGAGGCAGTGCTAGTGGGGCAGGGTGACGCAGCTGTCGAGGTCACGTCTGTCCTCAAAGAGGCCATATGTGTCGGCTTTCGTCCTTGTAGAATTCAGATATTTAGGATCTACCATTAACTGGTGTCTTTCAGGGCAGATCAAATTTAATTAAGGTTAGATGACAGGTTTAAAGGTCAGTGATCTTCAGCTGTTATTTCTAAGGTGACAACAAGAAATTCAGTATGTACCAATTTTCTGTACCAGACAAACAGTTTAAACAAGTATTATGTATAGATGCCCATCAAGGACAGTTCTTGACTATTAGGAAAGAAATTGATGAGTATTTTGTCGATGTCCCCCTCGCCATTAGTTTGGAGCGCCCAGCCATATGAACGAAGCGATAGCCTCATGAATCCTCTGAAGCGCTCTAGAGATGGCAAAGGGGGACCAAACTCAAATTTGTTTCTGATTTTAATCTTAGCCTGGAAATTTTCATCTGTTTATCGCCCATAGTGTATGGGTTACCATACTCGTAAGCCTGTTGAGTACGAGTCCCTACTGTGCAGCCTATTATCAAGAGACGTCACGAGTTTCAGTCTGAGAATTTATGTCACGCATTTTGTTGGCTCCGTAATTTTACGAGTCAAAGACGAGTGACATTACGGAGTCAACAAAATGAGTGAAAAAATAAACTCAAACTCAAACGAGTGGCGTCTAGATTTTATCCTACCCCGTTTCCACATTTTTTCAGCATTAGAGTAGTTACATAAACAACACTTTATGTCACACCCGTGACATAAGCAAATCCAGTGTTAAGCTTATGGCGTTTTTTTAATAGGGGTAAGATAACGACGTTTATACCAGACTAAGATAAAACAAATAAACCACACTACCCGCCAAAGCTTAGATTGGCCTTCAGGTTATAGAACTTGTATCTGTAATCTTACATATTAAGTATACTTCGTGAAAGTTGTAGGAATGTATGATATATGATATTTTTGATATACATACTTTCCCTAGATCAAATTCTCTATTGATAGCTCCCATATATTAAGCAATACATGTGTTCAACAACGCTTTGAGACCACCAAATCAATCTTGGAAATGTCATGGATTTTACATCTAAGGTGAATTGTACGGTCAGCCTTTACATGACTGATGATTCCTTTTTTCTGGGAAGATTACTAAGGTTTATTGGCAGGTGTTGCAATTCACACTCCACCCACAGCCTTGAACACTAGTGTACCCTAAAAACGTAATCAGTCACCCCACACACTGCCGTGAATAAAGAGAGAGGTGATTCATATTTTCCGCAGTAAACGCTTATCACATACAAAACTGTGTGGGAAGGTTCTGCTGCTTCGGCCATTCTCACACCTCATATCAGACATCTGCCATTTCCCCTCCCCATGAAGAACAAGAAAGTTCCCAGGAATAAACGTAAATTATATGCAATTGGCAATTAGTGTCAGCTTGTAATTGTTTCTCTCTCAGACTTTGAATGATACACCTCAGCTTATCTATTTTCCTATGATACTACTGACAGACGTTTATAGTGTGAAATCCTCTCTGACAATGCAATGGTCTGTGCGGCTTTAATGCTTTCTGTCTCCCCTTCGACCTACACACTCTCTCTCAATGTGTCTCTGTCTTTCTCCAGTTGGCTTTTCATTGCCCCTCTTTGTTTTTGGCTCTCCCTTATTGTTATCCGTCTCTATGGTCATTGTGGTCATCTCAATTTGTCTCTCCTTATTTCCCTGTTTCTTCTTCCCATCTCTCTTTGTTTCCCTTCATGCATGTCTTTTCCAGGTCAGTCATGCATCCATGAGGAGTGTCTTGTGTATCAAAAATAAGTTTTCTTTCCTATGGTGTAATTGAAGGACAGAGTTTCCCCTCTGAATTATCGACATCAATGTATCTTTCAATCTGGTGCTTAATAAAAGCCAGCTTGCCAGTTGAAAGACACACAGACGTATGCCATGGAGATGATGGCAAATCTTAGTCCTACAATAAACATCTTTAATGTTGAATCATACCTGCAAAATACCATTGATTTGAAGATGTATGAAATATCAAATAAACAAAACTGGTAATTTTCAAATCTCAAGAAATTCTTACTCAATAACGGAAACATGTCTCTCACCTGCTTGCAAAAGCCATTGGCTGACATTGACCGACGAAACTGGCTCCAGTTATCCTAGAGGTCTGTCAGTAGTACCAACGACTAGCATGCCGGCCTCAAATGATCGGTGATGGTGTGTCATAGTCACCGTTTCTACTGCATTTTCTGGGAATGTACCGATTTAATTTTCACGTTAAAACCTTGAGGATCAGCAACAAAATCAAAGTGTTTTGATTCTGACGGTCCGTGAGCAAATCAGTTAGTGGTGCCCTTATTCTATGTCATAAAAATCGATCTGAAACCCTGTTTCCATTGGCCGATTATTCGGCAACGATCTGCAGTCGTGAACCAGCGATAGATATTTTGCATATGCCGATGTCAGATCGGTGAAAGGAAACAAGACCTGCAGAGAATGCTCACAGGTTAACATTCCAAACACTATGTATCAAGGCCAACACCAACGTATTTTCTCACAGAAAATCTGTGTGCATCTGGAAAATACATTAGAAAACTGTGCATACAATGCACCCTCACTGATAGATTGATACCAACGTACAGTCGGTGACAACCACCGACCGACTAAATATAATTGAATTTTTTGTCGGCCAGTGGATACTTAGTCGAAACCAAACAAGAGTTAGCCTTCTCAATGTTTATGCCACGATAGGAAGGTCATGTATTACTACACGAGGCGTTAGCCGAGTGTAGTGAGTAGCAGACCTGACCAGAGTGGTATAAACATTGAGAAGGCTAACTCGAGTTCGGTTTCGTATTTATCCTACCCCATCTCACCGATATAGAGAAAACTTTGTAATTATCCAGGTTAGTATAGCGTGTTGACACTCATCGGAGGATGGCTGCGTTTATCAATGCTGCCAGATCTACTTTCGTTACCTCGTCTCTGATTGGTCCGTTTTTTTATTCAACTCGGTGCATAAATAATACTTTATTCAACGCTCCGTCAAATACACTGAGTCAATGTTAAACCTATGGCGTTTTTTTATTAGGGGTAGGATAAAAGGTTATAGGTTGCTCACCATAGATTGGGCCGGAATAATCGGCCGATGTAAATGGGAGAGGCATTGCAGTAGACAGAGGAGCGTTTGGCGTGTCATCCGGATCTTTTTGTAATGGGGTCAGGATTTACTTCCATTTTCTGATTATTCAGCCGCGATCTGCAGTCAGGAACCACTGACACTACCGACACAAGATCTCTCACTGCTTTAAATTAGTGTTGTTAGCCATACAATCAGTTAATGTAAAAACACACAATTATAGCCTTACTGATAAATCACTCTGGTATAAAGTCCGTTTCCATTAGCCGGCAAACACGACACAGTGAGTAACTCCTAAAGATCTGTCGGTGGCTGCCATCAACTCTATGCCGGAAACAAATAATCAGTGAGAGTGGAGAGGAGAGTGAAGTGGATAACTTTTTTTCTCCGCATTTCAGATGTCCATACTGATAGAAATGAACGATGTGTTATTCTGTCGGTCATTCACCAAGTCGGCCGGTGGTGGCCTTATTGTGTAACCTTTACAAAATTAATCGGTGGTCATTTTAATCCCTGGGTAATATCCATTTACTGATTTTGTGTCGTGCGGTTCCTGAGTGCAGATCGGTGCTGAATAATCGTTTTTTTTACCAGCTGATAGAAATAAGTCCAATTTGTACGTCTATTTCTTTCCATCATATATATCATAAAAACTACAAGTATGTAATTGGGACATTGAATGCAAATATCCTTAGTTTGTTTTCACCAAGATCTATGGAGAGAATTGCATACCATAACCAGTTATCTGGCAAAGGTTAATTGATATGGGACCTATATCCCTCTCCCAACCACTTACTCCTCTAGATAAAGTACTGGCTTTTGACATTTGGTCGCTAATATGTCAGTCGTTCTCCCAGTATATTGCTACTTGTTCGTACACGATGACTTGAGTGATGGTAGTAAATGGCCATTGGGATGGAAGAATATAATAACGAGGAAGACCATTGACTGTGGGCGAATTTTTTTTTTTTAGTTCTTTTATTTATACTGGATCCATATTAGGCTCACAGGCCTGTCTTCCTTCCTTAATGCCGTACTCGGTCTTTTGTGCCAGAAATATGTTCCTCTGACAGTGAGGGAATAAAGTGCATAGCTATATACGGAGGAGTAGATGGAAATGCGCTGAAAACACCCATGATTCATTTCCGATGGATTTTAAATGAACCATAAAGGGACCCGAACTTCCTGAAAATATCAGTTTTTTTCATTGTTTTCTGATGCAAGCCACCGGAATTAAAGCTTTATTGTTTCGCAAACCGAGTAAAAAGTGTCGTTGACAACTGACAGTTGGTTTCCATGGTAACTTAATATCTCCCTTCACGTTAATTTCAGGTCTGACATGTTTGTCCACTGTGCCCTTGCTCCAATGGTCCTTTGAGAACAAAGCCAGTGGCATCAGTGTTTTCGTGTTGTTTCTGGACAACCTGGCTGTCCTGGGTAGTTGATCGTCCTCAAGATTTCCGCTGACGAATGACATGATCGAGCAATGACAATAAAACTCTCACAAAGGAGGTTCACCAAAATTACATTAATGGAATTAAAACAAAAGAAAAAGAATATTACTACATCAGGATTCAAGACCTTTTTCGGAGTTTAAGACTTCTTATTCTTTATCGTTGGAATTATATCTAAATTTGTTCCCAAAATATTGTTCTAATTAAAGGGAAATCTAAATAGAATGCTTATCATTTTGGACCTGGTCCTTGGGACAGGATTTCAATCTATCTGATACCATGTTTATGTTGATTTTGGCCGAGAATGTAATTGCAAAAACTAAAAAAAGGAAATAAAGTCCCACAAATAGTCCATGCAAAGGGCGGCTTTGTAAATTGTGAATTGCCATCGGCATGGTCGTATTCTCCGCATAGTATACGCGTAGTAATATTCAAGCAAATGCGTGGATATTGCGTAGCGTCAATATGGTATTAATCACTGAACGTTCCAAATGTTAATTATCAAAGGAAAGACAAAATAGTCCTTGATTTCACGCAGAAACATTTCCGTAATCCTCCTGATTTCCGTACTCTATTTAGTAGCGAGCTGTTGGCTCTACAGGTCTAGTATGTAGAATTATTTCATTATGATCGTTATTGTATTCAATATTCATACACTGGTCTTCCATACAATGTAGACTTGAGTAAGGTACGACTTAAAAAAGGTTATTTGAGTTCAAAATCACATATTTTGGCATTCTTAGTGGTCAATAATCTGTGTATGATATTTTGCTGTTAAGGTGAATACATACACAATATTACCATGAATCTGGTATGAGTCGCCGTATTCTCCATGTAGTCCACACATGATAAATCTCCGAGCGATGGACTATTGTGTAGTGTCAACTACAAGGAGATTAAAAGGGGGCGTCCACCAACCACGACAAGGCTACGACAATGGCTTTCGGACAAGGTCCACGACAGCTCTAAGATTGGAAGCCTTGTCGTAGCCTTGTCGTGGTTGGTGGACCACAGTTCCCGACAAGAGGCTATGACAAGGCCACGACAGGCTGTGACATGAAACTTGTCGGGGGCCTGTCGGGGGCCTTCCGACAAGGTTACGACAGGCTGCGACAAGGGCTCACGACAACTCCCCTCCTTACGACAATGCTGCGACAAGGCACCGATTGGAACTTTCTTGTCTGCTCTTGTCGTAGCCTTGTCGTGGTTGGTGGACGCCCCCTCTTAAGCCACTCAGATCAAAATTTGATGTAAACGATGTGCATTGTTTATCTTAAATAGTTCCTATAAGTTAGGTGGCAGATAAAGTCGTATTCTACTAAGGAGATTCCTGCTTTCCGGATTCTACTCAGTAGCGACCTGTAGGATCCATAGTGTACATTTCCACCTTTCTACACTTATAGATCTCATTATCTATGCGGAGTAGTCTTGTTCATGTTGTTGGGGTCACTACTTAACTTTAAATGGGTAGTTAAGAACCTTTTGTAGTGCTGGAAGGCAGGTTCGGTGATACTGCTACATAAGAATCATTGTAGAATGCTTGCAAGAATGACTAGAACGTCAATGAATGAATGACTGATTGATTATTTGGTGCATTTTGCACAAACAACCTTGCTTGTTTAATATGAATTATACTATTAACGTTTCTAAAGTTTATATCACGAGAACCACAAATTCATTTCATGGAACAATATCATGTGAACTAGTAAAAAAAAGTATAACGATCTTTTGATAAATAACATGTTTTGTTTTTATCTCTTATAAAATGCATTGTTCCTTTATCATGTTCACGTGACTGTACGATCTACCAGATCGATAGTTCGTCTCAGGTGACTAAATGTTCACGCTCCTTCTTGCCTGATAATCATTAATTAAAAGATAATATAAAAGTACACGAGTACTGTTTTTTTTAAAAAAATTAGCAGCGTTTATTCCAATAAACATAAGTAGTACAATAAGTCAGAGGCGTACATCTAAATGGACCTCAGAGGCATACATCAAAATAAAGCTCAGGATATACATATATTGTATTCCGTTCCAGGAAAGTCTGTGAGAGCCCTTTTGTGGTTCTGTCGTTCCAAGATTTGTTGCTAGATTCAGTCTTTTAAAAGATTGCTGCTTGTATTTTTGGTGGGATTCATGTATCCCTTCTTGATTAGACAGAAAAAGAAAAAGGAAAAAAGTGGTAGGGTTTTCCTCCTCCTTGATAACGTTAAACCCTCCTGTGATTTATTACAGTTCTTTCAAACATGAGTACTGTTACTTACAGCTGTCCTCTATTAACATATTAAGCCTATTGTGAAGTATGGGTAACTTTAAGAAACTATAAGTTGATAGAAGACAGCTACATAGGTACTGTTACTTACAGCTGTCCTCTATTAACTTATAGTTTCTTAAAGTTACCCATACTTTATAATAGGCTTAATATGGAGACTCCGTATTCGGCGCATGATAAAATGAGAAACAACTGATTTTCCAAAGGTTATCGTCAGATTATGTATATCCTTATTTCATATTTCGAGTATATATCTACACATTTAGTTTATTGAACAGGGCGTTATTGATCATGATAAAAATCTTTTGGTTTCTGATTTAAACTCTTTTTTAAATTTCTTTAAAAAAAACGACAATTTCTTGTTCGTTCCAGAAACATATTCCTCGGTATACGCGGTGATCTCTCTTGGTCTTGACATGGTAATGTTGTCTTTCGTTGATGACCCTCTTTTTATTCCGTCGTCGTTATTAGTTGGTATTGTTTCTATACACACTAGGCTTCTCATAATACCTAACAGAAACATCTGTTAGGTGGGAAATAAATCTGGCGATGAAGTGCTTCTGCAGGGTTCGTATGAACTAACGAGCTGTCCGCCCACAAGGATTAGTGTATCAAAAATAAATGATCCTTCCCCATTTTGTGCCAGCATTCCAGGGGGTATTTCTTTTTTCGTAAAACCCCTTCTGACACACTGTGGCATGCTGCAACACAACCTTTCCGATATTGCTATATCTTAATAATGTAAGTTGTAGCCTCATCTTAGCCGTGTCGGAGTGTGTTTGAGACGACGGGAGCCTGCCTATTAGATGAGCCTGAACCGTTTCGTTTTTGTTATCCAGTTGTTGAGTCTTCCCAGATGAAGTCTCTCCTCAAAGTGGCCTTATTTCATACTTGTCAGCTCTTTGTATGTTCACCTTTCACTTGTTTTTTTTCTGAAGTTTTTCTTTTCAAATCAATCTTATTGTATCTCTCAAAGAAGTAAGGTTTTCAGATACGAACAGGTACATATCGGCTGAACGGGGTTCACAACGGACTTTCATGTTTCATGAAGTAGTAATAACGTAAGTACCAAGATTGAATGATGAGATGAGAAGGAGTATTGTGAGCTGTCCGCTTCCTATAAGCCCGTTTCAATTGGCCGATTATTTGGATCCGATCTACAGTCGGGAACCACCGAAAGATTTGTGGGTACACTGAGGCCAGATCGATGAAGGGAAACGAGACCTGCAAAGAATCCACAGATTTTGGCATAGATTATATAACAATACCAATTAAATCTGTACCCAGAAAATACAGTAGAAATAGTGCATACAATACACCCTTACCCATAAATGGATACATATATATAGTCAGTAGCTCCACTGACAGACTTTTAAGGCAACTCAGAAAATCGGTGCCAATGGAAAGGGCTTTATGGCAATGTTTCTGTGCATTTAGCTATCTGCCAGCCCAATGCATTTTGATGTCTACCTTTATATGTTAAATTTGTCTTGTTCGATATCTACATCAGTGATGTCTAATTATTACTGATTTGTAGGTATACATTGAATATATTGGGTTTAGAAGTCTAAATGTTAATATCCGTCTATTAGATGTAAACCAGTCTTTAGCTTAGCCTGGTATAAACGTCCATAGGCTTAATATTAGGGACTCGTTCTCAGCAGGCGTCCGAGTACCGTAACTCCTACTCAACGGGTGATAAAGATATAAATATTTCCAGGCTAAGTCCCCATACGCCATCTCGCTTGGAGTGATTCAGAATATTCCCTCGACTATCGCCTCGTTCATGCTGCTGCACACTCCAAACTTTATGGTGAACGAGGACACAGACCAAACACTCCTCAAATTCTTTCTTAGTATTGTCAAAGTACTCCTTCCTCAATAGCGAGTTTTGACCATCTGTATTTAAACAATGATAGCTTTATAGATATACCTGTGGGATATATATGTCTCCTTGTGTCCATGCGATTGCTGTCCTGTTTTTTTTTCCTTAAACTTGTGGTTTATCGATGTGGACGATAGTGCTGAAAGTCACAGCCTATGATCTGCTCCTATCACTAACTAAATATCTTAAAAAGAGAGAATATATTAAGTTACTACCAGACAATATCAGATACCACTCAGTCAACCCATCTTCGTCTGCCTTGGTCTATCTTAGGATTGCATCTATGGTGTTCAATAAACTATTGATTAGGTCTTTAAAAACAGTTTTATTACACCGAAGGAAAATAGATATATCAGGATAATTTCTTATTGGAAGTATTTAAGTTATATAATCAAATGGAGCTAAATCCATAAAAAAGACGATTTGATTAAGAATTGGTAGTTTTATTAGGGGTTGTAGTACATTGAAATAGCAGGGCAAATATGGTTGGTTGGTTGCAACGTCTCGTCCTAGTTTATAGGACTTCGTCAGGCAGTTGAGTCCACAAAAAAAGATGAGTTGATTAAAAATTGGTATTTCTATTCAGGCTGTTGAAGTTATATATGGATATATGCATATATGACAGATGCCTAAACTGCTGCAAATGTCATCTTCTCAAACAAGTTTGGTGAAAAGAGCATCTTTAATCGAAGGGTTTGTACTTCGAGCCGCAGCTTGTGCTTCCAACTCCTGGCTTTCCCCCCAAAAATTGTAATACTCGTAGAGGCATGGAACACGAGTTATCAATGTTAAGCCTATAGGACACTTGGATAACCTGGTTCCAAGATAGTATGTATTCTCCCATACGGCCCACTTTGACACCCTACTGACCTCCCGAGGACATGAATTGACAATTTCACGGCCCTGGACCATAAACTCGCAATTTCCGGCTTCTCTTCCGGGGATTGATGGTAAGAGCTGTCACAAAGGTTTAAAGGCCATCAGTTTCCTTTATCGGAAATTGCTGAATGAACACTCGGGTGGGCGGCACATGTTTGTCCAATTATTAATCGAATTTGCCGGATATGGGAGGGTAACATTCAATGAGCCTTAGATTCCGAAATCAGCACCTGTTCAAAATGATGAGGCCTAAAAGCGATATTTAAAAAAATTTAAATCGAGACAAATTGACTTGGAACTGACTTCCAGAATAAATCAAATCGTTACCCAGCAAGGCTCCCTTAAATGAGCAGCGAAGGACTTCAATATCACTGACTGTTAATTTGCTTGCTATCTTGTACTTTTGTACTCTTTACTTTTGAATACTACCTTGAAGTTCACAAACACCCGCTGCTGTGAAAACCTATCATATTTCATCTTCATCAATAAGAATGTACCGACCTGCCACTTTATGTAAAAGAGTACAGACTTAGTATAGAAATATCTAGTAGCAAAACAGCGAATGTTTATGTCATTACCCTATCCCCGGATGAAAGTAGAGAAGCAGCTGGGAGCAGCTGGGAGTAAAGAATTTTATTGAATTCTATGAATAAAAATTATGTCGACCTTACTGGACGATCATATTAATATGTAATATGGATATGAATGGTAAGTAATATTACATAATGGTAATTGACATGTATAATAACGGTCAATTAATATAAGTATAAAATATGATATACAATACAGTAGTATGAAAAATACGTAGGTAATTGTATATGAAAATAAAATAGCCCTACGTGAGTAGGAAGAGAGAAAGAAGGTTGAGGGTGGGTGGGACGAAAAAGGTGCTTGTAGTATGTGCATACTGCAGAGCGGGTGGAGAAGAAGTGAGGCCGGGGTCTGGACCGGGCTGTACCACGTGACCTCGTGGTGTGGGTGAGCGCCGCGAGGGGGCAGGAGGGGCGCCCGTGAGGCGCGGTAGAGGGGGACACCAGGGAGGCAATGATTACCCCTGAGCAATGCCCATGGGTTTACCATTACCCTATCCCTGGATGAAAGTAGAGAAGCAGTAGCTGGGAGTAAAGAATTTGATTGAATTCTATGAATAAAAATTATGTCGACCTTACTGGACGATCATATTAATATGTAATATGGATATGAATGGTAAGTAATATTACATAATGGTAATTGACATGTATAATAACGGTCAAATAATATAAGTATAAAATATGATATACAATACAGTAGTATGAAAAATACGTAGGTAATTGTATATGAAAATAAAATAGCCAAGAGCCAATATAAGGAGGGGGGGGGGTGGGAGAAAAAATATTAAGAATTGTTGAGGGACCTAATCAAAGCTTGGTTCACAGCGGAGGCATCAGTGTCTTTGATGTAGGTCCGATGGGCATTAGACTTCCAGCCCCCATACCGCTGGATGGCGAGTTCCGGCATACCGGCCTGGAATGCCTGCGTCGCGGCAGCCTTCCGGAGGCTGTGGAGTGTGTATGTAGGGGGCTGGTTTGCCGCCTGGAGGAGTGATTTCCATTCCCTCGACAGGGTTCTGGTCGTGAGAATCTCTCCGTTCGCCAGGCTGAGGAGCGGAGCCGTAGGGTCGGCCGTAGGTGCGGCCGCGAGCATGGTCCGGATGGCCCGGACCGGGCAGGAGGACGGTTCGGGGGAGGCTCGTATCACCACTGTCTTTTCCTCCCCCGCTCTCTGCATGTTTTTCGCCGCTTTTACCCTTATCGATGCTTGACTGGGCGTGACGACCACGTCTCGGCGTGACAGGTGTCGCGCCGGGTCGTACTTTGCCGTAGATGGTGGAGCCACTTCGCTTTGCCGCAGCGCGGCAAAGTAGATGATTAGAACCGCGGCCCTCAGACCGATGTGCATCTGGGAATCTGTGAGGGCCGTGAGGGCCGCCCTGAAGACGTCCATCGGGACCGGAGGCTTGACGTTGGGATGGTATTCCTTGTTTCGTCTCATGGCATCCAGTGCCCGCTTCACCCGGAAATCCTCGGTTGCTGCGACATCGCCGCCCGTCAGCCGGAGGTGCGACCGCACGTGCGACAGCTGGTTCGCGACCGTCGCGGGGGAGGGGGCGTGGCCCGCGACGTACTCTAGGTACGCCGTGGTGAAGGACACTGTGGGTTTCTTGGGGTCCGCCCCAATCCTCTGCCAAAAGGCTAGGTAGGTCGCGACGGCACTCCGCTGGTTCGCGACCGTTCCGGGGGCACGCGCCTCGCACTGCCGCGCAGATGCCCTCGTCTGGAGTGATCGTAGCGCCGGATCTGCAGGCGAGACGGAGAACGGGGTAGAAAGAGGTGTGGGTACATGGGATCACTTCAACGAGAGAATGATAATTTATATAATTAACAGCCGTGACAAAGTCCCTCGAGGTCAGGTGGGCTCGGCTGAGGGCGTCTGCTACGGTGTTAAGCACCCCCGGCACGTGTGTGTACACGAACTCCACCTGGAGTCTGGCTTGTACATTGGGCGTTGGGCATTCCCGTGCGCCGCACCCGGTCGTAGATGTCGGCGTGTCACGGCGGCCCGGGGGCGGAGAAGTGGGGCCAGTGGGCCCGGCTATGTCCGGCGAACGTGCCGGGGTCGGTCCGGACCCCGGGAGTGGGAATTCCGGTCTCGCAGAACTCCCTAACGGCATCGAAGTCGATTCGTAGGTTATCATTGCCGTCCTCCCGGGGCAATTGCCGAGCCAATTGCTCCACATCCCCACCGTCGCCCCTATACACGGGAGTGTATTCCTGAGGGGGCGGGGTTGTCTGCTTGTGTGCGTCCCCCACGTGCTCGGCACGCGGTGTTGTGGTCACGTGGGGTGTTACGTCACGGGTCGTGCACTCCTTGACCGGGTCGCCCTCGCTGAGTGCACACGTACCGGGTGCGAGGGGTGTTACACGCGCCACACTCACTCGCGGGGCGCGTCCGGTCCGTTTTTTGAAGCCGTTGGTTGTTGTTTCTGCACTCCTGAGAGGTCGGTGGTGCGCAGCGTGTGTCCGGCGTGGGGCATCCGGCGTGGGGCAGGTGCAGGTGTTGGTGCAGCACTCTCATACCCGCCACCGTACAACAGCTTCCTGTTGCACGCGTGTATGGAGTGCGTGCACATCCTGCCGACGGAATCACAAAAGGAGCACACGTGCACCCATTTAATTCCGCCATCTTGGTGACTGTTCCGCTGGCGGCAGCCCCTCTCCGAGTTGAATGCCCGGCACGGCAGCTCCCGTCCTCCGGCCTTGCCCGTGTCTTCACCGTCGTGCACCGTCGTGGTCGCCGTCATCGCGAGACGGACACGCTCGTCCTGTATGTGCACATGGTCGGACCAGTAAATCCTCCCGGCCTCGACCTGGTCAAAAACGTACTGGGACCAACGCCTTACTCCGGCCCACGGCCGGGTCTGGGCATCGATCGATACCTGGGACAGGTGGCGATACATGTCCCTCCTGTCCTCCTCGGAGACGGCCCGGTGGTCCTCCATCATAACCAGAAACGCGCTTACATACTCCATCGGACCGAGCGTGCCCCTGACCTCGAGCCTCTGATTCACGGTGAAGAGGCCCTCGCGTTCCACATACATATATGGTTTAGACAGCAATCTAACGGTATGAAGATCTGAACTAAACCTACCGGCCGTGCGGTCGTGTCGTAGTCCCTCACGGTCGAGTTCTTTCTGTAGCAGTTCGTCTGGGAGGTACCGGTCGCGAAGCTGACGGGGTGCCTGGAGACGGGATGCTTGATCGTTGGCCCAGTCCCTGGTCCGGTCCTCCGCGACGGTGGCCTCTCTAACGGTCGCCGGTTGAGATGCCCTCGATGGTGATTTTGCCCGTTGAAGTCCTTTTATCGCCTCGAGTATCAGGGCGACATTCCCCTCCAGTGCCGTTATTCTCGACGTCTTGACCGTCGAGCCGTTTTCAGAAACGGAGTCCACGTGTTCATTCGACGCCTGTGTCGATCCTCTGACCGTGGCCTCGGAGCCTGCGGCCGCCTGCGGTTCCTGGGACGTGCTAGGCACGGGCGTGTTCCTGGTGTTCGGCATTGTTCACTCTCCTCTATCGTTCTATCGCACTTTATCGTAGTATGGTGTGCTGGCCTATACTCGTGGAGTATTGGGCTGCGAGCACGTGGCCAAGAAAACGAAAAAGGTGCTTGTAGTACGTGCGTACTGCAGAGCGGGTGGAGAAGAAGTGAGGCCGGGGTCTGGACCGGGCTGTACCACGTGACCTCGTGGTGTGGGTGAGCGCCGCGAGGGGGCAGGAGGGGCGCCCGTGAGGCGCGGTAGAGGGGGACACCGGGGAGGCAATGATTACCCCTGAGCAATGCCCATGGGTTTACAATTGATTCTTTTTCTTTTGTAAATATTTTATTTACCACAAATTCACATAGTAATTACATCATTTTCAACTTGAGGTAAAAACAATTGAACATTTCAATATGCTGGCTGACTCTTAAAAACGTTAAATTTCCTGTGTTTTTTTCTAACCGCATCAATATTTCGGAGAGTATAAAGAAGGTCTTCCTGGAATATATATTGTACAATGCAGGTGTCAAAGACATCCTGGCTATAGGTTCTACATTGTACATTACAGGACATCACTCAACAGTACAAAAGTAGGCTTAGGGATGGTTTAATAGACGATATATTATTTTTTAAATTATTTTTTTAATTTAACGTAAAGTATATCTCGCCGGAGCAAGTTTTTCAGATACAGTTCCATACATGTTTCTGGTTGATATCATACTACAATTCCCAGGCAGTGCCAAAAGAGGCTACATATATATATAACAATACAATGTTAATGGTATGAGATGTGTGATACGAGAACAGACTAATAATGCTAAGAATTCATGTTCAAGATAAGTCGTAGCATAGGATACCATTATCATTTATTCACTCTAATATCATGTAACTACAAACTCGGATCTGCGTAATTTGCAATGCTAAGTTGTAAGCACAGCCCTGGAATGCTGCAATGGAAGACCGCCTACTCAAAGGCGAATTATATGCAAATCCCTCAAGTTTCCTCAAGTTTCCTCAAGTTTCCTCAAGTTTCCTCAAGTTTCCTCAAGTTTCCTCAAGTGCTATATTACGTAATGTGTAGCAAAACTTGTGCGTTCCTGCGTCAGTCTCCGCTCCGAGTAGAAGATTGTTATTGGTTCGCAAAAATTTATATCACGTATTGACCGACACGTGCAGAATTGTTCCGCCTGGTTTCATCTCAATATATGATAACAAGGAATAATTATTTTCCAAATCGATTATGGAGATGATGGAGAACCTTAGACAAAGATCAAAGGAATGCTTGAATAAATGAAAGTCTACAGAAGCAGTGTTCCTGACTTAAGCGGCTCCGCGAATCCCACCAGAGGTGTAGTGGAGAAGCTTGTTCTCTCTTGTACTTAATGTGTATTTGTGACATCATCGTAGAGGATCGCCAAGGTGCTGGTGAACGTGCTGTAATGTCGTTAATGAATTCGAATAAAAAAAGAAGTAGCTTCCCTCTCTCCTCTTAATTATGCCTCCCGACGTCAGCCATAATATTGGAGAAAAGGATCCTTGGCCCTTTTTGTTTCCACCTGATGAATAGTGCACAAAAATATCAAAATTAAGTCAGGTTTATTGAACATAATGATTCTGAAGGGTATACGTAAAAAGAAAAAAAGGCCTAATTTTGTCATGTCATTTTGTCATGTTGTAATGGTCAATAAAACTTTGTCGCTCACTCCATGTTGAAGAATACATATGTAAAGTCTTATGCACATCTACCGATTTCGTAGCATCGATGTACCTGTGTCGGCGACAAAAGAGTGGTACTTTGTCTCAGGCGAGGCATCCTAAAGTGGGATTCACACGATGGGATCCATCTGGCTCACAGAGCGTTTGTCTGAGACAAATCCTGTTGAGATTCGGTACTGGAATACAATCTCCTTGTCTGAATTGTATGGTTACATTTTGCTGAGACAGGTTTTTTCCTTGTAATTGTAGGCGACAATCACCCCTAACAAGGAACAGAATCTCATGGGATTTTGACTTTAACCCTTTAGGGACGGGTGCCTGAGGCTGAGCTACCCCCTTAAGGACGAGTCCTGGTGGCAGTTTATCCCACTAGAGGACTGGCACATAATGGCTAAAACTAATAATTTGAATGCTTAATCAAGTGATACCAACATAATCCTAGATATTTCATTTCGTCTGAATAGAAATAGTAATTGTGGTATTAGACCTACATTCTGTAAATATTTGATCAATATTGCTCCATTATTTCCTTGTTTAAAACGAATGTGTGTTACTTAGAAATGATGCCTCAAGGCATCATTCATCCTTAACGGTTTAAAATTTAGAGGGGCATTTTGGTGGGACAAATGTATCTCCCCAATCTGTGAGTCTCAGTGGTCCCAAATAACACCTTTTCACACGGGGAAGTACCCTGAGTCGGCGACTGTGTACCCTATTTACCCTGTGTAGGGGTGTAAGGGTGACACTATGTACCTGTTAAGTCTTCCCATGTGAATTGAATCCGCCATGTTACCCTGAGACTGTAGAACACCCCAATCTGTGAAACTTTGTAACCAGCTGGAAATAGTAGCCGACTGGTGCAAAGGTGTGAAATACACCAGACTCAGGTCCATTTGTCCTATCGTGTCAATCCCATTTAAGTTAGAAACTGATAAATCTAAAGGATGGAACAACAAGTTGAAACTGATATAATCTGAGAGGTTTCCCTCTTCTTTTCTTTATACAAGTGCTCATACTTTCCCTCCCCCTTACCCCCATGTCTGTTTTGTCATATTTGAATGGCTGAGAACATAGTCTTCCATATATTTTGTCTGCCCCTCCACCCTGTGTCTCTCCTTCTAGCTATCCTTAACATTATCAATGCTAAATCTTATATTACCAGACTGGAGATATATACTAGCTCTTACACACACTTAAAGTAGTTATGTAGCACCTATATTATACTGTATTCCATCAGGTGACTTACCAAAGTGTCCATCAAGAACAAGCAGTTATAATTTCATAATAAACTCTTTATTGTTTGAACTGGTTTGTGGTAATTGTTAATAACTGTGCTTACTTTAACATCTCGAACAAGCAATATCATGGATATCCCGGTATAAATGAATCCTCTAGATGTTAATAATATCATGAAACATCACATGAAATTTCATATGATTGTTTATATTGCATGAGTTGTCTTCGCGGAATGATATCACGAAGCGGAGCTGAGTGATATCTGTAGCTGAAGACAACGAATGGCATGTGAACAATTGTATGAAATTGAGTGATGTTTTGATTTTATCCTACCCCTGTCACAAGTTTTTAACTTCATATGACACCAGTGGCATATAAATATTATATGGCATAACCGTGGCATACAGGCCCACCATGTTGAGTCTATGGAGATTTATACGAGGGGTAGGATAAACGTTGCTATTAAGGTGGATGAGAGAAGAACTACACCCAGTCGACTACAATGTGGGAATGCAAATTCCGGAGAAGTAGTTGGTAATATCAATGGAATTCCTAGAATACAACGCTCCTCCTAACATCTAAAAATAACTAACTTATTGCTGATGTCTATCTGGTCAAGGTTTCAAATTGCTTTCTTGATGATTCAGGGTCATATTTTACACCATCTTTATCATATCTAATAACATCATAGATGCCTCAAAGCTTATCCAATTTGTAATTTGATGAATCTCGTTTCCTCTGATTGGTAGAGAGAGATAGCAATTTCCTCAATATGCATCATGCACAACTTCTAAAGAGCAGTGGCCATTGGCTAACTAATGTGGCGTATCCACCTTTAGATGAAAAAAAACCCACGAATTATTTGCAACCTGTAGATAAGTCCATCGGTGGTTCCGCTTGAGAAATTATCGATGCACATAATTGGTGGCTGTCAAAATATGCGCTGTTTTCCAATGACAATTATCGATGTTTGAGAAAATAATTAATCAAGCCACCAATTATTCAACACAGAGACATTTCCCCGCTAGTAATATAAGTCGGTCGGTCGTGCTTTGTCGGGTAATGTTGAAAGGAAAAAGTCGTTTACCCTTTTTACACTTTTACACGATTATTGCAACAGAAGTGTAACATATTCGGTCAGCGGTGCTAAATGCCATAATCGTTTGTATTTGAGGAAATTGAATAGTGAGTCCAATGGCTTGTCGGGAAGCAATAATTCACTGATTAGAAACAGGCCATTGATTCTCAGGGTCGCCGTGCGCACCCTTCTGATAAGATCTCACAGTCTCTAAGTGGTATTCTGTACAAGGTTCTACTACGCTCTATGGGAAACGAATTCTTAACGAGCTAGGCTTAGAGACTTGAGAATCCACTGGCACACAGTATTCCCGCTAGGTGGCATCATTGAGATTATAGGAATCTTTAGCTTGCGTTGATGTACGTCTTTAGCACGGGAGGCAGGCCAGTGGATTCTCAAGGCTCTAAGCCTAGTTTGTTAATAAATCTTCTCCACAGAGCGTAGTGATAGTACAGAATACCACTAAGAGAGTGTGCGATCTTATGAGAGGGGTGTGACATCATGGATCCCACCGCTAACTTAAACTTTTACAGGAAGGGAACAGGGACCTGTTTCAGTAGTCTCGTGACATTAGGCCTAGACAGACATCAACAGCGGCACAAACAATGCAAGCAACAGCGGAAAAAGACTAGCAAATATCTGAAGATCGAAGTGGCCAATCTTCTTCATATTTGGAAAGATTATAGATTATATGTATCCCCTAATTATGTTAAAGTGTCATTGCTTAATTCCTACGAGAAGTGACTGAAACTCCGTGTGTCATCGACTGCAATCTTGTGATCTGTCTGTATGGTATCACAGACGCCATCTAGACATGTCATGAAACTACTGAAACAGGTCCCAGGTCTGCCTGTGTTGGCCATCAAGTGCCTCCCTGATTTTGGCACCGACCTATAGAAAGTTGATGTTTTTTGAATAACTTATGTCTACGAAATACAGGGTACAAGGAGACCTCGTATGAAGATTATCGTTAGATCCTTTTGTGTAGAACAAAGTTGACCAACATCATACATGGTCTCGATAGCGTACAGAAAAGGGTCTTCATGTACGAGCCTAAATTATTCAACAGGCCCCTGGTCTGTGCTGCATCGCAAGTGGCTTGACGCTTATATACATATATATATATATATATATATATATATATATATATATATATATATATATATATATATATATATTTATACACATACAACCACTGCTCTGTAGAATCTACGCTATTCTGATTAGATATAATTTGACCTGTGAGGGACCAGACAGCAGAATGGCGTCAGGCCGAGTCTGGGTATCTGTAATGATTCGACCCTGATAAAATATTTTAGAAAAAAAGTTGTCAAGCTCTTTTTGTGGGTTGATCGATTTTAGAAATTCTAGCCCATTTCATGTTTGGCAGAAACTACCAGGGTTGAATACGTTCCCCATTTATCGGTACTAAAATCGGACGATTAGTATACTTGTTTTCTTTATCAGTGTGTATTGCCTGATATCTAAACAAATTGGTCGGTGGTTTCCCATATGTTTATCGGTTCCAAAAGTCAGCCAATGGAATTCCCACAAATAGTAACCCAATCTACTTCAGATTCCCTACTATACCTCCCCATAGCATGTAGCAGACGCATGAAGCAGCCACAGTACCCTGCACCAATCCTTCACCCTTTGTAGACCCTCAACCCTGTTATTCGTCTTCATAGCATGTAGCAGACCCATGAACCAGTGATAGTATCCCGCACTACTCCTTCATCCTCTCTGTGCTCTCTCAGCGCGATCTCTTTATCCCGTTTTTCTATAATGTTCTGACACGCCTTAATGAAAGAAGATCAGTTGGCATTCTATCTTTTTACCGAGAGTCCTATTTGATGTATCTGGTGAACGGCTGTGCCGCTATGGCCTCGGGGACGGACACCGCAATATGCAGGTAGATATGAGCGGATTTAACCACTGACGCTCTCTGAATGCGAGAAGACTCCTAGCCAGCTATACATACATATCGGTGAGGCCATATTAGATACACAATATTAAGCAGGGCTCCCATCCTTCTTCCGATACACTACGACAAGCCTTCCGACATGGTTCCGACACAGAATGACCCTTTCTTGGCCGAAGGAAGAGGTTTCTCGCAGCAGTGGACTCTGAGTTCCGACGTGGTTTCCGACACACTCCGATAAAATAAAAAATGTTCGATTTATATGACAGTTTGCTGTTGAGGGTCCCATAATGATGGTATTAGAACCCTATGTTACTGTCCGTAGTGGGGAGAGCATATTTTTTATAGGTCAAACCACAAGCGTCAGAGATGTCCACATTGTCGGATGGTATTTCATCTCCTACTTGATGAAGGCTAATTCAGTATTTCTATGATTGTTAATCTTAATATCAGGTCCTAGTGGAATATGCCTTCTACTATTAATAAAGTGCTGTATCAGACCATTCTTCGTATTAATCAAGCTATGCTCTTTCTGCATGGAGTCAGCAGTACACGGTAACCTCACACACTAGCTAACCAGAGGTATAACGACAAGTTAGAAACACCTAATAAAGATTTAATGAATCTTTGGTCTTAGGTGTTGTAATTCACATATCATCAAGTGCCAAGTCAGCAGATGTGTCTAACCTTTATCAGTTGTTTCAATAACTCATGAATACTTAATAACAACATGCGTTAGTATAATTCAATCCGATCGAAATAACAGATAATCAGTTCCCCTATTTGGTGGCAGTTGATAATGGTCGCTTATTAATTCATGTAACACCCTCACTCTTCGGATACAATGACAATATGAATATATATATGATCAACGGTCGCACTACCTCTCGGCTGTGGTCTAGTTACTTTAGTTGCGAGCTGTTATAGACCTGTCCTCGTTTGTGAAAGAAATCAATGGCTCCTTTGATATGATTGGACAACCAAGAACTTGGAGATTTGATGTATATATACATATATATATATATATATATATATATATATATATATATATATATATATATATATATATATGTATAATCGGGGAATACATGAATTTATCACATGAATTTATCATATTCTGTCATGATATGAATAATATAATACTAGGTTTTCCATATATTACTAGCAGACATCACACTGTGTTTGGATACTTGTAGTTTTCCACAATGTTCCAAAGAGCGCTGACTAAAACTAAAACAGGAAAGAATCAATATGACACCATTGATGTGACAATATAAATACAGACACCAAGCACCTGGGGCTCTGACCGCGGGCTGGTGCCATGTTGGTATATTGTGTAGGTCTCAGGTGTATATCGCCCGGACGCGGGGAACGCGGCGTCTGACGTGTCAGGTCACGTGGTCACCTGACCTTTCGTCCTTCACCTTTACCATCTCTGACAATCACGTGATCTCAGGGACGCCGGAGCGGGACCCTAATGCCTGCAGCAATCCCCGACCTGGCCTATCGGAAGCGTCACAAGTCAGTCGAGATACGACGAGGAAAGGCGAGATCTCAGGAGTCGGTCACGTGACCCACTAATGGCCGAGTAAACGCGGTGAAACTCGTCACGTGATGGATGAGAACAATGATAATAGCACGGAAACCGTTATATGTGAGAGGAAACATCAATATGTATGTATGTATACAGAGATGGCAGTTTTCCTATGTACCAAGGAACCAAGGACTCCTTGATTTCATTTTCAGTTTATAAGATAATCTTTCTCGTGAAAAACAAAGAAAGAATAAATTGGGCCTCAAGCACAGCGATAAACAACGGTTTAGACCTCCCTAGAAACCCAACCCCCATTCCATAGCCGGTATTACTGTGTTTTCTCAGTCTCTCTGGGGCAGTAAATTCCACATGCAAAATATTTCCTCTTTTTTCATGACCCCAAAATGACTTCCCATTTATATATATCTAAGTGATGCAGAAATGAGTAATGATAGACAAAGGGAAACCTTCCTGTGACATTTGTTGTGTATATGTCTCATGTGAATCTATCATAATAGAGTATAGACACTTTTATGGTTTTCCAATACCTTTTGTTCTCTCAATGAGTATTCGCCAACAACAATGGCAACCTCTCCAATGTGGTTTATCCAGCACTGGTTTTCGTCAGGTACCTGTTTGATACTACAGGTGACAAACTTTTATCCGTTTCCAGGTAATACCTCCAAGTTTCACTTTAAAATTATAACAAGTATGAACAGCTATACTGACATCTGACTTATTGCCCCATGCACACATGCCCTGCAGAGACTGTGCTTGGAAAGTGGTAAAACATGGCGGCTCACGTACGGCGGACGTGCTCAAGAGGTCATCAAGCGACGCAGTGCACTCATCTCTGACAGTTCACCACTCCATCGTGCATATATCACTCACAGCCTGTCCCACATCCTGAGGCACACCTCGCTGTCTTCTCAACATGTAAACACCACTAATGATGAACGAGCAGGTCACCAGGTCACTGTCAGACATCAACAAGTGCAGGCCAACTCAGGGAATTAAAGAAGAGGGAAACATTTTTTTTCTACGGGCATCACTGTTCTTTATATATCAACTATATCATTTTACAGAGTGCATCCTTCGGAATACGTAAGAAGTTTACTATAACAGATGTTCAACCTGTAGTATTCTCCTTACAAAAAATCATGTTGCAGCATAACAACGTATCTCTTTGATATATGCGTATGCTATACATTGAACTTATCCCAAGTTTTACCAGAAAGTTCAGGTTCTACACATAAAAGAATATACATTCATAAAGGTTTCCCAGATATGGAGATGTAAGTCATTCCATGATCGCATTGTGCTATCTTTTTATATACAGCTGACGACAATAACATTGAACCTGTGATAGATCATTTACGAAGTGAAAGATTGATGGCTTGCGCTCATTTCCCTTCTGAATTGATTTTTCATTGGTAAATTCTGGCAATCAAGCAATTAACTTCCAACTGATTCTACTCACTCAGGGTGTGAAGATGAAATAATAGATTGTTCATAGACTATGGTCCCTCATACTATGTATATTTTCAAACCTCAATGAGTGTATCAGGTCTCAGCATCATTTGATTTAAGGTGAAGCATCCAAACTGTAACTCTTACCGTTCTACAATATTCGGAGTAATACTATCCAATGCCCTCTCCTGAACTGCGATAGACTGATAACATTAATGATTTTTAAAAATCCAAAATCTGTACCTTAAATTTTATTTTACCATAAAATCAGGAACTCATGTGAAGTGATAAGATGTCGACATCCACATATCTATAGTTTTACCTATGAAATGTGGAGACACACTATATTGGTGATATTTCGGAAGTACTTAGAACACAAGTGGCAGGGTAAAAGTGGGCTTGTGTTGGAACCAGCAGTCGTGTATCAAACTGGCAATTGTATTGCCACCGTATGTGCTATTACATAGGTCAGTTTGTTTTTTATAGTATAAGTTGGATTGACTATAACCCTCGTTACACAAGACCTGGCACAGAAAACTTCAATAAAAGGCTCTTTTTTTGAGTTCTTAGCCCCTGGGGGAGCTGCGCTCATCACAAAGATAGCCATACTGTGTCTGCTCCCCGACACTGGGATGTCAGGTAACGCTGAGGGAACAAGGTTATAAGCCGAAGCCAATGATCTTGCTCAACCACCAAGAGGGTTTGGAAAAACCTACTACCTCCATGAGGTTCCAAGGGTTCACTCCACGCAGAGAGAACACAGTAAATGACCTGCCATCTGCTGGGAACCCGACCTCATATGCAAGCAGAGTTATGTAATCAGGGGTACCCGTGGGACTTCCATGCACATGCTCTCCTGAACCACTACACAGCAGGGACTGGCACCCCACATCCTCTAGTGAAGAGCAAACAGACCACCACTCAATTAACCTGACCCCTACAGTATTATAAAGCAATTTTTGTTATTGTAGGCTCCAGTTTTGTAAGGTTGTGGAGATGAACGGTAGTTGTTTATTGGGAAATGTGAATGGTAATAAAAAAAAGTGAAGGCAGATATGAAGCCAGTTCTTGTTCATTTACGTTGATGATTATTTGTATCATTTAATGTGGAAAACAAGGAGCGATATAGACATAATCTTTGACGTCTTTGTTGTCCGATCCTTCTTCATTTCCAATAATACCTTGGCAATTAACTCCTCATTCTGTGATAACTAACTAACTAACTTCATTTCAAAATTCATAGCTCTTATTTCAATCTTGAGGGGACAATATTGTTGTTCAGCCTCCGCAAGTTACCCTAGCTTTAGATAAATGTTGATTTTTTTCCTTTATTTCAGTTACCCTTTACCTCAAGGCCTGGTGTGATGTGATCATATTTCAGCCCAATAAAATAATGTTTCGGAGGCTGGGTGGAGTATCAGAGGCCAGGGTGGTATAGAGTTAGATCAATTACCAGGTAGATTTTGCGGAGGCGAAAATAAAACGCATGATTCGCAAATTACCTTGATCAGCTTAAGCCCCGAGGTCCACTGAGCTCTCGATACCCTAGGATAGACCTTAAAGCCGTGCCCCCACCTACCATGACGATCTACGACATACTTCCCGATGGCTACGATTTGAAATGCCCAAATCGTGGCCTATCGGGAGGTCCCCGATAGCTCCGAATCGTAGACATGGTTTGAAATTGGAGAGCTGTGAATCATACTCGCTGACCACGATATCTTCCCTATAGGCTACGATACCCTACGACAGGCTACGAAATTTCAAACATGTTGGAAGTTATTGGAACCTCTACGATTGGCGTTTTTAATCGGGGCCTATCGTGAGCTGTCATAGAAGAAATCGCAGAAACCTGTCCCACCTACCACGATTTTGGCTGACCTCACGATAGAATCCGAATGGTGTCGGAAAGGCCGTCGTAAGGCCAATCGGGACCAGAATCGTGGTAAGTGGGGGCCCGGCTTACGATTCTTGCATCGGGGTGCATCTTTGTGTGCATCTTTAAAGATAAAAGCTGACTTTCCAACACGATATCGAGCTTGTGTCGTGAGATGTATCATAAGGCTGAGCCTCGAACCTGAGACCAAATCATCTGCAGTCAGGTTACGCTTCCGACTCTGTTGGTGAGGCTTGATGTATATCAAAGGCCCGCATCCACTGAGCCTGTGACATACTCCGACATGGCTACAGGATATACATCATAGCCATGTTAGAAAGTTGAGAAAGTGTGTCAGAATGCGACACAATAGTCACACATTGTAGCTATGTAAATGGTTGATATCTTCTGTGTCATAGTGTTTCTGAAGTTATGTGCCTCAGCAGTGCTAAAGGTCAGTCGGTGGTTCGAGATTGAAAATCGGTGACGGCCAACAGAAATAGGCTGTTAGGAGAACTCAAAAATATCTACACTGTTTTCGTCGGCCAATAGAAACGGGTCTTTAGTCGGAACGTGTCGGAAGCATAGTGTGGCAGGCCTAATTATGATGACTGGAATTGTTAATCATCGAGAAAAGAGCACACTGAGCAATAAAGTTTCTCGTTGCAATTCTTGCCACAATATCCTTTTCTGCATAACTCTAAGTCTCTTTGTTTGTCTGTTTCTAACTTTCTCTGTCTGCATCTCTGTCTAACTAACTCTGACTGACTCCCTCTGTTTCTGTCCCTGTCTGTATGTATATCTGTATAAATCTGTGTCTCTGTCCCTGTCTGTTTGTATACTTGTATATCACTACTGTTGCTGTCTGTCTGTCTCACTGCCTGCTTCTCTGTCTCTGTCCCTCTCTACCTGTCTGACTCTGTGTCTGTTTCTGACCCTGTCTGTCCCATCAGGTACTAGGAGCAAATGGTATGCTAATCAATGATGAATGCGCGTGCAACTATTTATGCATAAAAATCAACATTTTAAGGGCGAATGATGCCTTAAGGCGTCAACTGGCCCTTAAATACGGTTATATTTGGTATCTAAGGTTTAGAGTGGTCATATAGGCTTTTCCTTGCCTTGAAAAAATTATCCCTTCACTATCTACGCGTTATCCACTGTGATATTTGAAAAAGGAGCAGAGTGCCAGTGTCTAAGGGTCTTAGGGTTAAGCCTAGCTGACCATGACCAATCACTCGAGACCGAAATACATCAAGGCCCACTGGTGCTTGATATGTTTGTATCCTAGACAGACAGTTGTAGAAAGGGAAAGTTGCCTGGTGCAATTGGGATACAGAAAACGATCCATAGAGTGAAAATATCCAAAACCTTTTAATTCTTATTTATTTATTTATAGTTCCACGCTCATTCATCAATTAAGAACTCACCATCTGCTCCTAATTCTTTGACAAAGCTCTATTTTAGGAAACAAGTTGTGGTGGAGGGGGATAGGATCAAGCCATGCCGGATCGCTGCTGCTTTCAACAATCATACAGCATGGGCACTGAAAAGGTAAAGGGTTAGGTTTATTGCAATAAGCTGAAAGTCTATGTGACTATTCTAATACTTTGGCAGTGTACCTGGGCGCATTTTCCCTCGCTAAATAAATAATGAGCTATATTTTGAAACATTCCCTCTAAAGGTTAGTCACTGGTCCCTGTCAGACAAATGTCCTCCTACGGTGGTCACCACCTCTGCCCAACAATTTCCTGAAAGGCCATGAGGGGTTGTCCATATACCTAAATAACTCTCAGCAGGTAGCTCACCCTCACAACTGCATGATTTAGGTGAATAACCCTGCCTTGATCTCTCTTAACTAAGCCTGTGCTGCCGGTCCAGGCAGAGGGGTCAGGGCTTAAAGGGGGATGTTTATAGGCCCTGTATAATGACTCGCCCTTACAGGCGGTTCTAAAGGTCATACACTCACCAGGTAAGGGCCTGCAGGTCGAATGTGCGTCAGATGACGTCTCAAGGACAGACTCGTGTTACTGAGCGTGGGATACTAAAGAAGAAACCAACAAGTTTTGATCAAAGTCGTCGTTCTCCACGAGTTTGATGGGATGTGATATAAACGAGGCGACAGCCGAGTCAATATCACATAGCATTCAAACGAGTTAGAGAATGACTTCTTTGACCAAAACGAGTTGGTTTCTGTATTTATCTCACCCCTGCACACACTAAAAGAATGGACAACACACAGGATATAGACCATGGAGAACGGACTGCAATACTTGTAGGGGCATGGAGAACAAGTTCCCAATGTTAAGCCTATGGACATTTATTCCAGGGGTGAGATTATAAGCTGCCTAGGTTAGATTACTATTGAGCATGGCAAAGATACTCAAATTCGCTGACCTGGTTAGATAGTTATTATCAAGCATCGGAAATACGCTCAAAACCTCTGGCCGGGTTAGATAGTTACTGTTGAGCAATTAAAACATGCCCAGATATGCTGCCCAGGTTGTATAGTTACTATTGAACGTGGCAAACACGCTTGAATATGCTCCTTAGGTTAGATATTAACTTTGAGCATGGGGAACACATTTAAATACGCTGCCCGGGTCAGATAGTTACTCTTGAACATGGGAAAGACGCTCAGAAACGCTGCACAAGTTAGATAGTTAATTTCGAGCAGCAGAAACATATTCAGATTTGCTGCCCAGGTTAGATAATTATTAGTGAGCGTCGGACGCTTGCTCCTATATGCAACCTATGGTAGGGAGAGCTCTTGGTGTACTGTGTCCCTTCACCATCCACGTGCCAACTCTGTGGCATAGGAAGGGTGCAGAGAAGCAGTATCTAAATGTCTCGAATGAGTGCCCTACAGACCGTGACCAATCACTACATATTTAAATACCCCATCGACCATTTGGATCCTACACAGGCAGTTGTAAGAGAAGTTGGTCGCCAAGTGGGTTACAGTAAACCTACTGACTGGATAAAACCCAAACCTCTTGATTGTTAACTATTTAAAATTCTACGCTCATCGTTCCTAATATTATCCACCTGATAAGAGTCTTGCTTTTGCTACAGGAGGAGAATCCAAACATCCGTATTCTCCAGGGAGAAAAAAACGTCACTAAGCTAGCAAAGTGGTACTTTAGAAGATTAACGGCCATTTTGTCTTTCCTTCGCTAACTCAATTTCCAAAATGCTAAACAATAATACCCTGCTCCTGGCACTAGTCTGTGTATCCTTCTCGTAGTTGACTCTAATCAACATCCTCGCCCATGCTGACATATTACTACGCGTCAAATACGGCCGCTGGTATCTGAAACAAGGGGCCGGTGCACCCCTCTGATAAGATCTCACACTCTCTAAGTGGTATTCTGCACAAGGTTCTCACTGCGCTCTATTGGAGAAGAATTTTTAACGAATTAGGCTTAGAGCCTTGATAATCCACTGGCCTGTCTTCTATGCTAAACACGTACATCAATGTAACCCAAAGATGCCTATAATCTCAATGATGTCACCTAGCGGGAATACTGTGTACTTGGCGCCCTAGTGGCTTTATTTGGACTGGAATACAGAATACCACTCAGAGAGTGCGAGATCTCATGAGAGGGGTGCACCGTTAAATAGATTGCTCCTACAAAAATACAGGTACAACTTGGGAGACCTCGTACAAGGGTTATCGTTTACTAATGTTCAAGCTCCTTTGCTCTGTACAATCTATACATAATTAATCGGTTAGCACTTTCTGCAGGTGTCGTTTCTGGCGTCAGTGCAACCAAACATCAATCGGGTGGTTCCTTCTGCAGATCGGGGCAGAATAATCGGCCAATGGAAACGGGCTTAAAACAAAGTCAGCCGACCAGCATGGCCACGGGGCATGGCTAAATACTTAATGAGTCTTAGAGGGGACCCCAACCTACCACGATAGGCCACGACATGCTTCCCGATTGCTACGATTTAAAATGGGGAAATCGTGACCTATCGGGAGGTCCCCGATTGTTTCAAATTGTTGAAATCGTAGAGCGTAGAAACGCCTTGGGAGGACCAAAACATAAACCATGGTCACGATTGGCTCACGATTCAATTGGTGATTCACAGTAGATCTCAGGCATGATTTTAATATTGATATATACTATAATTTTGGAAACATTGAATGAATCCGAAAATTTTTCTACATCTATTTACAATATCTTATGATATTATTTTCAAACACTAAAACAATCAAATTGAACGATATAACTGTGGTAGAATAATAATTCCAATATGAAACTTTATTTTTCAGACACTTAGACTTCACGAAATAATATCATATTTACATCGATTATATATCTATATGCGCCCTACCTAATTCCAGAATTCCATAATTTTCCGCTAATTATTTCATCCGCAAGAGGTATTTTCCTGTTAAATCACCTCCAATAGGCTACGACAGTCTACAAAATTTCCAACATGTTGGAAGTTATCGGGACCTCTACGATTGGCGTTTTCAATCGCAGCCTATCGTGAGCTGTCGTAGACAGAATCGCAGAAACCTGTCCCACCTACCACGATTTTGGTTGACCTCACGATAGAATCGGAATGGTGTAGGGAAGGCCGTCGTAAGGCCATTCGGGACCGGAATCGTGGTAGGTGGGGGCCGGCTTTAAGACTAAGTGTCCCAGTCAGTTGATAGAACGGCAATACGGTCTGTGTCTTATATTCATCTCGAATATGCAGTAAGTGGTGACAGATATTTTCTTGGTAATCAAAGACTTCCTGAGGTAAGCAGGATAGTTTCGACCTTTTGACTAGTTTTACAAGTACATCAGGGAGCTGTTTCGAAAGTCGGGAGGGTGCTAAACGAGAGTACTCATCGCCAATGCGAGAGGCCAACAATGGAACTTGAGGCGTCGCTGTCGAGGTGGAGGTGCCGCACTCTATGGGATATTGGTAGTAGTTTTGCTGCCGCTTTGATTTGAGGTGCCGCTCGCTGTTGCCGGCCTCTCGCTTACAAAATGTGACGTGCCGCTGGCGAGACCTCACTCGACTTTTGAAACAGCTCCCTGGCATTACATGTCAAGGTGTCAGCCATGGTGCAATGAGATGGTGTGACAAGCCGTGTAGACTACATGCGCCCTACTAAGTTATAGCACCCCCGTCAGACATGGTGCGTTTATAAATGTCGAAATATTGAAAAGAAGAGTAATCATGCACAAAAACCGTCATCGGGCTTAGTGGCTTGATACAACGAATAGACGGACAAGACAGTCTGACACAAGTATCTTCCGAGTTTCTCTCACACGTCGCACAGCAGTCCGGTACGAGCCTTAATCCTAGGGGAGCGAGGCTCTGGAACTCACTCTTGGCAGAAAACAAATTGACTCCTTGTTAATATTGATCCCTAGAATTCGGGTGCTGCTTCACTTAGCATTCTGCTGCTCTTATTGTCTTATGATCTTGTACCAAGTTCGCAAGATAATATCTCTCCCGCTAGGACTCTTGCATATGTACTTTTTTTAAATTATTTTCAACGGTTCTCACTAAAGTGAGATCTTCCACCGTGACGTATACATGTTCCTCACAACATATCAAATACACATATTAATCATCAAGTGACAAGCAAGTTACAAAGTGAGTAGTAGGTAGGTGATATGATAATGATGATGGTATTCCGGTTCCTTTACCAAGAGCATCTTCAATCAAACTACGTTATCATACATCATCTCCAATAATATACCGAATAAATAGTTTTAACAACCTTTTTAAATTTTTGCGTATTGCTCAGTCTCTGCACTGTATGCGGTAGGTTATCCCAGAGTGTATTGCCGCGATTAGTCGGAGATTTAAAAAAAAATTTTTTTAGGTTTTTTATTTATACTGGAGGTTTCAGCTAGGGCAGAGTTGCCCTATATTTTGCTGGCTCCAGTAAAACTAGTCCAAGAAACGCCTCTAATGTCCTATATAGGACTTACATGAGGTCTGGGTAATCATGGTTAAATAATGGTAACATAATACAATACAATCAGTTATGAATCGTGCGTATGAGAAGTACTATTTAACAACAAATACTAGAGGACCTTGGTCCCAGGTTATAATCAAATAAATTTCTGATTACAATTTAAATTGACCTCGAAATTGCAATGAACTTTGTAACTTATGGATGGGTAGGACATGTCTACCTCATTCCACCATAGTATTGTAACAACACAACTAAAGTAGATGCTGCTATCAATCCTTACTTTTGTAAATCTTATAGTGAGTTGACTTCTGTAATTCGAGCGCTAGTGTCTAAATTACTAAGACTTTCGATTGTTCGAACATCATATTTAATACCTGATGTTCAAACAATCGAAAGTCTTACATAATTTAGACACTAGACACTACTTTGCAGAATTATATCTGAAAAAAACTTATATACACCTTATATATTAAAAACAACAACAATTTCCCACTGCCTCTGTGTGGGCGTCATCGACTACTTCTGTTTCCGCCTCTCTCTTCCCTCCCTACCTCTCACCGACTGCATTTGCTTTCTCTTTAATGTGACAGTCTATCAGTTTCCCCAACTAGAAGTAGAAGTTGAAACGGATCATTATTGATTCCGAGTCAGAGGTTGTTCGTTGTATATCGATTCTGAGCCAACAGTTCTTTTATATCTAATAGGACAAGACTTTATAGTATAAGAAGTACAGGCACGGCTCGCTTCATTGCCACCAGGGCCACAGGCTGATATTAGTACTGGTGATTTTACTAAAAATTTAAATGGTTGGTTATATCCACCCAATACAGAGTCTCTATACTTAACATATGGAGCCTACCGATCGCTACTGAGTAGACTACAGAAAGCCGTATTCTACTCAGTAGAATACGGGGAAATTGTCCCCAGCGTACAACGTAGTGTATGAGAATATCTGCGGCGATTTTGTTTTCTTTGAATACTGGATAAATAGAACATTTACATGATTTCGATCTGCATAGTCGTTTTCTCCAAGTAGTTGGCACCACACAATATCCTCGTCTTCGCTCGGATAGTACTCTTTGTCAAGAGCACGGAGAATACGACCATGCAGATAAAAATCATGATTATATTGAGAATAGTACTTATAATCTCTAAAGTGTACGGATAGAAAAATTGACTTATGAAATGAGCGGAATTTTCTGACAAAAACAGCGTATTAAACCACCGCAATCTACACCATAAAAGATACTTCATTATATAACTATGACACGAAAGTGTATGTTGGACATTATAGTTTACTGAAAGACTTCAGGAGGACGGTGAGTCCATTGATATAAAAATGATTGCGATAGAACACCGTGAAATCTGGAAAAGCATTCATTCCGTCGTGTTGCCATCGCTTTCTTCAGAATAATAAAGATGCTTAAGATTAACACTTCTTCAGGGCAATTTAGAGCAGTCAGCAAATTTCCTTTTTTTAAAGCAGCTATCATTTCGTTCACCAATAATTTCATGTTATGGCAATTCATTTGAGTGAAAATTCGCAGCATGGAAAACTAAGCAAGGTAAAACAAAAGTTGCTGTTATTTTTGTGGGTAATAGAGCTGACAATAGCATATTCACAAATAGTTTTGAAGTTTCATACGAGGTGTACAATGATAACAGATAATTGTTAAAACAACATGGACATTGTAGCATGACTTCTTTATTATAACATAGACGGAGTGTTTAACCCTTGCATGATAATAAAGAGCAAACCTATGAAGGTTTACAGTCAGAACTCGTATCCCATCCAGTTTTAATAGCATGGGAATTCAAAAGGCGAAACTCTGACCATAAACTTGAATAGGTTTTTGGAATTTATCTCACCCCTCACATTGACTAATTGGCTAATATTTGTGACATAATTCTTAATTCAGTATTTCTTTCTAAATACTTCATGGGCATTGTATACGAGTTCCCAATTCTAAGTCTATGGTGAGAAAATATCAGGGTTGGGATAAAGGTACATACATTTTACTTAAACAACGAAGTCGAACACACTGCAGAAACACCACGTCATACCAAATACCAAACTGAATCTATGTGAGCTCTGTAAACCTGTTTACCTTTGATGCAGCGGACCTCTCAAACAGAACAATTAAGGGGTTGGGGATTCTTTAGCTAGTTGGTCATTTCTACAAACTATTGGCACCAGCCAACCAACCAGTTCGAAATCTGTATTTGTTGGGTCCAAATATAAGTTATTTTCCATTGGCTGACGAATATGGCTGTCCCCTGGGGCTGTCGGTGGTGCCACCGACTGAGCGTCGGTATCAAATAATCGGTAAGGGTGCAATTCATACGGTATTTCACATTAAAACTCAAGGTTTCACATTGAAACCTTGAGGATCACTGACGAAATCAAAGTGTTTTGATTCTGTCGGTCTGTGAGAAAATCAGTCAGTGTTTGCATCATTACCCCATATCCCTGAATGAAGCAAGATGAAGGCCGGAGTAGGCTAAAGAAAAATTGAACGTGCGTACGGTATGAGACCTGAGCGAAGTGTGAGACAGTGTACAGTGTTGAGCCAGCGCACTTTGATGAGTGGTGCGGCTGACAGGCGAGAGGTGGCGCAGAGGTGCGCTAGTGTAGAGGTGCTTCACCAGGGGGGGGGGGGGGGGGGTGCAATGACCACCCCTGACCAAAGGCCATGGGCAACCCATTACATAAGACATGAAGAATCAATCGGTGAGTATTCTCTCGTTTCCATTCACCGATCTGACGTCAGTATACCTGCAGTCTATCGGAGTTCCTAACTGCAGATCGGTGCTGAAAAATGGACCAATGGAAAGGCACCAGAGGCTTCATGATGTATACCTTGGTCTGTAGCGTCTGTAAAATTAAACGATAACCGTTGTGCAAGGTAAAGAAAAGGACCTTTATGTAAGATCCCTGATTATTCAGCCGGGCCAGGCTAGACCTGACAATTCCCCAAGGGGAGGGGAATCAGCGGAGTTTTGAAAGGGCTACAAGATGAGTGGTCTCACTGCTTTTACTCGAGACTAGCAGATAACAAAAACTACATTACTAAACTTTGATTTCGGCATGGCTTGAAATAAATCATAAGAGAAAAGGTATTTCTGCCAATAAATCTACAAAAAAGAAGAACAGATTCAAATTTTTTCCTCCACGAGATTCTCACTCTCGTGGCCCCTCAGTCTCCAAGCCTAAGTCTGGTTCACTCTCTGTCCTTATGTGCGGGGAGAAGTCCAAGCGGATACGACCAGAATCGTAGTTTTTTAGATATAGTAGGTAACCATCACCGTGCAATAACTACGAACGAAATCGGAGATGTTGTTGATGCGTGCTGCCCTTGGCGACGGAAGGATCTAGCGATGGCCAGAGAGCTACAATCTGTAGAAGGTAAGCTCATTCAGGTTGTCGCTGTGTTCGCCATGCACACCCTAGTTGTCCGACTAGATCAAGGCGGATTTGCTGCTTCAAAAGTCGAGTGAAGTCTCGCCAGCGGCACGTCGCATTTCAAAGCGAGAGGCCGCAACAGCGAGCGGCACTTTCAATCAAAGCGGCACCAAAACCGGTACCAATACCCAATAGCAAGCGGCACCTCCACCTCGACAGCAACGCCTCAAGTGCCATTGTTAGCTCTCGCTTTGGTGATGAGTACTCTCGTTTAGCACCCTCCTGACTTTTGAAACAGCTCCTTGGTTTGAGACCTACACCCTCTCGGCAAAAGGGTCCATCTCTTCAAGGTGCAAGACATGAAATATTTTTATGGTTACTGTGACCAACGACGCCGCCCATGCTTGTTCGGACAGGGAGTGGTGGTTTGGAACTGGGACAATGTTGAAAATCACCTGTCGGGGAGCTTTTCTTTTGCCTGGTCACATGTGCGCTTTAAACCAGACAATTGTGCTTCAAAGCTGACCCGAACTAACCTCTTAAAGCCTTTTTCTATTGGCTGATTATTCGGCACCGATCTGCGGTCAGGAACCACGGATGGATTTTCTAGCTATACCGACGTCAGGTCGGTGAAGGGAAACAAGACCTGCAGAGAATGCTCACAGATTAATTTGACACTTAATATGTAACAGGGCCACCACCGACAGATTTTATCATAGATCATCTATGTGTACCTGAAAGATACAGTAGAAACAGTGCATGCATACAATGCACCATCACAAATAAATTGATACCGATATGTAGCTAGTGGCACCACCAACAAACATTTACGGCAACATAAACAATCTCTGCCGTTTTCGTTGGCCAGTGGAAACAAGATGTATTTCGGAACAGAGTGGAGACAGAGGTAGCGGCCAACTTAGCGACCGCTCTAGAACAGCGACCCTTGGTGGTCGGTGGTCACTTCATTTCCGGGATCATTCTATGAGGTGAACCCAGAAACTCGGTCAGACCCTACAAGACACCCACGATAAACAGAGCGAGCATGTGTGATCTGATACTCACGGGGCAATGAATGAGCTCTATTACCCTAATTAAATGATAGAAATAGTAAAAAATAGAGGCAGCATTTAAGTGGAATAAAATGTTCTCATTGGGGATGATGATAACACATATGCCTGAAATATATGTACAATTTCTGTTTGTCAAAATAGGATCGATGCTGAAGATTGATTGATAAATTGAATACAACTCGATGCTGACCCAAGTATTTCAAATAACCCAGTGTTTACACTAGACGGCTTAAAACGTGACGAATGTAGATCGTCTTACCAATAGTCGTCATGGGGTGCTCCATTATGCATGCAATATTGGCCGTAAAAGTTGTTGACCCAAGAATTCCCTCAAGCTTTTAAAATTTTGTAGAAATGTGCTGCCTTGCAATAGTCGTCGGCGTGAAATCGTCTACATAAAGGCCAGATGGTTCCAAACTGCATAATCTGATTTAATCAAACGATCCGTAAGCGTCACCTGTTTGGCGTCTTACACAAATCTATTTCTAACTTTTTATTGCCGTGTGGGGATAAATTCAGGAATCGTCGCCCAACGTCCAGTCGTCCAACGCCTGGTGAGAGACATAGATCGCACAAACATTGCTGCAAACTAATTCCGGGACAATGAATGTTTTGTTGTAATGAATATGAATGCCACATCTAGAGGTCACAGGAATGTCATAAAGCATCAAAGGCTTGGACCAGAAAGGATGCACAATGGAGGCAATGTATTCATCAAGGAGACATCAGGGTTAATGTGTTTATGTTTTTTACACTCACCTGTTAATGTTATACTGACACTCAGTTTTAACATTTCGAGTCTATTTCCGCTCGGCTTGACCTCGTTTAGAAGCTCCCAGTAGCTCAAACAGAATCCCCGCCATAAAGGGTCAAGCACTGATGCTTGGGCTTGAGTCTTATCCAGGGCTCTTCGAAATGATTTGGGCATGTACAAGAGGACTTTAGTCTGTACAACAACAAAACCCAGGGGTGATGTTGGTAAAATCTATTCAACACTTCTGGAAGACCTTTTGTTAGATAGAACAATCTTAGCTGAACGGGCTTAATCATTATTAAACATTAACCCTCGTGCGAGGTCTCCTTGTACCCTGTCCTTTCAAAGGCATAAGACATCAACAGACCCAAGGGGGTCGTTAAATTTTGGATTCTCTCAGGGGATGGCAGTAACGACGGCGGAGGCCTCCATGGATGTCATTCGGCGAGAGCTCGTTAATCGCATTTGATAATACCTGTCGTCCATAGGGAGAGAAATCCTCGTTCATAGAGTTGTTTGAGTGACCCATACCCGGGGTTCACTATAAAGCCCGTTTCTATTGGCCAACGAAGATTGCATAGACTTTTTGAGTTACACAGAATGTCTGTCGGTGGTGCTACTGACTGTGCGTCGGTATAGACAAATCGCTGAGGCTAGTAGATTTCACTCAGTGACCTAGCTTTCACTCAGTGGTGGGTGGTGCCACATTGCATAATCTAAACAGAAAAAGTCGTGGGGCATTTCACGACCTTGGTTGTTTCCATTGACCGATATTGGGTCCACAGTGCCAAAAGTCCATCGGTGGTTCCTGACTGTAGATCGGTGACGGGAGATCGGTCAATGGAAATGGGCCTTTAGACGACTGAATACGTGGTGATTGTAGATCGCCAAGTAGTCATCAGATGGTGGCAATGTCCACCGCAAAAGTCGTCATCCACAGAATATACTCTAGTGTTTACACTGAAGACTACGTTTTCTCAGGATCGCTGCCTGTCTAGACGATTAATTCAAGCTGCCTAGAAATAGTCACGGGCATCAGAATATGCCCAAGAGTCGTAAGTTGGTGCCAAATCTAATAATCTGGCATAATCTGACGATCTGCAGTCGCCACACGCCTCGCATTTGCATTAGTCAATTTCCATCATTTTAAAGCTGAAAGTCGTCAGGAGGTGCAAAATGTCAGAATCGCCGGCTAGAATCGTCCATTTTAAACGCCGGGTGAGGAAAAATCGTACTGAAAGAAACTTCGGGTGTGCCCTAAAGTGTTTTTTTTTTCTGTAATTCCTGTCAACCGACCTGCCTGTTATGCTTTTTTTCCAACCTTTTCGTAAAGTGCTGCAAAACCCTGTGGATAGCCCTGAATTCTAGAAGATCTATATGCGGTTCCTGTATGTGGGATACTATTTCATATTCATATCTCCCCTCGAAAATTTAGCATCTCGGAAGAAATGATTAGGTGAAATATGAAACAACAGCTCACAAACATGCAATTTTGTGTTGGCGGAAGACACCCTGGTTGGTCTGGAAGTCACTGTAATTCTCACTTGTTGTGTCTCCGGCTTTACGTGGAAAAAGTAATGGTCAATGTTTCTCTCCTTCCATATGTAATATGAGACATCCAACCGACTTTTCAGCACACTGACAAAGTCAAACGGGTTTGAATCAATCGGTTGCGGTCTGCAGTTTACAATAAAAAGTTATTTATGGGTGTACCTTGAAATGGCAAATGTATGTGAGATACTATCAAATAATAATATCTCCCTTCGATAATTTAGCATCTCAGAAGAAATAATTAGGTGAAATATATAGAATAATAGCTCACATGTATACATGGAATTTGTATTGGCGATTATAGAAATCGCTGCATTTCTCGCATGGCGGGTCTCCAGCTTTACGGGCTCAGGATGATTGGGTCTCCTATACGCTGTTACCACCTCCCTAGTTTCCATCGCGACCACCACGTCACAGAGCTATGCTTTCAGGGGGTGCTATGGAGACTGGGTCCACCCATACTTACGGGCTACACACTTAGGGCCTGAGCAGCTCGGAGTGGGTCCAGAGTGACACGTGAGAAGCTCACCTCGCCAGAAACCCCGCTTGATTAGCTGCGACCTGTTGGGCGCGCGCCACGCCCGATATGCACTGCGCTAAATGCGGCCACTACTCCAGCTAATCGTCGCGCCATCTACATAACCCAATCTGATCGGCCGTTTATCGTAGTGCAGACTGGGCAATGAGGGGAATGTAGGGAATGCGCACCGGGAAGGAGAGTAAGGAGGGTAGGCTCATCCTGAGATTGCCATTAATATCCATCAATATTGTCTCTCTCATATAATTGTACTGTTTATTTATTTATTTTATTATTGGAAAAGGTTCGCATACAGAGAAGTATAGCGGCTTACCACCACTATACAATAACACCATACGAAGTAAGAAAACATCCAATACATAATTATTATGACAATGTGATTTGTATACACGCAATAATATAATTGGCACAGGTCCCGAGACAATAATGTAGTAAGAGTGAACAGGATAAGGTGATGAGAATGATGAAATGAAATGAAAGTTCTTACCCTACATATCCCCTTTTACTTCTCAGTTAAAGTCTCGATATGTTGCCTAACGGCTGCTTTGAATGATACCTTAGTTTCGCAGTGTTTGACTTCGTCTGGGAGAACATTCCAGCTACTCTGGATCCTACAAAATAGTGATTGCTTTAGAAATTCTGTGTTTGGTCATGGCAAAGGAAAACGTGATTTCAAGGCTGAGCGCGTGTTAACTCTAGGTAGCGCTTGTGGCTCTACCGTAACTACTGAGTGTACGTCTGTGGGCCTTTTGTGCTAGAATTGTATCATTTTGGTATCATTCGATTGATTTTTGGTCAATCATGGGAAAATGACGAGGTTCAAATTTCCTGAACCCCGAACCACCCTGGGGTGTTGGTGGTGGGGAAGGCAGCCTTCCAAATCCAGCCACCTTGGCCTGGCTATCTCTATCTGTCTCTCCTAATAATGAACCTATTTGAATGATCTTAGTTTTCTTAAAAAAAGTTTTAATTTATGACCACTTCAAAATGACGGAAACTACATTTTATGGACTACCTGTCATTTTCCTGTGTTCGTTTCCTTCAGATATGTCCCTGGGTCTAGCTCTACTTATGCTGAACCTATTTGCATATTCCAGCACAAAACAATTGTTTATTGCCACGACAATGCAGCCAATATCCTCGTATTATAAATTGTATTCCAGTGTTTTAAATTGAGATTTCTATGAAATGCCCCAAACGTTTTCTACTTGGCCCATATTCAAAGCTGGCCATAAAACAAAATGGCCAGAAATTTATACCCCTTCAGATCAATTTTCATCGGCTGATCATTCACCACCGATCTGCAGTCGGGAACAATCGACCAATGATTTCAGAATACCGATGCAAAATCAATGAATGTAAACAAGGCTGCGCAAAAAACGGTCAACGATTATTTTGGCGATGGATTTGTAATTAGACCACCATCCTAATATTTGACAGACCGATTTAATCAAAAGGATTTTTGTGGGAAATTTAAATGTGAATGGAATTAAATCGAGGCATACACTGCACCCTTGGTGATTACCTTTTTTATCAGTGTGCAGTCAGTGCATATCACCGACAGACTTTCTGGATACGTTAAGTAACACTGCACGAAATCTACCGCTTCACATATGTATCCGAAACGCGTCTAACATCTTATATTACCAATTTATTTTATAAAACCAGATTGAGTATAAATTGATTAATCACACATAATAAACCCTGTATTTTTTATTTTTTTACCGTTTTTCTAATAGATTTGACTTTAAAACACCATGCCTATGTGTGGTCAGTCTTGGCCTAGCATATAAGGACCCTCTTCAAGGTTATAGCTGACTACTGAAATCATCTTACCCCCGTGTGAATGCGGCCGCACACGTGTGAATGCGGCCGCACACGTGTGAATGTGGCTGCACATGTGTACCCGGCCCCCACCCGACACCATAACACCTCGCGGCGGGCAGCGGCGGGCATGGGCGGGCGGTGGGGGGTGGGGGAGGGTTTCCCACTGAGTCAACCTGTACAAACGCGGCTGGCGGCGGGCGGTGGGCGGTGGGCGGGGGGCAGCGGGGGGCTTCTCACTGAGGCTGGCTAGGGGTGGTGTGGGGTGGTGGGGGGGGAGTCGGGGGGTGACGGGGGGTGGCAGGAGACGGGGGTAGGCGGGTCTAAAAACAACAACGGACATGGTAGAGGTAGCAAACTTTTTAAATTTTCGGTACACATACACATACGCCTGGCGTATATTTATCGCGCAGAGCATGTTTTATCTTGGATACGCCAGGCATGAAATACAGCCAAGTCGCACGCGTCTACATATGGAAACTGTCTCGTAGACGCCCGAAACGCAGACGCGGATAAGAGGTGTATACAAATATAAACAAGCCACTTTACAGCCGATACGTGCGTTATCGCGATGGCGTATATATATATGTAAAATGGTGATTTTCGTGCAGTGTAACGGATGCCGTTTTTTTCGGCCGACAACCAATCAGTCATTGCGTCATTGGCTGTATGCTTTACTGCATATACTGGCTGAGAACAACCCTGATCTTGAGCATAACGTAAGAAATCCACCCAGTTAGATTTTGTCGGTTGGTAAAAGCTTCGATCGGTGGTGTCATATTGAATAATTGGAGACGAAATATGTGTTTGGCATCACACTGTGCTGCTTGTTTTCAGTTGTCAGTTGCCAGTGGTCTGAAATTATCGGTTGACGTTTCCCGACAGCTGATCAGCGATCAATAATCGGTCGATGGAAACACGCCTCTTGAGACTGCGGTCTCAGTATGGGCCTAGTTCACTTCCGTACATTTCTCCTATAACTGTGACTGACGTTTTTTATGTGACCCTGCAGTCAGTGATTCAGTAAGGCCACTTCGCTATCGTCAACGGCATATATATTATTCAGGCGCTGTTTGCCGGATATAGGCCCGAATTATACCTAACGATTTGAACACTGATTATAAAATCTGGCAGTGCCGAACGATTATTACACGTTTCCAGTAAAATATCAGTAAGTGTAAACAGTAAAAGTTCGCCCAAAAATGCCTCTACCCCAAATTGCGTAATCTGGCACCATTGAGCAAAAATCAAATCGAGTTGAATTAAGTTGTGAACACCCTCAGGATCTGCAGCGTCTCCGATTATCAATACCAATCTTTTTCACCTGCCCAGCGAAAACGCACCGATTTTTGTCGGGAGGTTAGTGGTCCTATAATGGGTGACACTGCAAGTCGTTGAGGCGTTTGCACAAGAAAACCTATTATGTGCACTGACATCCACGAGAATTGATCATACATTGAGAAAAAAAGCCTGAAGATTAACCCTACGTATACAATGTCTGAACATATATATTCCCCCATTAAAAATTACAGGGTTTCTCTATGCGAAGAAGGGTCATGATAAAAATCGTTGTCAATGATGTGTAGATCCTCCAAAAGAAAGTGTTCCATCACACTTTGCCGTAAACTCCTGTTGATAATTATAACTATTTGACTTGAATTAAAAAAGAAAACTACCTGACGATTTTCTGTCACCGATATTTCATCGGTACATTTCCCCGTCGGCCATATAACCGCATGTTGGTACTGATTCCCACTGTCCAGCGATGTATAGCCTTGTAATTATTTCGGCAGGATCGTGACCAATCACAGAGACACAAAGAGGGTATTCTCGTCACATACCGGAAGCTGCTCCATATATGGGCAACCTCTTATTGCCGGGAAACGTGGAGCCATTATATAGCCTGACAGACCACTGGTGGTGAGCTGGTTTGAGCTGCTCACCAAGATACCAGCTTTTATTGAGCGTATAGGACACGCCCAGATACGCTGTCTAGGTGAGTAAGACGTTATAGAGGCATAAAATTAGTGTGTTTCAAACACTATCTGCAACCCAACTCTGCGAAATTGTTAAAGTGCAGGCGACCAGTGTCTTAGTGTCATAGAAGAGTGAACAGATGACCATGACCAATAGCTAGAGATGAACTGCCTTATTGACCTACAGGTGTATGACATATCTGGACACTACGAAGGTAGACGCAAATGACTCAGAGACTAAAACTGAAACTTTACCCATAACAATCTGTAATGGTAAAACAATTTAACCCAAAGTTTATTGTACACATAACGGATAGATTGATGCTGGAAGTGTACTTTTCAGAAAGAAATCCGTGAAAAGGATGGGCTTTGATTTCATTTTAATTGGTTCTTGGCATATTTGTAATTTTGATTAATACTCCTCATAACTGTCAAAAACGTATTTTGTGAAGCTAAATATTCAGCGTCTTTCGCATAAATAAAGAGGTAGACATTTTGAAATGAGGGTGTTTTCTAATTTCTAGATCTTTTATGTTCCCCTTGCCCCTGTTCGAGTGGAGGTCTCCCACAGCAGTGATTACTGGAGAGACAAAGTAGAACCAGAGCCATCGTCGGGTTCCCCGTCTACTAAACAATGTGGACAGAGCACCGACTGGACGCACTGTAAACGGGTACCCTGCCTAATTACTCACCGCGAGGAATGGTCATTATTTACCAGCGCGGCTCTGTGTGTCTCACTAAGTGAGGGGCGGGAGGGGAGCGGTCATTATTTACCAGCGCGGCTCTGTGTGTCTCACTAAGTGAGGGGCGGGAGGGGAGCGGTCATTATTTACCAGTGCAGCTCTGTGTGTCTCCCTGAGTGAGGGGCGGGAGGGGAGCGGTCATTATTTACCAGTGCAGCTCTGTGTGTCTCACTGAGTGAGGGGCGGGAGGGGAGCGGTCATTATTTACCAGTGCAGCTCTGTGTGTCTCACTAAGTGAGGGGCGGGAGGGGAGCGGTCATTATTTACCAGTGCAGCTCTGTGTGTCTCACTGAGTGAGGGGCGGGAGGGGAGCGGTCATTATTTACCAGTGCAGCTCTGTGTGTCTCACTGAGTGAGGGGCGGGAGGGGAGCGGTCATTATTTACCAGTGCAGCTCTGTGTGTCTCACTGAGTGAGGGGCGGGAGGGGAGCGGTCATTATTTACCAGTGCAGCTCTGTGTGTCTCACTGAGTGAGGGGTGGGAGGGGAGCGGTCATTATTTACCAGCACGGCTCTGTGTGTCTCACTAAGTGAGGGGCGGGAGGGGAGCGGTCATTATTTACCAGTGCAGCTCTGTGTGTCTCACTGAGTGAGGGGCGGGAGGGGAGCGGTCATTATTTACCAGTGCAGCTCTGTGTGTCTCACTGAGTGAGGGGTGGGAGGGGAGCGGTCATACACCTGTATAGCTGTGTGTATCTCACGGCGTGAGGGGTGGAAGGGGAGCGGTCATTATTTACCTGTATGGCTGTGTGTGTTACAGCGTGAGGGATAGAAGGGGAGAGGTCATTATTTACATGTGTGACTCTGTGTGTCTCACGGCGTGAAGGTTGGGAGGGGAGCGGTCATTATTTACCTGTGTAGCTCTGTGTGTCTCACGGTGTGAGGGGTGGGAGGGGAGCGGTCATTATTTACTTGTATGGCTCTGTGTGTCTCACGGCGTGAGGGGTGGGATGGGAGCGGTCATTATTTACCTGTGTGGCTCTGTGTGTCTCACGGTGTGAGGGGTGGGAGGGGAGCGGTCATTATTTACCTGTATGGCTCTGTGTATCTCACGGCGTGAGGGGTGGGAGGGGAGTGGTCATTATTTACCTGTATGGCTCTGTGTATCTCACGGCGTATGGGGCGGGAGGGGAGTGGTCATTATTTACCTGTATGGCTCTGTGTATCTCACGGCGTGAGGGGTGGGAGGGGAGTGGTCATTATTTACCTGTATGGCTCTGTGTATCTCACGGCGTATGGGGCGGGAGGGGAGTGGTCATTATTTACCTGTGTGGCTCTGTGTATCTCACGGCGTGAGGGGTGGGAGGGGAGCGGTCATTATTTACCTGTGTGGCTCTATGTATCTCACGGCGTCAGGGGTAGGAGGGGAGCGGTAATTAAATATCAGTGCGGCTCTATGTATCTCGCGGCGTGAAGGGTTGGAGGGGAGCAGTCATTATTTACCCGTGTGGCTCTGTGTGTCTTATGGCGTCAGGAGATGGAGAGGAGCAGTCTTTATTATCCACCTAATACAAAGTGTCCAAAGGCATAGGAAGTTTGTATGGACATATCTGGAGCATACGGATATGTTGTATGCTCCGGGTGGCGCATACAGAAAAAAAGTGCGTACAGAAAAATAGTGCATAACTAAAATGAACTAATATTGACATACCACTTGCCCAGAAAAGGTGGATAATAAATACAATATAGACTGGTTTCAGATAAAAGCAGTTGCATGCTCCTCGGAGTTGCCTCTGCGCAATATCCTCGCATACGCTCGGATATTACTACACGTCAACTCCTCGGAGCATACGGCCGCTTGTATCTGAAACCAGTCAATATTGTGTATTTATTTACCTGTGCGGCTCTATGTGTCTCACGGCCTGAGGGGTTGGAGGGGAGCAGTCATTATTTACCTGTGCGGCTCTGTGTGTCTCATGACATGTGGGGTGGGGGGGGAGCGGTCATTATTTACTCATATGGATGTGTGTGTCTCACGGAGTGAGAGATGGGAGGGAAGCGGTCATTATTTACACCTGTGGTTCTGTGTGTCTCACGGCATGAGTGGTTGGAGGGGAGCGGTAATTATTTATCCGTGCGGCTCTGTGTGTCTCACGGCATGAGGGTTGGGAGGGGAGCAGTCATTATTTACCCGTGTGGCTCTGTGTGTCTCATGGCGTGAAGGGCGTAAGGGGAGCGGTCATTGCTTACCTGTCCCGAGGCTAAATCGATGTAAGACACTTTGGAGGAGACTTGAATTATGGTTTGTAATGGTGACAACAATATTCCACAATGTTTCCACTGGTTTAAATTGATAGATAATACTGCCCTAGTAAATTTGATTTACCTACGACATCGGCCTACGGATGTCGGCCGCTGGGAAAGAAGATGGAAACTATGAACGATGTAGGCCAACTTCACGATAGATCATAAAACTGAAATGAACGATAGCTCATCGGCTACAGCTGTCCTTACCCACGATACGCTGGATTATCAAACTAGAAACCTCCCACGTGCTCTCCTGGAACCTCATACTCTTGTTGGCGTAGAAAATAAAACGACCCCCATTTGTATATCCTTTTATACTATTACCTGCACCACTTATCAGACTCAGTTCTATCACGTCTCACTTGTCCCTTGATCGGCAACACTTATCTTTCTACTTCTGTCTCTCAAGCAACGCACACCGTTTACCATCCAGTGACACGGGTATCAATACACCGCTCATTCTGCCTTTTATCCTCACCATCTCCTCATTGATTTCTGTATATATACAGTCACTATCACGCCTACCTCTCAATTTATATTCCCAATACGTTTGGGAACCATACTACATTTACTTGCCAAGAAACTCGTATAGTATTCATTATCCATTGAAAATGTATGGGGACACGGAAAACCACTACTCATTGTTCCTATCTTGTCAGAAACCATAGCCAATGATTGCAGATTTGAGATCTATTTGATAAGGGCATCAAACCCATTGGTTATGGGGAAATAGTCCTATTGTGCTATACAGCAAAAAAACCCACCAAAAAACAGTCCCTAATCATAAACCTTATAATAATGCAATTTCCGGGATCAATTTATTCAAGAAGATGGATGATAAACACAACAAACAATAGTCTAGTGGCTAGGCGGTTGCAAGCCATGAGAAGTTTCGGTATAGTAATATTCTCGCTACCGCCCTTGTATTACTATACGTCATCTACTTGTGGTCATGGTCACCTGTCTACAAAACAATCGATTATTGTCTACTTTTACCATACAAGCAGAGCAGATCAAAACTACACCTACCAATGCTGGCCTTTGTGTTTACCATCACACCGTATTTCCCTCAAACTCAAAGAACAGGTCCTTCGACCACCAGTGGCCTTTATTTCTACCACCCCTTGTACAAACACATTTCACAGAGTAGAAACGCGTACACACCTCACATACAGAATATATACTTCCACCACTACTGGCCTTTATTTCTACCACACCCTGTACAAACCATGCCACATTCTACGCAATAGAAATGCACACGCACGACACACAGAGAACAGATTCTTCCACAACTACTCTACTCAGCTTTACTTCTACCATTCCCGTGCAAACCACACCACATTTCACTCAGTAGAGACTCATACAAGTCACAGAAACAGAGCAGATAATCCTGCCACTATTCACCTTTACTTCCCACACTCCCCATACATACCAGCCACAATTCACACAGAAGAAATTCGTAACCACTACACATACAGGACAGATACCTCCTCCACTATTCACCGTTACTTCCCACACTCCCCATACATACCAGCCACAATTCACACAGATGAAACTCGTAACCACCACACATACAGGACAGATACCTCCTCCACTACTCGCCTTTACTTCCCACACTCCCCATACATACCAGTCATTATCCTACCTCTAATATAAAATCCCATAGGCTTAACATTGGGTTTCCGTATGCCACACTGACTGGCATACAGACTATTATATGCCACTAGTGGCATACAGCATTGTTATCACATAATATTCCAAAATCGCCTTTACTTCCCACACTCCCCATACACACCAGCCTCAATTCACACACAAGAAACTGGTAGCCACTACACATACAGGACAGATACCTCCTCCACTACTCACCTCTACTTCCTACATTCCCCATACATACCAGCCATAATTCACACAGAAGAAACTCGTAACCACCACAGATACTTAGTAGAAACCAAACGAGAGTTAGCCTTGTCAATGTTTATGCCACGATGGGCAGGTTGTGTATTACTACACGAGGCGTTAGCCGAGTTTAGTAAGTAGCAGACCTGACCTGAGTGGTATGAACATTGACTAGGCTAACTCGAGTTCAGTTTCGTATTTATCCTACCCCATCTCACCGATATACAGAGAATATTTGTAATTATCCATGTTAGTAGTTATCAATGCTGCCGGATCTACTTTCGTTATCTCGTCCCTGATTGGTCCTTTTTTTTAATTCACCTCGGTGCATAAATAACACTTTATCCAACGCTCCGTCAAATACATTGAGTCAATGTTAAACCTATGGCGTTTTTTATTAGGGGTAGGATAAAGGACAGATACCTCCTCCACTACTCGCCTTTACTTCCCACACTCCCCATACATACCAGCCACAATTCACACAGAAGAAACTCGTAACCACCACACATACAGGACAGATACCTCCTCCACTACTCGCCTTTACTTCCCACACTCCCCATACATACCAGCCACAATTCACACAGAAGAAACTCGTAACCACCACACATACAGGACAGATACCTCCTCCACTACTCACCTTTACTTCCCACACTCCCCATACATACCAGCCACAATTCACACAGAAGAAACTCGTAACCACCACACATACAGGACAGATACCTCCTCCACTATTCCCTCTACTTCCCACACTCCCCATACATACCAGCCACAATTCACACAGAAGAAACTCGTAACCACCACACATCCAGGACAGATACCTCCTCCACTATTCACCTCTACGTCCCACACTCCCCATACATGCCAGCCACAATTCACACAGAAAAAACTCGTAACCACTAGACATACAGGACAGATACCTCCTCCACTATTCACCTTTACTTCCCACACCCCCATACATACCAGCCACAATTCACACACAAGAAACTCGTAACCACCACATATACAGGACAGATACCTCCTCCACTACTCACCTTTACTTTCCACACTCCCCATACATACCAGCCACAATTCACACAGAAGAAACTCGTAACCACCACACATACAGGACAGATACCTCCTCCACTACTCACCTCTACTTCCCACACTCCCCATACATACCAGCCACAATTCACACAGAAGAAACTAGTAAAGCCGGATGCCAATCTACCGATTTAGGGTTGAACGATTAGTATAGGAGTCGGTCACTTTGTCACACGCAAATTACGTAACCCCTCGCTCGACCCGCACACTGATAAAATCGGTGTATGGCCCACTAATCGCTGGTGGAGGGCAAAAACAAAGAAACCGAGTGTTCACTAATCGCTGAGTAGCCTTGCCTAGCTGTCCTACATCTACCGACTCCGTTAGGATGGCTTGGCTCAGACAGATTACCCGCCGTTTGTCACCGACAAACGTACATATATGTTCCGAAATCTGTAGATGGGCATTGGGCTTAACCACCACACATACAGGACATATACCTCCTCCACTATTCACCTTTACTTCTACCCCTCCCCTACAAACCACAGCACAGTTCACACCATAGAAACTCGCGGTCCACCACTACTCGCCTTTACTTCCACCACTCCCTCACAGCCTGCTGCCATCACCCGGCACCCGGCGGTCGTAGGCCTTCCCCGCCTCTACACCCACCACAGCTCCGCTCCACACCCACTCCCGGCATCCCCGACGACCACAGACCCACTGCCCGCTCAGATCCGGTTCCGCCGGGCTTCCCGCACTGCCTCCTGGGAGAGCATCCCACGGCACATGCGCACTGACGTCGGGCGAGTGCGGAGCGCGGGTTACTGGCCCGCAGCTGGTTTGTTCACGGTGCCGTGTCTGTACGTGTGAGTGTGTGAGCGCGCCGCGTGAGGGCGCTCCAGTCACTCAGCGGTGCGCATGCGCGTGGAAGGAACGCGCGGGAGACGCGGAGACCGGAGACCAGGTGAGCGTTGCGCCGACGTTGCGCCGATGTTGCGCCGACTGGATGTACCGTCAGTGGACAGCGGGCCTCCCGGAGGACCCAACCCGAGCGACAACAGGTGCGGAGGAAAGGGTAAAAGTGAGCAGTGCCACACCACAACCACCCGTTCCCACGCGTGGTGTATAGGATGTAAGGATTACCAAAGGAGCTGAGAGAAACTCCCACACAGCGACCTTTACCTGCGGGTGTTGTGTTAATCAGGTGTTAATGTGTGCTGTGTGAAGACAAGTGATGTGCACGCGCATCAATAACGCGCCTGGCACGTGCCGGATACCCCACTGCATGCCGGGATAGCGGCTTACACTCTGTCACCGGATATGACGACAGCGGATGACGAGTACTGACGTCCGACGCTGATAGCGGTAAGTGGGCTCAGATTGACTTTTTCACGCCAGGTCCCTCTCCTTCCCCTCACAGGAGATGTTTTACGGATGCTGGAGACTGCGGGTGGAGAGCGTGAGCCGAAAGGTCACGTGGTTGGGAGATGTCCACTTCTCTTCGTCCTCCAGTAATACCCCAAGACGAGGAGCTAAAGATCGGCGTGACGCTCGGCAGGCCGAGATTTGTCAATACTTTTGATCTTATTTCCCAACTCTGCTAACGTATTGCTATTCTTGGTATACCAGCATACTTTGTAAAGTATGGTGGTATGACACGCAATATACACAATCAAAGTAAAGGCACCATAATTTCCATTTATACAAGCCTACTTTGCTTAGATTTATATCATATCCTACTAAAATGTTTCAATAATTTACTATTCATTATTTGTGATATATAACGATACCCAATTTAATACTCTAGTAAAATTGACTAAACCTGCCTTCTGAGCTCGTTTAGTAAGTCTTACTAAATAAACGCGGTACGGACTTGTATCACGATAAGCTCAATGCGTTTCACTATAGTACCACGCCAGGGTGAAAAAGGGGATTGATCTATTCGGGGTAACCCTTTAGGGGCCGGGCTCTGGTGTTAGTATGGAGGGCAGGCTTTTCCCTCCATACAACCATCTTAATGTTCGTAATCTTTCATTCATCCCGTGGGCCGATCTATTACCTTATATTTTATGTCAAAGAGATTGGGATACAGCGTTTTATGCTGTCCACGGGGTCACAGTATTCCCGGTAACACAGAGTACTATTGTTTCTTCTTTTTTTGTCGTAGACAATTTTTATTGAGTCATAAAGTACATCGACCTGATATATCGGAGTTGTACGAGGCACTGATGTATGTCTTTTCCATCTTATAAAGTCGAGTGCAAAGCCTTGAGTCATATCGCCTTTGCTGGATTTTGCCTTGACGTATAGAACCGATCATCTTCACCAAATGAAGCCGTCTTTATAACATCTATATTACTAATCATACAAGAAAGTTACCTTCTCATATTTTCACATAAAAGGTCAAATTGTGTCTATTTATTGAGACCTGCGACCTTGAGGTGTCTCACGACCGTCGCTGGGTAATTTACGACTCGCTCAAAGCCTCACTGGGCCTCATGAAGTTAGATGATCGCTAAAACCAAGCCGCTTTTCATTTTGTATAATTGGAATTATCTAGCTTCATGATTCAGAAGGAAGGGCTTCCAAAGGCACGTATACTGTGATGGAGCTCTCTCTCCCCCTCCCTTTTTTACGGATGATGTGGCCGAAGGAAAGGCCTGTACTCAATATGCGATTTTTCCATCGCAGACACGATACAACGATCGTATCGTAATTATGTGTGACTTCTCGTCATGCGGCCCACACACCTCTACTTTTATGATTGTAGCAAATGTGCTCAAATCGTGATCCTCCCATTCTCTCTGTTGGATGGTATGGATAGTGAATGTGCCCCTCGGGTACTGTGTGAAATAGGTCCTATTCATTGGGCATTGTGGGGGTATAAATAACAATCGATAGCTATATATATAGAGACAATTCATGCATATCAAGTCAAAGTGTAGACCAAAGCTAGGCTTGCACCACTTCCCACTGTAGTACTGTTATATCAGATTGTAAAGTTCTGGTCTCTGCATCGCTATTGTAACCAGTTATATTGGTTCTATGCGATTAGACATATAAATTGTCCGTATTTATCAGCAACCAACATTTTGAAACAGTCGCCAGTAGTTCAACAGCCAGTCACCTCGCATGCCACCTGATGTGTATATATGTCGAACAATTTTTTTACTCTAAGTAGTAGATTGTACATCGAGTTCTAGTTATATCTCCCTTACTCTTAAGGTCTACCCTTGCGTAGGCTGGACCCTAGACTGATATGAAGGAAATGATCTTAACAACATAATCCCATTAGTCATATCTTAATACTAATAGAAACATAGGAAAGTAACAATTAAGGTAATGTCATAATGGGATTGTCAGAAATCAGTGTTTTTAATCAAGTTCATTTTGTATTGTGGGTCTTATAAACCTGATCCAAATGTGGGTTCAACACTAGCAAGATGTCTCATCGACGCTTTATGTTACGATAATTTACAATATGCAGGCTTTCACCTGACGATATCTGGCGGTTTATTACCAACCTAATACGATGAATATTCTGAAGCACTTCAAAAAGATAGCGAACGGGGACACAGACCAAACATTGATATGTCTCAGATTATATATTAGTGTGGAAATATTGATCTGTTTATCGCCCATTGAGTATGAGTTACCGTACTCACAAGCCTGTTGCGTACGAGTACCCAACTTTAAAACTGGATGCTTATAAATACCAGGCTAAGATCAAATACAATACCTACGCGCCATATAGATAAATCCATACTATACGTCTTACTGAGAACAATAAAAGAAACATTACCTTACAAGTCCCTGCTTGTAAAGGCTGCTGTTACGTCAGAAGATTGAGCGCTGTGACTTTATGAGACATGATAGATACAAGACCGACCTCATTCCTCATTCTGTGACCTTGGTCAGGCAGCGGACGGATTTCTGAGTGATCCGTCCAATATTAATACACCGGCCCGCCCATGCGCAGTCGATGCATATGCGAAACACTGTGATTTCCTGTTTTATGAAACCAGAAACCTCGGAACGCCCTCTTCGGAAGATATGCTGAATCAATTCTATAGGCATGGCTTATTGTGAAAAACACGATATCAAATAGCGTTCAGTGCCTTGCTTGGCCTTAAGAAAATTTATCCATAGAGTAACCGTGACACCCCCGCGGAAAATACTACGTCAGTTGTGATTGCATACTGCTGAAGCTGTTACAAATTCAAGGTAAACCAATTCTCAGAATACAGAAATAGCCGGTAATTTAGACTTAAAGCTGGTTTCTACTGGCTGGCGAAAATCGTCCTGATTTTCGGAAATGGTACTGAATTTTAGAGTTACCCTATAAGTCTGTTAGTGGTGGCCACCATGTAGGTAACTGATAATCGTTGGGGGTCCAATATATGCATTGTATATACTGCATTTCATAAGTCCATATCAGCGGAATACTCATCCTAAAACATTAAGTTTCACTGATGAAATCAAAGTATTTTTATTCTGCCGGTCTTTGACGATGTCGGTTGGTGGTGGCGTTATTGCGTAATCTTCGCCAAAAAAGTCAGTGACCATTTTAAGTGCTGAGTCATCTTCATTCACGCATTTAGCGGTCATGGTTCCTGATCTCGACTGCCGTCCAGTGCGTAATAATCGAGAAATGGAAACGGACATTATGCCAGATTTTAGATAGGAGACACTGATGCTTCGCAGTCACAGCTGTTTACATCTGAACATTTATTTGGACACAAATAACAGCTGATCTGAATTGTTTTTGTAGAGGACGGACGGTACATAATACATTTTATTACTGTGTACCTGCTAGCGGTTGGACAACGTTGTTTTTTTTCATCCGGAACCCCAAGTTAACTAAGTGTCAACGCCCTAGGTACCCCCATACGAGGCTTTAACAAGTACCATACACCCACAGCCGAACGTCTAGGAAGCACTACCCGCTGCTAGGGGGGCAGAATAAATAATGTCGGGCTCATTGAGATGTAGTGAATCAGGTTTTAATAGATGACTTAATAAGTGAATATGTCCCTACGCTTCCGACGTCGGGACGTATTTAATGGGACAAAAAACCTCGAACGCCCATCCCTACGGGCTCTATGGTAACTACTTTGTCCTAATCTTGTCTTAATCTTGTATTTCCTTCACGTCTTTGGGCCACCATGTTCAACTGCCATATTGATAGGCATTTCGAAACCAAAAGTGCATATCAAAATGCTCTGTTTTACAGACCAAAGACAAGAGATGTGACCATATCTAGTGGGCTTGAAAGGTGCCCCCTCCAACCTCATTAAAAGTTACGACCTTAAAATATACTATTATGTACCACTGGAGGGATTTGAGTTTGCGAAATAGAACCTAGTTGGCCAAAAGTATAGAATTCATGTTCCTTGACGAGATTTTACTCAAAGATGGAGTTTCGCTAGTTACAAGAATTTACCAGGGACCGGAAAGATTAACTCTACCTATGAGCTATCCAGGGCCGACTTTTCTTGCATGTATGGAATCCGCAGTTGAAAGAGTTAACTTGAAACCTTTACTGTATACAGAGAATTCTAGCTGTGATGTTTCCTGTACAGATACTCCATATGTAAGAGATTCCGGGCAAAATCTATATTGTTCACAAACGCCCAAGTCAGATCTCCAGGCAGGATTTCTCTCCTGTTCAGGTGTTACCTTGGAAGCAGTTTCCTTTTGTTTGCAAGGCTTTCATTATCCTGGAGTCACTTTGAAGATATGATACATCCAATTTTCCACATGCCCCAGGTGGGACATTTGCAGGACAGATTCGAGGTATGAGATTTCCAGGTGAGAGTTTATTGTGAGAGATTGAAAATTTGAAAGGTTGTAGACATTGAAGCTGTGACATTATCAGGTGGAGGTCCAGTCTCCTCTCATTGTCCTGTCCTGGTAATATCAGAGATGAGCGAACAATGAAAATCTTCGGAGGCAGGAAACCGATGCCTGCTTTGTCCGGTTAGAAGTCGGACGTAACTTGGGTGGGCGGCGATCAGGTGTCTTGTGGCAGGTTAACTTTAGAACCCTGACCTTTGACGGGAAGGAAATCCTGTCAAACTGCGACAACTGTAAGAATGACAGTCAAGTGACTGTAAGAATGAGATCTGGACAACAGTGAGAATTAAGAGCTGGAAGACTGTGAGAAAGAGAGCTGAACAACTGTGGGTACTAGAGCTGGACAACTGTGGGAACAAGAGACGGATGCTCGTAAAAATATGTGTTGGACGACTGTAAGAATAAAGACCGGGTTACCCTAAGATTGAGAGCTGGTCAACTGTGAAAACGAGAGCTGGACAAATATGGGAACAAGAGCTGGACGATTTGGGACCGAGAGCCAGAGGACTGTAAGAATGAGAGTCAGGTGACTGGGGGAACTTGAACTGAAAGACTGTATGAATAATAGCGGGATGGCTGTAAGAATAAGAAAAGGATAACTTAAGAATAAGAGCTAAGTAACTAAGAATGAGGGATGAAAGACAATAAGAAGGAGAGACAGATGACTGTAGGAGTGAGAGTCAGGCACCTCAGAAAATAAGAGCCAGACAACTGTATGAATGAGATTAAGGTGACTATAGGAGAATAAGAGCTGGATAACTATAAGAATGATGAGTGGGATGACTGTAAGAATCAGAGCCAGATGACTGCACGGATGAGAGTCAGCCGACTGCAAGAATCAGAGCCGGACAACTCTTAGAATGCAAGCCAGATGGCTGTAAGAATAAGAGCTGGGTGACTGTAAGAATGAGACTCAGGCGACTGTAAGAATAAAATTTACTTAACAGTGATTATCTCACTCCTGGTACAAGTTTAGCCATAGAAATAACATTAGGAAAAAATACTCAACCATCACCCCCTTAAAATGACTATAATACCCAGCAGCCGTGGCGAAGTGAATGTGAGATGAAGTCATATGGATATACTAGCTATATTCGAACTATTCTGATATTTTGATGCTATCTAGTATTGTAGAAAGAGGTGAGATAAATCAAGTACCACACTTGAATCGTATAATAGACAATATTCCACTCGTTTGGATGTGCTATAATCGTCACTCGGCTTCACCTAGAAGGCGATTCGGGCACATCCAAACCTTTGGAGTATTGTCTATTTATGCGATTCTCGATGCAGTTCTATATTAGAATAAGAGCCAGACAGCTGTCAGAATGAGAGCCAGGCAACTGTAAGAATAAGAGCCAGGCAAAGGTGAGAATGAGAGCCAGGCGACTGTGTTATGAGAGTTAGCCGGCTGTGGGAATAAGAGCTAGACAACTCTTAGAATGCAAGCCGGATGGCTGTAAGAATGAGAGCTGGACGATTGTAAGAATGAGAGCTCAGTAACTTTAAAAGCCTTTTTCTACTGGCCGACTATTCGCCGCCGATCTGGATCATGGAACCACCAAAGCCAGATCGCTGAATAGAAACAGGCATACAGAGAAGTGCTCACTGATTAATTGTGCATAGATTATGCAATGAGGCCGGTTCTACATTCGTCTGGCCTGGTCAATGACCGACAGAATCAAAGGGGACTGATGAGTGATGGTCATTGAGTTTGGAAGACTAATCCGTAGTATGGACCTGCCAAATGCGGCAGAAACAAGGCATACAGTGGACCATCAATGGTGAGAACGATACAACGAAGGCTAGATGAGCTCCGTGAATACAACAAGAATCTGACTCCTACTCAACCATCTGACCCGCCCCCAGCAGTATAGTGAACCCGCTGAAACCACAGATACCCGTTAACAAAACACCATTTCCGGTGGCCAGTAAGAACAAGGCTTAGTGCTAAACCTATGGGAGTTTGAGGCTAGACTTTTGTTTTTGGTCTCGTTTGTTACTTTTGAAGTGTAGTTTACTACTATCGTCTCGAAATAGCTCGGTCTGGAAGTTATGATGACAGTTGTTAAGTTTATCAAAAATATGGATCTAAAAGATTGGAGAATGACACATATAATTTTGAACCTACATAGTCAAAGTACTGAGCGCCTATATCCGGTAAACGGGTTTCTGTGGTTTCAGCGGGTTCACTTTGGCTCCCTATAACATCAGCAAACAGGATCTTGAGGGCGAATACAATAATTTCTATGTATTTCAGCCTCGTTTTACGTCCGGAAGACGTAGGCGTAGGGATGAATTAATCGTCAAAATTCTGGGAAATAATCTCATTTGCCCTCCCTCACTCTTTTTCCTTATTATTACATCTACAATATTAAAAGGATGTGTGATATCAGCTTTCTTAATGAAACTAAATGACGTCTATCTCACGGAGGACCTGTTAGACATTCATGGTTCGGTTCATGATAGCAACATTATCAGCAACAAGGACGCATATAAGTAAAGTGTATCTCACAGTTCACAGTGGAGCCACTATTAACAATATTGGTTTCATGTGACTTATCAGATGCCAGATGAGTAAAATCTAATGTGCCGGGGAATACTATAATGTCATTATCATATATACTATTTAGATCGGATCGAGCTCGATGAGCACTACATTTAAGTGAGACCCTTCTATGATACTCTTAGATTATGTCAAACTTCCAGGGTACATTTAAGTGAGACCCTTCTATGATACTCTTAGATTATGTCAAACTTCCAGGGTACATTTAAGTGAGACCCTTCTATGATACTCTTAGATTATGTCGAACTTCCAGGGTACATTTAAGTGAGACCCTTCTATGATACTCTTAGATTATGTCAAACTTCCAGGGTACATTTAAATGAGACCCTTCTATGATACTCTTAGATTATGTCAAACTTTCAGGGTACATTTAAGTGAGACCCTTCTATGATACTCTTAGATTCTGTCAAACTTCCAGGGTACATTTAAGTGAGACCCTTCTATGATACTCTTAGATTATGTCAAACTTCCAGGGTACATTTAAGTGAGACCCTTCTATGATACTCTTAGATTATGTCAAACTTCCAGGGTACATTTAAGTGAGACCCTTCTATGATACTCTTAGATTATGTCAAACTTCCAGGGTGCATTTAAGTGAGACCCTTCTATGATACTTTTAGATTATGTCAAACTTTCAGGGTACATTTAAGTGAGACCCTTCTATGATACTCTTAGATTCTGTCAAACTTCCAGGGTACATTTAAGTGAGACCCTTCTATGATACTCTTAGATTATATCAGACTTCCAGGGTACATTTAAGTGAGACCCTTCTATGATACTCTTAGATTATAGTGAAATTCCAGGGTTGATATGTATCGTGATACGAGGACAGTCATCTTGCCCCTAACACCAAACAAAACACCAGATAGCAGATCCCGTTATCATTGAAATTTATGAAAAAGGAAAATAATTTGGCTTGCAAAAGAGGAGTTTTACCTTCATCTCACGATTATCAATAGATTACCGAAAAACTGATAGCAGCAAATATTTCCCCACTACGGTGGCGCTATTATGCAATTTTCTAGTGGAGGATGATGGAACTAGCGATCACTCTGTACTCTATAAGAAAATGACCTGGTTTTAAATTTCAAATTGAATAATTCCATAGGACTAAAAGTCCTAAAACATGGCTGTAGTAGTGGGTGGGGCCCTCATTTAGAGGACATTAATGCTAATCATATCAGCCCTGACTTGTGAAAACTCACTTTGGACGTCTGTCCTGAAAAGGTCCTTCAGATTCAGTTTAATCTTTTCTTTTTGTCATTCGCACGCTTTGGATTACAATGAGTGGCCGCTGTGTGCTCATAAAGTCACCTCATATTGCAGCATTGTAACAAAATGAAGCCAATAACACTTTTTCATAGACCGGTATTTGTGCATTTTGAGAGCTATGCGCATTTGTGTTTTTCATGATTCCTGTTGTATTGCTCTCATAACAATCTCTACGTTTTGTGTGGTCGATCATGTAACAATTACACACGAATCAAGGCATTCAGGATAACAAACAGCCATGATATTTTCCTATGGGATATGATGGTACAGCCATAGCCCCTTCATATACTTCCTTGAACCTAGCTTTTTCTTCTTGTTCATATTTATGATTTAGCTAGATAATAAACAGTTGCGGAATTTGAGAAATTTTGGCAATCGGGAAAAATATGAATCACATTGTATTCAGTTAGCTTGAATTGGACAGAAAATCTAGTATTTTAAGAAGTTCAACTAAAGACAGTGCTGAATAGTCTTTATAAGGTATTTCATGGAAAGGATATTCCAATAATTAACATATATATATATATATATATATATATATATATATATATATATATATATATATATATATATATAAAACAAATAAAAGTTATTGCTTAGGGATAGGAGCAATGAAAAATCTCTTCAATCATAAGCAGCCCGAGCGATCGTAAGTTTACACATCTAAACTTTGCCAATTTTGAAGGACTCACAGTTTTGAATGTCATGCCCCTCTTCTGGTTACCTTCCCAGAAGAAGATATATAAATTTGCAAATTGCATCGCTTTATCGTAATACATATTCCGGATTCATGAGGGTCCGGTTGATCCCGGTTCAACGAGTCACCTTTCAGCGACACAACAAGAGGTTTTAAGCCTTGATCTATAGACATGCACTCTGTAGAGGGCACTGGAGACTTGAGTCGATCCAAAGATACTGCCGGACATTTCCATGGGATGATTAGTACTAACATTAACCCTTTCTATCAATGTGAATCATCAAAGTGCAGATATGTATTTGAACGTCAATGAACACTTAACGCATATTGAAGAGAAAGTCACTGCCTCTAATATCCAATATAAAAACATTATTTTACGAAATTTGTGTATATTCCCAGATAAAAACGGGATTTTAAAAAAGCCCAAGAAAACCCCTAGGAAAAATTGGTTTGACTACATTTTTTTAAAGAAAAGCAAGGTGTGCTCATGCATGCTCCTAACTCGATGGCGAACGGGGGCACAGACCAAAAACTCATCAGTTTCATTTTTAATACCTCACAGATAGCTCATGTAAAAAAAGACTGGGGAACTCGACCTATCGTCCTGTTCACTCTCGTTCAAATCATCCCGCTGTCGTCGATTATGAACATCTTATCACCGAGACCTGCCAAACGATTAGACGGTCCAATCACAGGGCACCAAAGAGACCTACCTCGGGCTGATTGGCCAGTTCTTGTCACATGATCTCCATCCATCACTCAATGAATTTGGAGATCACAGTACCCTTTTGTCACGTTTACTGAATAACTAATCAGATAGACGCAGTTTATTCTAAAGGCTTATATATTTAGACCTTGGTCGATGATCTTGTTTTTAATATGCTCTTACGATTTGAACACTTTTTATAGAGTCTGTGCGGTGTAATGTAGAGTAGGGCCACATGTTTCTACCTACAAATAGTTCCCTAGAGATCATGTGATTTTACTACGCTCCCTGACATTAGTCTGAAAGACGACCCTCTGTTGCATAAATTATTGATAGAAAGTACAGGGTACAAGGATACCTTGTGTTTTAATTTTCTCGTTCCCTCGGAATTTCGTCAGAAAAACCTTAGTTGGAAATTCTTTAGCAGTGGGATAGGACGTGTTTCAGCTAAGCCTCGTCTACACACGTACAAGGAGACCTTGAGTAGTATCACTTATTCCTATATTCCTAAATACCCAAGGTTGCCATATACTACCCAAGGTTGACATTTAGACCAATCAGATTGTCTCTTACAAAATTCATATGAAAAGCGCAGTGGGGAGTAAACATAAAGTGTCAAGTTACTCGATAAGGTTGGATCTGGCTTCAGGTTTGATGGTGGATGAGCAAATAACACTTATTATCGTTATTAAACCACATTTGAAGGTATATAGGAATAGGGAAACCAAGTACCAGTGAAAGGAAGTCACAATTACTCGGTAAGGCTTGGAAAAATTACTGCCCACGGCCAAGGCCTTGGGCAGTAATTTTTCCAAGCCTTACCTCGTAACTATTCAAGCTCGTTTGCCAAGACAGTCCAAGCTGACGAATAGTTGTCCATAAGCGTTGAATAAAGTTGACCCACATCGTCCCTGGGTCTCTTCAGCGTATAGAAAAGGGTCTTCATGTACAATTCTAAATCATTCAACAGGATTGAATCCCATTGGTTTAGATCTATGACAGGGCTACACGCTGAGGAGTGTCACTGCTAAGGTCGCCCGACACTACGCTTCTCGGCTGCCACGTTCCGCCCGCTTTAAGGCCTTTTTCTCGGCGTGAATTGTTCCAGGCTTCTCCGCGAATCTTTTCTCTGTCACTTGTCTCGGCCATCATCTATTACACGATGACTCGGGCATTTTTACTTCTCCGACCCGGTTTAAAGACAGGGAAGTAACGTACGAGGCTTCAGAACTGAAAGGACGCGACAAACACTGTTCACATAACGCGATATGAACGAATGGGTCTTTTTAAAATGTCGGTGATTACAGACATGTCATGAAACTGGGTCAGAAGAGGCTTGTCATGCAGGACGGGCTACTTCCGGTTCTATCAGAAATTGTACAGAATGATTTTATTAACCAACAAGATGGTGGTTATCATCTTACAAGCTGCCACAGCTAATGTCTATAAAAGAAACCATTCAACCATCTAATCCTTTATTACACACCACAGTACGTTCTTCTGATAGTTACTCATCGCTGCACCCGATAGCGTACATATTGTGTGGCGCAATGTACCGTACACTCTTTTATCCTACCCCTAAAATAAAATCCCATAGGCTTAACATTAAGTTTCCGTATGCCACGCTGACTGGCATACGGGGTTTTATATGCCACTAGTGGCATACGTAATTGTTATCACGTATTATTCCAAAATCGAGATTAGGATAAAATCAAAACCTGATTCGGTTTAATCTTGGCCACCACATGCCACTCCTGGAGTTTGGGCTCCGGACTTCACTCAGCATCACCTCATGAAGTCACTATGCCAAACTCAAGTCGTGGCACATGGTGGCCAAGGTTACAACTCATCCAGTTTTACGATAACACGGACCAGCCGTTCTGTTTTCAAATGGTTTCTATTAGTAATTTCAAGCATTTGTAGGTGTAAGATAAAACAAAAACTTACTAGGCGTTTTAATCTGCTGGTGTTTATTTACTCCTGTATTCGTAAATACACAGATATTGACGGTATTCGCAGATACAACGCCCCGAAGTCTGTTTTCCTATATTACCACATGAACATTGACCTTCTCAGACGCGTACCCATCAGCTATCTATACACAATCCTGCCGAATTGAAGAATAAAATATTCAAATCCGTTACACCCCGAATCATCATTGGGAACTGCAACTTGACTGTTTGTCTTGATATATTGATGATTCTCCAGTAAAGGAGAAACCAGGAAAAAGGTTGAGATGCCCAGATTGTGGTAGATCATTCCTCGCACAATAATACAGACCCCTTTAAGAACACATAACTGATAGCAGCTTACGTAATTGATATGCAGCACTTCTACCGCCTCCCCTCTTAGAAAACATGGTTCCTTTATCGGAAACTATTTCTTTGACAATCTTGTACCTATACCTTCCTGTCAAAGGAAATAACACGACTCTCCTCGAACCTCTCCCAATCTCCTTAAGACCGTGCTTCCATTGGGGTGTATTTTACTCGTCTGCTTAAATCACACCTCCCCTACCCCTTTAAGAGCTGTCTTTGGTGTCGTAGAGCTACCCGATGAGCTTGTAGCAGTAACCATGATAGAGTCGTGAATCACACAGGATTAGCCGTCGTCTCGGGAAGGTAATGAAGGTGATGCACACAACAGTCACAGCCACCAATATACACAAAATGATTTATGAATGTGCAAATGAGTTGCCGCAAGCAACGACGTGCTGAGGTATAGTAAGCACTTCATGGAGAACTTTTTGTATTTACTTACCAGCTCGAGAATATACTCCATACAGAATATCATCAATTTACTTCACTATACAGAGAGGACATTTATTCTACAACATTAAGAGAATTCCATCTATTTGCTTCACCGGCCAGAGAATATGATTATTATACTCCACTGCATACGGAATATCATTCTTCTGTATGTACCACAGAGAGAACATAAACTGTTGCTTCTACCACTAAGCGAGGGTAATAAATTCAATCTACCATAAATAAACTCTCTTTAATTTATCCATGATGTTGTGAATATCTTTTATATATATAAGACACCAAAGAGTAATGTTGATAAATATATTCTACCGCGGAGTGATATAGTTCATGGCACCTGCTGCAGGGAGAATATCCTTCTTTTATATCACTACAAAAGATATAGGTTATTCAGCCCATACTATGAATGAATTCATTCCACATTTATTCCTGAAAATAAATCCTTTCATTACGGAACGACAAAGCTTTCATTCTTTATTTCCTCCACCACACAAAGTATATATTTTAGAGTCCTTGACATATTACATTCATATATCTAGACTGCATAGTTATCACCGTAGCTTCTGATTTGATTGACTATGCGCTATGGATGTATATCCACCTGTCAACAAAGTTGTCAGCGATTTTAGGAACCATTCATACTAATATGCCAAGATCTGAGGTTGTGTTTATCGATGGTCTGTTTACACCTGCCGACAGACTTTTGATCCCACTTTCTGAGCTCATAATTCCCGAAAACTCAAGCCCTATGGACTTGATTGGCAACGGCGCCAATCCTATCAGCAAGTAGTGTCAAAAACGCCTGAATTCTGAACATAGATCGGTGGCTGACCTTTGATGCAATAATCGGTGGTGGGTGAAAATCTATTGGAGGCCAACAGAGTACATTTGGAAATAGGCTGTACAGAGTATAGAGAGCAGTAGCGCGAAAATACATGTATTAAAAGTACCGCACTGGTATACAATAAATCTCACAATCGTAGATATCGAGTGACTGACGAGGAACAGTCACTGATTCGCCGTGCAGAGGATTAGCAGGGATTATTCAGCAGTGGTTTTCAGCACACGCTTGGATTAGCCTGATTAAACCTCCATAATGGAGGTGAATATAGATGAAGTAAATCAGCAGCCAGGTCCCTGTTTGATCATGCACAGTGCTAAAAGGTCGTTTGATTGAGTTAATCAAGTGGATGTGTAATACCATCAGGCAGAAAATTAGCCTTTACTGGTGAGGCTCTGCACACAAGTTGCCTGTAGAATTCGGATGTGGGAAAACTAATACACAACCCTCTTAGAGACGTATCAGGACACTATACGCAACATCACCAGCACGCTGCGGTTATCATTTATTTTTCACTTTTTGATTTTCATTATTGCTACATATAGAATTGCTGATGTACATTATGCATTAAATGTGATATTTCCATAGTGCGTAGATTACAACAACAAAGTGGGCGTACCATCAGCAACTTACGTGCTGGTTCTGACTCTCTATAGTTCTATCTTTACATATATTTTCATTTTCAAAGATTTAATATCTGATATCGGAGGTCATATATCCCTAAATACGGATTTACATCAGTAATCGTGAGATCATGATATCCATAAATCATGAGAACTTCAATAAGTGCAATGGAACATTTAATTCAGGTGTGCTGCCACCTTTCGCCTTGTGTACACATGTATCAAGTGGCCTCTCCTCAGATCTAGATATTTCTCGAAGCTACATCCGTATTCACTGGATCATGTCATCCATGCATCATGCAACATTCATCAAGCATTCAAAAACCATAGCAGAACGATGTCTATGGTTCGGGAATGTTAGACATTTACCATTCAGCCCTTTAGCAGGAATCACCCATCTTGTCCGTGTGCCTATTCTCTGCGCTGTATGAGGTCCTGCTCTCTGACCCCATCCTCGTACCACGGCCACCACGACCCAGCATAACCCGCCAGGAAACGAGCCTGAGAGGCAGGAACCCAGTCTGCAGGCCGCTCGTTTCTAAGGTCGTCTGTCATTGGTCGCGCTCAAAGATTTATGAAGTGGCGCTCAGCAAATCACTGCCGACGATACATATCATCGTGAGGCTGGGGCGGCAGGCGGTCGGCGGGCGGCGGATGTGGGCAGGGTGCCGGGTGAAGGTAGGCAGGAAGTACGTGTATCGTGTGTGTCTATCAGAGCATGGTTTGCTTTGTAACAAAAAGATTTCAAGACAGAGAATAAAAATCACCCGATGAATGTGTGAATGGTCAAATCTACGACCAATAGGCGACCTGTGTCTCTCAGGGATTACTTTACGTGTTCTTCTGTGGGATACATAATTGATGTTAATCAATTTCAGATACAAGCGGCCCTAATTTCCGAGGACTAGACGCGAAGTAATATCCAAGCGAATGCGAGGATATTACATAGAGTCTAGTCCGAGTGTGGTCGGCACTATGTTGTACACGAGAGACTTTATTTCCCACTTTTGGAGGGGGAGATTACGAGCACCAGAAATCCACACCCAATGAATCACACTGGTTTAGTATGGAGCCTCCGTAATCGATGGATGATAAAGGTGGTTGTGTGTGTGTTTTTTTTATAATATCTAATGCTAGCAATAATAATAGAGCATATCTTATATATGTATGATAGGAGAGGTGAATATTAAACGACGTTCCATAGAATATTTCTATATATACATTAATTGTGCATTTTGATATGAATATGATGGGATGTACTAGTGCCTATACGGCATTGGTTTACTTACATCTTTGAAAACATAAACCTCTTCACTGTACACTCTAAGATGGTAAACAAAAAGTATGGAAACGAGATCTCTTTCTTTAACAGAGTCTCAAGATTTATAACCGAGACCGGTCAGGTCTAGACCCTGGAGTATAAAGAAGTCAGAACTCAGACACAGGATTGCAGGGTACAACTGATTCATTCACACTTAGGAGGGGCTTATATATGAACTGGAGAGGGCACTCACTGCAGGTTCGAGCTTGTGTGCTCTGCGCTCTTATTGGCTGTTAGACCTACAACATACAGCCAATAGGGGAAGACCAATCTTATTCCAGCATATTGCATATGCCTATATGAGGGCGCTCCTGACACTAGCATCTCTGAGTGTTGTTGTTCGAGCGCCCTGCCAGCATATGGACAGGTCAGGATCTAGAGTGAGCCATAATGGGGGTGAATAATGCCATTCACAGTAAACAAAGGGTAGTGGGAGGAGAGTCAAAGATGGTGACAGTTCATATATAGTCCTTTTGGTATTAAAAAATACTGGCAATATTTATTCTAGGTTAACACAGAGCAACCTCTAGTCCACCAAATGTGTTTTATAGGCTCTCCATCATTACTTCTGATTTACAGTGAACAGTTAATAAACCAACGTTTCGGATGACAATTTGGTGATTACACTCTTTGTATAGAAACCAATGATATGGGCACAGACAAGAACATTACAACAGAAAACCGATGACTCTTCACATCCCATTACCAGAAGCAGGCACCAGTTGACAATGGTGACTGAGGGTAGCACTGGGAGCTCTCAGAATCTAATAACGCCAGACAGCCGGGAAACAGCCATCAATTATAGAGATTCAAATGTAATTTGAGATATGATATATTCACTGCTTCCATCCTATATCACACTGTATTCTATTATAGCTGCCAGGGATATATACACATGTAAATTGAAACAATATATACCTTTTGTCTTCCTAATCTAAGATATAAACGTTATCATATCCATGACGCATCATTGTTAAATATGCAGCGTTTTACCATATAACGTAAAAATACCGTACCGAATCCTGTTCCGTAGGGCAAAACTCCTTGAGTTTTTCCACCGGACTTCACTCGGCTTCACCTCATGAAGTCACTATGGCAAACTCCAGTCGTGGCCTACGGTGGCCAAGATTAAAACTCATCCAGTTTTACGATAGTACAGCATAGGCAGGTCGTTCTATATAAGAACGTTGAGGTTATCAATAGTCTTATAACCTTGATAAAGACCATGTGATGGGCGAAACGTCGGTTTCTAATAAACGCGACTTAATAATCACATATACTAGATGGTTATGTTATTCATTATCTAAGAGTCTTATAAAATATCCATGGCCTTAAATTGTTCATATACCAGTAATACATAATTGGTGTGTAGTACAAAACTGTGAATGTTGACAACGCATTGTCGGGTATTTTGGAACTTGCATTGCCTTCCCTCAAGGTAAGGGTATCAGAAGACTACAGTATGACCGAAGACTCCATAGTTATATACCGCTGCTAGGTATATGGAAATTATGTTTCACAACAAGGGTGATTATTTCGTATTATAATATATATGAATATTATTGTTATTAAAAATCTTTCCCTATCAACTATAGGTTTTTTTCCTCCCTTCACACCTTGTGGGGTGTTCTCAGGGGGGTGTGTGTTTTCGTTGACCGAAAAAAATTACCTCAACCTATATATGAATATACTTTAGTCTGGTACGATCGCACGGAGGGTAAATCCTGTCTGAGTGTAAATGCTGCTTGAGGTTCTGGTTACGGAGCCAGCCGCTCCTTAGTAAAGGCATCATTGGAGCATAATTACCCAAAATATAATGATATCAAAACTTCATTAACTTCATTGAAATTCATGAACCGTCACACTGTAAACAATGTTGTAAACAATGTTTTGATTAACTTTAACCCCGTTGAGCCTGAATTCTCAGTGATGCTCAAACTTTCCAAACCTGTCGTATTCCAAAGTAAATATGCCAGCTTCCTCCCGTATTTCTTTTCATAGTCTTTTTGCCACTATTGGAATTTGGAAACTTTTTGCTGTGTTTGCTTGTTTGCTGGCCTTCTTTTCTCAGACAATTCAATCATGAACCCGACTCCCCAGGCCTAGTTCTCAATATTCCGGACATAATGACGACAATAAAGACGGAAAATGAAGAGTAACTTATACCATTCAGCTTCACATTCCTTGTCCTATAGGCGTGGAAACACCTGCACTTTATTTGGCTTTTATATTGGGATAATTATATTGGCCATATCTGACATATCCTTGCAACAGGGTTAGTTGATCTTATGATTAGAATTACTGTGGAGATAAACTATTGAAAGTTTTCAGAAATATGAAAGAGAGGACACAGCCGATCCTTTGCCTTTTTATGGCGCTGATATTACTTTAATATCAGTATAACCTAACTCCGCGATAACACACCCCTACCGGCACACTCCCCAAGCTCCAATCAGATTCTCAAATCGTTACGCCACCTCAACAAACATATCCAATCCGAATGAATAATTCGTTTCCTGCAGGATTTTTAACCGTACTTAGTGTCATACATTCCCTGACGGTTTGAGTGCACTAATTGTTTGTCACATCTGAGGCGATCTGTACTGATTCAAGGTGGTGGAACAGTCCTTCCCGACACTCCTAGAAGGACCCAATAAAACTCCATTCCAATTAGACAAGAGACGGCAGCTCAATACACTGTCTGTAACAGACGTTGGTGAGGGCCAATAAATGTGGAGACCCTTGTGGACAAAGTCAACAAGACGGGTACCTGATCCTGACGAGGCGCAGATGATTCACTAAGAAGGCTTCTCTTGTAAGGCCTGTTTCCATTGACCAACGAAAACGGCACTGATTTATTTTACTTCCCAGTGTTCACCTACTAAGGCCTGGCGTCCACCTACTACGATAGAAATTTAGACCTACCGATATGGCACCGATACAAAAAAAGCAAATATTGGAGACATATCCGGAAGGTGCAAAATCGTAGACATATGTCTAGACATGCCAATTCACCACGCATCGTCAGGGGTAGACCCCCATTTTTCATCGGTGCCTAATCGCAGAGACGTAGTGTACTGCCCCGATATTAGGTGAGCTTCCGACGCGATTTTGATTTTGAATCTGTAGATATATCGTAGACCATATCGGAGCAATATAGTAGTATAGGTGGACGCCGGGCTTTAGATTAAAACATAAACCTTGATGTCCAACTTTTCTTTGTTTTTTTGGTGTCTTTATTGCATTCGACGTAGTACATCGTTTTTCCTTGAAAACTGACGATGGTTTAACCGGCCACTAAACAGAATAATATTTATAATGAGACGAATAGATATGCATATACAATGGTACAATAAATCTTGATACTATACAAATGTCAACCTCCTCTACAATAATTCATACCCTTCTTTTATATCTTCAGTATTTTACAATTACACGTATTCTTCCATTAAACATCGTAGACGGATCGGGATGGTCTGTCACGTAGACACATGTCTAGACCAGATGCTGACTGTCCAACATCGTAGACAGACAGGAAGATCTAGCATCGTACACAAATGTCCTGACCAGCTGCAGGGTCCCATGAATAATCGTACATGAAGGATCGTACATGAAAACCCTTTTCTTTGCCTCATACAAGTGTTATCGTTTTTATATTTTTCTAGTATTTTTTTTAATTCATCAAACGTACATCTCGCAGATTTATTTTAGGATATTGGCTAAGACAGTCTTAGCCATTCATAACGTCGTCCATAAGTGTTGAGTAAAGTTCATCCGCATCGTCCCTGGGTCTTTATAGCGTACATAATCTAATCAACATTCCTGGAACGTCAGGGTATATCATAATGGGCTTAAAAAAAAGAAAAAAGATGTGATTACGGATCCGACGCGCCTCACTACATACCAGTGCAAATATTGAGGTAGCGTTTTTCATTTGGTAGGCGGGTGAAAATAGGCCTTAAGACTGCTCTTCTACGAGTGTCTTGATATTCACTTTGTAAGGCTTATAATCCCCGCCTTATTAGTGTCAAACCTTTATACAGTGACAAATCATCGTCATCAATGATTCAAGGCCTGTCTCTGCAATTAAGTTTGCTCACTTCGCGAACCTTGTAGACGGCGTGTAGGAGTCCACAGCATCAGCAAGCAGACGTACTGTTGAAGGTTGGAATATGTTCAGTGGGATGTAAAATACCTTTTCTTTTCATTTTCTCAAGATTTCAAGCTTGCCCTTGTTCGTTTTTGCTTATAAAAATATTTCTGGTTTTGTTTTCTATGTGCCCTTTATTTTCACAACGTCTACTTTCCGTCTTGAGCATGAGCAATAACGAAATATTCTAAGGTTGTGACGAAACCCATTATATTCTAAAGCTTTAACCATTACCACGATTAATAGTTGAATAGTTGGTAGTTTTGATTCATTTACTTTTTAGAACATATATTTTTCATCACATCAAATTAGCAGTAGGTCTAGCTAGATATAGGTGTATATGTACAGGACGTACAATAAAGCAGGTCTAGGAAAATATATACAGGACATGAACTACTGCATGTCTAGGTGATACACAGAGGACATAGCATACAGGAGCTCTAGAGGAATGCACAGATGACATACTAAGCGGAACTGTATAGAGATCTATAGATACTGAAAATAGGCCATGAAATTTGGTTGCAGAGTAATCTCACGATGCGAAGGTGAGTGAGATTATGTAGCAAACCGAAATGAATACAAGCAAAAGTACTACTGAAATAAAGCAAGTTCCCAGAACCTCCTGATCAGATATCCTATATTACGTGACATCTTAATCAGCGGCTATAATTGTTTCGTGCTGTATATAACTAGGAAACCAGGGTGAGTATGAGTCTCTCAACAAATGCCTTGTAATTCCATGCAGGAATGGGGCTTGACGATTGCTGATTAACAGATTAATTATCTGCAGTAATTAACTCCCGTGGCCAACACTGACCCAGAGGTGAATCGCATTTACTACAAATCAACACTGGGCCCTGCACCTGATACAACCCGTTGGGTGTTTTCCTGGACTTTCTATCGGGGTAAGTACATGTTTTGGAGGTCCCTTATTTTCTATCGGGGTAAATATATGTGTTTAGATGAAACCATGCTTTTCATTCGGGCAGATATATATTTTTTTAGATCCCTTACTTTCTATCGGATAAATATTTGGGGTTAGAAGATCCCATACTTTCTATGAGATTGAATAGACATGTTTTAGTGATTCCTTACTTTCTATTGGGGATACCTATTTGTGTTTAGTAGAACCTTCACTTTCTATTGGGGTAAATATACATGTTCTGGAGATCTGTTACTTTCTATCGGGTACCTTTTTGTGTTTAGAAGATCCCTTACTTTCTTTCGGGGTAACTATACATATTTTGGAAATCCCTTACTTTCTATCAGGTAAATTATGTGTTTAGAAGATCCCATGCTTTTCATTCAGGCAGATATATATTTTTAGATTCCTTACTTTCTATCGGATAAATATTTGGGGTTAGAAGATCCCATACTTTCTATGAGATTGAATAAACATGTTTTAGTGATTCCTTACTTTCTATTGGGGATACCTATTTGTGTTTAGTAGATCCTTCACTTTCTATTGGGGTAAATATACATGTTTTGGAGATCCCTTACTTTCTATCAGGGTACCTATTTGTGTTTAGAAGATCCCTCACTCACGATCACATGAGGAAAAATCCCTATGTATGTACTATTCTAACATATTGAAAACGAGGTATACATGCCCCCTCTCCGTTTAAACGGTTCTGTCCTGGCACCGACCTTTTTGTCGGCCAATGGAATAACAGTTAAAGGTAAATCTAGTAGCAGCGCTTCCGAGACGATTTCCCTTGACGCCAACTGCTGACGTTATTAGTGCACGACGGCGTACACAGATTGGCCTCCTGCGAACTCAATGTGAATCAGATTAGTGGACTCTATGTGTTTAACTGGAAAGATTACCAGTGAACAGAACCGCCAACAGAGGCCTCACACCGGGCATGACAGACCGGAAGTCACGTGGAATGCTCTTCGGTGATGGCCGGAACCGGAAGTGAGGTGAGATATACGAGATCAGGCGACCGGAAGTCATTCCAACACAGCCTAGTACGACCTGAGTAGTTCGTCTGCTACAGGGTGATTGTAGTGCAGAAACAGAATGTGTATTACGCCGCAAGTAGTTCCGGTATGTACGTCACTAGGCATTGATTAATGTGCGTTCCCCAATATGAAGGTTTCTTCAGTTATTGCCAGATTATAGACTGGCAGAATGCGTCAGTACAAATACTATAAACAGAGTCGGGGTTCGGGCTGATCACTGCATACTCCACACGAGGAGTTGGCGCGTAATAATATCCGAGTGCATGCGAGCATATTGCGCAGAGGCAACTCTCTAATTATCATCCAAATTTTCCTGACAAGTGGCGTACCCATATTAGTTCATTTTGGATATGCAGTATTTTTTCATAGGCACTATTTTTCCGTAAGCGCCGGGTTTTGCAGCCCGGAGTAGACAGCATATCTGTATGTTCCGGGTACGTAGAAATACGCTCCCCATGTGTATACATCGGGTATTTTTATACACACTCCCTATGTGTCTACTATGGACATTTTGTATTAGGTGTATAATACAGATGAATAGTGCCAACAACGTCGCCTATAGCGGGTTAAGGATGAAGTGCATTTTACGGTGACATATTAATATAATATTGACTTGTTTCAGATAAAGGCGGCCTTGTGTTCCTCGGAGATACTCTACCTTTAATGCGCGAGCCAACTTTTACTTGTAAGATTAGTGTATATGGGTTCCCAATACTGCTCTATATTAGGTTCACCGTAGTCTATAATATCACAATGGAACCACGTGACCAGAACCACGTGAGTCGGAGTGGGTAAAACTGTCCTCTGTTTCGCATTACCCGCCAACTCTTCCAGCTAGCCCTAATTGCTGTAACACACTTTTAAACGAGACACCTCTATTTTCAACGTGCGACACGTTTGGCGCCAATAGCCTTCATGATATATGACATAGATATCACCATAAGATGCAGCAGAATTCAGAATGCAAATAAAAAATTCCTATCATCTGATTTATTTACATATATAGGCGCAGTGCGCCCGGTGATAAAAAATGTATACATCATGAATAAAACGGACGAAACAATGTTATTTATAGGTATTTAGCGCGATAAACAACACATTCCGTAATTTCCTTTCATCCGCTGCTAAGGTCGGTGTGATCTAAAGATCTTGTGACTGCGATGGTCCTGTCAAGCAAACAATAACCCTTATTTATTGACTTAATTACTGTCATACTCCTAGGTAGGTTACACAAGGTATAGCAAGCTATTGATGGACTTGAATACTGCCATTCTCTCCTGTAACTTAGACGAGGTTTACCAGTTATTGATGGATCTAGTTGCTGTCATACTCTCCTGTAACTTCTACAAGGTATTCCAGTCATAATCACCGGCATTTTCTCCTGAAAGTAACAGGGTGCGTCCACCAACCACGACAGGGCTGCGACAACGGCTTTCCGACAAGGTCCACGACAGCTCTATGATTGGAAGGCGTGTCGTAGCCTTGTCGTGGTTGGTGGACCCTAGTTCCCGACAAGAGGCTACGACAAGGCCCCGACAGGCTGCAACACAAAGCTTGTCGGGAGGTTGTCGGAGGCCCTTAGACAAGGCCACGACAATATCGAACATGTCGTAGTGTGTCGGAACCATGGGCGCCTTTTTTACGGAAACCGGCAACGTCTACGACACGCCCCGACACCGCTGTCCCGACAATGCTCTTCTCACGACAAGGCTGCGACAAGGCTGCGATTGGAACTTTCATCTCGGCACTTGTCGTAGCCTTGTCGTGGTTGGTGGAAGCACCCTCTTAGGCCTGGCGTCCACCTACTACGATATGGCACCGATATGGTCTACGATGCACCTCCCGATAAAAAATCAAAATCGCGTCGGAAGGTCACCTAATATCGGTGCAGTTGACCACATTTCTGCAATTAGACAGCGATCAAAACCCCATACAACGCATGGTGGATTGGCTTGTCTAGACATATGTCTACGATTTTGCACCTTCCAGATATGGCACCGATTTTGACATTTTGTATCGGTGCCATATCGGGAGGTCTACGATTCTATCGTAGTAGATGGACGCCGGGCCTTACACTAGATATGACATATATTTATAGACCTCATTTATAGGCTTCTGTTTACCCAAGCTAAACCCATATCTGATGAATTTGATTTCTGGAGTGCGCAGACTTGCTCAAGTCTTTGATTATGGTCATAATTAATAAGTTAGACTATTTTGCAACATATGGACTTCCCCTAACGCCTGACAGACCCAGGAATCCCCGCTGTAAGGGGTAAAGTAGGTGGAAGGGTAGCCATAGGATGCAGGGACTAAAGCCAGGTTATAGTGCATGATTCTCTAGCTTCAAACCTTTTTATCTTTACAGAAATGCAGTAAGATTTCATGTCGTATCACCTATGGATTAGAGTTCGAGGAAAGAAGGGCTAATAGGTTAGAGATAAGAATTAATGTATATCACCCACTATGGCGTTTGATCTATGCTATTATAGTCATTTCACAACGATCTATATCACTGATTGGTACATTTCGGTAGATCATGATATACAAAAGATATGCATACCTAATTAGAATATAAAGTATACTAATATGAACTAAATACTGAGTAAATAAATTCACTTAGACAAATAAGATTTTATTTATCTCGTATATGTTTTAGGTAGTCATGAATTGTAATTATCATAGGTGTCCAGTTGTTTCTGATCAAACGATCTAATTTCGAAATGCATTGTGATCCGTACCCACTAAAAAGTTGTCATGAGTTTTGGATGCAGAGTAATCCCATGAGGCAGAGCAGAGTAAGATTGAATATAATACTGAATGAATGGCATATTTCTAGTGGCTATGGGTAATTTACTGTTCAGGTTTTATCTCACCCCTACAACTGACTGATCGGCTACCATTTGTGACATCATCCCCCATTGAGTATTTTACAGTACATCGCCCATATAAAATTTCTTTATGATACTCCATGGCGTTGAGTTCAAGGTCTCCCAGTGTTAAGTAAGGGAGAAAATACTAAGGGTGAGATAAAAGATGTTACTTTCTAGCTGACTGCCAGCCCTGTTGCATGATAACATTAAGCGACTGTAGACTCTTCTCTCTGTAGAGCAGCAGGATTTAGTGACTCATGAAGAAATCTGAGGCAATCCTCACAGCTTCCACGACGCGCTCAATACACGTCACTGAGGAGATAAGCGGATGAACCAAGAAAACAAAAAGCCAGCAGAGAGTCTGGATCAATAGACCAGGGCTCGAGGAGACTGTATGGCTCTGGGACGGGCTTCCATAGCAACAGGCGGGCCCCGTTCCTCAAACAGCCTTGGGCAACTTCTTATCTCAGTCTAGAGGTCCTCCTTGACCTCTCCGCCGGCCAAAATCGTCTAATGTAAACGCCTGGTTAGGGCGACCATTCCTGAATTCATCACCATTTGACGACTTTCAGCAGTAACAGGATAGAAATCGTCTACTGCAAACCCCAAACGAGTGACGACTACAGATCGTCTGATTAAGTCAAATTATGCAATATGGCAGGGCCAACTGGCGATTATGTAGACAATATGACCCTGATGACTATTTCAAAGCGCCATAGATATTCCTATAAAGGGTCATCTAGTGTAAATGCTTGAGGAAATTATTGGCTCAATGACTTTTGCATATTGCGTAGTCGAGCGTCACGTTACGGCTATTTGCTAGACGATTTCCAGAAGTCACGATGTTAGTTATCTAGTGTAAACGCCATCCATAAAATTATTTACGCAGTTGAGGGGAGAGTATATTCGTTTATTATTTTATACCTATGCATAAACACAGTGTAAATACATATCGCTCCTAGGGGTGGCTATATGTATTTTAATGAATTATAGAAAGTCATATTTTCCTATATAAATGATGCAATTGTTAATGGTCTATCTAACGCATTGCGTGGATATGGTACTGCATTCAAGTCATCTTGTATTAGAATAAGTGATAAGAAACCAGTTTTAAGAAAAAGACCGCAATGAAATCTGTAGCCGTTGAAAATATGCCATGAATTTTTGTAATCCTAATCGGCAAAACCAAGTGAGATCACGTAGCATTATCAAAACGAATGGTGCTTTTTTTTCAGCAACTCCAGATCGAGTGCGATTCATATTTTTATCTCACCGCTATCACTGACTGATTGGCCAGCATTTGTTACATCATCGTCCATTGGGTATAACTTTACAATACTCCATGGGCGTTGAGTGTGGGTTCCCAATGATAATTCTCTTTAAAAAAAAACACCCAAAAAAACAGGTGTGAGATAAAAATTCTTATTGTTCAAATCCTCCAGGTGACTCTACTGTGAGTTGTATGGCCTACCTAATGCCTTTAAATGCTGCCGGCTCTCTCAAATAGTCCCTGCTTGTTAACAGGCAAAACTATCGCAAACTTAATCTACAGACATACTCCGTCACCGTCTTCACAAGACGATATCATCTGAGCAAAAAAATCCATAGCTCCGTGTTTCTCACTCAGTGGGTCGACTCCCCGCTTCATCTGTGAACAAGAACAGTTCATCCTTCACATACGAGAAAGCAGACCTAAAAACGTGACATCACTTTGTACTGTGCTGGCTGTGTGCACAGTGGTGATGTATCTTCCTCTCATGGCGAGCCGGCGCCGATCGGCACGTCCCATTACCCGATTACACGAGAAGTATTAGTTGATGCAGCTTTTCTTTTCTCTTTGCGTTAAATCATTCCGACTTGAAAAAAGACTTGGATATTTATCGTTAGGCTGGTACCTGCTATGATGAAAAGTAAGGCATGGAACTCAACAACACCTTTGCAGAATTCAGACCGGAATTGATCGCAGGGCGCATTATACAAATATGATCCATTGCTACGCCACAAGACCACATCAGGAAGGTATCCTAAGGCCTACCATAGTGCATTGGGAACTCATTGGACACTCCCCCTTGAGTAATGAACCCACCCAGCATGGCAGGCTTTATGACAGCTCTTCTGACATAGAACCTTAATGCATCCTCGTGGTCCGTTCATCCAAGATACAACCTCGATGAAGGGAGTATGTTGTTGGTGTGTCGTATACCATACATAAATAATACGCCGATGAAAAAGGCTTTGTGTTGTTTGCATGTCGTACTCAATACACCAACCATGTGGCCATGCAAAGGGCAATGTGTCATTTGGATGTGGTATACGATACACCAAAGATGCACCCAAGATGAAGACTGTATGTCATTGGCGTGTCATATATGATACTCCAACGATGTGGCCATGAACTTGTTCATGTCTTTCAAGGTTGGTCAACTACTTAACAAAATATATGAAGAAACCAACCCTTTAAGACATTGTTAACGATGTGGCAATAGGATGATACTGCCCTTCTAACGCATTTTAAGGGGGTATTCCACTGGCCCGACGGTAGCCGATTTTGTAGCCAGACAATCGCCGATCATTATCGGATGCCATAGAATTTCTCAAATCTTTGAAAATGGTCATTTATTAAACTATTATTATCAGAATTAAATAAATAACAATACGTGAGCTTCCTCTACAGGGCCCAGGAAGAATTGATCGGGTGAGAAATCGGCTTGGTGGAGCACACCCTTTAAATGCAATGCGTAGGTACGTGAAGTGATGAGACCTTTTCTTTAAGGCACTGTGGATACAGTGGAGTAAGACGAGATGAGTGTAGCTCGGAGACAGATGAGGGAGGGGTGAGGACAGTGTCTGCAGTCGGCAATAAGGGGGATCCGTCCACGCATCTCAAGTGACGAATGAAAAGACAGAAAGGAGTTGACCAATTAAACAGAAGATAATGAGTAAAGTCCTCAGAAAAATCGAAAAGAGGAGAATTTGTTCAAAACTGTTTTCAGGAATTCAGCTTTGTTTTTGTAGATCTTTGATGATCCTTTTTTGAAAATAGGCAAACTATATCTGCCCTACGTAAATGGAAAAAGGATATGTCAGCCATATGTATAAAATACTTTGAATAAGTTGAACAATAATTTAGATATATATTCTCATCTTATTAAAACAATGTGTATCTTCCTGCTTACCATTGAAATAGACAATCTGGCTCATGAGAACATGGACTTGATTGTTCTTCCTGAATCTTTTCTTCTAAATCGCTAATTTTTTTCCCGCTGACCGCTCAGCAGATTGCTTCCGATCTTCTTGGTGCCTATTTCCACGTATAATTCAGAACATCAGATTATATCACGCACGGTATTACTAAACACTGAATTCAACATACATTATCGATATTCAAAATTGCCAATAAAACTTGTACTATCTTTATCGGAAACGAAGAAGATTCTAAAATAATGTATATACAAAACTGCTCATGAACTAGTTGTGTCTAGGTGATATATCTCAAGGTATAAGTTTAGCAATTTGAATAGGAAGCAATATACTACATCAGAATATGGTCTGCCACTTAAGCACCTGGTATCTTGTGTCGGTTGTATACAGCAAGGCGCATAGATCAGCCGCTGCCATTTACAGGTGGTTACAACAATAGACTCCTAATCAGACATGGAAGACCGCTTTTAGATGTCTACAGTAACTAGTCTCATACATCAGCTTTATTGTGATGAATACCGTAAGCTGCTGTTCTATGACAAAGGCAGAGGTTAGATACACCAAGTGCTGGGCCTTTTGTTGCTATTTCTAGTTTTTAGTGTTGTTTTTGTGATTTTTGGGTTCTCTCTTTGGCTGTTTTTTGTATGTTTCTTATTGTTTTATATCTCTGTTTTATAAATTTGTTTTACCTAGTTTCTTAGTTTGCTCGGCTATTAAGATCGTAATATGTTGGTTATTTCATAGTTGTCTTTTTTACCTTGGGTAAGCCTTGCTTGCCGGTTCCTAACCAGTATTTTTTTTTTTTTTTTTTTTATTTCTTTATTTTACTTAGGACATCATCAACGGTAAGCTGGTTTGATCGGACCTCCCAACATGGAGGATTTTACATCACGTTTCATCTTCTTTTAACAAGCAGAACATTGGCCATACAATTGGCCATCATAATCTTATGACAATTGTTATCAGTTGAGGTAATTCATATAAGTCTTGAGTTCATTTTATACATAATACATAGGATTTATATATAAATAGTCATATAAGTATCTCCTAAACGCACATGCTCACGCTTAATTCATATCTGTACCGTTCGACCCATTTTAGAATTATGTGGTTTTGCCTTTGGTGGAACCGATATGAATGAAATAAGCAGCATCCAACCAGTCCAAATACGTGCGCTTAGATTTGTGCAGGGTTGCAAAAAAATAAAACAGACTATTGATAATCTACACAAAAAATGGGACATTAAACCTCTTCAGAAACGTCGGGACAGACAGCTGCTTGCCCGTATATACAAATTGTCTAGCAGTCTGAGAACAATGGGGAGCCACATAACACTAGCATTAATCTGAAAACACGTGCCCATAAGACCCCCAAGAAAGAGAAGTCGCCCCGCCTCACAGTCTCGAAGTTGTTGACTAATTTGCCAACTGCAGCCAAACATGCAGACACATTGAAGAAGTGCAAGAAACTTATAAAGGAAATATCACAGTGCATAAAAAACTAATTTACATATGTGTACATCCGGCGTGTATTGCTAAGATTTTGCGTAAATAAGTTAGTCCTTTTTTCCATCATGTATGTATTATACGCTTCAGCTATAGACGTATAAAAGTGTCCATATTGCAGTCATATATATCTCATATACTCCTGATTATGGTGTATTTACGCCACTATCCAATAATTTCAATCTCTGCACCTAGGGGTCGCCACTGTAGTTATAATTCCATATGCCACTAGTCAGTAAGTCCTTGGTATATGAAAAAATCCAATGTAATATTATTAATTTTGATTATAAAATCATTCCAAAACCCTATTTATAAACTTTTTAATTAAATCAATATTATGAACCCAGCATTCTGGGGGGAGGCTGGGGGTGACAGAGGCGGGAGCTGGGCGGCCTGGCAGCCGGGCGACTGAACAGTCGGGTAAACCTTTTTTTCTTTATCTATAACATATATACGCCAAACTTATATATACATGTATACGACCGGTGTAAATATAAGGCACACAGTGTATTTCTATTCATATATGCTTTGCGGCAATTACAGCCATCACTCTTTCGTATACATGGAAAAACACATTTGTATATGCGGTGGCGTATGTACGAAACAACTGGGGGGTTTTGCGCAGAGCATGTTGATGGCAGTGTGGACTGTATGTTGAATACTGGTGTTACATAATAAAACTATTACTACTCACAACAACTGAAATCGAGTGTATATGTTAAGACTTATATATATGCTCTATTTTCTATTGTCTCGCTGTATCCTTTATATCTATTTCCTATCTCCTCTCTTTCTCTCTCACTCGTACTAACAAGTGGTCAAGTTATGTACATAGGGAGTGATGTGATTTGAACTAACACATTCTAATTAATGGAAGAACTGTTTATAACAACAGAATTTAAATAATCTGAATTAAAGAAAATCTTCCATGATCCTGAACTGGTTACTGGTATCGTCAATCACATCCCCTCTCTGCACAATATCATTGTAGATATTGAAGTAAAAACACCCAGAGGCAGTGGCAGGTGTTACGTTTTTACCTTCATGCTGTTCATATATATATATCCATCATCAATTAATCTCTTGGCCGGGAGCGGAATGCGCCATGTCTGGCCGAGTGTAATCTGATGGGGTCAGGCGGGTTTTATGTTGCATCCTGACATTTTCTTCATCAAACGTCATACGATTTCTCATTATCGCACTCACGTAATAGAATATCCAATATGTACTGGCGGGAGGAAATCCCAGAATAATGAATTCATAACCTCACGGAAGTGAAAGTTTTTGTAATGTCCTTATTTCGTTGATTCTATTTTCCGGAGTTGGTACGGTTCACTATGGTGATCCAAACAGTGGTTGCTGGCCTACTGGGTGGTCGACCCTAATATATAACAAAACACCTCTGATTTTCAGATACATTTTGTGAGATATTTGTCGGCATTTGTTCTTAAGAACTAAAGACCACGAGTTCATAGCTTAGACCGGAATGACTGCCTGTTGGTATATCGAGCAGTATGGGGTTTCTATGGCCAGTTTTTAGTCTAATAACACATTAATTCTCAATTTATGTTACTCCCCTATTCAACGGTCCGTGGAGGTGGAACTTTTCGATTTTAGAGAACAGTTGTCTTTGTATTTCTACTTTTGTACTCCCACTGTCCAAAAAACCGATGAAAGGCGTTAAATCGTGTTTGTAGCAGTCACTATTTAGCAGTTTACTCAGGCTGTTAAGTTTAAGAAACCTAATTTAATAAAATATCACTATTTGTATTAACCAAGGGGAGACACATTTCAAAGTCTTTTTTTAATTCACTTTCACTTATCATTGAATACAATTACAGAACATTTATTCACTATAGACTTGATCACCATTACACCTATGAACGAAAGTCCCCTATTCACCTTGAATTATCTTATTATCATGCATATTCACAAGAAGATAGACATATCCAAATAGACCAGTTTTTTGCAGTTGCTTGAACTCATTGTAAATTGAGGATGTGATATGAGCACATGGTCTTTGAGCATACATCCCGGATATATAGTGTAGTGTGGTGGGGGTGGGGAGCCGGTTTTTTAGACGTTGTGTCAGGGCGGGCGACAGAGCGACCAGGAATGTCGGACTCGAGGAAATGTCACTCACCACAAGTGGTAAATACCAGGCTTGTTTCCGGCAGGTCTCCTACAACATGCACCATGCCCGCAGGGAACCAGCGTAGGCGGAAGTGGCAGGGCGACAGGAGGGAAGCTTTTTTCTGGTCTTACCCCAACTTCTCCTCACATCCTCCACGTGGCAGAGTGATGAGAGCAGTGTTGTGCTTTCATCAAACCCCACATTTTCCTCACACCTTTCACATGGCAGAGTAACAGGAGGGGAGCTTTTTCTGGTCTTACCACACGTTCTCCTCACATCCCTCACGTGGAGGTGTGATATGAGGAGTTTTGTTCTTTCATCTAAACCCCACCTTCTTCTCACACCTTTCACATGACAGAGTAACTAGGGCCCGAGTGGAAGAACGGCCATATAGCCGAATTCGGTGATTGTCTGACACAATATTCCCTTAAAAATTGCCAAAAAAAAAAAAAAGGGAGGGGAGCTTTTTCTGGTCTTACCCCACCATCTCCTCACACTTCTCACGTGGCAAGGCGATGAGGCGGTTTTTTTTCCATTTAGCCAACAATCATGGGAAAACTGGATAGGAGAGGATCAATTGGATCAGTACTTATCTATTTCTAGTGTTTTAGAATCAGCGTGAAAATTATGGGTGTGAATATCAGACATTTTTAATTTCCTACATTTATCTTCATGACATGTACCTCTTGCTGACCTTCATCGGAATCACTGTGTTAGAGCAAGCCAGAAAGGCGTTGACCCATTTCAAAATTAACCACCTTGGCCTGGTAATTATATTCCTGAATCCAGGGACATCCCACTCTGATTAGAAAAATTAAGGTTTCCGATGTTAGTTAACCTAGATCAAGGTCATGTATCCCACACTCTAATTACTCCCTGCAAGGTAAATTAGAAAAGTTATACCATCAAGTACATTTAGAAACCTTACTGATAATGAGATAATTACACGATATTTTAGATATAACCATTTACACGATATACAGTGAGATTCACATCTGGGACTAATTTACCTGAGACGGATGTACTTTTTCCCAGTTTCACACAACTTTTCTGCGGTACAAAAATCTCGTCAATAGTACTAAAGGTCCATCGGTGGTTTCTGACTGTAGATCAGTGTCGGCCAATTGGCTTTTAGGAAAAAATACACAATATTACCATGATTTCGATCTGAGTGGCCGTATTCTCCGCGTAGTTGACGCGTAGTAATACTCCGAGCCATAGCGAGGAGTATTGCGTAGCGTCAACTACAAGGAGAATGTAAGTAGTATACGGGAATGGTAGTAAAGTCATGGTTACGATACAGGGAGCTGTTTCAAAACGTGGGTTAAGTCTATGGTTTTGAAACAGCTCCCAGGTTTATTGTTGCAACTGTGCCTAGTAAACGGGAATGGAAGTAAATTAACAATAGGGACATTCAACACTACAATGCTAGTAGTATATGGGAATGGTAGTAATGTCACAACTAGGACACTTAACATTGTAATGCTAGTAGTATACGGGAATGGTTGTAAAGTCATGGTTTGTATGCTGAAATGCAAGTAGTATATGGGGATGGTAGTAAAGGCATGGCTAAGCTACTTAAAACTGCAATGCTAGTAGTATATGGGAATGGTAGTAAATCATGACTAGGATACTTAATGCTGTATAAGGAAATGGTAGAAAGTTCATTACTAGAATAAGTAATACTTATAGCAATGTTAGTAGTCACAATAAGGACACTTAACATTGCAATGATTGTGAGTAATATACAGGAATGGTAGTAAAGTCAAGGCTGGGGCACTTAACATTGCAATGTTAGTAGTATATGCATGACCAAATGAATATTAGGGCAATGTATTTGTCAGATAGAGGGCGCCCTGGTCTGTTTCAATTAACTCTGGACTACCCTGTTGGGAATTACAGAAATCGCTACTTGACTAGCGCTTCTCATTGGCTCTCAGCATTTTGCCATTTTCTTTTTCTGTAAGACTTCAATGGAAGGTGCTATAGAGAAGTTGTTGGTGATATGCACAGGAAAAGGTTAGGGAGTTGGGAAGAAGTTAGTTCGTCTGGAAGATGAAGAAGTTGAACCTGGCCCGTCTAGGCAAGGTCAGCCAACCATGTAAAAAAAGGCAGGGTCCCGCCGTTCAGCATCTGCCAGTCAGCCGTGTGCTGGAGGACAGTTTTGAGGGCGTTTTTTAGGTTTCTTCACCCACTAGTACCTCCAGTAGTTCCAGTACTTCAAGTTCGATCTGAAACAACTAAATCACAAGCATCATTCTAAACCATGCAAGTTGAAGAAATCGAAGTCCAAAGCAATAAATCCGAAGAAACAGTTAAAAAGAAGGCGGCGTAAGTTTGATATCAAAAGATGTCGAAAGATGATTTCATGACACAAACTCAGACCGTTTTGCGCTGCCATTTTAAGGCAGAAATTCCTGCCTGCGCCCCAGGATGCACCTGGAAAATAGTGGATCACTGGTTCTAACCTCTTGTGTCTTGCGATCAAGTAACCAGCAATATGATACGGTATCCCTCTTGTCATACTGCTGCTATCAATAGAACAGCCAACCCTGCAGTGCTTCTTACCACATGGGACTGGCCAATGGGACCCATGCTCTAACAGAGCATGGGTTCCATAACCCCAAGGCGGTGCGGTGCGTTAACGGACTATGCCTGCACGGGCAAATCCGGAACTAAATGGTTATTGCGTCAGACGTCGTTGTAGGAGAGAACCCGCCGATAGGACACCTTACATTTTGGATTTATATATAAGAAATGACGATGTACTGATCTGGGTGGACTATTTGGATTATTGATATGAACCACAACGTTAAACTAAATGCACTATGCAAACTGTGGCGAATTCTGGTCACCGGTTTTGTCCCAACGGGAGCAAGCCTGTCCTTGTAGTGTGGCGATTCTGGTTGGATGTTACTGCACGAAGCTGTCAGTGTCTGTGTTAGTTCGGCGATCGTTAAAGTGCGACAATGCGATGTCAACAAGGTTAAAAGCCTGATAACAGCTTCACTTTTGTGATTACATACACATTTTTTTAATATTCTAATGGTGTTTAACATGCATAAGGTTAAAAACGGTTTTATTCAAAGGCTGGTTTTAATCATTATCCTGCTGCGAAGCTTTAGGACCCTACACACTTAGGAGTAGTCATATAGCAACCTGTATGAAGCTATATGTATAACTAAGATGTACACACTTAAAGGAATAGAGGGAAACCTGTTTTGGATGATCAAACCACAAAAGTTATTTACCAAAGCTACAGCATAGGTAAAATATTCAAAAGTGAAAATAATGGCAGCGTAGTCGGCCGCGGTCGAGAGAGAGAGAGACAGTTCGACCGTACCTGAGAAAATAAGGATGAATAACTCTGCATGCCTGCCTACTGGTTGAAAACAGAGCTGCGATGACTAAGAGGATGATGTTGAAAGTTGTAAAAAAACAAACACTACCTTAGAAGATATCCAAACCTTGACAGCCAAGATGCAGCCAACTAAACTATGATGGGTAGGCTAGAAGTTAGAGTTACAGACCTAGATGATAGAATGAGGAAAGCAGAGAGGAAAATGGAGATTATGAAAAATCACTCAACTACATCGGGCGGGCCCGGTGATTTGGTGAAGGATATGATCCTGTTATCTTGGATTTTTGTGATATTGTCTATGATGTGGGAAAACGTGGCGTATCTTGAAGTGTGAGCCTTTCTCCTACCACATGCGACCACTGAATAGAGAGAAGGGGGAAGTCTATGATGGTTGCTGACAGTACTTGTATCAAAGCTCCAACACCTTCAGAATACAGGTTTGCGCACTTGCAGCAATATCTCCAATCAAGTATCTTCCTTGGCCATACATCAAATCGCACAGGTACCACTCCTTAGCATTAGAAGACTACTAGAACTCTGCTACGTGGTAGTAACCATAAATCTATACTTATTCTATAAAATTAGCTTGACTTCCAGACACTTGAAGGTGTTTAATGTTTTCTTTTAAGTCAAAGTCACCTTCGTTGCAAACACAATAACTTTGTTGTTCTTTTCTCATAAATCTTGTACTTATTCTAATGATCAAGAAATGTTGTACCAATAAAGCCCACGAATGTGCTTTCATACTAGTTTTTGCCGATGATATTCCATACAAATATAGGATTTAAAAATAAGATCACTGAGGAAGTCGGGGACTCGTTTACCCATAACTTGTTTCTCTTTTTCTATATATCTATGAAAAATGGGGGCGCGGAGGGTGTAGAATGAGACAATTTGTTGTCCTCCGATCAGTGTGGTAATGATGTCCACCCTTTTGCAAGTAATTTTAAATTGGATTATCATGTTTCACATACCTAAGCATCGATCTGATTGGTATAGACAGCATTCTGTGGTCAACCTTGGTACGGAAACGTCAGCCTAGGTTCGTAGTCAAACTGTAGATACTACACCCCAAGCAGTGGTATGTAACTATAGTGTGTTCGTATATATTGTATATAGGTGCAAAGGAAAACTTAGTCCAGTCAGATCTACATAAAAACATGACGGTTGACTGGAGAACCAAGCGGGCCGCGCAGACTCTGGGCGGTGAGTGTCAGGGGCGGGAGAGTTGTGATATGGAGAATGTTAAGGAGGTAATGGTGTATAATAGATACAGCGGCCACAACAGGTACCCACCACCCTAGAGCCTCCCCTCACCAAACCTGTCTTCCACTCCCCCATCTGTCTCCATTCAGTTCAAAAGGTGAAGTTGGCAAATCTCCCACCACAGAGAGACAGCCATTCTCCGCGACTCCAGGTCCGGTGACGTTAGGGAGGGAGGGGTGTCTGAAAGATGGAACAGCTGCATTCTCCTCAGTTATCACAGTGTTAGTAAGCTTCCCTACAATTCACTGTATCTTTGGTCAGAGCCTCTATAGTCTATTCTTCATAAATTAATCTGGGGCCATCCATAAATAATGGGTTTGAGACGTGGCGTCGTTGGCGACTACTGAGAAAGTGACCGGACAGTCAACGCTCGCACTGGTGCGGCGAGGGTGCGGACTGCTGCTACTCGATTAAACTAACCCCCATTGGTCAGTATTGTTTACTGGTTGTCTCTTTGTGGTTCATTGGTCCGGATCGATCCCGCCGTCATCAACGCGGCCGATGCGGTCCAGTGATCTTCATAGAGCGTCTATTTGAACAGTTTGAGGTGGGAGTGGACCCTGTGGGCTGTGTGCTGCCACCTTGAGGGAGCGGTTGGTACTGGTAGCCTCCCCTCACCAAACCTGTCTTCCACTCCCCCATCTGTCTCCATTCAGTTCAAAAGGTGAGGTTGGCAAATCTCCCACCACAGAGAGACAGCCATTCTCCGCGACTCCAGGTCTGGTGACGTTAGGGAGGGAGGGGTGTCTGAAAGATGGAACAGCTGCATTCTCCTCAGTTATCACAGTGTTAGTAAGCTCCCCTACAATTCACTGTATCTTTGGTCAGAGCCTCTATAGTCTGTTCTTCATAAATTAATCTGGGGCCATCCATAAATAATGTTCGCAAGACTTAGAAAGGTTTTGACTCCCCCCCCCCTACTTTCAATCTTGTATGCAATAGAACAAAGAAGGATCGTACGCCAGATTTCCTAAAGGTTTTTACCAACCCCTGTCCCTAACCGTCTGCCTGAGTGCATACGTACTTAATGAATTGCGCATATAGTTACATGAAATTTTCTAAAAATACCTGATGGTTTATTAGATTCATATTGTTTGGTAAAGAAGTGCTTATGGACATCATAAATTCATCCCAGATGGGACGATCTTCCACTTATGATTCATTAGGACTTGTACAAGAAAGGACATTACTAGACAAAAAAAGGACACAAAGGACAAAGACTAGACATAGACCAGGTAATAGCTACCGTTTTTAGTAAGAGCAGACAGAGAGAAGCAGCAGGTCATCTGCAGCTACAGGTTTTATTCTTCTAGTGGACCGTAGATGAGATTATCGGGCAGTCTGGAGAACGGTCTGCATAAGTTAGACTGACACCAAACTGCCTGGGTCCGTCTGCCAACTGGTCAATCCATGCAGGCACGCCAACGCGCTCAAGTCTCACAGAGATCTCCAATATCCAGTATCCAATCGTTTTGACTAGAGCCTTTTTCTCATACACGCGATTTTATGCATGATATAAATATCACTTTTGAATGTAGACAAATTTCTCTCCTTTTTCTGCATTCCTGTTGGGGTGTAGGAAGTGTCCTGGATTGGAAAACATACATAAATACATACATACATAAATATCACTTATGTTTCTAATCTGGTCCTATATTTCATATATATATATATGCCTGTATATGTATGGATGATATATAAAAACAGTTTATTATACATGTTTGAATGATTGCAAATCCATTCAATTATGTATTATGGATTATTGCAAAAATATAACATGTTTCTGAATTATTGCAAAATACCAACATAATTAGGATGAATTGTTGCAATATTATTTCTACGTAAAAATGTCCTCATGACAGGTTTTGACATTTTAAGGCACTCACAGCAACGATGAGCGTCCATAAAAAGAAATTCCTTAACTCGTATATCTTCTCCAGATTACGACACTCATTATCAAAATTGCTCCGGATTCGCCCATTATTATCTTGTGTAGCATAAAATGTCCATAATAAATACCTATTCTCATCGCCAGATTTGGAGTTTTGTTTCTCGCCTAATTAGTTTAATTACAGTTAATCAGAGGTACTGTAAGTAGGAGTCAATTTAAACTTTATTTATCTTGCCAAGTAAAACCGATCGAAGAACAGCACGAAAATCTTATTTCATATATATTTCATTACCGCGTAGATATGTCTCCTTGTGCGTAAATAAAGTCGTCATATATTTGGCGTCATAAATACGCCTGATTCTGTATGAATCCTGCCCTAGGTCAGTTGGAGTTATGTTTACGCCTATTTACGTCACTGTCCAATCATTCAGATCTCTGCACCTAGGGAACACCACTGTTGTTTTATTTAATTTGCCAGCATTCTTTTGTTTTTAACAGATTTTGTGGTGCCATATTACGTAAAGATTCGCTGACTCATTCTGTTTCTACCTGACGATTATTGCACTAAATCTGCCACATAATCGGTCGGCGGTGCTAAATGCCATAATCGGTGGTCATAATTGGTAGGTGCAAACGCTATATGAGAGTGTCCCACATACCTCCCTGCGATATACTAACATTTTTGGCCTGGATCTGGAATCTTCCTAACACCTTTTTTGAATGTTTATCATTAATAATTAGCACAGACCACTGTTATACAAGTCATGCAGCTCAACCATTTGAGGGACATTTCTTAACAGATTATTTAATATGTGGCGTTTCCACCTGATTATTTTGACCACCGAATATGGCTTTTGGCACTACCCGCCTACTATTTGCAATTTTTGAGCAGACAATGATATGGTGGAAATGGGGATACAAATTTCACGAAAGACGATTTCTAGACGAGTAATACACAATGCGGCACAACCTGACGGCAGTTGGACTCACTGACTAAATGCCTCTAGGAACATTCAATCTATAATAGAATTGTTGAGATTTGGTTTCCAGAAAGCATAGCAATCCAGCAGGGAATCGAATATGCGTTGGTGTTTATGAGTTCTTCACCTTCTGCTAGATCCCATGCCGCCTCTTTTGCATATTGCATGAGATAAATGGCCCAGTAATTCCCAGGGGACGGCATGAGGATCACAGGTTGCTGCGGCCATCAATCATGACGTAGCCTACCTTCCACATCAAAACCCTCACCCGAGAATGATTAAGACAGATGGGAAAGACTTACTTTCCTTCACCAAAAAAGCTTAAAAAAGAGACGTTAATTGGTATTATAGGGAGACGAAGGGAGTTAGTGGGGCTGAATGGAATATGCCCAACAAGTCTACAGAAAACGTATGGCTTCGCGTTATCTTTACCGGAGGAGGATACATACCTCTGTATCCTCCTAGGAGAATATGGGGAAAAGCTCAGGAAATATCACTATAGTGTGCAAAGTAGTGCGTGAGAAGGTCGGAGGCAATTTTGTCTTTCCTTCAATAACTTGAATTTGCAATGCTAGATGATGAACACAATGTGAACTTTCTTCTGATACTACTATTTGTATCAATCTTTCACACCTGAATATTACTTTGAGCTAAATACTGAAACACCCACTAGTATCAGAAACAGATTAATATTGTTTATTACCCACCCAATACGGAGTCTCCATAGGAAATGTATAGGGCACCTGGAAACAGATACCGGGAGATTCTGGCATGTCAGAATCTCCTGCAGGAGATTCCGGAAAAATAGTCCTCTCCATAATAAGGTTGAATCATCATGTTCTTCGAATTAAGTTTCTTGAATGTTTATTCAATGCTAATTATTTAGAATCAATCAAAATAATCTTATTTATCATAAGAAAATACACTTTGTATGCTAAAATCCCAGGTTAATGGCGAACTATATTATTGGTGTCAGTCTACACGTAATTACTGCCACACTTAACAGTGCTGTGGTGCCTGGAACTAAATGGCTAACACAAACTTTTTAATTGAAATATATTTCTGATTAATCTTGTAGGTGGGTAATAAATACAATAACGACTGGTTTTGTATACGAATGGCTGTAATCTCCTCGTAGTTGACGACGTAATATCCTCGTTAATCGCTCGGATATTACTAAACGTCAACTACTCGGAGATTACGGCCACTCGTACACAAAACTATTATTGTGTATGTATCTATTATCCACCAAATACGGAGTCTCCATACTATACCTATAGAACCTACAGATCCCTACTGAGTAGAATATGGAAAGCTGTATTCTCCCAGGAGAATACGGGAAAAGGGTGCAAAGTAGTGCATGAGATAATCAGCAGCTATTTTGCCCTTCCTTTGATTACTTATATTTGGAATGGTAAATAATAAATATAATGTTACCAGGATTTTGATCTACAACGTCGCATTCCCCTGGACTTTATGCATTACCCTCGCATTTTCTCGGATATTACTATGCGTCAACTACGCCGAGAATACAACCATGCGGATCAAAATCAATATAATATTGTGGATGTATTGCACCCTGTTTTATCATCGTTACTGAGCTGAACAGAATGATTTCAGCTGCTCAAGGGACGTTTTTGATGTGTGTATAAAAAATGTGGTCAAGGTGTGCTGTGCTCCGTTTTGTGTTTATTCTGGTATGGCATCCTACAGTCACACCTGTATAGATCTACAGTCCTGTGTACAGTCTGTATTTGTGTATTTTTGGTAACAAATCTCACATTCACACCCGTATAGACAGACCTAAGTATAGTTTGTGTTTGTGTTTATTCGGGTATCACATCCATATTGAAACCATCTATACAGGCCTAAGTACATATCGTGTTTGTATGTATTCGGTTATCACATCTCAAATTCGCACCAGTACCGATAGACCTTAGTACAGTTCGTTTGGTACAAATTTAATCTTATGAAATGGGTTGTCTGCTGTCAACTCTCTCCGAGTTTGTTGTGGAGACGTTATATTCTCTGCAGAGACTTTTTGAGACAGACCTAAGTGCAGTTTGTGTTTATGTTTTTTCGCGTATCACATCCTACATTCACACCTGTATAGACAGACAGGGGTACAATTTGTGATTGTGTTTATTTGGGCATCACGTCTCTCTACATTCACACCCTTATAGACAGACATGAGTAGAGTTTGTACTCATGTTTATTTGGGTGTCACATCCTACAGTCACACCTGTATAGACAGACAGGGGTACAGTTTATGTGTGTTTATTTGCGTATCACATGTCTCTACATTCACACCCTTATAGACAGACATGACTACAGTTTGTATTTATGTTTATTCGGGTATCACGTCCTACAGTCACACCTGTATTGACAGTCCTGCAAGGGCACATACAGCGTCCAGTGTGTAGGACGCTGTGCCGCGCGTTTGTCTCCCGTCAATATAAGCCCCGGCAAGCTATCGATCGACCCGCCCCCTCGTGGTGCTACCTTTATTGACCTTGGTGCGTCCTTCAACTCGCCCTCGTGTCCGGCCATTTTAAACCTGGCCGGGCACGGATTCCTCCTTTCAGATTCCGTGTCGCACAAGTTGGTCTCATTGTGCAGTTTATTCACCCAGCCGAGGAAAATATGTGTTCACCTGGCGATCAGCGAAGCAGTTTACATAATTAAAGAACTGATTATGAATGAGTCTGAACTTATCTCTATATCAGAGGACTAACTAAAGACATCCTCCGTGCTCCTTAAAGGAGCTGCATCACTGGCTCACACTGACGGGGAAATGCATGGTTATTACAAACACAATATTAATTCATTTTAGATATAAGCGGCCGTAATGTCTGAGGACAAGACGCCTTGTAATATCCGAGTGAATGCAAGGATATTACCCAGAGTCAACTTAGAGGAGATTCCGACCGCTTTTATCTGAAACCAGTTTATATTGTAATCATTATTCAGCATTGCAAATTGAAAACGTCAAATATAAGACAAATTGACAGTCCATCTTCGCACGCACTAGTTTGTATACAAGGGACATTTCTTTTACTGTAATCTCTGCTCTGTGTAAGCGGGAGACCATTTGTAATATTCATTCGCTGAACTGCACACTCCCTTTAGGTTTAGTATGAGGCTCTGTGTTAGGTCGATGATACACATTGTGAGGATGCTGCCTGTAATGGAGAGATTCCCAGGTTGATTCAACATCGACCATCGTCTGACCCGAGTCACGTAATGTGGTCAGCAGATCAGCAGAGAATATGTTCACCAGTGGGATTTAAAGAATGTAAAGCATCAATTCCACTAAGGCGAATTTAGCGGTCGCACACGTTCTACTGGAGGTTGCACGGTCGTATGAAAACGTTGCTTCAGCGTTCGCATGGTGGTCGCTTCGGAGTCTCATGTCTCATGCAAATTCGCATGGGCATGCGACCGGCAAGCGACAATATTAAAACCATTTAATATGTGTTCGCACGGTCGCATGTATATATTCGCACGGTCACAATGTCGCATAGTCTCACAAGAACTCTGTCGCCTTAGTGGATTTGGTGCTTAAGGAGCATATATATGCAAATGGATTGATTCAAAGAATTAATATTTCTTCTCAATTTTGCATGGATACAGTTTAAGGCAAATACAAATAAGCCAATATTTACCTAAGACATCAGTATATAGATATAGATTCCCCCATGTCACGTGGGCCTTTATAAACCTTTAGTCCTGGCGGAAGAATTTACCAGCGATCGTGCCGCTGAACTAAGAGCTATTTAAGGAGAAGAGGCCATTCACGTTTAATACTCGCGTTCAAATGAATTCGATCCTCGGCATGACAAAACAAGGCAGGTTTAGTTACTAATTTCATGTTTATAATTTTAAATGAAGCTTACGAGTTATTTGAGACATTCTCCCTCTCTCAGTGCTGTCTTGTATTCGACACCATGATACATACATTTTTGCTAGTTCAATAGATAAATGTTATGTGGAAAGACGCAGAGTTAACCTATCGGTCACACTACCAATAGATAAATGTTACTTTTTTAATTTGATTCACCTATGAGACCTCAGGGGTGTCTTCCGCTGGGACCATTTTCTGTATATGGACGAGGGTATGGGAGATGTGGGTCAACTTTGTAAAACACTTATAGGGTTCCCTCCCACCTACTACGACGGGCTACAATGGTCAACGACGGCGTCGGCGACACTCAGCGCTATCGGGGACTTAATCGTAGACCATCGTAGTAGGTGGGAGGCCTTATTGCGGCGACAGCCCGCCGCGCTCTACGATTAACCTTCCGACGGGCTACGACGGGCTACGACGGGCTACGAAATTCAAACATGTTTGAATTTCGTAGACCCTCAACGATTAACGTTTTTTGTTGTAGCGCGTCGTAGCCCGTCGGCGCGCAGCGAGTTTGTCATCGATAAAACCTGACTAATTGAGGAGTTTGTCGGCGATATCTCCACGATTTTTTCAGTTTGTCGCCGACACGGCCAAAGGGCTAATCGTAGAGTTAATCGTAGTAGGTGGGAAGGACCCCTTATGGACATTCTGGCTTCGATCCCCAACAGCTACTGTCTTCCACGACGATTGCCTTTATATTCAAGCTCTGATATTGTTTATGGTAAACCATGCTTGATCAAAGTATGGCACTTTAGTGTGTATGTTCATTATGGCCATTGCATGAGTGCACACAGTGGGATAGAGTGACTCTGTGAGAACTGTGAATTGAGAGCGAAGGTGGCTCATTGGAGATATGCTGGAGAGTGTACAGGTGCTTTGGCGCCACGGGTACCCTTTTACTTTCCCCACCAATCCCCCTCCTTCATTAACAGGCATGTGCTGCAGCAATGTTTCTATATTTCCCATGATACAATTGTCTCTGGATACACCAGAACCGAGGATACTAACTCTACTGATCCCGGTGCCATCTGCCGTCATGAATAGACGTATTGTGTGTGTATGTGAATCAGTTCGAAACCTTTTTACATCATCAGGGAAATGGATTTGTAGCGGTGCCAGCTCTTTTCAGACTCTAGATGATGTAGGACTAGAGTCAGCTATAAGCTCGATTCCATTGGCCAACGAAAACGGCGGAGATATTTTGATTTCCAGTTTGTTCCTGACTGTATATCAGTAACGGGAAATTGGCCACTAGAAACGGGCTTTACATATGCAATTGGTAAGTTATACCCGTGGGTTGGTCCGATAAGGATCACGTCGAAATGTTTGCACAATCGTCGTATCCCTACGGAAAAAGACAGGAGTTTTGATAAAAACCCTTGGCTAAAACAACATCTTACTGTATTGTCTTCAATCAAGAGAGCCGAGGCTGTTTTGGGGAGTTTGGGGGAGTTATCCCTAGACTGAGATTTGGCTGGTTACCTCAACCACCTAACACCATTTTAAACCCCTACAAAGCTGTCGATTGACAGCCTATCCCACTGTCATGCCAGCGCTGAATCCTTACTGCCCGCTCTGACGGTGGGTGCGAGCATACTTTTTACTGCACCTCTAGCAGCTGGTAGTATGTGTAGATATTTGCACCCAGTTTTAAGAATACGGTATACATAGGCTTACACTATCAGAGTGTGTCTCGCGCATTCTCACATGTTGGGGAGGTTTTGTTTTATTATTATTCACATATAATTCACCTTGGAGATAGGTGGTCTGACATGATTACAATCCGGACAATAGTGCAACAATTCAAAGGTGAAAATACAAGCCAGGTAAAGCTTACATGAGTAGCTAACAATTAACTACAGTACAGAAAAGAAATAGAAAAAAAACAAAGAAAAATTATTCAGTGGATTGATGAGCATTGTTGTATAAATGGGATGGTAATGTGTGTGATGAGCAATGAACAATGAGTAATTACTGCAAGTTTTAGCACAGTTCTGGCATTTTAGGTACCCCATTTTTTAAACTGACAGCTTCTGTATGTCTACTGGCAGTGAGTTCCACAACCTTTCTCCTCTATATCTAGAGGACTTCTTGAGAAACTCACTACGTGGACGTACCAGTTTGAACTGCAGTTTAGACTGGGACCGCAGTAATATATAATATATAAATTGTGTAATATGGTTAAAACTATCCAACAACTATGCATGTTCAGCTGTCACATTACAGCCCTATACATTCTGAGATGATATAGGAGAGGCATGATTGATACTCTTTAAGGTAGGTTCTTAGTCGGACAACCTTTTTGACATACTGAGAAATGGTGTGATTTACTATATGTTAAAGATTTAATTTCAGATTTTACAGAGGGAGAGTCATCCAAATGGCCTACTTTCTAGAGGGCAGATTGACTAAGGATCAGACATGTACAGGTGCAGTGACTACTCCATTCATTTATTCATTACATACTTAGGTCTGGATGAATTAAAAGATTCGCGTCTTGATCCCTCTGAATACCTCTCTGAGTAGGATAAAGCTCTAGTCACCGGAAGCGAGGCGTCTGTCTGTGCGTCTGCAGATCGACAGCTGCTCCCTCTACTGAGACGCCACTAGAGCGTCTCCTCTCAGCCTGCATCATTGATCGCCGAGGGTTGAACTAAAAGTAGTCCACTTTAATGTCATATTGGACTTTGAGTCATCGCCAGACAGGGCTGTAGTAATGATATTTTCATCCCATTTAATCTGATATTTACTGACATCCACGTTGAGAGTTCGTGTAGAACGAATCTGACTGGAATGGCTGTAAATGCTTAAGTCTAAAGCGAGATCCATCGGGATATTCATAATTTTCCCCGACGGTTTCATTTATCCTGGAGTAACATTTTGGAAAAAGAGATCGCCTTTTATCGTCCATCTTGAAATCGCCCCTTTGATGTGCTTTGTACATAATCATATATATATCATTTTACATAATTCCTTTGCAAAAACGTGGTAGAGGAGCATATCGCAAAATTTTGGATTTTTCTTGCTGGCTTGCTACAATGGTTATCAAAGTTTATTCTGATTCTAAGGACTCCCTACCTTTTAGTGTGGGTGCTCTTGCCTTGCATACCTATCAGTATCACTATTCTCTCTGAGGTCAAAGGTCAAGGTCACTGAAATTTTAGAGATCTCAAAGAACCTATATTTTTGTAATCCTACGCTAATTCACCAAAGATGAACATTCCATCTGTTCATAGCGTTTACCTTCAATGTATCCTTTCCGTGAACCAATTTCTACAAACCATAAACCACTGAAGGACCCTGAAGGGGAGAGTGGTAGGGAACAGAAACCTTATTACCTACCACATATAAAACGTTAGAATTTTGTAGAATCCGATTGATGTTGCTCCCGCACATAGAGACATAGTGAACCAGACCTAGGCGTGGAGATTGAAGAGCCACAAGAGTGAGATTCTCGTGCGGTTCTAAACTGTAAGCTGCTACTATTTTTTGTGTATCTCTACACAGATGTACTTCTATACTTAGGATTTGTTTCTATCCATACTGAACTCATAATTCAAAACTGTAGTTTTCCGATTGTCTTGCCCCTTGATCAGCCTCGAAAATAATTGCGCTGGTAGTCTGTAAAATCTGTGTCACATGAAATGATAGTCCGGAACTAATTGATAGTTTCAGGTATTACTCACTCACTCACCGATCAAATACGACGACGCGACGAAGTCGCTAGTCATAAACAAATTTCTTCTCATAAATCTCGTTGTTGTTCAATGATGGGTTCTCTGACAAAAATATGAAAAGGACTTACACATAGTTTCGAGTTATGTGCTAGCATCTCTAGATAGACACTTTGAACGGCAGCAGTGCCACATGTCAACATGATGCGCGACCGTAACACCAGGTGGCGCCCCACCGGAATCCCGACGTGACAGGTCGGCGTGACGTCACTGTCGCTGGTTGTCGCCCGCGGTACAAACCACCGGAAAACAGCAGCGTGTCGGCGCTAGTTTCCAGTCTGTGGCAGTATTATCAATTTGATAGATGCTGGTCACAAAGCTACAACTAAGGTTATTCGGGAGGAAGGAAATTCTAACTTTGAATCCTGGCCGCTAACAGTGAAACTACATCTGTCATTGGGCTATCATAAATCTTGCGACCACCATTTCTATAACGGCATGTTATAACTGGGCTTTCATACATCTAGTGACCACCATTTCATAACACCAGCCAAGAACTTGGATATCATACACCAAGTGACCACCAGATTATAACCATGTCTTAGACTCGGGATATTATGCATCTGCAGACCACCCTGTTATAATAGTGGGTGAGAGTTGGGTTATCAAAAAATCTAGTGGCCACCATATCACAACGGCAGGCAAGAACTAGGCTATTATACTTTGAGTGACCACCAGGTTATAATGTCCAGCAGTTGAAACTGGGCTATTCAACCTCTAGTGACCACAATGTTATGACGGTGGGCAAGAACTGGGCTATGACACACCTAATGACAATTTATAAAGATCTTATAGAACGGGGCTCTCATGGATCTACAGACCACCATGGTATAATAGTGGGTGAGAGCTAGGCTAGCATACATCTGCTGACTGCCATTTCATAATTGCAGGCAAGAACTGAGCTATCATACATCAAGTGACCACCATGTTAAAGCAGCAGGTGAGGACAGGACTATTTCACATCCTGTGACCACTTTGTTATAACAGCATGCAAAAGCTGACCTCTTATACATCTAGTGACCACGTTATAACGGGGGGCGAGATCTGGGATCTCATAAGGCCCGTTTCCATTGGCCGACTAAGATTGCTTAGACTTTTTGAGTTACACAGAAAGTCTGCGGTGGTGCCACTGACTGCGTCAGTATAGAAAAATCGCTGAGGGTAGTAGATTTCACTCAGTGACCAAGCTTTCACTCAGTGGTGGTTGGTGCCACATTGCATAATCCAAGCAGAAAAAGTTGTGGGGCATTTCACAACCTTGGTTGTTTCCATCGACCGATATTGAGTCCACAGTGCCAAAAGTCTGTCGGTGGTTCCTGACTGTAGATTGGTGACGGGAAATCGGCCAATGGAAACAGGCCTATACATCTATCGACCACCATGGTAACACACCGTTGTTGACATTGAACTGTTATAAATCTTCGGTGTCAGGATCGACACTTTGAGAATAACGTCACCAATTATCGGACCAGACGGATGAGAGTGCTTACGTAGGAAACAAACCCATGGTGGGTTACATAGGTTGGGACAAATTTTAGATATTCCCAGTATTTTATTAAAAATTAGCATTTATTGAAATTTATAAAAATGATGCATCAAGGAATTATAGCAAATAAAGCCAACGAATGCCTCATGCCATAATGACATGCTATGTCCAGGAATGCCTCCAGATATTACAGCTTAGCGATTGAGTTGAACACTGGCACCAGTGTCAACAGTGTCAGGCATTTTAAAACCGATTGAAACTGTCTTTGCATTCAGAAGCTATATCCAAGATATGAAACAAATCTTTGCAGAATGTTGCTGAATTTATAAGGCCAAGACATGATCTTTACAGCATGTCTAGGATCGTAAGTCGAAGATACAAAAAAGGCCCACTTTAATTAGGAGAGATTTATTACAACTGCTGCGTACTTCAAATCAATACCTTTGTCTAACATCCAACTCGGCAATTCGGAGAGGCTTCCCATCCACAGTTGTTCATCTGACGATAGCGACCTTCATTGGGAAATTAAACTCAGAACATAACATAAAAATGCTCCATTGAGTATTGTCTAAGTTCACTGTCTGGCAGGCTTTATATTAGAAATTCTGAAATGTCTCTCCCTGAGGTCTCAGAGAAGGTATCTATATCCCTTCTAGGGGGCATGCCATTGTTCTATCTTCAATTCAATACCAGACATTTGCAATTGTCTTCCAACTCATTTAAGGCTTATATCCTCATTTATCCTCAGAACCATTTATACTGTGAACAATGTCAAAATTGGTATCCAACGGTCAAGCATGGTCATTGTACCACTTCTAAACCAACGTAAATACGCAAACACACATGCACCGTGAATCACGCCTCACCTTCCACACTACACACACCGGTTGCAGGACGTTAGGGCCCACCACCTTAAAGTCGGGACGTTAGGGCACACCCTACACCGGGGGTGTGAAAGCCACAGTCGTGCCTCGGCCGCACCGCGATGCCGTGGTCACACCTGTGGTGCCGGGAGGGAGATGTGGCATAAATAGACCTTAGGGCCCATCTAATTTTGCATGATTGGTTAATGTTTGAATACTTGAGAACTCGACCCGTAAAAAAACTCAACCCGTAAGGAACTCAACCCATTTTAAATCTTCCCTACTCAAGTATCTCAACTGTGAATAAATACTTTATTTAGTAATAAATATAAGTAAGTATCCCTAACCCTATCCCTATCCCTAACCCTAACCCTATCCCTAACCCTATCCCTTCCCCTAACCCTATCCCCAACCCTATCCCTCACCCTTACCCTAACCCTAGGTTGGCTTTAGGCGGGCCCTAACGTCCCCATGAGTGGGCCCTAACGTCCCGACTTTCGGGTGGTGGGCCCTAACGTCTACATACCCACACACCTAATCATTTTTAACCACCCGCCAAACACCAGTCTTTCATATTCCTCAACCTTCTACGATTCATTTAAGAGCAATAGTAGGAGATATTGTCCATAGCATGATAATGTTTCACTATTTTGACACACATAAAGACGGGGACACGTTAAGCTAGAGACACTGCAACTTCCGGTATCGCCAACACAAAATTGCATGTACGTGAACTATTACTTCGCCTTTCACTTCAACATTGCTTCTAATATGCAGATGGCGTGTATGCGTCTATATTTAATATTTCACCTAATAACTTCTGGGAAGTTATCGATGGGAGATATTGGTTACTCATGGGCTTTGCTCAGGGGTAGTCATTGCTCCCCCCGGTGTCCCCCTCTACCGCGCCTCACGGGCGCCCCTCCTGCCCCCTCGCGGCTTTCACTCATACTACGCAGTCACGTGGTACAGCCCGGTCCAGACCCCGGCCTCACTTCTCCTTCACCCGCCCTGCAGTACGCACGTACTACAGTACCATTTTCGTTTCTTGGCCACGTGCTTCGCCTCATACTCCCCGAGTAAAGGCTAGCACCCCCATACACGCGATACGGTATAGTGAACGGAGAAATGGGTCCCACGACGAGGAGTACCCCGATGCCTAGCACATCGAAGCCGACGGAATCCACGGCGGAGTCGGAGGCCACTCTCCAGGAAACGGCCGAGTCCGCCAACGAGAACATCGAGTCGGTCTCGGACAGCGGGCGCACGGTAAAGACGGCTAGGATATCGAAGCTCGAGTCCAACATGGAGAAAATGGGTAGGACGATGGATAGCATGTTTCAGACGATGCAGGCCATGGCACGCCAACGGTCGCCGACGAGGGCTACACAGCCGACGGTACGAGAGGCACGCTCCACGGCCGAGGATCGGACAAGAGACTGGGCCCAGGACCAGACATCGAGGCTACCCGCACCCAGACAACTCAGGGAACGCTACCTGAGCGAGGACCTGCTCCAGCGAGAGATCGACCGCGAGGGCATTCGTCATGACCGCACGGCCGGTAGGTTCTCATCTGATTTGACCGTACATAAACTGATATCTAAGCCGTATATGTATGTGGAACGTGAGGGCCTGTATACCATGTCCCAAAAGCTCGAGGTTAGGGGAAGCCTGGCCCCCATGGAGTACGTGAGCGCGTTCTTACTGATGATGGAGGACGAGCGGGCGATACCCGAGGGCGACCGCCGAGACATGTACAGGCACCTCTCTCAGGTTACTGTGGATGCCCAGACACGGCCGTGGCCCGCGGTTAGGAGGTGGTCTAACTACATCTTCGATCAGGTTGAGGCGGGCCGCGTTTATTGGTCCGATCACGTGCGCATTCAAGACGAACGCGTACGCATAGCCATGACGGCCGCCACCAGCACCCCTAACGGTCAAGACGGAGGAAGGGACGGGGCCCGAGAGCTCCCCTGCCGGGCGTACAACTCGGAGCGAGGTTGTCGCCTACGGAACGGACATCAGGACGGGCAGATCAAATGGGTCCATGTTTGTTCGTTCTGCGATTCGGTGGGGCGGATGTGCACGCACTCTATACACGCGTGCAACAGGAAACTCGTGTACGGTGCGGGTTATGACAACGCTGCACCAACATCCGCACCCGCCCCACGGAGGACGCCGCACGCCGGACACACTGTCCGCCCCACCGAACTAGGAGTGCAGAAACAACACGCAACGGCTTCAAAAAACGGGCCGGACGCGCCCCGCGAGTGAGCGTGGCGCGAGACGCACCCCTCGGCCTCGGTACGAGTGCACTCGGCGAGGGGTACACGATCAAAGAGTGCAGGAGTGATGACGTCACCCCCCACGTGACAACAACACCGCGTGCCGCGCACGTTGGGGGAAGCACAGAGCGTGCGGCCCCGCCCACCGAGGAATACACTCCCGCCTGTGGTAGTGTTGGCGGGGAGGAGGAGCAATTGGCTCGGCAATTGCCCTGGGAGGACGGCCGCGAATCCACTCCCATCGACTTCGCTGCCGTGAGAAAATTCTGCGAGACCGGGATCCCGGTCGCCGGAGTCCGGACCGACCCCGAGGCGTTCGCCGGACATAGGAGGGATAACTGGCCGCAGTTTGCGGCCCACGGGCCGCCGGACCACGCCCACATCTACGATGTTGTGAGGCGCACGGGCCTACCCAACGCCCTCGGGGCCCGTATCGAGATCCCCACGGACCTCAACATCCCGGTCTGGATACGATACCTCGCCGGGATCCCCGGCAAGGAGGAGTTGACCGACTTCATCAGGTTCGGCTTCCCACTGGGTTACGCCGGGCCGGTCAGCGATACCTGCGGGGTACCCAACCACCCCAGTGCAACGGGGTACCCGGAGCAGGTCGACAAATTCATCAGGAAGGAGAAGGGGTACAGCAACCTCATGGGGCCGTTCGAGGCCCCCCCTTTCCTACCCTGGTGTCACGTGTCGCCTCTAATGACACGTGAGAAGAGAGGCACCACCGATCGCCGAGTGATAACCGATATGACGTACCCCAAGGAGGACAGTGTCAACGGTTATATCGTGAAGAACTCGGTCTACGGCGAGGAACGGGAGCATGGCCTCCCGACCGTGGATGGGTTCGTCGGCCGCCTGGTGGCCTCGGGGCCCGGGAGTTTCATGTCGACCATCGATATCTCCCGGGCGTACAAGAACTTCCGGTGCGACCCCCTCGACTGGCCGTTGCTCTGTTTTGCGTGGGGGGAGGCATACTACTGTGATACGGTGATGCCCTTTGGTGCCCGTGCCTCCTCCTACCACATGCAGTGTGTAGCAGATGCAATAGTTAAGATCCTCAGCCAGAAGGGGGTCGAGGCCGCCATGTACCTGGACGACCTCATCATCCTCTCGCCCGACGAGGAAAAGGCGGCCTCGGACTTCGCCATAGCCCGAGGGCTCTTTGAGGAACTGGGCCTCCCCGAGGCCCGAGAAAAGGCTCAGTCCCCCAGCCAGGTGGTCACGTGGCTCGGCATCGTGATCAATTCAATGGACATGTCGCTCTCCGTCCCCGAGGACAAGCTACACGAGGTCCGGGAGCACGTGAGGGCGGTCGTCCAGAAACGATCGCTGACCAAACGCCAGCTCCAATCCATACTGGGGCGCGTGTTACATGTAGCCAAGTGTATCCGGCCGGCACGCCCCTTTGTGAGTAAACTGCTCGAGGCCCTCCGGGGCATGGGCGGGTACTACATCAACATAAACTCCGAGATGCGGCAGGACCTCGAATGGTTCCTGCGCTTTGCCGACGGTTGGAACGGCCACGCCCTCATCCCGCGAGGCCCACCGACCAAGTGCCTGATCGTGGATGCGTGCCTGTCCGGCGTCGGGGGTACAGACGGTACGTACTCGTACTCCGGCCGGGTCTGTCCAGTGAACGACCCTGTTACCTGCATCGCGGAGCTCGAGGCCCTCAACACGGTATACGCGATGTGTACGTTCTTAACCGACCGTGACCGCGGCACCCGGGTGGAAGTCTACTGCGATAATATGGGCACCGTCCAGGCACTCCGGTCGGGACACGCCCGGAACCCCGTCCTGGCCGAGTGTGCCCGTCAAGCCTGGATGGTGCAGGCCAGACTACAGGTAGACTTCGTGTACACACACGTCCCGGGTGCCCTCAATACCGTGGCCGACGCGCTCAGCCGGGCACACCTAACCTCGAGGGACTTTGATACGGCCTCTAGGTACATAAAATTCCATTCCCTAGTCGAGGTCATGCCATGTACTCACGTATCGTTCAACCCTGTGTTACGTCTCACCTGCAGATCCGGCGCTACGATCGCTCCAGACGAGGGCATCTGCTCGGCAATGCGAGGCGCGTGCCCCCGGAACGGTCACGAACCAGCGCAGCGCCGTCGCGACCTACCTCGCATTCTGCCGCCGGATGGGCGCCGACCCCCAGAAACCTACCGTCAGCTTTACCACGGCGTTCCTCGAATACGTCGCGGACCATGCCCCCTCGCCGGCGACGGTCGCGAACCAGCTATCCCACGTGCGGTCGCACCTGCGGCTGACGGGGGGCGACGTCGCGCCGACGGAGGATTTCAGGGTGAGACGTGCACTCGAGGCCATGAGACGCAACAAAACATACCAACCGAACGTCAAGCCGGCGGTGCCGATGGACGTCCTCAGGGCTGCCCTCGAGGCCCTCGACGAATCACCTCTACACATCATTCTGCGGGCCGCTATCCTGGTGATATTTTACGCGGCGCTGCGACAAAGCGAGGTCGCCCCACCATCTGCGACCAAGTTCGACCCGACGCGACACCTGTCACGCCGAGACGTCGTGGTCACGCCCAGACAGGTCTCGATACGCGTCAAGGCGGCCAAGAACATGCAGATGGTGGGGGAGGAAAAGACAGTCACCCTGCAGGCGTCCTCCGACCCGTCCTCGTGTCCGGTGCGGGCGGTCAGGAAGATGATCGCGGCCGCCCCCACGGCCAGCCCCGAGGACCCGTTCTTACTCCTGGCAGACGGCCAGGTGATAACGACCAGAACTCTGAGCAAGGAGTTGAAAGCGCTGCTACTCACTGCTAATCAGCCTGCCGACTACACCCTCCACAGCCTCCGGAAGGCTGCCGCCACTCAGGCATACCAGGCGGGTATGCCCGAGCTATCCATCCAGTGCTATGGCGGCTGGAGGTCTAATTCTCACCGAGATTACATCAAGGACACTGATGCCAAGGCCGTTAACCTTGCTCTCATCCGGTCCCTAAACAAACTCTCATAATTTTCTCCCACCCCCCCTCACCTTTTACTGGCTTCTTGGCATTTTTATTATATTATACAATTACGTATGTATTGTCTATACAACTCTATTGTATATCTTACTTTAATATTTTTATAATTGACATACATCCTACCGTCAATTATCATTTATCTACTTTTACTTACCTTCATATTCACATTACATTTTAATATGTCGTCCAGTAAGGTCGCCATAAATATTTTACTGCATTTTACCACATAAAATTAAATAAAATTTTATACTCCCAGCTACTGCTTCTCTACTTTCATCCGGGGATAGGGTAATGGGTTACTCATGGGCTTTGCTCAGGGGTAGTCATTGCTCCCCCCGGTGTCCCCCTCTACCGCGCCTCATGGGCGCCCCTCCTGCTCCCTCGCGGCTTTCACTCATACTACGCAGTCACGTGGTACAGCCCGGTCCAGACCCCGGCCTCACTTCTCCTTCACCCGCCCTGCAGTACGCACGTACTACAGTACCATTTTCATCCCACCCACCCACAACCTGTCTCTCTTCACCTACTCACGTAGGCCATTTTTATTATATTATACAATTACGTATGTATTGTCTATACAACTCTATTGTATATCTTACTTTAATATTTTTATAATTGACATACATCCTACCGTCAATTATCATTTATCTACTTTTACTTACCTTCATATTCACATTACATTTTAATATGTCGTCCAGTAAGGTCGCCATAAATATTTTACTGCATTTTACCACATAAAATTAAATAAAATTTTATACTCCCAGCTACTGCTTCTCTACTTTCATCCGGGGATAGGGTAATGACTATGAAATAAAATCCCACATACACACCCGCGCAATTTTGCAATTAGCGATTCCGGAAGTCGCTGCGTTTCTTGTTTGGTATTTTCCTTTAGGTGGTTTTGGACTGCAAACTTCTACCCTCACCGATTTATTAACCCAACAGCCTTTAGGCCTATTTCCATTGGCCGACAAAAGTGGAACTGACAAGTTGAGTTCCTCTGAAAATCTGTCGAAAATCCTCCCAAGACGTTGCATGCTACACGACAGTTGGTCGGTTCTATCACACGCCTCCAATACTCCTATACGGCACAGAGTGATTGCTAGCTCCACAATAATCCACCTGGGAGTTTGGGGACAACCGCTATCATCAGTTGTTATAATCCCTTGATAATAATCAGACAAGGCTAAAACCCTTCCATAGCAAGCCAGAAATAATTCATTAATAAAAACACTTGACTTCAGGCCTTTGTCTGCCTCCATAACCATAGAATACCACTGATCTTGCGTTAGTATTCTTGGATAATCGATCGGGGGTTCCCAGCTGCAGATGGTTAGCGAATAATCGGCGAATGGAGACTGGCCTGTTTCCAATCTCCTGGTCACCTCATTACTGACAGTGTGAGGTGACGGGAACGACGTGGCCTGCCACTGCGGCTGTAGTCTGTGGTTGATAGTCTCCTGACAATAGTGCGACGAGTCCCTGGTGAGGATGTTGCCACCCAAGCCCAGCCCTCTAAGCGATGTTATGTGAGATTCTAGAGGCAGTTTCAGTCTCTAGAGGGCGTGACAGGATACAGCCTGATAACGTTATATCTGATAGCCGACTGGGAGATGCCTACAGGGGGTCGGTAGCTATTGATGACCAGGTTTGGTTAAGCCTGTGATACACTGTGTCCGTGAGTAATAACAAGAAAGAAATTGATGAGTATTTGGGATGTGTTTGCATTTGCCATCGAGCTTGGAGCACGCAGGATTATGAACGATAAAATAGCCGAGTGAATATTCCGAAGCACTTTTAATGAGATAGTGAATCGGGATAAAGATCAAACACGAAATCTTATGTTTCTGATTTTATCGTAGCCTCGGCAAGTTCATCTGTTTAGCGACCCCTGTGACTTGTTGTCTTTCACAGAGCTCAGTTTGCCTACACCTGAGAGGTAAAATAAGCTATTCATAATTGCTTGTACATGTATTCTCATTCAGAATGCCTCCATCTTAAAAGGAATGGTACCGTTGATGCAGCACACGTAGTGAAAATGGAATCAGGATGACACAGAGAAACAATTATTGTACTGTAGCTCAAATCGTCCCTACACTTGGTATCATTAAGAGAACTATCTTTCTGTTATCCAGTATCACAAGCTGATACAAATGTAGCGGTGCCGGCCTTCTACAGACTCTCATATCGTAAAGTAATATAAAGTGTTCTCAAGGGGTGTTGTCTGGGGTACCTGATCCTGAGGGGCACCCCTCTCAAACGATCTCACACTCTCTAAGTCGTATTCTGTACTCTCACTACGTTCTATGGAGAGGAACTCTTAAAGAACTAGGCTTACAGCCTTGAGAATCCACTGGCCTGCCTCCCGTGCTAAAGAAGTACATAAAAAAAAAAATTCCTACCACGGATTCTCACGTAGGGTCTATTGGAACGAAGAAATTACGAACATAAGTACATCAATGCAACCCAAAGATTCCTATAATCTCAATGATGCCACCTAGCGGGAATACTGTGTGCCATTGGATTCTCAAGGCTCTAAGCCAAGTTTGTTAAGAATTCTTCTCGCATAGAGTGCAGTGAGAACCTTGTACAGAATACGACTTAGAAGGTGTGAGATCTTATGAGAGGGGTGCTGCAAGACCCTGGCTGGTCCATCTGTGAAGAGATTTCCCAGAAGGATGCCCTGCTGTTCCCTCCTTATATAAAGGAGAGTTTATGTCCTATGGGTGAACTCATGTGATTCCATGCATGGGTCAAACCGTATTTCTCCAAGACAAAAGCAAGACCTGTGACTCCACAGCACGTAGAAAAGATCTACTGTCGCCCGATAACTGGGCCCTCACAGAGCATCGCGAGCTGCTGAATCCGATGGTAAAGCCTCTTGTCATCATAGAGTTTCGGGCGACCTTCTCCCTCTCGTCATATTGAGCGGCTCGGAGCTGCTCTGAACTGCTCACATCTACACCCAGACCAGGATGAAGGGGAACATTGAGTCGCCATGACAGCTGCCTATAAACACCACTCGTATCAGATGTACCACTGCCTTATCGGGTCACGGACAGACGTCATAGGAGAGCTATAGATAAGGGATTACTGCAGAAACTGAGCGGACATCTTGTAAACCTCCATCGTTTGATTTCCATGGTTGTTATTTTAGTGTGGAGGACACCGACGCACATTGACGTTCATTGCTACATTGAGCTTCATCTCTGTGATGTCGCAGTGCTAGTGAAAGGCTGACACAGGGATAACCAATCACACCAGCTGCTGACAACAGACTTATTACTAGCAGTGATGCGTGGATTGGGCCCTATTGGTTAATCTCAGAGACCTGAATAAACACTATGTAAGGCCACGCACAGAGCTGTACAGGTAAAGTGAGGAGTAGCAGATGAGTCAATATGATGAAACGTAATTACCATGCCGATAGTGATGACCGTGCGAGGCCTTTCGTCCTGTAAAAACAGTACAACACGGTAGGCGAAATGTCGTATTCAAGGACGAAAAACATACAATGGCACCACGCCACGCTTTGCTACTTCGTTTATTATGCTAATCAGAATCACGAAAAATCACGAAAGATTGCTATTTTAATTATTCACAATGTAATCAATTCAAATGGTGTTGATCCTCCATGCCATTGGTCATTCACTAACGCCTTTGGGCGCAAATACTATTTATATGTCATGCCTGGTAGCGGGTTGTGTTTCATAGGAACTCATTCACATGTATATACCGACGTATTGCTTGAAAGAACTTACAAGACATAATTAAATAGAGTGAGAAACAGCACAAGTTGTAAGAGTTGTGTTAGTTATTTCTGATCCCGTTCTAGACGATAGCAGTGGCGGAGGTCGTAGCTTTAAACGTGTGCCAGGATGTACATGCCTGAAGACGATGTGCCACCAGGACACGCGAACGAAGCCGATCCTCGCCGATTTGATGACTGGCTCGGTCGGGTTGAGTTGTAAGGGCCTGCCTGGTTGGATCGCTCCGGTGAAGGAGCTCCCGTGAGCGATAATAGGAGTAGCTCAGACAGGAATAAACCCAAACCTAGATCTCACAAGATTTCGGACAACCAAGAAAGGTGTTTTGAGACCCTGTAGTAAAACCAGCACCTAAAGGATGGATCAAACAGGCCTAAAATAATCACCCAGAAAGCCTCTGATAACACTTTCTTCCGATTCTAATACCTTACCAAAAGTGTTCCAAAAAGTTAGAATTTTCTTGTTTCTCCCGATTGCTATCCTGCCTGAGTTCTAGGCATATAGACTATAATATGGCGTGATTGCAGTTAGAATTCCATTATTTCTCAAAATAATCATAATATGCAGCATTTATTCACCTCAGTAGCGCCACCTTCCTTTTTGCCAGGGCTCAAGGTTACAGTGTGCGTATGGTAAGAAGGTCAGGTCTGTAGTCCTCGTGGTGGGGCTTGCCTCGTGGCCCTGTCTGCCCGAGTCTGAAGCTCCGAAAACAATCCAGGAGGTACTCTGTGAATCAGGGCTCTTACCGTGCTGAGCTGCTCTGTAAGTCCGGCGAGCTGCTCAGTGGGGAGGAGAAGACCAACCAAAGCCACAGAACCCCATAAACATGATGGTGTGCGTCTGACTGCCACTCAGAACAACCTCGTTAATACCACCGGGTTTCGAACCAACGGCCCTGTGCGACGTGCACGAGTATGAATATCATTCTGAGAGCTGATGAGAATAGTTTACGAGGGGCCCGCATTGTAGTTGTTCACAAACTCACAAAGCAGGCTCCAATGGAGACTGAACTGATGTAAAGGGCATCTCCTATGGCTCAGTGGCCTGGAGAGACTTGGGGTTTATTTTTGTGCTCGCGACGTCGCCGTAAGTTAAGGGTCGCGAAGAGCTATGCTTGTTTTCTTCTCGCTTTTTGGGTGTGGTTTTAACGGTCGCCATCGTTGCGGTTTGTCTGTAAGCTGGAGATCGAGATTGGGACTCTTACTGCTGGGAGGGAGGCTTAGAAGACTAATGTCATGTTTCATTTATTTTTTATATTTTTTATATTTTTATTGGCGTATAGCGTCATCGCGCACGCGATGTTTTTCAGTTATAGTCAATTACAAGCGAACAAGTTTGCCGTCTACAGGTGATCGGTTTCAATTTCATCTTAGTTATTGATTTCACAGCTTTCAGTCAAGTATAAGAAATTCCATTACAAGCAAAGAATTTGGCGTTCTTATAGTTTCAAACATTAAGTTTGGTATTCTTATATTTCAGACATGTGCAGTAGTTATCACTACTCAGCCAATAGCTTTATCCAGTTCATGGGATCAAGGCAGGAAGTTGGACTACCAGGGGGGCCGTTGAATAAAATTGTGTCGTCCGTGAGGCTGGACGATACGACACATCGAACGATGAACGACATTCTAGACGACCTTTTTCATTTTTGGTAGCATAAAACTAGTCGTTGGCATCAGCAATATCATTCAGTGCGTTTTCTATATAAACACTGATACTTATCAAGCGATGCAGTGGTATTTATGGGAAAAGCAGGATGAGTGGTGCAGTCCCTCTGGATCGGTCCGAATGGTACAATGTTTATCACAAACGGGTTGATTCTTATAAAATGATGAGATTCGGTACATATGTATTACATATGTATATAATTCTCTGTTTAAAATATATTTTAATTTGAAGGGGATTTAGTGAATGGAAACGAGTTTGACATCATCTACGACACCTCTAGACGTGTCTTTCGGGACGACAACTGGACGACAAAATGGACCACATTTTCAGAATTAAATATTTCTTATGCTACACCACCTACGATATTTTAGGTTCTCGTATCGTCAAAGGGGAGTGTTGGTTGTATATTAACATTTTTCGGTGCGATACATAAAACCAAATACACACCGTGAAATACGCCGGGGTTTGAATCTTAATCATGCTGCTGTGCATAAACAAGTATATCTTAGGCTTACGAGCATTTGACAATTAGAGACCCTAACTGCCGTTGCCGGTGCAGAATAAGGAATCGTTCATTTTATAAATGCCGCCCATTTCTTATTTGTACTCCGGTAAGCCACCTCTAGAGGTATCGTAGCCGATTTCAAACTGGATATTCATGCACTTAATCTGATATGAATAAAAGATATTTTCAACAGAGAATTCTATACACATGTGATACATAAAATTTCATCATTTGTTAATGATAAAACCGTTTTTGAAAAATATTTGACCATTCCAACTGATATACAGGAACTGCACTACTCAGCCTGTTCGCCTCAGACATACCACTGTATCGATCGGTGTGTGAAGACATTTATATAGGAAATGGAGTCCTAAAGCACGTAGAAGTAGGATGATTGTACGACAAGTGTACGACATTCTGTACGGACGATTATGCTGATGTCCACGATTAGTTTTATGCTACTCTCGATGGAAAAGGTCGTTCAGGATGTCGTTTATCTCTCGATTTATGTTATCATTCAGCCGCACGTACAACATAATATCATTCGACAGCCCCTTGCTTCTCGTATTGCACCATACACCTTGCCTCGGCGTATTAAGTGGGATTCACACGGTGGGATTCATGTACCTCACAGGGCTCAAAATCTCATGCGATTTTGCTCCTTTTTAGGGGGAAATGTCTTTAACAATTACAAGGAGGTAAACATGTATCATTGAAATGAATCCATATAACTTATACGAAAAATGTGTGTTCAGGTACAGAATCTCAGAAGGATTTGTCTCAGAGAAACACCCTGTGAGGTACATGAATCTCATCGTGTGAATCCCACTTTACACAATCAACCAATCATCGGTATCCATTACAGGCGGTGGAGTACGACCACGTAGCAGGCGAGATCATTCGAGAGAGTTGCCCTGAACGTTTCATTAGTAGAAAGGTCATCAGTTCCAGATGATATACATCACAAATCTAATAGGTATCATTTGTAATACGATTTTGAAAATAATGTGGTTTTCTATTCTCACTTCCTCGTAACAGCAAAAAGTCGCCCCTGCCCTAAAAGAGAAATGTACTACCTTAATACTCTAGTCCCATAGCGCAACTCAAAATCCTTATAAGATATGTTCTACAAATGTCTCTATTTTGTACTTATCAATTCCCCTGCTTGCCCTAGTAGGAGGTGTGCGGAGGAACAATTTTGTATTAGAAAAGAAAACCTCTATATAATCATAAGATATGCCCTTGTGTGGTATGTGAAAGAGATAGCATAATGAAATGTTTCCTCCGGTCTTCAAATCCCCTTTTCTCAGACACATATAGACACCTTACGGGGAAAGTACGTTGTAATAAGAGTGGGAAGACGCGCAGGTCACTAGATGAATGCACATGACTGTTCCATTCGTATAGCTCAAAAAAACCAGGAACAATCAGCAAAAATGTCGGTCAAGGATGAACTCTTGACAGTAAGATGAAGAAAAAACCAGGTTGGCTTAAGCCCCCAGAAGTGCAATAAACAGGAAAGGGAAAAATTGAGGAACAGGAGTCTCAAGCGTCCTCAGTTCCAATTAACTCTTTTTAGTGGAGTTTTAAAGAATGGAAACTGGGGGATTCCCACTGATGGGGTCGGGAAGGTTATGTCACTTTTTGGTTTATTTGTTTTCGGTTTACATGTTAATGTTCTTGTTTAATTCACATGGAACCGATGAAGAAACTACTAAAAGAGATCACCAAGTGAAGAGCACCCGCCAGAAAAGTAGAAATCGATGTTCTTCTTTTTCTTCAGATTTTTAAAGGTTTTTTTTCTAATTCACGCTTTTTTAATTCAACATTTTCCTCTGACTGTACAAGATAATTGTACAATTGATAATGATTAGTGTCCCAGCCTGCTGACTGTATAAATACAGTGTACAATCATTAATGATTAAAGTCATAGCCCGTTGACTTTACAAATAAAATGTACATCTACTAATGATTGATATCTTAGTCCCCTACCTTTACAAATACAAAGTGTATAATTATTGTAGGTGAACGAGGCTTAGGTTGAGCGAACCTTCTCCCACTAAATTCATAGTAGGTGTGGGTGGATAAATACGTGTATATTGCATGTTGTATGTATTAGAAGATGGGAGGATTGGATAAAAGGCGGACATGGAAGAAACTATTGTGGATATGGGTAGCATTGGGCATAATGAAAGGGTCTGGGAAAATTATTCTATGGAATAATATGCCTATATTGAAGAGAGCAGGAGGTGGAAAAGCATGATGAAGAGGAAAACAGACGATGTCACCCAAGGAGAAGGAGGCTAAGGAGAACAGATAGAATATCCCTGAAAATCAAATATTGAATGACTGATAAATATATGGAGAATCAGCAGTGTAGTAAATTGGAAAAATGATGGCAATCTAGAATAGGAAGATCTGAAGGTTGTAGTCCAGTAAGGGGTAGAGGTATACCAGATAACCATGTAATTATAAAGTTAAAATATCAAAAAAGGGAGCAAGACGAAAGATGTGTGTAAGAGACTTTTTTTCTTTTTTTTTGAATGAGTTTTATTAGGGTCTTAGACATATACCTTGTCGATTTCCAAGCTCGGCTTAGCCGATCTTCCGCTTGGTCCCTTCCGTTGTCTAAATACATTAAGTCAACTTAACAGGACAAATGGTGATGGTGGGTGTCCATGAGTAGCAATACTACATTTAGCATAGGATTAGCACCCTCTACCTGTACAACCAGAATTCTTAATGAGAAGAGATGGGATGTTTTGTGAGTATATGCTTCTCATCATGAGATCAGATATTTACTCATAATAATCACAAATTTATTACTATGCACTGCACAAGGGTTCAGTCAGTTATAATATATTTCTCAGTATGGTTAGGTGATATTTCAAACACCCTCAGGGGTTTGTATTCATACAGACCCGTTAAGAACATGAAAAGATTGCCTTATAATAGCTGGTCGATTTTTAGGCTTACATCATGATACAGGCTTCCTGCTATGAGTGTACCCTCAGATAAATATGAGAACAAGACAACGAGGAAATGATGCAAAGTACTGTATGCTGTATACTGGAAAATAAAATGCTGTGCTCTATTAAAAAAAGAAAAAGATATTAGAGTGAACTTCATTATTGCAGGAATAATAATTCAGCTTTAATTTGCTCGAAAGACACGATACAAGTGCTAGTAATCTGAACTGCTGAAATCCGATTTTCCTTCAGCATGGGCCAAGATTCGGCTTTATACCTGCCGTTATTTCCTATTTCATTTGTGCGTATTTCTTTTAGCGAAACCCGACTTGGTGAATTCCTGGTATTATCATCAGAGTTTGACCTTTGATAGCTCCAGTGAGCAGGATGTAAAATTGTCACAGCCTCACCTGCTCAGAATAGCATCCTTAAAACGAATATGTCTTATATATCTGTTATATTATAAATCAGTATTTTTAGTCCTTGTAAGTAGACCATAAGTGTTCATGTTCGACTCTAGTTATCAGGTTCTGAAGCAGACTGTTCCAGCGGCAAGCCTCTAAGTGACGATGAAGGATCTTTCGGTGTGTAAGAAATCACGCCGACATTTTTGTGTGCAGTTAAAACATGGCAGAGAAGGCGTGAGGAACGACCATCATCTCACATGAGACACGAGTGGATCCAGTAATCATCGTCACCCTGGGAAAAGGCGAATGACCTCTAGGCATGCTAACTTTAAATACGGATCTTTAAGTCTGAGTCCCGCGTATGAAGCCAGACTGACTTCACAGGGATTTTATAGGAGGAAGACCGGAAGTGGTGTGACGTCATCCTCGCTAATTGCCTCATCCCTGTCTGGATGTCTGCCTTTGTGCTCACTCACATATTAGGCCAGGTAATGCCCACCATTGTTTTGGTGCATTGTGGGATGTAGCTGGGCTGGTTCCCTCTCATGCTGAGAATGTTTATATTACGCTGGTTCCTACGCTTCTTCCCCGGGCGGCTAGGAGGCCCAGCGAAATTTAGCTGGTTTCCCCCACCGCTGTGAACGTCCGGGGAGCCGGCGTGAGTCCAAGGGCGTTTCGAATCGTGCGTTACCTGTCCCATTATTCATCGGGGCAGGGAACCAGTCTAGACAGCCCTCTTCATATGCTTCGCGGACTTCCTGTGGACTTCCTTGAAGTTATTGCAGTATACATACCTACTTACAGGGTCCGCTACTTGTACGAAAAATAGGGAGAGGCACGAGCCATTTTAGATATTGAAAAGCATAGCCTCTGAAAGGCTTTTTGTGAGATGTCACTCTCCTGTTTTCTGAAAACATACGGAATGGTGTTTTTAACAAAATACGCTTTTTCAGTATTTTGATGAGCCTTATTCAAAATCACTCCTCCTCATGAAAGTGCCAGTTGAGGTTTGTTTGTTCACTAAAAACTACCCAGATGGATTTTTTAGTTTACAATATCAGGGATTCCTTTTCTCAAAAGACATCGCTATTTGTATTCTGAAGGTCGCAAACTGTCTTAAATCAGAGCCATTTTTCCGATAGACTCTGAACAATCCATTTCCATACAAACATTGAGTAGAAGAAGGACATCCGTACATACCACACACACATAACTAAATGCTCACTTACATGCAAGCATACATTCGTGCCTTAATACATACACATATACATACACATACACATCGGGTCAGAGGTATGATAAAAAATAGGTCAGCAAGTGGATAAAGAGCGGTAATTTTAAAAATCTCCGATAATCCATGAAGATTTTTAGGGCTCGCATTATCCGTCCCATATTTGCATATTTGCAGGAGTGGTTAATAAAACTCGATAATCATTTTGTCAGCAAGTGGAAAAGCTTGTAGGATTGTTCCCATCTTCCGATTATATGGCACATATCTGCGATTATCATAGAATATTGGACTACTGGCCGATTTATTCACAGACAAACATAAATAAAGGACCTTAATTTCATCTTTAATCCTCTGATATAACAGCAAATATCTGTTAATACAAATTTATTGAAGGCAACAGAAACAAGGCAAAAATGCTTCCCCACTGATTAATTGGTAGCCACATGCACTTGGTAGCTTCAATTTGTCGGCAAATTGGTGACAAATTCACTAAAGCACAAAGATCGGATGTCATATCTCTACCTTTCCAATTTCCATTATACGATTGTTGGCCTAAATTTATCTGAACCAAATATTATTTCATGAAAAATGCACTAGAAGCCTATTTTCGTCGGCTGTTTTTTTCAAATAGTCATTGCCGTCAAATCATCTGAATAACCACCAGGTGGTCCCAAATTGCATAATCTGATGTAATCAGATGATCTGTTCCAGACGATTTCTAGCCATGTACGGCAGAAAGTCGTCAGGTGGTGCTAAATTCAAGAATCGCTGCCTGTAATCTTCTAGTGTAAGTCCTCAGTGAGACATAAGACTGGGTGTTACCTAAGACGGAGGTGATGATCATCTAGTCATTCAAAGATGTTTTATTTAGCCTCATCATATAATTCTAGATCATTCCCTCAATAAGTAGAGCTGCTTGCTGTGATTTAGTCATAGATGCACGGTAACCTCACACATCCTATAACTAGAGGTACAACTAAATAACTAGTGATCTCTTATCAACTTTGCTTTAATGAACTGAGACAATTGACACTAAGCCTTGAGTAATCAACAGTGAAACCATTTCAGTAGGAAAAAGTACAAATCACTTCCTTAATAAACCTTTTGTCAATGTTTTACAATTCAGGTTGTCTTTCTTCTATAATTCACTTATCTGCCACATAGTGCCAGTGATTCAATAACGTTTAACAAAATCTGATCGATCTATAGTTTCATCCTTCCTCATGTTCAATGTCATAGTACCATAGTCCAGATTGTTATTTCCGTTGTTCTCCTTATTTTCTGCTCAACTAGATGAAATCCTCTACAGTTCACATTGTTAGGAGTCCTGATGATATAGAGAAACAGGCTTACTGTCTCTGTACAGATTATATACGCGGTAAAATCGGTGATCAGATGAACCGATGCCAAAGGCAGATGCCGAAGGCAGAGGTTCATCTGATCGACGATTTTACCAAGTATTTTATCCGTACGGAGACAGTCAGCCTGTTTCTCTATTATTATATACCTCAAAATATCCAATTTTTAACCTTGCTTCTGGGTGAGTTTTTGGATTTTGCCGCCGTACATGCCCCGTACGCCATATAATACCCCGTACGTCACCTAGGTGTCGTACGGATATAAATACGACATGGGTAGGAGCGGGCCGTATGTATAGGATATACTACCACAGGTATATAATAATATTCACTCCGTCTGCTCTCCCTTTGAGAGCTGGTTTCACGAATGTCGGTTTTCTAGGAACGCATGGACTATACCTGCTTTCACACACACACTGGTTAGCAGGGCGACCTCACTCCAGGTAGACCGAGGCCTCCAGCACCTACTGATTGTTCTAATCGCCGCGAAGCAGCGAGTAACGCTCACTTTCTTTTCATCTAGATGGTTCCTTCTTACTCTGCCGTGCCGAGCAGGGCAGCACTCTAATATACTCCCTATAATACTGTTACCCTCCGTAGAAAATGACTATAGTTGAAATGGTGTTTTAAAATGATTTTCTGATATAGAATGATAAGGAGTCCTAGTGAGATTAAGTATGATTGAACCCTTAAAGAAACATTAATAAAACACTCACACTGAATTAAGGCAGCACTCACTTCGTAGTGAAATCACAGGCTTTTAAAGAACCCTGCGTTTTTTTCCACAATCACAATACCGGGTAATTACACTTTCCTATTAACGTACATTTTCCAGCCTAGTTCAACCCACTGAATTTGCCGGACTTCTTCAAACCCAAAAGAAAGAAAAAAATATCCTTGGGCAATCATTTAGCTGCAAGGAGGTGGGAGCCCAAATGGATGGACTGGAGACTGGAGGTTTTATATCCACCAGAAAGCGAAGCACGAATGACAAGAATAAAAACAGGGCCAATTACGAGCTCTTTAGACGAGGCAATGTCTGGTTTTGCCGTAATTCATTCATTAGTTTAAAAAGATTTATTAGAGACGTTAATTTATTGATTGATTAAACTTCTGGCGGTGTTGTTTTATAGATGTGCCCAGAAGTTATGAGATCAGAAGAGTATCCAGGCACCAACCTACCACGTTTCACTTCAATGCCATATGATAAACTACGGAATAAAGTTGCCAATATGGCAGCAGGTAGGTCCCCCTTAAGACACCGCACCCACCCACTACGATGCACTATGATGCAAAATGGCCAATATGGTAGTAGGTGGACACCCTCCTTAAGACACCACACCCATCTACCATGTTTCACTATGATGCAAAATTGCCAATATCAAATAAGGGGGATACCCCCCGCCCCCATAAATGACACCCCAACCACCTATTATGATGAACCATGATGAAATATGATGCACTACGATGCAAAATTGCAAATATGGTATAAGTTGGACACCCTCTTAAGACATTGCTCCCATGTTACTATGATGCATTATGAAGCAAATTGCAAATATCATGGTAAGGGGACATGTATGTCCTCTTAAGAGACCGCACCAAACTATTGTGCTTCACTACCATGCAAAATTACTAATATGATAGTAGGTTGATACCCCTCTTACGACACCGCACCCACCTACCACCATGCACTTCGATGCACTACGATATACCTCCCGATGCACTACGATGCATATTGCTCATAATATATCGGAAGGCATCAGAAGGTACATCGTGGAGCGCCATAGCATGTTTGAGGATAAAAAAAAAACGGTTTACCGATGCAGCACACGATTCAACCACGGAAAACGGGCCAAGATCTAACTGCGCCCTCCGTTCAATTCTAGCATATAACATCCTCCTGTTAGGAGTTCTTCCGCTCCACTCTAACCCAACTTAATGTAAGGCATATTAAAACAGGAAATACATGTATCAAGCTAAATCAAGTTATGCAAATTTAATAATACCTTATCATGTATACGGCTTTTCCCTGGAAACTAATTATGTCCTATAAACCTGAAAACTAATTATGTATTAAAAACCTGAAACTCATTATGGCTTGTAAATCCATAAAATGCGGTATTGCTCAGACATTATAGATTCAGATTGATATGATGAGACTTCCCCGATGCCTTTGCAGATGTTATTCCGTTATATGTTTACGAGTTGGCATTCCCTACACGACCCATGAATACAGAGTGCAGGGCTCATAAAGCCGCTAACCAGACTGACCGCAAAATCCATGAATAAGTGAAATTTTAAACGGAGTCACTGGCTTTGTTTCATCATCTTTTTACTGACATAGGAGGCCTGAGTTGATTAGCTCTGTGGCCGCCTGATGTCATGAAAATAGATGAGGCATGCGCAGTGGAGCGAAAGTTGATGGAACTCTGACTCAGTGAGTGTTGGTTTATACATAATGGATGCGTTTCCGCTTAGAGAAGTTAGTACTTCCAGTGAGTCACGTCAACGTCCATGGAGATGTCACTAACGTCGTGCACAGTAGATTGAACACAGGAAATGTGAAAAGTGTTAAAAGTAATGACAAAACCCACCGTACACTTCTAGTCCTATCTCCAAGTGACGTGACACAAAATGAACATCTGTTGCTGGAAAAAGCTTAAATAGTATTATCTGGTAAAGTGGAAACTAAGCCATTGCCAATAGTTTTGTTGAGGGACAGGTGTAATCTTCGAAGAGTAATACACAAGCGAAGGGAACGTAATATGTGTATTACGCAATTAACACTAAATAGATAACGCTTATTTAAGTACAAAATCAGTATGCGTTCCACCAGGCCGAATTCTCGGTCAATAGCTTAGTGCAAGTAGAAATTTCTAACCTTTAGGACACTGTCAGCAAACTCAGATTTTACACAGGTGACACCACATCCTGTCAGGTGGTAATTTTAGGCATAGTTTCACCAGATTTTAGCCGGGGTCTATTGAATAGAATAGGCTCGTACACGAAGATGTGGGTCACGATGTGGGTCAACTTTATTCAACACTTTGGCCAGGTAGGACAGTCTTAACGAACGAGCTTGAACATCATCAAATGATAACCCTCGTACGAGGTCTCCTTGAGCACTATCCATTCATAGGTACAAGTTATTCAACCGACCCCAGGCTGGACCTAGCAAAAGGTTGTTGCCGCCAAAACCTGACGGTCACAAAAGGGCCGTGATCCTGATGGAACACATCCTTAATTGTCTCACCTCCATGAATAATAAGAGGCAGATGAATGTGTAAATCGCCATTTTCACTCTTTCTACGTTCGGCGGCCTGTGTCTGAGGGACTCGAGTACTTTCCAGATTATCCTGCTGAAGAATACAGGTGGGTTACCTCCCGCAGGAAGATTTCTGCTGGCCCATACTTGTCAAGAGTGACTTTGTATTAGGTGTGGAATAGTAAGATAAAATGTATATACCTTACTGGTACATACTCACATACCGCATTTCTTTCGATAGAAAGAATCAAAAGAAACAAGGTGTACTACACTGCTCCTTGTATGTGCCATTCGCAAACTTATTTTTGCCGTTGATCTTGTGGTGCGCGTTGATTTTTCCAGTCAATCTTCATTACATTGATTTTTGAACAGTGTACTGCAACAGCTATGTTTTTGTCCCGGCTCTCTTTATATCACGTGGTCAGGCCGGGACGAAAACATCAGCCTGGGACGAAAACATCAGCCCGGGACGAAAACATCACCCTCACTACATAACTCATAATTACTGCACCCCCAGCAGCGGTATGTAATTATAGAGTGTTCGGAAATGGGTATATAGGAATAGAAGCGATGTATGGCATGGGGGATAAACTTTGACCTTGATTTATATTTAACTTAAAGCAGGTTTGAAAGAATAATTTCTTCTTTGTGCTGCCGTGGTTGGTATTGTTATACGACATATGTGAATAAGTAGCATGTGAGAATACAAGCCAGAACCACCATGAGAAATTTGAGAGGAATGTCATATATTGATTCACGTTTGAAATAAGGTTATCAGGATATAGTTACAAAGTGTGTCCCATCTATTGGCTTTTATCAATTGTTACCCATCCAAATCAGATTTATTCTATTTTGCTAGCTCTACCACAAAACGATGGAAAGAGGTATGCTTAAAAGTGTCAAGTAAAAACGATTACTCGATAACGGGGCAGCAGATAGCATTCCCAAACACTGTACACCTCTGTCCTTCATGCAAGTCGCGGTTAGGTAAGTGGAGGGTAGCCTGGGAATGTCGACTGTCTGCTGTATCTATTATCAGGCCGGGATGTATGTAGTACAGGCACTTCGCCGATGAGATTGACTGTAACTCGAGTCAAGGCTGCGCACTTATTGCCTCTCTGTCTCATGGATTTATGTCACAGAGTTCACGGTGGGACAGGTTTTGGTGTTGGGGCGGGCAGACTGGTGCGTGGGCAGTGGATCAGCGGGTGGGTTGAGCGGGTAGGTTGATGTGTTGGCGAGCAGTGAAACAACGGGTGGGTAGGAGGGCGCAGGCTGGTGGGTGGGTAGTGGATCAGCGGGTGGGTTGGGCGGCTAGGTTGGTGGGTTGGCTGGCAGTGGATCAGCGGGTGGGTTGGGCAGGTAGGTTAGTAGATGGGCGAGCAGTGAATCAGTGGGTGGGTAGGAGGGCGCAGGTTGGCGGGTGGGCAGTGAAACAGTGTTTGGGTTGGGCGGGTAGGTTGGTGGGTGGGCGAGCAGTGAATCAGTGGGTGGGTAGGAGGGCGCAGGCTGGTGGGTGGGCAGTGGATCAGCGGGTGGGTTGGGCAGGTAGGTTAGTGGATGGGCGAGCAGTGATTCAGCAGGTGGGTAGGGCGGGTAGGTTGGTGGGTGGGCGATGAGTGAATCAGTGGGTGGGTAGGAGGGCGCAGGCTGGTGGGTGGGCAGTGGATCAGCGGGTGGGTTGGGCGGTTAGGTTGGTGTGTGGGCAAGCAGTGAAACAACGGGTGGGTAGGTGGGTGCAGGCTGGCGGGTGGGCAGTAGATCAGCCGGTGGATTGGGCGGGTAAGTTGGTGGGTGGGTGGTCAGTGAATTACTGGGTGGGTAGGGGATGCAGGTTGGTAGTTGGGCAGGTGGGTGCACAGGTAGTGAATCAGCGAGTGGGTAGGACAGGGTGGCAGGTGTGTGGGCAATGAGTCAGTGGATGGGTAGGGTGGACAGGGTGGCAGATGGGTGGGCAGTGGATTAGTGGGTGGCTAGGACAGGTAAGTTGGTTGATGGGTGTGCAGTGAATCAGTGAGTCAGGGGATGGGTAAGGCAGGCTGGTTTGCAGGTGGGTTGGTGGGCAGGGAATCAGTAGGTGGTTAGGGCGGGCAGTTGGGTGAATGGACAGTGAATCAGCAGGTCGGTAGGGCCAGCAAGCTGGCAGGTGGGTGGGCAAAGAATTAGCGGGTGAGTAGGCTGGGCAGGATGGCTGGTGGGCAAGAAGTGAATCCGAGGGAGGGTACAGGGGCAGGCTGGTGGGTGCATGGGTGGGAAGTGAATCACAGCGTGGGGCAGTAGGTGGGTAGGACACTTTGAACTTTTGAACTTTTTCTCCATTCCCTAAAAAAGATGCATATTTCTGACCAAACTGCGAGAAGCCTTCGTGAGAGTCCTTTTGAGATCTCCTAGAGGGAGACTCCCCATATGAACTATTCCACTACTACTATAGAAGTTTTTTCTATCAGTTCCCTCTCTGTTCCCTACCTCTGCTTTCAGCATCGTGTCTTTTTTCACGAATGCCCTCAGTGTGATTTACAAACCGCTTACTCTCAGTCGGATACTGATCCCTCTAAAAGAACTGTATCTCATTGAACAAGATGCGCTGTAAGTGTGTAGCACCGGCTCACTTTCAATGAACAGGATAAGCTGGATAGGCTTCTTGTAAACATCGAAATGCAAACTGAGTTTTAAAACATTAAAAGCACGTTAATAGGCCTTTCTCCACAAGCCGGGAGTGAGCCTCATCTACTTAGTTACTGACCATACCCAGCCAAAGACCTCCATAGTAACGTATTCTTTACCATTGGAGTATTGAATGTATGAGCGTAATACGGCTATAACACCAGTTTAGACTAACCTCAGAGGAAACACAGTGAATTCATCGTATTCCCTGGTATTCCAGCTCCAATTTGGTGCATTAGATGTAATACCACAGATTTTTTAGATAACACAGGAATAACGCAAGTGGCTGCGCAACTCTTTTTACTTTTTTGGGGTATAATTTCCTTATTGACTTCATATATGTTGGTTACATCTCGATCATTATAGCATTTTTAGATTTTCGTATATAGTCAACAAAGTCGGCATCTTGTTAGCCACTGTTCCTGGCCCTTGATGATTTTCAACAGGCGCCGATATAACCATCAGTTTAACAATAACACATTGGCCCGGCCATTATATACCTATCATATATACATTATATACCTATCTTTCCCTTTGGTTCTTCCACCAAAAGTTCGATAGTTCCATATACAGAGGCAGTTAATACAAGTAAAGGATAGTTCATATACAGTACAATATTTACTGAACCCGTCTATGCTTGATAACCGACAGAGGGAACCCGATTGGATATAAGGTACAGTTTGTAGAAAGACCGTTTAAGGGAATGGGATATAAAAAATCCCCACTCTTTAGGGGAATGGAACTGTGGAAGCAATTGCCAGGAGATTTACAGAGAATGGTTACAAAGGACCTGTTCAAGAGAGCGATAGCTGGGAAACAGAATGATTAACTTTAACGGGACAAAGATATAAGAGAAGGAATATATAATAAAACTATTGATGTTTTGTGATAGGATAGATAGCTGGAAAGCTCGGAAAAGTTTACCTGCCTTGTTCTATATCTGTTGGTTATGCAACTCTAACTAATTGTTGGTATGCTACTGCCTGTTTATTATTATTATTATTATTACTACTATTTAATGTAATTACTATTACTTACGTGATTATGATATAGATAATGATGAACATTCAATTATGGTTCCTCATCTCATCTCACCCACTGTTTATTCAATGTGTTGGTATGATAGAGATGTCCAGAGACCTCAAGAATGGAGACACAATTGTATTCATTGGAAGAACTGTAAATTCCCTACAGAAATGAATAAAGTATATATAAAAAAAATATTGTTGGGATTACAACAGGTTTCTAGCGTGAGCTGATCAATATGATGATGAGAAGATGAGGATGAGATGAGTAACTATGAGGGTTGTCCGGAGTGCTTGGTGCGAATATTATTGGTTTATTTCTGTTTTATGACAATTTGAACTTCTTTATTGGCACAACTGTCTAAGTTGATTCACTTAGCTCATTCCAAAGATATTGCCCTCTGTAGAAAGGAGAGTGATTGTAAAAAGAAGATTTGATCTTCTCTGGTTTAAACTTTATCTTTGAGTCACTACGGGTGCACCTGTACAGATGATTTGAAATGTTCATGTCTTTCGACCTTTTGTGCATGATTGAAAGAAGCTGCATGTTGCATCAACTATCCAGGAAGTCAATAGCATTGAAACCCAGACTATTATCAACTAAACGTCCATACTCAATATTACTTTGCAAAATCCAACAACCGTGAGCTAACACTAATCGATCAGGATATAAGTAACTACTCTTGCTTTCCCCCCAGAGGATATGAGGAGCCATTTTCAACCCCCCCCCCCCTGTATAGAGGACACTAGGAGCCACCCTCACTCTCCCCCCGGAAGACACTAGGAGCAACTCTCACTTTCCCCCAGAGGACAGGGGTTGCTTTGGCTCTCTTACCAGAGGACTCCCTGGCATTTCATAGCCATACATTTCACCAACTGTTATTTCACTTTCTGTTGTGGTTTACATATCTTTCGTGAATGAATCGTGGAATCAGTATTGCAGTTTTGTCACCCAGTTCTTGAATATCATCGTCATCTTTTAGTCGCACTCATTAAGAATATGGTCTACATCTTCGCCCGATCTATTTGATAAATAAAGCGAAGGTGGCAACCTCAGAACAGATAGAGGTCAGTCAGGTCTTCGAAAGTAAGACGATTTCTATTTTCTATACCAAAAAATTAGAAAAAAAGAGCAACCATCCCGATGAAAGGACGAATGTATGGACCTAGCATACTTATAAACCACTCGAATGCTATGACTGTAATCAAGCAAAAGTCATTGGAAATGAAATTTGCTATAAAAAAGAAAAGAGATCTATTCGAGTGTCGGGTGCAGTTTTGGATGAAGAGGAAGATCTCAGAGCTGAAGACTGAGACTTTCTGTCACACGGTGCCAGTATCCCTCTAATCTGAAAATATTGCCGTGGTGGAAGAGCTCAAACCAGGAGATAAGCTAAGATCGTCCATGGTCGGCCAAGATCAGGTGACCCTGCTCCACTATGATTGGACTGCACGGTGCAGGCCGGTGCTCAAATGGCTTATTTTATGTGTTTCCCGGTAAGTGTCTATACTGCTAGTGTACTCTGGTATCAGCCAGCGATAACTTAAGAGCACCATTACCTTGGCTCTATCATGTCCAATCCTATTTCAAATAGAGCCTTCGAGTGAATCTGACATTCATCATTCTAATTATAGTGTATTGCCAAATAAAAGCAAATAATGCATGCTAGTATGAATTTTGGTCTATTGATACATGTATTGGGGGAGTCATGCTGATCATGTCTAGTGTAAGTTGCAGAATGTGAATTAGGTGGAGACAAAATAAAGGAAGTAGAACAGATCTTGAATTGGATAACAATAGAGCATGACAATCATCACAACCAATTTTGTTGGTCATTCCTAAGCATGTATATGGTTCTGATATGATATAGACTGGCCTTAGTCCCTGTGTCCTACCTCTTCGCCTCTGCCTCCTAGTCCGCCTCTTTCAACCTTCTTCATAAAGACTCACGTGACACTAGGCCTGGCAGAGGAACGTTATATATTTTAATGCATTTCATTCAGTTTCAGTTTCATTAATTAATGAATGTACATAATCACACACTTGAGCAAGTCTACATATGATATTAAGAAAGAAACTGATGAGTGTTTGGAGTGCTTCAGAATATTCACTCGGCTATCGCCTCGTTCATATTACTGCGCACTCCAAACTCGATGGCGAATGGGGACTCAGACCAAGCACGAAAATGTTTCTGATTTTATCTTAGCCTGGATATATTTATCTGTTTATCACCCGTTGAGAATGAGTTACCGTACTCGCAAGCCTGTTGAGAACGAGTTCCTAATGTTAAGCCTATGTACGTTTATTCTAGGCTAAGATAAGATATATAACTAAGATGCCATACACCACTTTCTGACCCTATATAACGACGATCATATGTTACTCCCGCCACCATTCCCAGCCAGGCGTTTGGTGCAAGCGGGGTCTCCCTGGCAATGACAAGACAGCCAATCAGTTGTAGAAGCAATATTAACTATTTATCCACAAACAGGTCTGTTTGCTGAGCAGCGAGTGGCGAGTCTGCCGTAAGCTCCCCGCGCACTTGACCGTCGCGCCGAGCGGCCTGTCAACCGACGTTAGCGCAGAATGACCAACTCCAGTTGCGCATACGACCCCGGCTCCTCCTGACGGGGGCTGGACGTGTCACGAATAGAGCAGTTCCGTATTTATGTTTGTCTGGCACCGTGAGCTGCCCCGGGCAAGGTGGACGTGAATATTGCAGGTGTATTATCACCTACCCTTCATAAAAAAGGGCGGGAAAATCACGTTTTTTTATGGAATCTGCTTGGAGTGTCTCCTCCACGTAGGGACATGGTTAACCAAACCTAGGCTTGAAGAATGAAATGCCATGTGGGTAAATTCGTGTAAAGAAAATCTCGAATATGCCATTTCTTTTTTTAGTCTATACTTTCATTTACTTTGCCTCTTATAATTCATTTCTAACTATGACAAATTTATTATTATGTACCCATAGGCGAATGTCTCATATTTACTTGCCGTGAGGACAGATTGCGTTCGTCTCCGAGTGACGAAAAGTTTAACCTAATACGTCCCTCTGTACCACGTGACTTGTTGACATTTGCGGATAAAAAGTAAACAAACAAAATGGCGGCCGTTTTTTCAAGTCATATAGATAACGTTCCGATAAACACATAAAAGAATACGCACAAATACAAGTATATTGGGATTCAAGCCTAATACATATGCAATATAAAAATAAAGTTGAAAATCAAGTTTAATAATGTAATTGAGAAATACTCTACTCGTTCCTCGAACTCGGTCAGTATTTCCTACCAAAATATCTCTGAACAGATTCCATTCCGTCACAATAATTATGTCTCTATATAGTACTGTCTGATCTTCTTACCCTGAGATGAACAGTACATCATCAAGGAATCTGGATAGCTTTTAGCGGCTATCCCTTATAATATCATATAAGTGTGGACCGAAGTCTAAATAAAAATCAACAGTGATTCCTAAATAGTCATACATTTCAACATTTCTCAATGGTTTAAGCTTTAGTTTAGTTAAGTCCGGTTCCTTTTGATATTTGAATATACCTACATCGTATTACTTTTTTCACTGTTCAGAGGTAAATCATGATCTGTGATCCATTGTTGCATGGTGTTTAAATCTTCCTGCGTTTTCACATTTTTATCGAAAGGGTCGTATCCACTGGTGACCATAATCAAGTCGTCCGCAAACATAGTGATAGCAGAGTGTTTCAAAATGCAAAATAAACCATGTATGAAGATGATAGATTACCCTGGTCCTAGTCTTGGGGCCGTTGAATAATATTTTGTCGTCCGTGAGGCTGGACGATACGACATATCGAACGATGAAAGATACAATCATTAACAAATGTTGAAATTTGGTATATATATAAATGTCTCTCTTGAACATATCTTTTAATTTGGAATGGAATTAGTGCATGAAGAACTATAGTTTGACATTGGCTACGAGAGCTCTAGAGGTAAATTCCGGGATGACAAATGGACGGCAAATGGACGACATTTTCGAAATGAACGATCTTTTATGCTATACCATCTACAACATTTCATTTTTATTATTAAAAGCCATGTTCCCGATTAATATCTTCGATCGGATCAGTGAGAATCGGTGGTAGCTGTCGCTGTCTTATGGGCTTAACAGATCTGGACAATTCTGGTGATTTTTGTTGATTTCTCTGGTGATTTTTCGTGGTCGAGTAAACTCTCACTCAGATATCAATATAATTGGTCACAATGGAGATATATAGGTCAGAACTTTGTACACTGTTAACCCTGTTGGCTCGTATACATTAACAATAGTCGATGGTTTTTTACAAGCGGCCGTAAACCACGAGAGGTTGACGCCTGGTGATATATCAATGGAATATTTGTTTACGATGGATAATGAAGCACATTCAAGGTAGCTCTAACTCGTGGTAAAACAGATGATACACTTCCTGGAGGTGACGTCAAGCAGCAGAAGCAGTGGGCGTGGAAGATGAATACAGGATGCATTAAAGTCAGAATGGATGTCCATGGCATGCCATGACTTTAAGCCTTTTTTTTTTTTGAAAAAGGTTTATTTCAGACGAAAACAGTTCACAGGGAAACGTCAGGGATCTTCCACTGCTTCCGTCTATAGGTACATGCTTGTAGAACAGTTAGAGAGTTACAGACATAGTTACATACACTGTAAGCAAAAATGTAAGAATTCACGCTAACCATATGTGAACACGAGCTATTGTAAGCATAGGCACATTACGCCTTGTTATTACCAACCACAAATTCTAGTTTATCCATGCTTTAGTCTCTATGAAAAAATGGTCCTCATTTATCATACAACAGTAATAACAAGCCTATACTTGGCAAGAGTTATATATCAGGGGACAAGAACAATGCAAACAATACAGAACAGACAAATAAGCATGGGGTGATGGTGTTAGTAATGGGGGGGGGCGGTGGATGCCCAAAAACATAACAGTGTACAAGTCTTTATTACTCTCTTGGTGGAATAACACAGTGTGAACGGCCTCCTCCTTTCACTCAGAATAAATCAGCCCAACGCTAGTGTACCGTAAGCACAACTACTACCTGAGCACGCCATCACAGATTTTGATAAGATCCAAACCCTTCAACACTTTTTTGAAACCATCTCTATTTTTTATATGTTGTACCTCAGGGGGCAGCCTATCCCATAACAAGGCACCATTATACAGGGGGGAGTTAATGTAATGATCCATACGAGGTCTTTTTATTTTAAACTTTACCTTTTTGTTACTCCTAATTTCTACATTGCGGTCAGGATCCCCTGCCCACCAATGCATCATAGCCAGCACATGGCGTGATCTACGAATGGCCAGACTATCAATATTAGCTCGACTCCAGAGAGCCTCAACAGGAATATGATCCTGAGGCCTAATACGGAAACAGCACCTGAAGGCATTGTTCAATAGAACCTGAAGATTTCGACGCTGTGTCACATTCAGAGCCACTCCTACAAAATCCCCATATTCTAGTTTTGAAAGAAGCATTGTTTTAACAATGGCTACTGTAGTGTTTACATCCAAAAGGTACCTCAGCTTTCTCAGTTTGAATAGCTTCACTGTGATTGTCTGATAGAGGGCATTGTAGTAGGGTCTAAAAGTCAATTTGTGGTCAATGATGACACCCAGGTAGTTGTATTGTTCAACTCTACCAAGCAGACGACCGCCAGCCATACAAGTTAAAGGATACTCCTGTACACCACGTGGGCTACTCGGGCACCACATGAGCTTTGATTTGTCAACATTTATCAGGAGCTTATGATCACTCAGCCATGTACACAGCGCATTCAGGTCTTCTTGCATCAGTGCACCAATCAACTCTGGGTTTCTTCCACTGATGATCAACACCATGTCATCAGCATAGAGAACAATTTTTGCATGCTGCAACTTACTAATAATTTCATTGAGGTAAACTATAGACAAGATAGGTCCCAACACCGAGCCTTGTGGCACGCCCTTAGTAACTCGTCTTGATTTTGATTTTGCCTCTTTTATTCTGGTGATCTGATGCCTGTTACTGAGAGTTGAGAGTTTTTAACGGAAACAATGAACATGTCGTACAGAGAAATATTCCACATTTCATTATGCGGTGGTGCAGTAAAGAGTAAAGCTTTATAGTTTCTACAATCAAACGATAAGATAAGCATATAAATATATATATATATATATATATATATATATACATATACATATACATATATATATATATGTGTGTATATGTATATATGTGCGTCTGTGCCTCTTTCCTTTTCTTTCTTTCTTTCTTCCTTTCTTTCTTTTCTTCTTTCATTCTCGAAACGGCATTTGAAGATATTGAAATGCAACACGATCCACAGATGGAGCACTAAAATACCGATGGGCAGACCAACCTCAAATTCAAATGGAAGAAGACGCAGTAATGTAAGCTTAAGGGCGAGCGATATTAGGGGGAGTAGCTACAGCATCTCTCTCATTACTGATCTAACAAGCCCGCAGAGTCTAGAGAGTAAGTAACCACAAAGACCAAGTCTTTTAATAACCCAGGATTCACTCCAGACTCTCTCCCCTCGCCTGCAACCCCCGGCCCACAACCCCCTACCCCGACCTTCACTCCCCCAGCTGCCTCCCCTAGCCCCGCCGCCACGCCCCTACCGGGCTCTCAGAGAACCATCCTTACTGCCACCGGAAGAGCGACAACAGCGCTCTCTGTAGGGAGACGGTGGCGACCCTGGTGACTAAGTGGGGAGTCAGTGTTCTCTATGAGCCCCGAGTGGGGCGGTCAGTGCCGCCACTAGAGGGGGGTGTAGTGCTAGGAAAGCCCTTATAGCAGGTCCTTATCGGGAGAGAGGCGGGCAGGGCAGACAGGAGTGGGGCACTGAGGGTTAAACTGGCCTCAACGGACATGGCCATGAAGTGTGCACCCTTTTGGGCGATAAAATGTAAGGTGTGTAAAATGAGACTAGGAACAGATGATATGTTTATCCTCGAATGAGGTGGATTCTTTTCGTATCAATTAAAAGGTTTGGGCTATATTCAGTCTATGGATCATAATCTGTAACCCAATTGACACCCAGTCAAGTTGCGATTTCTACAACTGCCTTTGTAGGATCCAGATTTATCAAGCACCAGTGGGTCAATGAGGTACGTCGGTCTCTAGTGGCCCTCTGCTCCTTTACCAATGTCACAGTGTTAGCACGCAGATGGAGAGGGTTTTTTGCAGCAAGGTCAACGTCTATGTGACCCCTCTAACGTTTGGGCAGACTCGAAAACGTCGGAACAAGAAGAAATAGTATATACATCGGCAAGTCATGCGATCAAATCCTCCTCAGATGTATGTCGTTTAATAGGGACTAGGAGTGGGTGCGATCTCCATTTCCAATGGAGGGGTATGTGCTGGTGAGACAAGTGGGTGGGCTGACAGAACTTTATTGCATAATCTTTGCCAAAATCATCGGTGACAATTTCAAATACTGGGCCGTTTTCAATCACCGATATTTTGCCCTGGTATTACTACTAGTGACTAGATTTATAAAGAAAAGAAAAGAAAAACACGCCATACCATAATCATCTACATAGACATAGCGTGATGCCTTACCGAGCAGTGTTTCTTTCATAAGGAATAGATCAAAAGGAGGATCTTGTGGCCTGAAAAGCCTCTATATGAAGCCAAAGAAATTGACTTTCCAACTATGAAAGCGATTGCATTGTTTTCCTTCATTATTGTAACATTTCTTTAAAACCATACCCTCTCCCCTCTAGTTGTTTTTCCATTGGTCTTTACCCATCTTTCCTCATCCTCAAGTGGTAAAGCCAATTTCCTTAACCCCTAACCACTTTCCAAGGGTGCAACCTTTATGTTACCTTACCCCGATCCAACCTCCAATGGTTTGGCCTATACATCACCAAAGCTCCCTTCCCCTCACACCCTCAAATGATTTGCCCCATACGGCATCTAATCCCCCTCATCCCCCTCCCCTTCACACCCTCCAATGGTTTGTCCCACACAGTATCTTATACCCCTCCTCAAACCCTCCAATGCTGTGGTTATTGGTTCTAACCCTCTTTCCAACACCCTCCAACAGTATGACCTATTGCCTCTATTACCCAACTCCAACGGTGTGGGTTTTATGAACGCTCCCCCCACCAAAAATGAAACCCAACCCAACCCAACCACTGCAGCCATCTTGACCTCTGACCCCTCTTGGTGATCGGTCAGTGACTTCAAGTCGCTGTTAATGCCATGTCTACTGGCAGGTGACTGGAACCCTAGTGCCATATCACGCCCATAGGTCACAGAACTACGACGCCCTTAAGTAACACAGCTTCCAACCCAATAAGTCAGATTAGTACCACAGCCATATGTCACACAGCCCAACACCATAAGTCACTATCATGCCCATAAGTCAGAGTACAACCCCATATCATGCCCATAAGTCACAGTAATTTCACATCGATAAATCACACAGCTATCATGCCCATAAATCACAGTACTAACACACTCATAAGTCACAGTACACCAATGCCCATTAGTCAGAGTACTGCCAAGCCCATACACAGCTACCACACCCATAAATCACACTGCTACCACAACGTAAGTCACAGAACTATCACACCCTTAATTCAAAGTACAACCCTGCCTATTTAGTCACAGCTCTACCACACTTATAAGTCACAGTATTACCATGCCCATAAATCACATTGCTACCAAGTTCAAAGAGCTACCACCACCACCAATACTACCATTCCCAGAGCTACCTCGCTAAAACACCCGGGGGACTGCCAACAGGAGGCTTAGTGAGTGTTAGTTTTACGACTTCTCCTAACGCGTCTTTGATGTTGAGATGTCTAAGCCCTGACAAGCTCCTAGACACAGATCCACAGCTCTGTGCTAAGCCTGGGTGCTGTTTAATATCTAGAAGGATCCTCCTATGAGTATGATAGTCCCGTAGGGTCATATTCGCACATCTAAAAGCCCTTTGCTAGGGTATTCAGGGCACATAATGCCTCGAGGCATTCCCGGACATACACCACATAATGCATAGAGTCATTCCCTGCATATACCACATAATTCCTATAGTATTTTCGAGAGTACACTGTGTGTAATGTCCAGAGGCATTCCCCATTGTAGACTGCGGTATGCCTAGAGGGATTCCCTAGCGTACACTGGATTAGGTATATAGGCATATGCAATATTCACAATGTGTACGAAAACATATAATATGATTTAATTTATCAGGAAATAATTAATAAATGAACATAGAAATTAAAAAGAATAAATTTACGATATAGTGTTTAAAATTATTAGGTAAAACAATAATAAAGATAGGAATAATGTGTCATATCTTGTGATCAAATAACTGAATATGGGTTCAGAAAAAATAGGCCCGTCCCTGAGCGTTATATCGACCTCTAGTAATGAAGAAGAAACCAACAAGTTGTGGTCAAAGTCGTCGTTCTCCATGAGTTTGATGCGGTGTGAGATGAACGAGGCAGCGGCCGAGTGAATATTACGTAGCATTCAAACGAGTTGGGGAATGACTTCGTTGACAAAAACTAGTTGCTTTCTGTATTTATCTCACCCCTGTACACACTAAAAGAATGGACAAAATACAGGATATAGACCATGGAGAATGCACTGCAATACTTGCAGGGGCATGGAGAACGCGTTCCCAATGTTAAGCCTATGAACGTTTATTCCAGGAGTGAGATAAATATCCCTACCAACAGGGCCCTTAGAAGTTGGTGAGCTCGCTTTCTAGACCAAAAGTCTCGATACTATTATCTTGAAGCCCAGTACACATTTGGAAATCGCGGAATTTGAACTATAGATATTCACTACATAACTTAGCTTAATTTATTGATAGCAAGGTCTAACTTCATGGTCTTTATAGATATCAAATACACAAAAATGAACATTATCCCTGTCAGCCTATTCCCTTGTCTGGCCAGCACTTTTGTTTCATTGAAAAATGGACTTTGCACTTGTTCCTAGTATATTTTTAATAGTTTTTTTTTTTAATTCGATATTCATTATTAAATACACAAGAGCTAATGGAATCAATATTTAGTAAATTGTAACATCAGGCTCAACCCGCTGGCAAGCATCAACTAACTCGGGACGGCACTGAGCAGCTCTGAACTGCTCGCACAGTGACCGATAGCGACTCCCGCAGACTGATGTACGAGCTTATCCTAATGAGACCTTTAGACAAGCACTAAATGAGTCTGTAGACTATTTTCCACCCAGTTCAAGTCTGCCCCGCTTTATAATGATGAAGGTCTGGTCTGGACAAAAACTTCCCTGCTAGATTATTGGATTATGATAGATAGTGATTGGAAACCATCCCTCGCTAGATGTGGCGATATGCCATAAGCAAAGATGATTAATTTCCTCAGGAAACGATCTCTGTATATCATATTCTCACCCTCGCCGGTTCTTTCAATTACCTAACGGCTTGGCTACAGTAGATACAGCGCAGTATACAGGGGGATTGGGTTAGAGGGACGATGCGATTTCGATTGCTCAGCAAAAACCTTTCCTATTAGATTTCGATCGCTGGTCGGCCCCAATCTGTTTGACACTAGAAATCACTGTTATAGAAATCGATTGAGTTTACTGACAGATTTCTGAAACCATGGATCATTTCATATATGACAAGATTTACCTGGGTCGTCTTTCGCCGAAGCATTTCTCTATACGGGAATCAACATTTCCCTCTGACTAATTGTTTTGCAACAGGCTGATGCAAGCCTACTGTTTGTCAAAAATAAGAGGCTTACTAAAATATAAGATATAACATTGTTCTCGATAATAATTACTTGCGTTTACTAATTTCAGCGGTTTGTATACCAACTGCTAACCTACCATTTCATCACGTTTTTTCTACCAATTATTTCGGATTAACTTTCCTAGTACAACATTATCTTTGCAGAAAGAGGTGAAAATGCAATGGTCCAGCAATCTTCTTTAATTATTTTTTCATTAAGTACAAACAGTTCTAACACTGGGTTAGATCTTCCACTGTAGGTATAATGACAGTACATCAAAACTGAGGGATCTCGTTGATCAAGTACAGATACAGAAGATATTAAGAAATTATATTGATAATAATACAAGCGGTGAATATATATAAATGTATATAACAAAATATGATAGGGTTAGTAGAATGTTGATGAATGAAGAGTATTATATCAATTCATAAACAGGGTATTCTGATTGGATATTGATTGGGACTATTCAAGATAAACCTATCGAACCATACTTCGACAGCTATTCAAACTCTATTCCAGGGCAGTAAGATACATCATGTTGAAACACTAGTCCACCTCATCTCATTCCACCAATCAATTCAATCAACATGTGAACTAGACATACATTCCCTGACTGTTTGTCCTGACTGGTTTCGATCAGAGACTAACAAGTTTCTTGTACTAGACTTAAAGGGACCGAGCGGAAGGAAGGCCATGGTGCCGAATCTCGGCTGCTCTGAGCTGGACCAATTAAAGGTTTTCAACAACAAAATATCAGTGCACCTCTGATTTTTCGGTTTTGATTAACAGTTTTCATTGAGATTGTTATAAACCTTGTTAGAAAATACTCTCAGATTCATTTGTACAGAAAACACAGCCAATGTTAATTGTAGGAGGGCAGTCTCACTGTCTTATTAAAGTTAGCTCAGCCTGCAGAGTGACATGAACGCAGAGCCATCAGCCTGTTTATTCAGAATGTGTCCCATTATCAGGGGCTAATCCGGGCAGACAGACAGAGTGACATCAACATGCAGAGTCTTTGTATGGAAGCCGTCGGGTTGTTTATTCAGCCGTCACCTCGCCTGAGTGCAGTCTACTGGATACGCTGAACTTCTAAATTTAAAATTAAGAGGTTCAGGATGGATCTATGTACAGCTACACAAAATTTCTTAGAGAGCAAAAGTTTATAAGTCGTATGAACAATAATCTGTACGAGTGGTTTGCCTAAATCACTACCATTAAATGTCAAAATTCATTCCATACTACATTATTAACTCATTTTCACCCTTGTATATATCAACCTTGCGATGAGACATGTTAAACGTTAAAAATCATTTGCTGGTGATGTAAGCTTGGCCAGAATAACTGCTACGCAGAGGCCAGTTATGTACCTCTATACAGTACTCAATCAAAAAAGAAAAGAAGAAAAAAAAGGTGAAAAAATGTCCATACAGTAGATCCCCACATGAGCGGACCACGTAGTGAACACCCTCCGTTCCGAGCCAAAGTGTCCGTTTACTTAGGGTGTCCGCTTACACATGGAAATAAATATATAATAGAGGGAACCGTTCTAAGCAAACGTGTCCGTTAACACGGGGTGTGCGTTTACATGGGTTGTCCGTTCGGCGGGGTTCTATACGGAAACAGGGTTAATGTGGCTGTATGCGTGATATATATGCGGTAGAACTGATGATCAGATGAACCGCTGACGAAGGCTGAGGTTCATCTGATCGTCAGTTTTGCCAAGTATTCATTATATACGGAGGCAGTATGCCTCTTTTCGTATTACTATAAACATTGAATTAGCCATTTTGTGATGTCTCGTTTTGTCATCTTGGGGACATTGCCACCTTGCCCAGTATGTACAGATCTTGCCGTTATCCAGCGCAAAAGGACCGTGAGCAGCCGGCCACTCTCCAATCCTCTGTGATAAGCAAGCTCAGCGAAAAGCGACCAAACATCGGCTAGACGAGTGGAGAGTTGAACAACATATTGTCAAACATGCTTACAGGCTATATCTTGCGTGTTGGACTTTCGGTTTACTCTTTCGTCGTGTCAATGAAGAGCATAATGATCAAATATTGAGGTATATAATTTGGGGCATTCGCCTGATACGGTTTATATAGCTTAAATATACGAAATGAATCGACAAGAACAAGTCCGATTGCATCCCGTTATGCCGCTAGCCACAGCAAAATGATGTTGGGAATAGGGACCACACTGCACCGCTCCGGTTTATAGGTCCATGGACCTGTTGCTCGAGAGGTGCAGTGTGAACTGCCGCAGACATGCACTGCTCGAAACTAACCACTTAATATATGAATGCACCCGGCATATATAGGTATGCTTTTGCTTATACAAGGTCGTCCTATCCCCCCGTGTGTAAACACCTCATCTGTGGACGCCTGATTCATATATACGCCTGATTCATATATACGCCTGATTCTGTTGTATTTACACCTCTATCCAATAGTTCCAATCTCTGCCACTTGGAGACACCACTGTATCATATTTCATATGCCATTAGTCATTTAGTCCTTGGTATATGGAAAATCCAATGTTATATTATAAATTTTGATTATAAAATTACATTAAAACCTTGTTTATTATCTTTTCATTGAATACATATGATAAACCCAGATTTCTTTGATTTTTTTTTTTACGTTTTTAAAATAGATGTACCGGAAGTGGGACCGGAAGTGGCTACTAGATACTATATATATAAGACAAGGTCTGATCAAACACCAACTTACCACAGCCTCACAGCCTCCGATTCCTACCCCCTCCTACCCCCCCCCCCCCCAACGTCCTCGCTCACGCATGCAAGCCGCACCCTATGCCTCTACCAACACACAAATGGGCGGCGGCGGGTGGCGGCGGGTGGCGGCAGTCGGCAGCGGGTGGCGGCAGGTGGCGGCGGCAGGCGGTGGCAGGGGAGAGGATTTCTCACTGAGACCACCTATACCAACACACACAGGCCTTGGTTGGAGTCGGATTCGGACGCGGAATCGAAGTGGAAGTCGGAGGGGGGGGGGGGGGACCGAGCTTCCTTTTTTATTTTCTATCGGTATACATATACCAGTGGTCCGTACAGTACTTCTACGTTATATATGGCGAAACGGTGCGTATTTACAGTATGTAGGGCATGGGTATATAGTAAATAATGGTATTTTATAATATTCACTATCTGATGATACTGAGTTACAAAATCCCACAATAGCGGATTCTCTCTTCATACCCACTAAGCCACCCTCACTTATCTTCTATCGATACTGAACAGATTTACATTTAGGATAAATAGAGGGGATATATTTATGCTAGGGAGGCTTGTTCATCCTCTTGGCTCTATTTGACCTACGGCGGCGTACCTGTGTTGTATCAACTGGTGTTGTGGACTTATCATACAGACCACCTGCCCGAGGCGGCATTGGGAGGCACAGATTACAAAACACCACAATCGTGAGTCTGCAGAAATCTAATCCAGGCTGCGGGGCAGTACGCTAAATCTTAGTCAGATTTAGCTCAGATAATGATAAAAAAAAGTTTGATTTTCTTCTCACCACTTTATTTACAATGTCTCCCCTTCCATAGTGATTTACCCGGATCCAGGGCGCCAAGTAGACGCAGGTGGCCTGCTTCAGAGCAGTTTCCAGCCTTTTTGTGGGAGTCTGTGGTCGCACATGCTGCCTCGAGTTGTTATTTCCGGTCTAGATTACGCTTGTTCACTAGGCTACACACTCAGATACGCTGCCGATGTTACGGGAGAGGTTGTAAAGATTTTCAGCGTGCTGTAAAAACTATCCCTTCACTATCTGTGTTCCAACTCTGTGACATTGGGAAAGGAGCATAATCCTAACGACTCAGTGTCTTATAGGCGTGCCCAACTGACCATGACCAATCACTACAGAATGAGCAGGATGGAACAATTGACTCACCGGTGCTTGATATATTTGGATCCTGGAAAGGCAGTTGTAGAAATGGCAAGTTGACTGGGTACAAGTGGGTTACAGAAAATGATCCAAAGACAGAATATAACCTAAACCTTTTACTTTTTGCACGTTCATTCATCAAAAGGTAAACATACCTTTTGTTCCTAGTGTAAAAAAGTGCAATCATTCGGGAACTAGGGCTCAAATAAAAACAAAATGGTGCCTGACTAATCCTGGCGCTACATTAAGAGGGTGCGTCCACCAACCACGACAAGGCTGCGACACGCGCCGATAGAAAGTTCCTATCGGCTCCTTGTCGCAGCCTTGTCGTGAGGAGGGGAGCTGTCGTGAGCCCTTGTCACAGCCTGTCGGGAAGTGCACGTTCCACCTAAATATTCTATCGTAGACCACTGCGACACGCCACGCCACGCCACGACACGGCTCCAAAATCAAACATGTTCGATTTTGTCGTAACCTTGTTGGAAGGCCCCTGACAGGCCCCCGACAAGGTCCATGTCGCAGCCTTCGTGGCCTTGTCGTAGCCTCTTGTCGGGAACTGTGGTCCACCAACCACGACAAGGCTACGACAAGGCTTCCTATCGTAGAGCTGTCGTGGACCTTGTCGGAAAGCCGTTGTCGCAGCCTTGTCGTGGTTGGTGGACGCACCCTCTAAAGGTGTGTTCCATAAGGACATCGCGTCATTTTACAGTCGGGCTGCTCTGAGCTCGTTCGGGCTTAGTCTGCAACCGTATTTTGTCAATTTCTGTTATGATCTAGCGAAAGTTGTACTGCAAGAATCACACTGTCAGCATCTGCCGTGTCTCTGACATCCCTCCCACACTAGGAGATAGGGTCAGAAAAAGATTGAATCTCATTTTACCCAACCGGCCAAGTTCCAGAGTTCTGACCCTATAGATTGTAATATGGCACTACAGTTAAAGTTGCATTTTTTTTTCAAAATAATTATAATGCAAAATTGTTATGCCATTCACCAGCCGCCGACTTCACCGATGGAACCCGAATAGACATGTTTCATGATGTCGTACGTGTGTATGTTCTTGTGTATGCTATTGTAATAGTTTCGACTGCTTTACGGAAGAGCGTCCACTGCGTGGCGAGTACTGTAAGTCTTCAAAGTTCTCAATAAATAATTAAAAAAAGAATCAGAAACCATCAGAATCGAATCAGGCACGATCGGAAGTCACTGTTGATATTCTAAATAAAAATAACTTTAGCCCTATAAACTGTTCCCATGGGTTTCTATCGGGCTTTTGTAACACCATTATAAAGATTGGGAAAGGTATAAACATGAAACTGCCAGTGTCTTTATTGACCAGGTAATTGTTAGGTCCATTAGGGCAATTGTCATGTGCGTTTTGTTCATTCAAGTAATTGTCACATACCTTTGGCCGTATCTCTTGCGTATATTATCAGCTCCTACCCATGTTGGATTTATGGCCGTACGTCATATTATATGTGGTCATGTGACTAGTTAAAATTTCACAATTTTTGTGCATATAATAATAATACCAAAACAGGCTGACTGTCTTCGTATAGGTCAATATACTTTATCATTGACCAGATATCATTTCTCTCTGACAACGGCAATTATTTCACTGCGTACTTTTGACATACAGAGACAATAAGCCAGTTGCTGTATATAAAGCCCAGCGTCCACCTAATACGGTATGGCACCGAAATGCTCTACGATGCACCTCCCGATAAAAAATCTAAATCGCGTCGGAAGGTCACCTGATTTCGGTGTAGTTGACCACGTTTCTGCGATCAGACACCGATAAAAGACCCATTCAATGCGTGGTGGATGGCATGTCTAGACATATGCCTACGATATTGCACCTTCCCGACATGTCTCCGATATTGACCTTTTGTATCGGGGCCAATACGATAGGTCTAAATTTCTATCGTAGTAGGTGGACGCCGGGCCTCACTATTCTACTTCTGCCCGTGCTATATGTTTACCATAAAAGTAGCCCTTTCGTATCACGATTTCACACTGGATGGTCCTAATGTGTACAGACGGGTCCTATTGTCGCGTACATAATGCCCCTACGTAATGAGTGCCCTAGCGGAGAGGTGCAGAACCAGACAGCGCGCTCCCACAGGCACCATTGTGTAATGAAAACGAGGCTCGTGGGCCTGATTCGAGGCTTAATGGTTCCACCCAGACTGGTTCCCCGCCAGCCTCTTAAGACAATAATCATAAATACAGGCAATAGTGAAGAGCTGAAGGATCTGCTTGGAGAGTGTAGAATAGGGATGGGATCATCGGGGAACATTGTCAAGGGAGACAAAGGAGGTTATTTAGCGATTTCATTCCACATCTATCTAATATCATTCAAAAGATTTCCTTTTTACATTCAGTAATAATTCAACTTGACCGTAAGGCGTTCTTCTGTACGGATGCTTGTCACACACAACGGATACAAATACAAAGGACAGAATTTCAACAATACAAAGAGAAAATGATTACGAGTACTATTATTTACACTGTAGTACCATTATATTGTAGTACCAGCATATTGAGTTGTACTACCAAAATATATTGCGTTTTCGAATCTAGCTCCTAGGAATTCTCCTCATACTCTTTCTTGTGATTCACTCCCGGTTTTACAATTCAACAATCCAAATTTTGAGAGTATAATTGAAGCTGTGCTAGATTTCCATCAGCCTGCGTACGTAGACATTCATCGTATACGTACTTGTGCTCTGTCAGTGACATTTGAATGTCATTAATTAAATATCCGGGAGTGAGATTATTCGCAAAATGCAGAATTCTGAACAATTTTTTACAAAAATATTCAACAGCACGATAAACTTTAACTACATCTGTCCAAATTAATAATAATTCTCAAAATACAGAATTGTGAATAATCTATATACAATCATTGGTCAGCATGATGAACTTCAGCTATGGCAAAATCAATAACATCATCTTTCCTGTTTATCTTTCAGAAACGTTTGACTTGGAAGAAGAACATCTCAAGTTGACTCAGGTTAGTCTGAAGACACAACGGTAGGCCATTTAGCCCCGTGTGCCTTCACATTTTGCGTTCCTTGTTGACTTTGACTCTGGGCTTCTCTGTCCTTACATACGTTAAGGTGAACCTCTGTTGAGTCATCATGAAACCTGGCCCCACATGTTGACGCAAACCAACGCCTTCCAAGTCGAGCTTCCTTTTCCTATCGCGTCACGTCACGCGCACTTCAGACGCCCGCAGTGGCCACTTCCGGTCCCACTTCCGGTAATGACGTCATGATATTGATGGCCACGTGACTTCGGCACGAGGGGGGCGTCTCTGAGGGCACCGGGAGGTGTTGGGGTTGGAGGAGGGGTGTCCTTTCAGCACATATTCCTACGCCAACGCGACCGCTTCACCCACTTCCGCCGGCAGGACCAGGAACTACTTGCAGGGCCGGCGATTACTGCGCAGAATATGACGGGTGCGACATGCGCAGAACATGACGGGTGCGACGTGACGCGACGTGGTAGGAAAAGTCGAGTAAAGGTGGAACTTTTGCACATCGCGTCGTATCATGTTGCCCCTGACCTCACTTCCGGCACGCATGCGCGAGCCCGCATCCGGGACCTGGTCCGCCATCTTGTAAAGTGCCGAGCATGGCTTGGTGCACAGACATAGAGGTGGATGACTCAGTATTGCTCACTCCTAAGGCTATGAAGGGACCTCTTTCATTTCAATATGGAAAATTTTATCTTTTAAATTTTTTTTATGAGATAAGAACAGTTGTGGTAATTACAATCTGTTATGGTAAATTGTACAGTCATTTTTATCTGGTTTACTTGCACAAAACGCAGAATTTTCATAAACCAATACAGTGTTATATACAAAGCCTTGCACAGAAATGGATTTGTTTATAAAAATGACATGAGCGGACATTCAAATTACATTATTAAAGAAAAAGAATCATAAGGGGTTCATTCCAGACAGTAATATTCAAGATTTCCAATATTCTAAACCGTTTGGTTCAAATTATTTTTGAACGCCAATCCTTACTTTGCAATATCATCAATAATTTTACAGATATAGTTCAGTAGGTTTTATCCCTCCCCTACTAATAACGCCATAGGCTTAGCATTGAGTGACTTTATTCGATGAGGGGTTGAATAAACTGCTTCTTATGCAACTATTCGTTCAAACTTTATAAATCGTTAAAAAAAGCCACTCATACCTAGAAACAACTTAATGAGTTTGTGTGTCAGAACCAGATATAAAGAAAGAAGTTGAATTCATTCCCCAGTATGAAGAATGTGTATCTCGCATGATAGTTAGGGAATTTGATTTGGAGGTCTGTCCTTCCCATTGCGTTTATTGCAGTGTTCAATAACCCAGCATCCAACCAGTGCTTGGAGAGTGAACAGGGATTGATTACATTGTTTTGAAATCGCTCAGGCGAATATAAGAGTGAATTGAACATAATTGCTGCACCTTTTCAGTTCCATTCCTCCCTTTGCAGACTCAGCCATGCAAACAAACTGCAAAGTCGGCCATTTGGCAAACACAATGTGTGGCGGGCCGTCGGGAGACTAATGGGGGTTATCCTGATTACAAAGGCAAAGATTCCCTCAATATTTTCACAATTACGATTGATTACTCCTACTGTCATAATCAACATTGGATGCGTGAGTTATCTGTAAATATCGTGTTTATAATGACAGGTTTTTCAATTCTAGTCTCAGATTGCCTCGTTTCCCCCTTCACGTTATTCTGGCATCAAATTACTTTTTATGATAGTGAAATTATTTGCTCAACATGATTCGGAAGGTAAGGTTATATTTCTAAAAAAATTACATAAATTCGGATCATTTCCTAATATCTCCATTGGATTGATAAAAGAACTTGCCTGATATTCTAGTTTTTGAGTTGAGCTAGGTTATCAGAAATTCTCCGGGCTCAGGCTTTTCAGGAGAACTTTTACTTTTGGTTTGAAAGAGAACTCAGGAAATGAATTTTTTTGTGTCTGACAACAAATACATCCAATGATAAAATGACCCAAACTTGACGATAGACTGAAATGTGTGTTATAATTTGTCACCCTTTATAAATGTAAAAGAAGTGATTTTAAAATTAAAAACCTAGAATGTTTCCTTTTAACGTTAGCTCATTCATAACAACATATTGAAATATATGAACCTTTTCTCTTTTGAGAACCTTGCATTATTGACCACTATTCATTGACAAATATGCATTTTGTTCCATCTTTCATTCAGAAACTAGATATATCCGTAAATGATTTCAATGGGCTCATATATATATATATATGTATATATATATATATATATATATATATATATATATATATATATATATATATGTATATATATATATATATATGTATATATATATATATATATATATATATATATATATATATATATATATATAATCAAATTTGGATCAAATTTTTACCTGATATTGTTAGGAATATGAATGACCGGTATTCCTGTTACTGTGCTATGATCATCAGCATTCCGATAAAGCATTACCTTTAAAGGGCGACTGTGCGTTAGAGGGGGTCAGAGAGTGTCAGATGGGGTCAGACGGAATCAGACAGGGGTCATAGGAGACCAGGGAAGGTCATAGGAAGAGGTCAGATGGGGTCAGAGGGGTCAGAGGAGGTCATATGAGGAGGGTAAGATGGGGCTAGAAGGGTCATAGGAGGCGTTCGTGAAGAAATGGTACTGAAGACTTGATGAAAGTTGTTGGAAAGTGAGTGAGTGTATGAGTGTGTGAGTGTGTGAGTGAGTGATTTAAATTTAGGTAAACAATGCTGTACTACCTATTTTTGTACATCCAACAGTTTATTTCTTATTTCGAGAATATTGAATAAAAATGCTCTGGAATAGTATGTGTGTGTGTGGGGGGGGGGGGGGGGTTAATCGTCAGAGTTGCAAGGAGAAATATAATTAAAATGAGAAAGATGATGTCAAATATAAAAAATATCACTTGAAAACATTTTTTAATATACATTGAAAATTTGAAATATTAAGATATAAAATCAAGAGAATATATAAAATATAGTTTATATATATATATATATCAAGAATAAGAAAATCTACCCAATAACTGCAATGAATTAATTACGGGTGAGTGAATGAGTGAGTGAATTTGGGAGTAGGTGAGTGCGTGAGTGTGAGTGAGTGAGTGAGTGATTTTGTGAGTGAGTGTGTCTGAGTGAGTGGTTTTGTTAGTGAGTGGCCAAGTGGGTGAGTGATTTTGTGAGTGAGTGAGTGTGTGAGTGAGTGGTTGAGTAACGTTGTGAGTGAGTGTGTGAGTGGCTGAGTGAATAGGGGAGTGATTTTGTTAGTGAGTGGGTGAGTGAGTGAGTGAGTGAGTGAGTGTGTGTGAGTGGGTGAGTGGGTGAGTGGGGGAGTGAGTGAGTGAGTGGGTGAGTGAGTGAGTCAGTGAATGAGTCAGTCAGAGTTGTGAGGAGGGCGGTATATGAGTACGTGGGATATGACTGAGCGACAATAAGGGGGGGAAAAGGGTTGTTGTCAGATGGTGCTCCCTGACACTGGGTTCCGAGAGGCTGTGTGCAGTGAAATGACTTGTGTATCTTAGAGCGATGGACATCCTCAGATGCACTGCAGAGTTTAGAGGTTACATAGACTTTCAGCTTGCTCCTTATACTTGTAAAGGTGCAGAGGGCCAGTGTGTTGGCGTCTCAGAGGGGTGTCCAATTGACCATGACCAGTCACCACAGATTGAACTGATTCTTTCCATGCTAAAGTAGCACCCAAGTCTATATAAAAGTCATATCAAGGTGAGATCAGATCTAAGAAATCTCTGAAAAAGGATGACAACTAAGCAGGAAACACAACAGCAGGACAGGTAAGATAGCCATACATTCTCCCCTTTGACTGAGTTTTGGCTCCTCTTCACTATATGGGTGTGGGTATAGGCTCCTGAGTAGAATTTCTATGTTTGACTCACTCATAATTGTTATTGTTTCATATAATGCCTCGCTCGTTCATCAATGATGAACGCACTATTTGTTCCTAGTTTTTGTAAACATCGTAGTGACTCCATTTGTCTCGTTTTCCTCGCGGAAAGAGAGCTGGATATGGATTTGCTCAGACGGTTGCCTGTGGGCTGTAATTCTCTAGGGGCGAGAATGCCTGAATACATTGAGGAAAGTTTCACTTGTCACGTGACCCAAAGAACTTCTTTGCTGATATAAATGAATATTTTTTTAATAAGGATATTGATTTCCCCACATGTCTTTACATACCATATACAACTATCTTTCCTGTAGTTATCTGAAAATACTCGAATATATCATGAATGCCTGTAGACATTTTCGCCATGGATAGGTCAAGCACTCTCCAAGCTGTGTATAGTCTCTCTCAGTGTCGAAGGCCTATGATAAATTAGTGGTAATTCCCGTGGGGTTTTTACTCTCGAAGTGGGGGCAGAGGAGTGCATCTCCGATCACTAAAGCCACGAAGCTTCTTTTCCGGTCGGCCATGTTTCTGTACTGCACCAACTTTCTGATCCGGAGTTAAGACTTTGGAGGACGCTGATTGGGCAGAATGACCGTCTGCTGGTTCCTGCTGATCCCTGTGATTACTTCACTTCGCTGGTACCTTGAACGTAGTCTGAGTGAACTTCACGCTGGTTCCTGGTGTGCATTTTTAGATTAAGCTGTAGTGCTATCCAAGTATCTCCGGCTTCGATATTTGATAGTGAGAATAAATATGCTCCCTCCGATGGTTCCTATTAGATACATGGAAAGAGCCAATTTATATAAATATATATATATATATATGTATGTTAGAAGGCCGCTATCACAGGCAGAGCTTCAGATGCCCTCCCGGCACAGCGGGCGAGCAGACAGTGCTCCATTTATTTAAAATTCAAATGGCACGGGGCACTCTAGAGACTAAACTGGCATGTTTTCCGGCGGCCCTTTGGGAAATCTCCACTGGTCGGCCTTGATTACAAACATAGTGCATGTTCTGTCAACGTCACAGCCTCTTCCCACACCTGGCTCACAACTCGAGTCTCATTCCCGTGCCCGACTGTCAGCTCATACCACGCACCTCACACCTCCAATATATATACACTCTCCATTCCCATTGCCCTGCACTACACGCTTGTCTGAAATCATGTTGGTGTCTTGTAGTAAATACTTATTATTTAGTGGCTAATAATGTAATAGCATGTGAGCAGAGTCTTTACCATGAAGTGAAATAACGATGGCTGGAGGTAAACTGTAGCGTAGACATTCTGTATAAGGAAGGGATTGATCACATGAGTTGCTGACGTAGCAGCAGAGGGGTATACCTCTGCGGTACCTGCTGTGAGCAGCAGTGAGTACGAGGTTAAGATCTAGTTGAGAAACTAAGGAGAAAAGCTGTTCCTTGCTGGAGAGCGAGCTTATACATGAAGTTGAGTCGCCTACTGGTGAAGGTTATATCATGGAACTTTCCTGCTCTGTGAGTAACTTGTGAATCATATGGATAACATCTGGACATTCATTAAGGACAGATCAAGAACTATGAAGCGTTAGTCACACGAGCGATTGGACAATCATTATATCCATGTGAAGGACTTAAATGACTATAACAGGTTTGGACGTTGAGGTTCGGCATCTTATTAATATTGTATTAACGTGACTTGGTCTATTCACAAGTGTGAGTTTGTCGAGAACTATTGCTATTTGACAGTGTGTTTATGATTAAGACCAGAGAGTCTTGCTCCAACAAGATCACATGTCAGTGGATTGCTTCTCAAAATATCAAACAACTTAACAAGACTTCATTGTTCATCCTTATTACCTCTGACCACAGCAGAGTGAGGTCACCGTGTCACTGTGGTTATACTTCATGAGTGTTTCTGCCATAATGAACAAACATTTTATAAGAGTTGATATCAGTATACCAGCTGAAAGGATTTAGCTACTTCCTGTTCTAAGTAGCATCTGATTAGACCCCATAATGGTGCATGCTATGGTATGAGCATATATATACTCTTACTTGCAGGGTTATCAAACAATCTCCATGTGTACAATGCCAATACCGGGTGGGATATTAATTTATCATTAATGCTCATAATTATAGGTCACAAATGAACCATTACTGATCATTCTTCCTTGAAGAGTTCGCAAGATACCACAAGACGAAGACGGTCATCCATATTGTAGAATTCCAGCATTCTTCACTTGTAGATCTCATAATCTACGCGGAGTAGTCTTCATCACAAACACTCAGGATTAACATGATTCGCCATGTTGTTATCAGACTCATATGATACATGTTACTTTTATAAAGTTTATATCAAGAGAACCACAGAATTATTTTTTGAAACTCTTCGTCTCTTCGTCTAAGCTGACTAAGTGTCTACGCTTCTTCTTGCCTCATAATCAATAATTAAAAGATAATATAAACGTACATGAGTACTTTTATTTACAGCTGTCCTCTATTAACTTATAGTTTCTTAAAGTTACCCATACTTTACAATATGTTATATAAACCTGCTTCTGATACTAGTTGGATGACATTATTCAGCATTGCAAATTCAAGTTATCAATGGAAAGACAAAATGCCCGCCAACCTTCTCACGCACTACTTTTGCATGTTAGGTGATGTTCCAAAGACTTTTTAGTCAGAGGACGGGGGAGGGGTGGTCTACATCCTCCTGTGTCTATGATGTGAGTCCATACATTTTCTTTTGACAGTTGTAAATGGTAGATCATAATAGACAATATACTTTGCACCTGAACCTAACACTTAAGCGACCTAGTTTTACCTGAAATAAAAAGAAAACTACTGCGCAGACTTGAGATACTGGCACATCATGTACAGTAGATAAGAAGAGGGGACTTGTGACTTCTCAGATAACACTCTGCTTCGTCTACTTAATAACAAGTTCTCAGTGGGTCTCCGTGAGTGAAATACATCTTTCCCTGTGATCGCTCCATAGTTCACGAGAGGTGACATTTCTATTGTGTAAGAACCCGGATGCTGAGGAGATGATTCGGCCGGTGGTGTCGCTGGTTACGGCGTTGATCAGCCTGGCGTTTCAGTTTGTTTCGCATGTATTTTCGCATGTATTTTCGCTGGGTTCGGCGTTGATCAGTCTGGCATGTCAGCTGGTATCCCTCGCCTGTACTGTGACAGTGACAGTGTTTCTACTCTTCTGCCAGCTTGTATTGAAATTGTGCGCACAGATATTCAGGATACGTCCAATACCGATCAGAATCATAGTGATTCTAATCTTAGCTTATTGGATATACCAGACCTGGACAATCTTCAGAGGGCCATCACAGGTCAATCCTTAATCCATATAATTGGAGCTGTCTTGACTATTCAAACTATTTTATTCGATGAAATACCTTATGAAAACGGCCCTAGCAGGTCAGTTTAGAGACCACTTTGTGAGAAACACACACATCTCTTGTTTCACTTGGACGGACACTAGCCTTACCAGAATAGACGCGGGATTATGCTGACCGGGTAAGGATGCTAGATACTATAGAGGAAACCCATGAAAGTTTAGGGTCTGAGCCTGTATCCCATCGAGTTTGAATCACATAGTAATTCACAAGGCGAATCTGTGTGAATTACTATGTGATTCAAATGAGATGGGATCGAGGTCTGACCCTAAACTTGAATAGGTTTCTGGATTTATCTCACCCTTAATATTGACTAATGGGCTAACAATTATGACATTTTTCCCCTATTGGATATTTTTCCTAAATATCTAATGGGCGTCAGATACGAGTTCCCAACGTTAAGTCTACGGAGAAAAAATAGTGAGATAAAGCCTGATTCTGCTAGCGTTTATTTATTGTTAAGTACTAGAATCTAAAAATAATATCGGTTCGTACCTTTTTGTGTGTGCTGGAGAGATGGGAGTACAACCCTTCGATGCGTTAACAAACATTTATCAATATATTTTAATGAATTGATAACTCATTATTTGATATGTTTTGTAAGCTGAGAAAAGAAATACTGAATATATCTGTCCAGCTGTGCCACAGTACCATACACCGGACTTCGTTAAAGTAATGTGGAGGCGTTTCAATCTTGCTGACCTTGTCGATGGCTCCCTAGAGTTTATCTTAGGATGGCACTTTCTGTTCTTAGCGCGTCCTATCTATATTAAGTCAAATATTTCTTTTTTTCTAGTGGCCAGACTTCATCCCGTCGTTGGCGTTTTTCCCTGATGGCCAATTTATAACAGATTCTGAATCGACGATTATTCAGTGCTGAGATACATTTGCAATTTGTTGTTCAAGTGGTTAGTGACTCAATACATGATACAAAAGTGACGCCTTCTATTGGTATGGATGTGTAAGCTTATATCTGAATCTATTTTCCAATTTGCAAAGTGTAAATAACCTATGGCGGATTTTTCTCAATGTTTCATTGATTGTCTGTTCCCATTCTAATGATGGGTCCAAGTGTTTACCAAGGCAGTCAAAGAAGTCACCGTATGATATGATATGATGATAAATCTTGATTTGCTCACTCTATACTTTCTCTTCTATATCATTAAATAAGTTTACTTGGGTTGCTTTTCTTAAACCAAATAGACAGATTTCAAGTATTGCAATTTGATATTGTGATGTTGCAATTAATCATGTTTCGACTTATGTAAGGAACACTTGTGCTGCGATACCATTTGCAATGGTATGAATATGGGGTGGACATATTGTAGCAGGCGTGAGAAATGAAGACAGGCGGTACAGATAACTAAACATGGTTAATCATTCAATAGACATAGATACATCCAAGTCATGCAATGCTGTGTCTCTCTTTGTACAGTGGTTCAGGTAAAATCACAATATTAGGTAATCAGACAGTAACAGTTCAATCATGGTAGCCATGACTCTCCCTTGTGGCCCAGTGCTCCTTCAGCTCCAGTCCTCCAGTGGCTTTATATAGCAGAACGTGTGTTTGTGCGGGGGGGGGGGGGGCTCCCCCTAACTGAACTGTGGCATATTATATTTTTGGCTACCACATTTGATACACTGGCCACCAAAGCTACACTACGCTAACTCTTGTAGGGCTAAATCCGCAGCCACCTTGAACCAGTGACTGTAAGTGTCTCTTACTCTCCACTAAGACTGTCTGTACTGCTTGGAGAGTGTGTAATTTTGTACTCTCGAACCGCAAAGTGTGTAGAAGAGGAAAGAGAACAATGCCAGGTGTAATGGTGGCGTCACCTTTATCCCACCCCTAATATAAAATCCCATAGACTTAACATTGAGTTTCCGTATGCCACGCTGACTGGCATACAAAGTTTTATATGGGACTAGTGGCATACAGAATTATTATCACGCAATTTTCAAAAATCGAGGAGACTGGGTAGGATAAAATCAAAACCTGATTCGTTTTAATCATGGCCACTGCATGCCACTCCTGGAGTTTTGGCTCTGGACCTCACTCGGCTTCGCCTCATGAAGTCACTATGCCTAACTCCAGTCGTGGCATACGGTGGCCAAGATTAAAACTCATCCAGTTTTACGATGGTATTTCCAACGGTATAACAGGATGAAGTACCTTTAATTCATTGGACCAACTCCTTGTTCACCTATATCCATCAATATTAAAGTAACAATTAAAGAGTTACTGTACTATGAACTGCACAACCAATATTAGCATGACGTGTGATTTTTCGTTAGGAAACTGAGTACCTGAATGTGTATTCGATACATATTATATACCTGTGGCTGTATGAACCACACATACTGCCCGCTCCTACCCATGGCGTATTTATACCCGTACGCCACACTGTGAAGTACGGGGTATGTGATCACGTGACCAGGTAGAATTTCGCCATTTTTAGGTATATAATAATACGAAAACAGGCTGACTGTCTTTGTACGTCAAAATACTTGGTAAAATTGTTGATCACATACATCCCTCTGCCTGTGGCATTGGGATGTATGTGATCAACAATTTCACCGCATATTTTTGATGTACGAAGAAAGTAAGCCAGTTTCCGTATAATATGACTTGATTATGAGTTGATTATCACTAATTACACGAAGAAGACTAACAGGGAATGTCTGGACTAACAGAAAAGACACAACCTAGTCTTTTAGAAGGCATTTGCATTGAGTGGTTTGTTTAGATTAGTTCTCTTTTTCACTACTAAGAATGGATTTGTTTTAATTATCATTCTTAGTAAAGATTGCTGTTACCTAGGACTGAATGCCGACCATGTTCAACCTGCTAAATGATTTCTTTCAAACTTATCTGCTGTAAATAATATTCCCCATATCTACCCACGAATAACTTACATGTTGAAGACAAAGTTGAATTTGTTTCAACAAAATGACAAATGAGAGGTTCATCAACCAACAGCAAAACACAAGTCAAGACATGATTTTTTTAAATGCCTGAGCTCACTTCGTTTATAACTAAAATCATTCACGTAGTACACCAATTAATCCAACTATGATCATTTGGTAAGTACAAATATTGAGATGTTGTTGTTGTATTCTCGACGTAAGAGAGAGGTTTTATCTAGCTGATATATAGACATCCAACGTAGGTCACAGATCAAGAAGTTATTGGTGAGATAAATTTTATATCAGTGAGTCACACACACTTATATAAATGATTAAACTCAACAACATCGAAGAATGTCAAGATCCATCATAAGATGAACCTTGTTTTACGTCCATGCAGTGAACCAAATGTGAGTTTCGATACCTCCCAACTATCATTGAAGATATCTCAAGTGGTAAAGTAGTACTTAGACTATCCTTCTTCGTGTACTTTGATCCTTAGGTTAACTTATAAGGATGAGGTCAGGTGGTTAAAAATCATTTGATATGTGAAATTATATATATACATCCTATAGACTATGCCTGGAGAGATCATTTCTCTAAAACGGTAGAACCCTGCCTAAGCGCCCACCGTTCCGGGCCAAAGTGTTCCTTTCATGGGCTGCCTGCTCTAACAGGGGTTTCATTCTGTCGATGGTTAGGCTATACAATTTATAATATCGATATACAGGTGATGATATGTTATGAAGACACTGTTATAACCTCATAGACATTCCATAGATACCAACCTGACTCCTACAAGAGCCTACGCAGGCCGTTGTCTGGCGTCTGATTGCCTCGTTACCAGTATACCCACCTCATACACACACTATAAACAAAGAATCAAGATAATCTGGATCGATTTCCGCACACCGCCGAGCCATATTTAATAAGGTGTTCCTCTGAGGTGTCCATTAACAAAGAGTTAAATGTATTTTCGTACCGAAATAACTTCCTGTTTGCGCGGAGTGGTCGCTTGCGTAGGGCGACCACTTACAGAGGGTTAAAATAAACAACAAAAAGAGGGGAAAACTTTCGTCTCAAGCAAAACTGTCCGTTACCGTGGGGTGTCTGCTTATACAAGGTGTCCCTTTGGCGGCGTTCTACGGATTTAAAAAAAATTGTTTTAACAAAAATTGATAGGGCTGTATTCAGGAAATCAAAATAGAAATTTGACATAATATTTAGTGCTGTTATTCAAAAGAAGTAAGATATTTAGGATAATGTCTCAAATTCCAATTATAAGTTTTGACGATTATGTGCCCGATCTCTAATGGGGTAAAGGGCCACCAGCACCCGTCCTTACGGGAGTATTTCTGCCGCAGGGACCCACCTTAAAGTGTTTTTTCCTTTTTCATAGGGCTCATTATGCTATCATTTGATATCGATAGTTAATTTCATTTAGCGTAAATGCTAATGATTCAAATATGACCACCAAGCTTGATATAAATTATTGATACAATTCTTAATAGCTTTAATTTCCGAAAACAACTTCGAATCTTTCTCTTTATCTATTACCATGTTGGGGGCGATTGAGTAATTTTGAACCATACCGTAGTACTCTTACCGCAGTTCTTATATACCTATTACAAGCATGGTGGGTTGCTTTCTAACTGTTATGTACCCGATAATAAAAAATCTTACCATATAGTGGCATAGAAAACATGTGAACGTCAACGTCTACACAGTACCTTCAACGTATTCAGAATTACCGTTTATCCTACCCCTAACAAAAAACTCCATAGGCTTAACATTGGGTCACTGTATTCGGTCTGGAGTTCAGAAAAATGAAAAATATCGCTCTAGTGGGATACACTTGACAAATGACACCATTTGTTAATGTAGAAGTAATTTAGACGGGCGGGGTAGGATAAATTCTAAACCAAACTCGAGTTAGTCATGTTATTGTTCATCGCATTCTGGCAAGATCGCGTATTACTGCTCTCTGCTTTGCCTCGCGCAGTAATATGCAATCTTGCCGTCGTGCGATAAACAATAACACGACTAACTCTTGTTTGGTTTCTCCATAGTACAACAGACAGTGCAGTCTGAAATGCATACTGCACAGTCGGCAGAGATAGGTAATCATCAACTGTACGGCACAGATATATAATAAATTCTGTGTTGGTCTGTTTTAGTCTATTGTCTCACATCGTTTTCAGTGAGAGCTAAGACACTGAACCGGGAAGTATTCAGTATTTATTACTGTTTGTGAAAACGTGAGCAGGAAGTAATTATGTTGTGGAATAAAAGGTTCCACCTGACAATCTTATATACAAAACGCTACTTAGGGGAAGCATATATTGATCAGGAGATAAGAAGACAGATTGGACTACAGACTTTTAGATAGGGCTTTCCTCTATATATTCAATAACACTTGGGTGTGTCCACAGTGACTAACATTTGTGTTGTCCTGCCAGTGCCCCTGATTTCCCGAGAGGTGACCTACCTTAAGATATGGCAGGAGAAGTAAACAACAGTATGGCAGGACATGCACCCAGCGAAGTGATAGGACATGTATCCGATGATAGGGCAGGAGACCTATCCGATGATATGGCAGGACATGTACCCAACGATATGGCAGGGATCATATCCAACGATATGACAGGGTACATACTTGACAATATGGCAGGACACATATCCAATGATATGGCAGGACAAGTATCCAGCAACATGGCACGACAGTTACCCAACGATATGGCAGGACACATGTCCTATGATATGACAAGACATGTACCTGATGATAATGCAGGACATGTATCCAATGACATGGCAGGAAACATGCCTGATAATAAGGTAGGACATGTACCTGATGATATGACAGGAAACATATCCAACAATATGGCGGGACACAAACCCAATGATACAGCAGGACACATGCCTGACGATATGGCAGGACACCTACCTAACGATGTGGCTGGACACCTACCTAACGATGTGGCAGGACACCCACCTAACAATATGGTAGGACACCTACCTAACAATATGGTAGGAGACCTACCTAACGATATGGTAGGGCACCTATCTAATGATATGGCAGGACACAGACCTAATAATATGGCAGGACACACACCTAACGATATGGTAGGACACCTATCTAATGATATGGCAGGACACCGACCTGATGATATGGTAGGACACCTACCGAACGATATGGTAGGACACCTATCTAATGATATGGCAGGACACGGATCTAATGATATGGCAGGACACACATCTAACGATATGGTAGGACACCTATCTAATGATATGGTAGGACACCTATCTAATGATATGGCAGGACATGTGCCTAATGATGAGGCAGAATACTTGCTCTATGCCAAGCAATTGCTTTCAATGATAATCTCGATGGTGAGATCGACTGCCATGGTCTTCTATGTAACGTTCATTTGGACATACAAGCTGTTATATTTTCTATTTATGTTTACCCTGATCTTTTCAATAGGCCTAGTTTCCTGGCCGCTATGTCCCGTTTTCGCTATTTTCTGGTTGATGTTATCGTTGATATATCTGTTATTTATTGCAGTTTTCATAATGAAGATGCTCTTTCACTTTATCATTCTTCCAATTTATGTTTTGGTACACTTATTCATCCCACTACAGGCCAGAAATCTAAGAATAATTATGTAATTGAATAATCTTTTAATTGGAATTTGGACGAACTCCCTAACTGAGGAGAAAGGAATAACACGGAAATGATCTAAATGAAAAGGGATAAGTAACGATGCCAAGTGTAATGGTGGTACCACCTGTAGTCCTAATAGTATACCAGGGTGAAATGCCTTTGAGTGATTGGACCAACTGAATGGTTAATAATAACCATCCAAATCAAAGTAACTATTTCATATGACGGAGAACAAAACAGAAACTATCGGTAGATCAATCTAGAGGCCACCTTGCGTTTAACAATAGACACCATAAAGTGGCATGGACACAGACCTCCACCCCTATACACATTTACAATGTTTTGAATATTGTGCTCACTTATATAATCCTTCCAGTGATATGGCCACTATATATTATTATTTGCTTGGAGTGTAAGTACTTAAATGAAGCTTTTGAATGGTTTGTACATATACATTATGTTGTTTATCATATTCATTTCCATTGCGAAGAAGGAATATGTTTTAATCCATAGATTGAGTGGACACTACCTTTGAACCTGCAATCGTTACCTAGGACAGGATTTCTACCATGATTAAGATGTTAAGTTATTCAAAGTATCTGTTGCATGTTTTAACAACTATTTACCCATTAATAACATACTTGTTGACGGTCAAGTTAGATTTGTTTCAACACAGTGTCTAATGAGTGGAAACAACCATGTTGAAAGCATTTCATATAATATTACGTTAAATACATAGCCTTAGATAATTCAGTATTTAAGCTTATCGTGAGGTATCTGGTCCTTTGCTAAGTAAAGAAGTTTGACAATGTTATATTAAATACGTCATGGATGTATCATTGACCTCAGATAGAGTCTTTTCCCTCTAGTTAACCTGTTGCCGTCCGATGTACGTTATATATCATGAAATTATCCATGAGATCATCATAATATCAGACCAATGAATGAGTCACACAGCTGTTTTACGAGTGGGTAAGCTGGGGGCTACAAAAAGGGTCATACGATAATCTATAGTGAGATTAACTTTGATTGAAGTCCATGTCATTGACGAAATGTCCGCTCCGAATACATGCCCAAAATCAGTAAAGATTGTTCAGGTATTCATGCTATTAACCCCTCTGTACTATTTATCTCTCGTCGTTATGTAAATTGAGATAAGTCTCACAACCCACTTTTTTATGTCGTTGTAAATAGTTCTTCAGGTGAGACATATTTGCCTCAGGTTAAGCAAACATCAATGAATGAACAAGAGTAAAGAAAATTAAATGATATGTGGACATACACAATATTCCCCGGTTTCAGAGACAAGCCGCCGTATGCTCCGAATAATTGATGCGTAGCAATATCCGAGCATATGCGAGGATATTGCGTAGGGTCAACTCCAAAGATCATACAACCGCTTTTATCTGAAACCAGTCTATTTTATATTTATTATCCACCTTTTACTGTCATTTGGCCTCCCAATATTAGTTTGCTTTAGTTATAGACAATTTTCCCTACACATTATTTTTCAGTATGCGGTGTCTTTTGCAGCTCGGGGCATACAACATATCTGTATGCGCGAAGTATGTCCATGCAGAGTTCCTATAGATTTATTATGGAGACTTTGTATAAGGTGGATAATATAATAAAAGCCTAGCTCTCAATCTACATTTTATGATCGAGCAAAATTGCAATCGGTACTCTTCCATGCATCTCTTCATAAATGATTCATCTCAAATAATTTTCTGTCAAATTATGGTCCTAGTTAAGGAACTGGTTGACAAGTCCGTGTCCTAGTTAAGATAAATGTCATTGTATGATTGAGTTACATTTATATGAATTGATAATCCAATGATTCACATATTTATTTCCAACTCGTTCTCTTGTCGTAGAACATGATCAGTGTCTAATAGCTATCACACTTAAACACATTACGTAACGGGAGTGCGGTGAACGGAGGACATGGAAGGCAGGCTCGAGCTAAGATAATTCAATACAAAACAAAAGTAAACCCCAACTCCCTCTGTCTAGTACAAACCTCAGTAAGGACTTATAATGTAAATTGTTTTGAAAGGCCCATTAACCTTCATGCATGAATCGTACAATGTGTTGGGTTGTAATTAGCAAAGAGATCCCCACTCGAATTTGTTTATTGTTGACAAAGACAAACGGTGATACAACCGGTAGTTTGTTTGCTATTGACCTTGGTAACGGTGAAACCACAGACCACTGTTGTAAAGGACCATATTGACTTACGTGAGGCAAATGCTATACTGTATTTTGTACTTTGTTTCAAAATACAGGCGAAGAATAATGCATGTAAATTTCCAGCCTGGAGCACTGTAGAAATAGGCACTCTCTGAGCCTATATGACCTCCAGAATGAAAATCAAATCTAAAAAAAAAAAAGGTTTTAAGATATTTGATCAGGTTAGCAATGTTTAATAAAACAGGTTGAAATAAGTCGGTGTATGTACGTAATGAAGATGTGGGCGGGTGGGTAGAATTATAAAATTTGATATATGAAGATATGCATGTGGTATGGAAGCGTGGAATTAAGGCGAAAGGTGGGTGAGAGGATAGAGGGCAGCCATGAGCTTCCCGGCACGAGTCACTGAGTTATAACACCTCGGCAGTAAAACATATATTTATATCTCTCCACATAAAATATAAACATCCATGAATTTTATGTTTGGGGACAATTTCAAGGAGGATGACCCATGTTTGCCTACTAACTATGTCCTTTATCTAGACTTGGAAAAATAGGTTTGAGTTACAAGCAATATCCAATCAATGCCAACGAAGATGGCTGCGTCTGAGTACAATATAAGTGTTCCCTGTAAGTGTTCCCTGTAATATTAGATAGATATAAATCTACATAGCATGATAGTTTTGTTGTTGAATACGAACTACGCTCCTCCTATAGTTCCATTCACATGTGCTCATTCCTGCCATTTTTATGCATTCATCTATTTTGCTTTTATATGCATCTGGAAGTTTTCCTTTTAAACATGAGCTCTCTCAACGTAGAGCAATGGTATATCCCTTAGCAACATGTGTATCAATCCAACGAAAAGCAATTCATCTTACCAGCAGGACATGTGTTGTTGTCTCAGGTGGAACAATAATAGCCTGAAAATAAGGCCTATTTCCTTTTTTTTATACACATGATGAAAGGAAATGATGCATGAAAGACAATTAGAAAACTAATCACCTTTTGGGCAGATAATTATCAGTTGGAAATGGGAATACAAATTTCAGGTCACGATTTATATTCATTCGCATTTCGGAACCACCTGACAACCTTTTGGCGCATCAATTAAATGTCAGTGGGTAGCTTTAATGGGTGTTTGAACGAAACTGGCCAAGATGCGGTGATGATCAGTCATCAGATGGAAATGATGTGTGTGCTTTGGAAGCGATAAAATCTCAAGAAGAACCACCGATCGATTTCTGAACAGTGCTCACTTCGTCAGCAGGTGGAAATGCTGGATAAGCTGAACGCATAAAACGGAGAATCTGTGTCAGAAAGGTTTTAGTCTCAAGGAGTCTGCTTCCGCCCGTCTACATCGAGAGAAGTAAATAGGAGAGGATTAAGTGGTGAGTTACTCCCACGCGCCATTTAGCGAAAACACTGAGCTGCTTCTAGCTATCCCAACCCTGCCCTGCCCCGCCTCAATCCCAGATACTGAGCTTCTCCTAGTAACCCTTGCCCCGCCCTGCCCGCCCTGCCCACAGACACTAAGCTTCTCCTAGTAACCCTTGCCTCGCCATGCCCCGCCCTATCCCGCCCTTTCCCGCCCTGCCCCGCACTGCCCCGGCCTGCCCTGCCCCGCCCCGATCGCAGACACTGAGCTTTTCCTAGTAACCCTTGCCTTGCCCTGCCCTGCCCCGCCCTACCCTGCCCACAGACTCTAAGCTACTCGTAGTAACCCTTACCTCGCCCTGCCCCGCCGTATCCCGCCCTGCCCTGCACTGCCCCGCCCTGCCCTGCCCTGCCCTGAGACACTGAGCCTCTCTCAGTAACTCTTGAAATGCCCTGCTCTGTCCCCAGACACTAAGTTTCTCCTAGTAAACCTTGCTTCACCTTGCCCTGCCCTAACCCGCCCTGCCCAGCACTGCCCCGCCCTGTCCTGCCCTGCCCTGCCCTGAGACACTAAGCTTCTCTTGGTAACTCTTGAAATGCCCTGCTCTATCCCCAGATACTGAGCTTCTCCTAGTAACCCTTGCAATGCAATGCAATGCCCACAGTCACTGAATTTCTCCTAATAACCCTTGTAATGCCCTGCCCTGTCCCGCCTTACCACACCCTGCCTTGCCCTGCCCACATACTCTGAGCTTCTCCTAGTAACCCTTGCCTTGCCCTGCCTGCCCTGCCCACAGACACTAAACTTCTACTAGTAACCCTTGCCTTGCCCTGCCCTGCCCCGCCCTACCCTGCCCACAGACTCTAAGCTACTCGTAGTAACCCTTGCAATGCCCTGCCCACAGACACTGAGCTGTTCTAGTAACTCCCATCCCTATACACGATGCCCGCCGTGTCCCGCCCAAAGACACTGAGCTGTTCTAGTAACTCCCACCCCTATACACGACCCCCGCCCTGTCCCGCCCACAGACACTGAACTGTTCTAGTAACTCCCACCCCTATACACGACCCCGCCCTGTCCCGCCTACAGACAATGAGCTGTTCTAGTAACTCCTATCCCTATACACGACCCCCGCCCTGTCCCGCCCACAGACACTGAGCTGTTCTAGTAACTCCCATCCCTATACACGACCCCGCCCTGTCCCGCCCACAGACACTGAACTGTTCTAGTAACTCCCACCCCTATACACGACCCCGCCCTGCCCCGCCCACAGACACTGAGCTGTTCTAGTAACTCCCACCTCAATACACAACCCCCGCCCTGCCCCGCCCACAGACACTGAGCTGCTCATAGTAACTAGCATTTATACACGACCCCCGCCCTGCCCCGCCCACAGACACTGAGCTGTTCTAGTAACTCCCACCCCTATACAGGATCCCCGCCCTGCCCCGCCCACAGACACTGAGCTGTTCTAGTAACTCCCATCCCTATACACGACCCCCGCCCTGCCCCGCCCACAGACACTGAGCTGTTCTAGTAACTCCCACCTCAATACACAACCCCCGCCCTGCCCTGCCCACATGCACTGAGCTGTTCTAGTAACTCCCACCCCTATACACGACCCTGCCCTGTCCTGCCCACAGACACTGAGCTGTTCTAGTAACTCCCACCTAAATACACGACCCCCGCCCTGTCCCGCCCACAGACACTGAGCTGTTCTAGTAACTCCCACCTAAATACACGACCCCCGCCCTGTCCCGCCCACAGACACTGAGCTGTTCTAGTAACTCCCACCCCTATACACGACCCCCGCCCTGTCCCGCCCACAGACACTGAGCTGTTCTAGTAACTCCCACCTAAATACACGACCCCCCCCCCTGCCCCGCCCACAGACACTGAGCTGTTCTAGTTACTCCCACCCCTATACACCATCCCCGCCCTGTCCCGCCCACAGACACTGAGCTACTCCTATTAACCCAGCCCCTATCCATGCCCCCCCGCCTTGCACCACCCACAGACACTGAACTGCTCCTAGTAAACCCGCCCCTATATATAGCTCCCGCCCTGCCACGCCCACAGACACTGAGCTACTCCTACTTACCCCGCCCGGCCGTACACCCCTCCGTCTGCCGCCCACCGTCGGCGGTCCACACCTGCATGTACACCTGCCCGGCCTGAGGCATTTTACAGCCCCCCTCCCCCCGCCATCCACCTCCCCCACTGATTACACACAAGCCACACTGGGGGGCCTTACCAGCGATAGGCACAGTGCGAAGTATGCACGCAACGTCGGGCCCAATGTTAACTTTGGAGTACGGGCGAGACCGCCAATTCCCGACTTCCAAGTGCTAAATGGTTAAATTGAAAATTACACGTTTCTACAAATTTGAGCAGGACAGAAAAGTGAGGAAACACATGGATGATAAGCAATTCTCTAGAACTTGAAAAGTCTAAGAACTCTAACGACGATGATCCACAGGATGAGATTTTAGAATTACGTTCTTTTAATGAACATTTCTCCTCGGGCATCTACAAACCCTACATATATAGTTCATGTAAACGCCTGCTTCTGTATTTGTATGTCAATCCCGGGGCTAGGCCAGGTAGAGACATGTTTAGGAATGTATCCACCGCTTTTCGATTTTTTTCGATCCCTGCACCTGGGGGACATCACTGTTGTAATTATTTCCTGTGTCATTGATCGTCAAGACCATTACACTCATTACGTGCGCGTAGATGAACAGATTTCAACTTGTTTGGACTGTAGATACACTGGAGAGGCATGCGCAAGGAATGGTGCAAATGTCTTTTAAAAAGCGCAGCCAATGCTTGCGCTTACGACATTGTGCATTCGTCAGTAAACTCAAAATCCCGTCCCGTGCGTCTGCCTTCAAAAAAGAGGTCCCTTTGGTCCGATTCAATTTTGTTGGGATACCTTTCACGCCGGGCACCTATGGCAAAGCAATGTCTGTAAGGCCGGGTAGGGTGTCAGTATATATCGCTAGGGGGCGGGTCCTTTCAGGTCAATTGTAATAATTTCGCTATTTCATCACGTGATGAACCACGTGATCTTTAATACTATTTTATGAACATTTCAAAATCGTAAGTGTTATGCCATACCAACATTCTGTGAAACATTTATCATTATTGATCAATTATTTACAGAGTTATTACACATAAACTATAATTTCGTAAGTCTTAGAAAATAATGCTTCAATGCATCATCCGGCCACACACGGCGATACCTTAAGGCATCACCCGGCGCCAAAGGGTTAAGGACTATTCTGGAGTCTTGTATAACACACAGCGGAATCGGTTTTAAAAATCAAATTCACCTGATGGTAAGATATGTCTATTCTGATGTCGCAAGCCTCCTTTCTCTGAGACTGAGTCTGCATTGAGCAGGGAGCATGGCGTACCCGTCTCCCATCATCACAACATAAACCATGACGTCAAATAATCCTCTCACCACTGACGAATAAGTAGCCAATCGGAAATCGTTTTACATCGGGGCGGAGTGACATATAGCCTTGTTAATTCCTTTTCATTCGAGGCAAACGATTAGATTAGAGAAGGCGTTTGCTTGTTAGTTTTTATCGCCGGATGCTGTGACGTTTTGAGGGTAATAGGATTGAGCTTCTTAGAGCGCCGAGAATTCCCATCAGCCGCCATTTTACTCACAGCTAAGAGATCCTCTTAGGACTTCACGTCACTTTACCCACAGCTCAAAAGTCCTCTTAACACTTCACGCCACTCTAGTAACAGCTCAGAGGTCCTCTAAACACTACAACTGCATGAAAACCGTGGTATATTCATCTTTATCTCACCCCAGATATTTTTTCTCCATAGACTTAACATTGGAAACTCGTATCTAACACCCATTAGATATTTAGGAAATATATCCAATGGGGGATGATGTCACAAATGTTAGCCCATTAGTATATTAAGGGTGAGATAAATTCAGAAACCCATTCAAGTTTAGGGTCAGAGCTCGATCCCATCTCATTTAAATCACATAGCAATTCACGTGGCTTCGCCTTGTGAATTACTATGTGATTCAAACTCAATGGGATACAAGCTCAGACCCTAAACTTTCATGGGTTTCCTCTATAATACACAACTTTGTAAATACACTTATAGATTGCATATCTTAATACTTACATATATATAGTGTGCGCCCATGTCTGGGCCGTATACAACATCGTTTTTGTGTGTATACGGAAGCATAGATGAAGCATATACACAATGGCAAAAAGGACCTCATTATTTATACGAAATGCTAGATATATACGCCTGATTTAGGCATGTGTAAAAAAACGTTTTTCACGATGTGGAAATGCTACTTTACCCAATGCTCAGAGATTCTCTTAATACCTCACGCCACTTTACAAATTTCCCGTATCTCAGAAGGCATCTCCGCTTCTCGCTGTGCGACACCAAACTGCCTTAAGGTCTACGTTCAGTCGGAGCACAATATGGCAGGTTTTTTTTCGTTTCTTAAAAGAGTTTTTATTATTCACCTAATACGACGCTCCATACTTTTCTTTTTGTTATTTTGATGAAGAAAATACATTTCACCCTATCGGGCATTCTTACAAGTATTTCCATAAAAGTCAGACAAAGACAATTACAAAACAAGATTTACTTCGCTAGATGCTTGTTTTTGGGGAACATTGCATCATTATGTTGGCTAATACACAGTAATTCAATGATCTTAAGCGCCAAATCCACTAAGGCGAATTTAGCGGTCGCACACGTCCCCCTGGAGGTCGCCCAGTCGCATGAAAATTCTTTACAGTGGATCAGGGAGCTGTTTCAAAAGCCGGGGGGAGTAAACGGGAATGGCCACCGCCGAAGCGAGAGCAATCAACGGCATTAAAAGCGAGAGTTCTAAGGTCTCGCTTCAGAACTGGCGTCACTGTTGAGATCCCAGTGCCGTTAGCTATGCTACCATAACAAACAAGACATTCAATAAATCAATATATATCGAATGATTTAATAATTCCAAACTATTCCTCGTATTTGTCCCCACATTTCAGTTTTTATTTGCCGCTTCTATATGAATTCTTAGCAGAGGTACAGAGCCTAACTATTGAAACGGGTACTACCACTGGTAGTGCCGCTTTGGTCCAAAGTGCCGCTCGCTGTTAGCGAGGTGCCGCTATTTGGTTAGTGAGAGCAACTACGAGAGTTTTTTCAACCAATGAAACAGCTCCCAGGCATTGACATGGTGGTAGCTTGGGAGTAGCATGTCTCATGTGAATTCGCATGGACATGCGACTGGCATACGGCAATATCAAAAGCTTTTGATATTTTCACATGTGTTCACACCATCGCATGTATTTGCATGGTCGCATCGTCCCATGGTCTCACGAAAATGCTATGCGAATTCAGTCACCTTATCCGGCGTTTACAGTATAGACGATTTTAGGCGGCGATTCTTGGATTTTGCACCACCTGACGACTTCTAGCCTCAAATGGCTAGAGATCGTTACATAGAAAAAGTGCAAACGCTTGAGGAAATTTTTGGGTTGACTACTTTTGTGGCCGATATTACGTAATCGAACACCACCTGACAACTATAGGGTAGACGATCTACTGTCGTTACGTTTTAGTTGTCTAGTGCAAACGCCGGGTGAGTGGTATTGGTGCTTTACGCCTATCACCCCGGGCCTGTTTCCATTGGCCGATTTCCAGTCACCGATCTACAGTCAGGAACCACCAACCGACTTTTGACAATGCTGATCCAACATTGGGCAATAGAAACAACCCAGCTCGTGAATTGACCCTAGACTTTTCTTTTGCTTAGATTATGCAATGTGGCACCACCCACCACTGAGTGAAAACTTAGTCACTGAAATCTGCTACCCCTACTGTTTTTTTCGATACCAACGAACAGTTGGTGGCACCATCGACAAACTTTCTGGGTAACTAAAAAAATTCTCTGCAGTTTCCGTCGGCAAATGCAAACGGGCCTTATCACGCCCACTGCGAAGAAAAAGCGGGTCCTTAACGTGTTTGATTTGCACTATATCTAACGCAAGATCAAGCGAATGAAAAATCTACACACACATTGCGTTATTATGTCGCCAAAATGTCCCTGAGACTTTAGATTTCCTCCTGTGCAAATGACGGTTCCTCAGTCCTTACCACGATGGCCCTCCTCTGAGTTTAATAGGTGTAAATATTTTCATAGTCTGCCAACGTAACTGTGATCAATCGTGAAGATAATTGTGTCCAATTAGTTTTCTTTTCCTTGAAATCAAAAAGAAATGTTTAATTTGTGGTTCATTTGCAAATCGTGTTCTGTATTTGCGATTGCAAAACGCTTTTGTCTCAAAAAATCTATTTTCTCATTTGATTTTTTGTACATAATAATGAAGACGTGATTTAGTGAGTTTGATCTTACTAATGTACTTAAAGGAAAAAGTGAGAAAACGACGTCTACATCAACAACCTCGATTTTATTGTATTAAATTGTCCTTTGGTGGCAGTGACTGAGCCCATATGGATGCCATCTTGGGGCTTTTCTCCTATGAAATACATCCCAACGCCAGAGGAAAAGGGGCGTATTTTATGGGATAAAAGACCTCGAACGACCATCCCTACCGGATCAGTAACGACGTTTTGTCTTATGAGAATACCCCAAATATGCAAAAGTAATATGTTAAGAAGCCCCACCACAAGCTAACACTCTGGAAGTAGAAAGTGGATCATAAAAATCGACCGCACAATAACAAGGCTTAAACCATATCTACTTGATAAGAAACAATAGGATTGCAAATACCCTACACACCCATTCTATAACTAGGAGCAAAGAGTATGTTCATCAGAGATGAATGAGCGTGCAATTATAAATGAATCACAATTAAAAGGTTTCAGTTAGATTGAGCCTATGGATAGTTTTCTGTAACCCACTTGCACCCAGTCAACTTGCCATTCCTGCAAATGACGAAGATCTAGGATCCAAACGTGTACATCAAGTGCCAATGGGTTTTGAGGTATTTTGGTCTTGAGTGATTGGTCATGGTCAGATAGGCACGCCTCGAAGAGACTGAGACACTGGCCCCCTGCTCTGTTCTCAATACCACTGTAAATATCACACTGATAGTGAAGGGATAGTTTGTATGCAGTACCCTGAAAGTCTATATGGACCCCTCTAACCTCTAGATGATGTATTTACTGCGTGCAAGCACGCTCTAATAAACGGATCAGCTGAATGTATATAGCTTCATTTGGGATATAACGATCCACACCACCAGACGTCAGACAAATTTTAACTATCGTGCCATCTGTATTTGATAAAACGAACTGATGAATCTTTCCCTCTTCCGTCTCATTCAATATACGCCCCTGAAAGTGCTCTTTCGCTATCACATCGTAGAATTTGGCTATACCAAGTGAATTAATGGATATGATCCAATTTTACTGGAGCAATGCTTTTTCCAGTCAGACTATAAATAATCATAAATATTTGCGTTCCGATTATTGCTAATAATACTACAAAAACAGGAGCAGCGACCCTCGGAATAACTCGGAACAAAGGGTATGCTCATCATTGATGAATGGGCGTGAAATTATAAAAAGATTATCAATTATCAAAGGTTTGGGTTTCATCAAGTATCTGAGTCGTTTGCTTAAACCCACGTGAAAACCAGTGGCTTCCAGCCACTTCAGTCTGTGGTGAATGGACATGGTCAGCTGGGCACTCATCTAAGACACTAAGATGCTGGTCCTCTGTTCCCTAACAATGTCATAGAGTTGGCAATCAGATAGGGAAGGGATAGTTTTTGCAGCATGCTGATAGTCTATATAACCGCTCCCTGACCTAATCTCTGGTTCAAGAACCATGGCCCTCAGAATCTAACACACACATTGCGCATTAAGAGCACCTCTGAGACCACCACTCAATTGCTGATTATTGCGACTCGTCTTCAGATATTCATTTACCCTCCATTGGCGGAGTAATGGAGCGCCTGTGATACATTATCCCACTCAGTTCGCTGAAGAAAGCAGACTATGATGAGCTGTGTAGATGACTGGGCTGTTTTAGGAAATTTGTCAGTCGTCTGCAGGCGATTTGTCATGATAATCTGCTCTGTTGCGTGTGAGCTGCTCTTCTCCGAGGGCCTCGTCTTTCTAAGCATGGGGAAGTATGAGACAAATACCAGTATCCGGTGTAGCCTCTTCTCTGTAACCCCTCCCCTGAGTTATACGCAGCTATTAATTAGACCGCTATTGTGTATAGAGAACTAGCAAACAGTCATCCTGTAGAAAACATACTGAGATACTGAACAATGCCAGTAGAGCATAATATGTTTGCAGGGAGTTATTTCCCTAAACACCACTAATCTCCAGGTGCAGTTTGAAGTTATCACTAGAAAGCCAAAGTGGCCCCGCTGAAACTGCAGATACCCGTGCTTAAAACACCAATTCCGGATATAGACACTCAGTATTTTGACTATATGGGTGCAAGTTTATATGTGTCATTCTCCAATTCTTTTAGAAGCAAATTTTTGATACACTCAGCAACTGTCATCGTAGCTTTGAGACAAACGTATTCAGAGGGATTGTAATGGAGTACACTTCAATAATAGCAAACAAAACCAAAATGAAATTCTAGCCCAAGCACTAGGCCTCGTTCTTACTGGCCTCCGGAAATGGCTTTCTTGGGGCAGGGGTATCTACAGCTTTAGGGGGGAGGGCACCTTGGATTTTTAAAGATTTCATTTCTCCGCTTGCCAATTAGGGAATTTAGCCTAGGCGCACGATTATCAATCTATTATGAAAACCGATAACAGCAGTTCCCCCCCCCCTCTACACTGGCAATATCTTATAACATCCTAGCGTATAATGACAAACTTAGCAATCACTCTGTGCCCTAAACATTTATCCAGGTCGGGCTTCCCTTGGCCCAGAGATAGGTTATCCATACAAAAGAAGAATTTACCTGGATATTGATTTTCTGCTTGGACTGAAGCTACACGGACTTGCGTTCATGATGTAACCTCGTAACAGTATTCCGTGAGACATACTATTCTCCCTATGCTCGTGGTACGACGATGTGTCGGTCGTGTGGGACAATCTACTAAAGGGGATTGATCATGTTCCGGAGACGGCCACATGTCTGGAGATTCACACGCACTAGCCTCCCTTCCCTCCCCTCTTAGGTTCGGGAAGCGTGAACCTCACAATACAATCTGCACCATAAAGATAGTATGACCTCTGTCTCTGTGTGACCTCTGTGTGACCTCAGTCTGACCTCTGTGTGACCTCAGTATGACCTATGACCTCCGCACCAGATATACAGATGTAGCCTCACGGCCCAACGTTCCGCCCAATCTCCAAGTGTCACGTTTAGCAGATAGTGTGTCTGCTTGCCATTCTGCCGTTTCATGCTGCCATATATCACGCTACGATGAGGAACCCCTATGTCCGTATAAATATTTGCTTGTCACGCTGCCATTGGGAACCCTTACACAGTGTCAGGTAAAAAAATCTGTGTCTCACGCTGCTATGGGGAACTCTCATAGAGTGTCGGGTATAAATGTCTGTCTGTCACGCTGGTATAGGGAACTCTCATAGATTGTCGGGTATAAATATCTGTCTGTCACGCTGGTATAGGGAGCTCTCATAGAGTGTTGGGTATAAATGTCTGTTCCCCATGCTTAGAAAGACGAGGCCCTCGGAGAGTGTTGGGTATAAATGTCTGCCCGTCACGCTGGTATAGGGAACTCTCATAGATTGTCGGGTATAAATATCTGTCTGTCACGCTGGTATAGGGAACTGTCATAGATTGTCTGGTGTGAATATCTGTCTGTCACGCTGCCATGGTGAACTCTCACAGAGTGTTGGGTATAAATATCTGTCTGTCACGCTGCCATGAGGAACTCTCATAGTGTGTCAGGTATAAATATCTGTCTGTCACGCTGGTATAGGGAACTCTCACAGAGTGTTGGGTATAAATGTCTGCCCGTCACGCTGCCATGAGGAACTTTCACAGAGTGTTGGGTATAAATGTCTGCCTGTCACGCTGCCATGGGAAACTCTCAGTTTCACAGAGTGTCAGGTATAAATGTCACCCTCATTTTTATACATGTATACCCATGACCGAACACTCTACAGTGACATACGGCTGCTGGGGATGCAGCACTTGCTTTTTCCTACCAAGGCTGACATTTTCTTATCTAGGTTTAAGTTTTCACTCAGTTAGTTTGACACGTGACCAAAGGCTACAATGTGACTGGACAATGCACTTTACTTTTCTATACAGCAAAAACAAGACATGCACATTGAATTTACTCCATAAGGTTGACTATGGATTCGGGTTTGATCGGCGGTAATGAAATCGCCGTTTTTATCGATATTAAAAGTATATAAGAATTGGGAAACCAAGTCCCAGAGAAAGAAAGTCAAAGTTACCCGGGAAGTGATTTTTCGAGCCTTAGCTCGTAACTTTGACTTTCGTTCACCGGAACATAGTTTCCCTCAATAGAGTGGAGGGTATAAATGTCTGCCTGTCATACTGCCATAGGGGATTCTGCAGAGTCATAGGCAAAAATAAAAGTTGGCTCTTAACTTCGCGAGAACAGATGGTGGGAGAGTATAAGTGATAAGCAATAAGTATAATTGATGTGAGACCGTGTTTAGTTATAGAAGTATAAGTAAAGATGACAATAGCTTATTTACAGGAGATGCTTGTGTTTGAGTATCAATGATGGAAACTGTTATCCGAGGGTAGCACCTATATATGGCTGCTTATGCCTTTCTGAGGGCCGGCGTCCACGGAGCCCCCAAAAGTCTGCGATAGGCCTTACAATGGTACCTCACCTAAACTAGAGACCTAAAAAAAATAGAATAGCAGGTTCGAGAATTCCTCTACCCGAGGATCTCATTCCCTCCACATGGCGTTCGAAATACACCATCTATTTTAGTTTGCTGCGTAATCTCACTTGGCTTTACCTCGTAAGATTACTCCAACACTCCTGGCGTGTTTTCAGCCGCTACGGATAAAGATGCAATTTCGTATCACTATTTGTCTATGTATTTTGGCTATGATAGTATTTCTAATATGGGCAAAGTGCATGCAATTGTTCTGCTTGGTCATGAATCCAGATCAACTACTTGTACTCTGTGGTGGGCATTGTATTCTTGTTTCAATAATGAAGCTGATACTATGATTAGCCTTCCTTCCTTTGATACAAATTGTGGGTGTAGCTAAGCCGGCCTCATTTGCGTGTGTGGTTAAGCCACGGCGGGGTACTAGCCGACCTTCTCCGTTGCCAGGAAACCCTAAGCAGACGACATTTCGGTTTGGCGCCAAATGACAACGGTCACCGTTGTAAGGGTCACATGACGGAAGTGGGAGATCTTTGACTAATGTCGTCACTGGTTCCCACTGGAGACGGATTGGTCACTCTCCATGCGGACTCCCCGGTGAAGATATCCCTGAGACTGTAAGCAAACCTGTGTTTGGAGAGTGAGGAACAGGCTGGAGTAGCGTCCTTCTGGCGTCTTAGAGCTGGAGGAAACCTCTCAGTGACGAATGTCGACATTTTAAAAATATGAAGAAGAGAAAAAACAAAGTGTATTTTGTACAGACTGGAACATTGGGCGTTTTAAAGCCCAGGGGCACCAATGATAATTAGGCAAAGCCTATCATGCTTCATTATTCACCTGACACAAACTATCCAAGGAAAATGTATGGGGTCGCATCATTTGATACCGGAGGAGGATACAAACCCCTGTATCCTCCTAGGAAGCTACAAAAAAACGTCTCTAAGACATCACTTAGCCTGCAAAGTAGTGCATGAGTAAATAGAAATATTGTGTAAGAAGGTCAGTGGCCATTTTGTCTATCCTTTGAAAACTTAAGGCCCGGCGTCCACCTACTACGATAGAATCATAGACCTCCCGATATGGCACCGATACAAAATGTCAAAATCGGTGCCATATCGGAAAGGTGCAAAATCGTAGATATATGTCTAGACAAGCCAATCCAGCATGCGTTGTATGGGTTTTTTATTGGTGTCTAATCGTAGAAACGTGGTCAACTGCCCTGATATCAGGTAACCTTCCGACGCGATTTTGATTTTTTTTATCGGGAGGTGCATCGTAGACCATATCGGTGCCATATCGTAGTAGGTGGACGCCGGGCCTTACTTTCCAATGCTGAATAGTAAATGCGATATCAACCTGCTCTTGATACTACTCTGCGTATCCCCTCTTTGTAATTGATTTAACGCAATATCCTCGCTCACACTCGGATATTACTAGGCAATATCCGAGTGTGAGCGAGGATATTACTAGGCAGCGACTACATTATCATCAGGTAACAGCTTTATCGTTGTTAATGATATCTTGCATTACGATCAGTTGTGTAACCCCATTGTTATCATGTAACAACACTGTTACCTTTAATGTTACCAACGTTGATATTAATGTTACCTTGCATTATGAAACCCAATTTGTTATTACATAACAACATTATACCATCAATGTTTTCAGCGATAACTTTTGCATGTTACTCATACTCCTGACTCCTTATTTAAACCATATATGGAACCCCTTCCCTAAAATATCTTTCAATTTCATTAGGTTTCGATATCTGAAAAAAGAGTTATAACCATCCAGTATCCCTTTATGACATGTCTAACCTAATCGTTGGTTGTGACAGTTGGGCGACTATTTCACCTATGATACACTATGATTATCACTATTATAGGAGACTACAAACCGTCCTACGTCTCGCACCCTAAGATCGTTGGCCAACCCTGAACCATCTCTAGGACACTGACGTCTCTAAACGGTAGCTATTAATGATTGTCGCGACTGAAAATCACTCTCCCCGGTAATCATCTTCTCTGTGGGCTTTAATTGCAGATGAGGATTGGATTCTGCTCAAGGACCTTTCATCACACACAGTGACATTAAGCGAGATTCACACATAGAGAGTAGTGTACATGAGACAGGTGTACTTTATACCATTTCTCTAGTCTCAGACGATTCTCTTCAAGTACACAAATCACATGGCGAGGTATCATTATGAGCTTTTATGAGGTATATATTGTCAGACATATTCTTAGTAAACACTGATCTTGGGACTCAAGTACACTTGAGGTGAGTGATGGGAAAAATATGGCTTGCCTTGTTGGCTTCCTATCGGCTAGGTTGGTCACTTAGTCGATGAGTCAGCAGTGGGTCCATTTGTCTCGCCCATTACCCCTATGAATATCAAATGTGTTTAAAATCGAAAAAAATTATGATTCTTTACCTCGTTAGGGATAATCTCTGCCGACAATTACAGAGGAAAATTCTTGTCTCAGGGAACTGAAATCCTTCAATTCAGACGTAGAAAATCTCAACCGGATTTGCCTCAGATAAATACCCTGTGAGGATATGAATCACTCTGTGTGAATTCCACTTTAGAGTATGGCACACCTATAGTGAGTGACAATTATCCGTGACACGATAGAGCTGGCTTTGTATTTCACCGGGTGTTGAACAGTCAGGTGGAGTAGAGGCTAGTCTGGAAGTTTTATATGAGAACACAAAATCTAGTTTAAATTTTCATTAAAGCTTCACGTGCTGCGTCAAAATTCGGTGATTAGAATTAATACTTTTCCAATGTACTTGCATTGGTGCTGTTCCGTCAACGACAGCTGTTCATCTGTCACTGGTTAGTTTAATCTGTCGTTTCAGTGGCGTTACTTTGATTCCTGAGAGACTTGGCCCGTTAAAATAGCCATCTTCCAAATAAAGAAATCTATATTTGGTATAAAGTGTCCAAAATAGGAGAAGCATTACAGTTCAGAACAGGAACCTTTCTGGGTAGATTACGCCCATTCAAGCAACAAGTATCGCCGCCTATTTTAGGCCTGCTGGGTAGGATGGCCCGGCGGCGCAGCCATGACAACACCATCATTTCCCAAGAACTCTATCACATTTTCTGGCTGCCGTTGCTGAGCGTGCAGGCGACTTGTCTGCAAATACACCACACCACAATTGTTTAAGCCCTAAGGCACGTGCATGGATCACGATGTTACCATTAAACACACACACACCTCTTTCCTATATGATATCCTAACTTAACCATTCAGTGACGGGTAGAGATCACGGAACATCAGCAATACACATCCACACACCTCTCTCCTGCATGGTATCGTCACTTAACCCTCCAGTGATGAATTCAGGTCCTGTGACATTCCCCCTAACACCCACACCTCTCTCCCATATATATATTTTTTAAACTGTTTTTGAAGGATGGTTCATGATACATGATTTTCAGACAAGGTCGTCCAAAAAGAAGTAGGATGCAGGTGCAAAAGGTCTGGTGATTCATACCTAGATCTAGAAGTCCATATAACCTAGAGGCATATTCGATGTGCAGTATTTTAGGATACAATACACATGGTATAGTTTAGTGCTAGTTTTGGACCTCCTTATGGGGTCATTCGCCTATCGGTAAGACCATTCAGCCCCCCCCCCCCTCATAAGAACTCACACTCTCTAAGTGGTACTCTGTATTTCAGTCCAAATGAAGCCACTAGGACACAGTATTCCAGCTAAGTGGCGTCATTGAGATTATAGGAATCTTTGAGTTGCATTGATGTATGTGTTTAGCACGGGAGGCAGGTCATTGGATTCTCAAGGCTCTAAGCCTAGTTAGTTAGGAATTCTTCTCCCGTAGAGTGTATTGAGAACCTTGTACAGAATACCACTTAGAGAGTGTGAGATTTCATGAGAAGGGGTGCACCAGGACAAGAACAGAGAAACTTTCTAAACCGACAAAAAAGAAATACCAGACAGACAAATAGACACTGGGTATAGCAAACCTCAGTCTGCGTAATTAAACTCACAGTAAATAACAGGCACAATATTAGACAGAGACAAAGACAGGCGTTGAGCTTAAAACCTGCAAATTTCTTACAATAGGTCGCCCGTGGAGGTCTCCTTCGTGGGGACTGTCTTCCCCAACGAGAGTTAGAAAGTTTGTTGAAGACTGATATGTATAGTCCATGTGCTGTACACGTATTCCATTGTCATTGTGCTGTTTTCATACATGAAGACCCTTTTCTGTATGCCAACGATACCCAAAGATGATGTGGGTCGTCTATATTCCACACCTATGGACGTCCTTTGGTCAGATAAAACTGTATTAGCTTAACGAGCTTGAATAATTCTAAACCATAACCCTCCTACGAGGTCTCTTGGTTCACTGGCCTTTCGCATGAATAAGTTATTCAACGACCCTCAGGATCGGTCCTGATGTTTTATATGCTTTAGAAATAAGTCATGTCAAATATCGTTGCCTTCCGTTCACTTGGTAATATAATCTATTTCGAAAGAACAGTACTTCTTATTGCTAACTGACTTCTATAAATTGCCTTTTAAATCACAGCGCAAGGTTTCCTATTTTGAATTAGTTTTATACATGTTTAATTGACACTTCTATTGAAGCGTGATAACTCAAGGTATCTATAATTATGATATTATTCATTTAAATATATATGGAATTAATTGCTGCAATCCCAAATCCTGGATAGAGTAGGTAGGGAATATATAGGTATTCATCTGAATGTGAAAGAAATACAAATTACAAAGGTAACATATTTAGAGCATAATTTTTTCCATTTGAGTATATAGGATGCCTGTGGTAGGAAGGTAGTAGTACTTCAGTCACTGCCTGCCGCTGAATGCTGCATCAGGCCTGCTGCAGGGAAAGGGTTAATGCGTTGAGAAAAGGGGATAAGAATGCTTTCTGTGTAGGAGTAATCATGTATTGATCCTCCCTTGTTGAGTCATGCCAGACTTTTAGTTGCTGTCTTCTCCATCCTGTAATTCTGTCCGGAATCCTCCTCAGCATCTGAAGGGATGGCTTCACGAAATCAGTCTCTTGTACCACTTGATATCACAGGGGCCTGAGGAGTAGAATATTAGAGATGTTGGATAAAAGATGGGGGGGGGGGAGCTCCGTTTCTCATGGATCATTGATATGGTTTTATGTGTGTGTGTTAAATATCAATTCCATATTAGACGATTTAGAGCAATATAGAATATCATAGGATGAGAATTTGGATCTTGATATTTACACCATGGTATTGACACCCGGACTAGATTCTACGTAACATCCTCGCTTTCGCTTGGATCACAGCATGAATCTTTCGGTTTACGTATGTTTACATTTCGCGTATACAAGTCTCCTCGAGCGTAAATAACTCGCTCCTATTTGGGATCATATATACAATGTATCCCATGCTTACTCAGTTTATGCATATTTACACCACTGTACAATTATTCCGATCTCTGCACCTAGAACACTTCTGTTTTTTTGTTATTCATTTACCATTAACCATCCTTTAATCATGATTATATTGATAATAGACCTGAATGTACACGTCTTTATTACCCACCTGATACGGAGTCTCCATACTAAACCTATGTAGCTTACAGATCGCTACTGAGTAGGATACGGAGCTGCGTACCCTCCTAGGAGGATACAGATTTGTTAGATGAAAGTAGTGCCATTGAGGTGAAAGTAGTCCCAAACATAACTTCTTAACTATGTTGAAAAGTTTTCTAACGATCATATTTATTGCTTAAATCTAAAAATAAGTGAGTAATAAATACAACATTACCATGATTTCGATCTGTGTGGCCGTATTCTCCTTGTAGTTGACGCTACGCAATACACCTCGCTATCGCTCGGAGTATTACTACGCGTCAACCACGCAGAGAATACGGCCACTCAGATCGAAATCATGGTAATATTGTGTATTTATCACTGCACGAGACGTACCGGCTGAATATAGACTTGTTTTCATTTGGATACGCCTCTTATCCGTACCTGCGTATGAGGCGTATACGAGACTGTTTCCTTATGTAGACGTGCGCGACTTGGCTGTATTTCACACCTGGCATATATAAGATAAAACATCCCCTGCGCGACACGTATGCGCCGGGGGCATACGTGTCGCGATAGAAAATAAAAAAGGCCTACCCCCGGTGGTGCGAGTGGTGCGAGTGGTAGGAGTCGGTCTTGGGGTATCCCTATACTCTCAGTGAAGCTTTGTTGGTCTGTGTGGCTGCCCCGAGTATGTTGTTTTAGCACTTGAGCACAGACTTGAGCATAGACCTGAGCTGAATGTTAGGCAGGGGGGGGGGGGGGGCCTGGTGGTACGGCCGCACACGTGTGAATGCGGCCACCCGCCGCCGCCGCCTTCAAACGTGGGCAGCAGCATTCAGATGGGGGTTAGATGATTTCAGTAGTCAACTATAGCCTCGTAAAGGGCCCTTATATGCTAGGCCAAGACTGATCACACATAGGCATGGTGTTTTAAAGTCAAATCTATTAGTAAAACGGTGAAAAAACCCATAATGCAGGGTTTATTATGTATAATTAATCAGAAAGCATACCTATATACGCCATTCGCATATATATGTAAAGTGGTTAGTTTCGTGCAGTGTATAATAATCCTGTTCTCTTGGTTTATAAACCTAACTTTAAAGCATATGCCTCCTCGGTACTATCATAAAACTGGATGAGATTTAATCTTGGCCACCATATGCCATGACTGGAGTTTGGCATAGTGACTTCATAAGGCGAAGCCGAGTGAAGTCTGGAGGCAAAACCCCAGGAGTGGCATGCGGTGGCCAAGATTCAAACGAATCAGGTTTTGATTTTACCCTACCCCATCTCCTCGATTTTGGAATATTATACATCACAATTTTGTATGCCACTAGTGAAGTCAGTGGTGCGTAGGTATAAGTAGTATAGAAAGATGTGACTTTAAGTCAGTGGTGCGTAGGTGTAAGTAGTATAGAGAGGTGAGACTTTTAGTCAGTGGTGTGTAGATATAAGTAGTATAAAAACATGTGACTTTAAGTCTGTGGTGCGTAGATATAAGTAGTATAGAAAGATGTGCCTATAAGTCAGTGGTGCGTAGGTGTAAGTAGTATAGAAAGATGTGCCTATAAGTCAGTGGTGCGTAGATATAAGTAGTATAGAAAGATGTGCCTATAAGTCAGTGGTGCGTAGATATAAGTAGTATAGAAAGATGTGAGTTTCAGTCAGTGGTGCGTAGGTGTAAGTAGTATAGTGAGATGTGCATTTAGGTCAGTGGTGCGTAGATATAAGTAGTATAGAGAGATGTGAGTTTTATTACTCCACATTTGACTGATTCTGTTTGAACATATCACAAGAGCCCCATATCGTTTGGTTTGGTCCGACCGCTGATGGATACATATGGCTGTTTGTGTGGCAGACCCTCCTATATACTACACCCTCATCCATTACCTGTGACAGGTCATTACACACCACTCCGCCCTCTCACAGATGCCATCAACTATAAATTATAAGTTACTCACCCCCTAATCACGTCCTAGGAGTTTGACATATATTACAGTGTCAATAAAAACAGAAACACAATCCAGGTGCTAGGATATTCAGAATACCGGAGCTCTATTCTCTGTCAGAGTGCTCTTTATTACCGTTCCGCGTTAAGTAATTACTGTATCATAACCTGGACTATCTGTCACAGGGGTGGGCGGTGTGTGAGGCAGCCAGCTAGCTCTGCACTGCTCTACGGCTCTACTCAATTTTAGATATTTAGAACAATACGTGTTTGGTGTCTACTCATAGCAACCACAATCACCATAAATTGTAGAAACTGCTGACCGGACCTGTTGATGTAACTTTTTATGTAGCAGTAAAAGATCTTCCACATAGCAGTGTTAGAATCTACTTGGATAAAAGATGGAGAAATGTGGAGAAATCTATCTTGTTCGTAATCCTTAGTTTTTCAGTTGCAGGTCTTAATTCAGTCTCGGATGCTGTCATATACGTTGATCCCTTATGACATCATACTTAATCTATGACTGTTTCTATTTGCTCTGAGTAACAATACTGACTCTAAGGTAATATATTTGTGGTATTTTTTATTTCGCCCTGTGGCTTCCTATAGGATATTATCAAGGGACATCACGAGTTTGAGTCTGAGTTTATTTATGCCACTCATTTTGTTGGCTCCGTAATGTCACTCGTCTTCGACTCGTGAAATTATGGAGCCAACAAAATCAGTGGCATAAATAAGCTCAAACTCAAACGGGTGGCGTCTAGATTTTATCCTACCCCGTTTCCATATTTTTTGAGTATCAGAAAGTAGTGGCATAAACAACACTTTATGTCACACCCGTGAAATAAGCAAATCCCATGTTAAACCTATGGCGTTTTTTATTAGGGGTAGGATAAATCTCCATACTAAAGAGACTGCTGTCATTCCGCTGCGCTCAGATCTTTTTATCCCTTGTTCGGCGATGTTTTGGTTTAAGCGAAACTATTGAGGGATTTTACAGCGAAACGGCCTTTAAATGTTGGATGGTTTAATGTATCACACCCTGTGTCTACTGGCGACAGGCGGGACTCTGGCGTTTTAAATGAGGACGTTTGCCTTGTGTTTTCATGGCTTCCACATTACGTGAATGTCAGTGTTTAATCACCGTCACCACTTCAATTGTTCACCAAATACTAACATGCAGTTAACTCTTTTTGCTAACAGAAGTAAGTTTCCTGATGATGTGAATACATAGAAACATTACCAAGTATTTCATACGGTGATGAAAGCAACACGCAAGTTACTGAAATAATCAACTTAGCCGCAAACTAAAAGTTAGTTCTCAATAAATGCTTTTTTCGTTGTGGATGGGGTCCCTGTGAGCGGTTTTGCGCATGTCCGCGCCACAATGGCCGACAGCTATGGGCGCTGCCATTAGGGAGATACATGGGCTGCATCTGTCATAAATAAATCACCGGCGCCGCCGTTCCTCTGACTAATTACAGACAGGCCTCGTGTGGGTATTGACTGTGCAGTCTCTGAGGTAACAAACGCGAGCTGTGTCTGCTCATGTCCCATGCTCCTGGCAGTAACATTGGAGGGAATGATCACCTCATGAATGAAAACCGAGAGTCATTACTTCACCAATACTCAGGAGCTTTTACCTGCCTTCTCCTATAGTCACAGCTGTATCATATCTCCAATCTGAAGTTCTCCATTTTCATTCTGACATGTTAAACTCGAAGAATTAATATCTTAATATCTCCAATCTAAAGTTCTCCTATTCCATTCTCACGTGTCAAATTCGAAAAAGTAAATTGATATCTTAATTGCAACTAGTCAAGATTAGTACATATATGTTCATGTTTTATATTTACCTGAACTTTCTTCCTGTCACTCCCTACTTACTAGTTATTTCAGAGTTATCAATTGTAGATAGACTTTGATTTATTCTCCAGTTTCGTTGAGCACTACGCTCCAGGCAGACATGTAATGGGAATGATCGCATCATGAATAAAAAAATCTTTGGAGTAACATACAGCATTCATTTTTGTACTAGGCTTCATTTTCAGACTCTTCAAATTCAGTACCTTTCAGACACACCGTAATGACGATCAGATATGTCACTTCCTATCCTAGATTTATCAATTGTAGATGGGCTTAGAGTGGGTTTTTGTTTGGGTAGATTTTAAAGGTCAGCCGGGTTTGGCGGTTATATCTCTAATGGTTTGAAATGATCGCCTTTGAGTTTCTTCATGTCTGGGAATTATCTGTAATCTAAGAGAGGGTTCGGAGCTTTTCTATGTAGTAGAAGTCTCTCATGTCAATTAAGTCATCAACAGACCTTAAAGGGAAACCAAATCTCTTTTATAAGTGCCATTAAAAGGAACTTAGGTCTATCATTTTTATTTTTCAGGGATATTATTGGAATCAGTCCCAGTTAAGTTGTTTGATTTTTTTCTGCGTCAAACAGAATAATTAATTTCATAAATAAGAAATACCCCTGTTGCAACCTCAAATAGTTCTCATTAGGAATAGGAACTACAGTAATAACCATTATCACTGCATACCTGTTTGCAAATGTCCATCAAAAACTACCAGCTGCTAAGGGTTCAGTGATATTATATTTGCTGTGACTGTATACAGAGTTGTTGACTGTATACAGAGTTTGTATGAGGCTCTATTAATATTTGATGTATCGTTGATAGACTGCATTAGTGTGACATCATTATACCTAGCGAGAGCAGGCCTTCCCTGCGCTCTGGGGCCAAACATTTGTTTAACCCTTCATGAATGCAGTGATCACCGACATCTCAAACTCTTTTTTTCTACAGTATTTTAAACTGCACTATTGCATTAAGTGATATATCAATGTGATAACGTTTTACCAATTGAACTCAATAGTGTTGACACTCATTTAAATATTAAAATACACTTCCACTTATGAAAAGAAAACGATGAAAAAACACAAAACCTGTATGATAAGGAGAAATGTCCAACATCGAAAAAGATGTACGGAAAATGTAGCAGCTGAGATTCTTTGAAATAAACGCTTCTAAATTAATAAAAGAATGAACTTGAAAGAACAACTTTTGACACACAGCTACTGAGATCGGACTGCAAAGTTTTGTTAAAGTTTTTCTTCTCCGGTTTTCTGTTTTCCTTGAAAAATCATTGCAACATTTCCTAGGTCATTTCTGACTGAGTTATGGAACATAGAAGGTTTTGGGGCCATATTTGAGGCGATCTTTGATTTCTTAAAATGCTCAAGGTTAGTGGTTTTGTATGGTACGTTCTTGAAAGATACCACTTTTTTAAGCTTTCTAACCAACAGACTATGATTAAATGATACCCCAATCGGGTTTTAGATTAGTTTTAGAATCAGAATTGGTAATCTAAGATTGTCCATGTATCACAGACTTGTACTACCAATGACAGATGAGCAGAATTGACAGTGATGTCTCCTATATGCATAGATCAGAATAATCGGACAGTGGCATAGATCAGTATAGACAAGGGTCGACAGTCTTCGTGCAGACGCAGGTGTAGACAGAACGTCCAATACGCTGGGTATATCTATGCCCGCGGTGCCTTGTCTACAAAGTAATACTATACAGAAACAGGGTTTCTGTGGCTGTTCGTGATAGAAATGCAGTACAATTATGGTTCAGATGAACCGATGCAGAAGGCATAGGTTCATCTGATCGTCTATTTTACAGATCGGGGAATGCAAACGAGATCTACAGAGTATGCCCCCAGATTGATTTGGTATATATCATGTACCAAGGCCACTAACAATGCACCTCACCAATTATTTGATACGGACGTTCAGTCGATGGCACAGAATTTTAGGGTAACTCAAAAGATCTCCCCTATTTTCATCGGCAGATGGAAACCTGGGACCTGTTTCACTAGTTTCGTGACAAAATTGTTTGACAGACATGAAAAGCGGCACCAACAGTGCAAGCAAGAACAGACAAAACGAAGTCTAATGTCTAATTCTTACGAAACCAGGGACCTGTTTCAATAGTTTCATGACATGTCTAGATGGCGTCTGTGACACCATACGACAGATCACAAGATTGCAGTCGATGACACACAGAGTTTCACTCACTTCCCGTAAGAATTAAACAATGATACTTTAACATGAGTAGGGGATACATATAATCTATAATTGTTCTAAATATGAAGAAGATTGGCCAACTCGATCCTCTGATATTTGCTAGTCTTTTTCCGCTGTTGCTTGCACTGTTGATGTCTGTCTAGGCCTAATGTCACGAGACTACTGAAACAGGTCCCTGACACACCGTGTTTGGGGTCTGTCTTGTCCTAAGGGCAGCTACTTGTGTTTTCACGAAAATAGTCAGCCACAATCTGTCTGTATGGTGTCACAGACGCCATCCAGACATGTCACGAAACTAGTGAAACAGGTCCCAGGTTTCAGCCCGACCCTGCCAGCCAAAGACATTGGGCCAGTGGAAGCAGCACTCTATGCAGCTCATGGTAGCGGATAGCTTCATATTGTCTGAAGTCTAGTCACTTAAGGAGCAGCAGGTGGCACGACCATCGCCCCCCTTAGCGCCTCTTTGAAGACCGCCAAGGTCCCGGATGTACTGTATGTGATGTCACGTGGTTACGTGGGCAGGTCACGTGGGCAGTGGTCACGTGGTTCGGTGAGGGGATTCCGGAGTCAGGCTGAGGAGACTAGAGTCTAATTTCTAGAGCATCTCTCCCACTCAGAGCTCCAGGAGATTCGTGTCTAGATTACAGACGTGGGTTCCTTTCCTGCAAGAACTTTCCTGTAAGATTACAGATCTTCCTGGGACGTAGATGGAAAGCCGATCACTGTGCCACCTTCACGGAGGCATGAAGAGTGGTGGTAAGGTGATAAGGTGGTCTGTGAGAAAGTTAAGTTTCTTTATCATTGACCTCCACTGCACGAAAACTACCATTTTACATATGAATGCGCCCGGCGTATATAAGTATGGCTTTTGCGTATACAAGGTCATCCTATTCCCCGTGTGTATACACCGCATCTGTAGGCGTATACAAGTGTCCAGTGAAGAGGGCTTCATTGAGAGTGGGCGGGGGGGGGGGGGGGGATGTGGCGTGGGGGGAGGCAAAGTTTCCCTCTGAGGACACCTATACTTCTACCAACACAAACGGGCGGGAGGCGGTAAGGGGAGAGAATATTTCCTCTCATATACGCCGGGTGTGAAGTACAGCCAAGATGCGTCCGTATATAAACCCTGGGCGTATATATATAAAAACAAGTCAATATTCAGCCAATACATGAACTTCTGCGATGGCGTATATATGAATGAAATGGTGGTTTTCGTGCAGTGCTCCTTGTGACGCTTACCTAGAAACTAAAGTGCCTCTTTTTTAAAACTACTATTGATGTTATATGATTGCTATATTGGTTTTACTAACTGCCTTTGTATACATGTGGTGTTAGGTTGATGTCAATGAGTCTCATATCTGCTTTATTGAATTGCTGTATTATGAAACCTAGTATTGAGTGGTAAGCGCAGATGTTACTTATGTTGATGTTACTCTCATGAAAGGTGATAGAAACATGTGATTTTCTTTTGGAAAGGATGGCCCACGTGATGAACATCAGTCTTATGTAAGACTGACACGTGTTGGCCTCTTCATTTTGATGCCCTGACATTTATGTGCTGAGGACAAAGAAATGTACTTGTATAATAAAGCTTCAATAAAAAAAAGCACTCTGCATTGATGAATGTTTATCAACATTTACCAGGCAACAACTGAGCAAGAGAAAGGCATCACTTTGCAAATACAACTTGTACATACAACAGCTGTACATCCGAAAAACGCAGTACTGTTGTCAATTAGATTGTTCCGATGTTGAATGCAGAGGGATATCTTTGTTGATAATATTACAAAGCATTCTCATATACAGCTAGAGTCAGCCTGTTTTCCTATCATCATAACTTACAACTTCAAGATTTTATACCTTCTATTGATGTCAAATAAATGGCTCTACTCGTTCGCCAGAGTGCGAAGTACTTTCAAGAGACGTCACGAGTTTGAGTCTGAGTTTATTTATGCCACGCATTTTGTTGGCTCTGTAATTTCACGAATCTAAGACGAGTGACATTACGAAGCCAACAAAATGCATGGCATAAATAAGCTCAAACTCAAATGAGTGGCGTCTAGATTTTATCCTACCCTGTTTCCATATTTTTTCAGTATTAGAAAGTAGTGGCATAAACAACACTTTATGTCACACCCGTGACATAAACAAATCCCATGTTAAGCCTATGGCGTTTTTTATTAGGGGTAGGATAAAGCCTTATACACGACATGGGTAGAAGTAGGTGGTATACGGCAACAGGTACACAATATCGACTGGTTTCAGATATTCTGGATATTGCGTAAAGTATACTGCAAGGGGCATACAGCCGTTTGTACCTGAAACCTGTCTATATATATACATGTATTATACGCCTGTCCCAGACAGCTGGAGTGCCGGTTTTAGGTACGCTCTATCTTTCAATAAGCACTATTTTTCCGGGTGTGCACTTTACTGCAACACGGAGCAAATAACATATCTGTATGCTCCAGCTATGTAGATACACATTCCTTGTGTTTTCTATGGACACTTTGTATCAGGTGGATGATAATAAATGATATTCAAAGAAGTTACTTTGTCCTGTAATTTGCGATGCGTATGCGGATAATGTATTCCTAACGCTGTGCGTGCAGACGTCCCCGCGTTACGTTTTACCATGTGACGTATTACTCCGCGTATTGCTTTCCCCGATCTCATGGCGGAGTCTACACACAACATGACATGCTGACAAGGATGCTGTGATTAAAGTGCACAACACAGTCCTTATATCAGTTATCTGACTGTATGGTTATGGTGAAGCATTAATCCACAAGAGATAAGGTGTTCTACTTTTAATTTTACTTGTCGCCCCAAGTCTTCGTCGAATACCCACTAGGATGTTGAGATCAAAAGATACGTACGAGTTATTTGGGTGAGGAGATCCATGTTTTCCATGTTTTCTCTGTGTCTCTGGGGAAGTAAATACCACATACATTTTTCTTTTCTTTATTTCATGTTCCAAACTGACATCCGTGGATCGTAAAATCGTCGGGGCAGGACACCTTGTCCATAGAATACCCCACCTCTCCTGGCGGGCAACACCCTATAGGAGTATCTTGGTTGATTCAAAATAACAAATAAAAGCTTATTCATTTAGTTAAACTAACCCTCGCTCAAGTCTCCTCAAAAGTGTCTTTGAAGCCGATTTTGCCCTTGGGTTCCCTCAAACGTGACTATGAACGAGGATTTCTCTCCCAATGGACGACAGAGGTAATAAAACGCAATTGACGAGCCCTTGCCCAATAGGTCATCCGTAGAGGTCTCCTTCGTGGGGATGTCTTCTTCAAAAGAAGTTAGATTTCTAACACCACCCACCCACCCTGTTTACTCCTTACCAAATTAAAGCGCAGGCTCATGCCTAGCACCCTTTCCTTCGTATTCTTAAACTTTATCGAAAACACTACACTGATGGACTTAGTAAGCTCGGCTCCCTTGGTATTTGGTATGGAAACAAGGAAGTTGGAAGCAGTGAATTACATCCTTCCAAAGGCCTACTACCAGTCATATCAGGGGAATTCTTCTGTTGTTTTTAATAGATTATTTTTCTCCTATTTTGCAGATCTCACATTTTCATGCAATGACCTCGTAGTAATTGATTAAATCAGTGAAGCGGCAGTACCCCATGGGCGTGGTCCTTATAACCATTGGAGCTGGGAGTGGCTCAGGCCTGTGAAGTTATGTTATATGATGATCATGATGATAGACATGCATGTCTTCCAGGGAAAGGTAGGCACTAGATGTGACCTTGGATCACCTCCGTAATCAGGGATAATATATTGAGACATGGTTAGTGCACCTGAATGGAATCTGAACCTCTCCGACAAAAATATCTTTGAACAGATGGAATTCAGGTATATTCACAATGTTACCTAATTATTATATATACCTGGAAATCATAAAAGACGCCGATTTATAACTCACCTTTTTGACAATGGTCAGGTTGTACGTAGGGACATATGAAGACTCTTTCATCACTGAGTGACGAACAAAACCCGTACTTCTGGTCAGTAAAAGTGAGACATTCCCACAAGGTATATTATGATATACACCTGTGCACATCTTTCTTATGCTTACTGAGATCTGTTCCTTACATAATATAAATCTTGTTCGGCACACTAGGCCATACACAGTTGTACCGCACAGGTTGGCAGACTTGTGATAAACTTTGAGTGGTTATCAACTGAAAATGATACCAGCATAGCCGTAATATAATGTACTTTACCTTTGTCTAATGAAAGAAAAATATATTGAAATAATAGAAAAGGTGGCAACTTCCGAAGATAGTAACAATAGATGGATAGACAGGATTTAGAAAGGTAAGAATAGTTTTGGGGAAATAGAAAAGGAGCAAGTTATGAGACTACAATGAGTACGAGCATTGTTACTGCTAAGGATTATTGCTGTGCTGAGATGTTCGAGCCAATATGGACCATTCGGTTGGGAAAGAATTGTATGAAGATCAACATAAAAAACTTCTCTAAAACAAAACAAAAACTTTGAAAGAATAGATAATTCTTAACATTCAAGGTGTATAATAAAGAGAAATTGACCCAGCATTTAATTGGATAATTACGGGACAAGGAGTTGGCGGTCCGTGAGTTCGTAACAATTATCCGATTAAACGCAATGTCCTATATCACAAATGTTACCCAATCTGTGCCGACTGTTTTTATCAGTCAACTCCATAACTCGCCGCCGTTATTCGTTCTAATTGAGTGTCTTTCTATTTCCCTATCGAGTTACCGCTACTCAGGTTCGGGTTTCTAACACACGCCAATACTAATTACAGCGATTCTCAACTGAGCACTAACGAGGAACAGCTTACAATGCCGCTGTTGGGTATTTTAGGCAGGGGCTGTGTTCTCAGACAGAATATGTATTTTTCTGATAAGGAGAACAATACCCAACAGTTGTCTATATGAGTATTCTTATTGATGGAACGGCAGTACTTAGGTTGTAGCGGCTTTACAATGGAATCTCCAACGATGACATCATTTAATTATTTCACATTTTGGATTGTATTAAGGAAATAAGATTTTGTAAATAAGTACAACCGGTGAGCAATTTTCTCATATAGGGTAACTCATTCAATCGACGTGTCGGGGATAAAAGATTAGTTTTACCTCTTTAAGGGCACTGGCAGTAGTAACTAGGGGCTTCAACAAATAGATGACAAATAGATGATAATTCACATACTGAAGTAGACCGGCTTCAGTCCCTGTATCCATGTTATGCCTAACCCTTCACCTACCCAATCCCTCCTCGCAGGGATGATTCTTGGGCCTGTCTGAGGAGGTGTACATATTGTAATGCATTTCATCCTGGGGGAGTCAGCCCAGCTAACTGAGGTCAGTGAGTCGCCCCAACCACCGACACAATAGAAAAGTCCGTACAACCTGCCCCAGGCTGAGCCATCTCCTAAAAGAGGTTCATAGCAAGTGCCTGCTGACCAGCTAAGGAGCCCACCTTAGTAAAATCATAACTAAATTGGTCTATTTTTCAAAACCTGCATTTTACTTACTTGAGGCCAGAAACTGACCCTAAAATATAAACTTGACCAGAGTCGGGTTATGTAATACAGTACAAACCAGGGGGCCGTCGAAAAAACAACGAACGACAAAAAGGTATCTTAGAATTGTCTTTTGGGCCATAGCATCGCATAAAACAATGTGTTGTAAACATATGATGTTTTGGCGATAAGAGTAACCCAAAGCTCTTAAGAGGTGTGGTCTAAATATATGTTTAACTAGAAAATATCTTCTGAATGGGGAAAATCGTCCAGAATGTCTTTATCGTTGGAGTTATCGTATCGTCCAGCACCAGCAGCAGAAACTTTATCTAACAGCCCCCTGTAGCACGTTGGTGCACGGCCTCTACCATACCAGAGAACAACAGGGGCAGGTTTACTGTTTCCTCTAGTTAGAAACAGATACACCACCAGCTTCAAACTCACACCTCTAAAGTGATACACAACAATGGTTCAATCTCAAGAGGGGGAAATATAAATGCCCTCAAAACATATTTCGGAGGACAAAGGGGGCGGTCCCAAAGCCCACCCTTTTTTTAAATTGCTTCTATACTTTTCAGTGCAAAAGATCCTATTTCAAACAAAAATTGGGTTATTTTCAGTAAGGAGAAATATTGCCAAGAAAATTTGACTAAACTCGCCGAATGTGCCTCTTTAGTACAAGTATAGTAAACATATGGGGTAGGATCCTCTATGCAGGCGTGTTAAATCAGTTTGCCTATACTACTACACAATGAGACTGTCTGTGAAACTGTAACATTAACCAGGACATACAGCAGTGGAGTTGCAGGTGTGTCTGTGAGAGTATAACAGTAACAGGACATGCAGCAGGGGAGCTGTAGGTGTGTCTGTGAGAGTGTAACAGTAACAGGACAAACAGCAGTGGAGCTGTAGGTGTGTCTGTGAGAGTGTAACAGTAACAGGACAAACAGCAGTGAAGCTGTAGGTATGTCTGTGAGAGTGTAACAGTCACCAGAACATACAGCAGTGGAGCTGTGGATATGTATTTGAGAGTGTAACAGTCACCAGGACAAACAGCAGTGGAGCTGTAGGTGTGTCTTTGAGAGTGTAACAGTCACCAGGACAAACAGTAGTGGAGCTGTAGGTGTGTTTTTGAGAGTATAACAGTAGCCAGGACAAACAGCAGTGGAGCTGAAGGCCTGCATCCTGTGGTCAACGGGCGTAATCTGGCCTTATTTACAGTGACATACATTATGCACCAGTCTGTGGACAGCCCCTTGAAGGGTGAGATTCAGGGACATATCTATTATACATGACTCCTGTGGACAGCCCCATATGTAGTGTGAGGATTCAGGGACATATTTATTATACATCAGTTCTGTGGACATCCGGATGCAGTGTGAGGATTCAGGGACATTCACAGGACACACTTCAGTCTTTACACAGGGCACTGAGAGGAGTGTCCTGTTTCCGTACCTCTCAGTGAGCTGCTCCTTCTAGCTGTGAGTCACTCAGACTTGTAAACGAGCAGCAGGAGAAAGACACGCTACATCCCCATCCTCCCCCGGGCTGTGTGTTTAAACCATCAATAAAAGTACTCCCATCCTGTGAGCCCCCATTAAGCGTATTTTACTAATGAGCAGCTCAGAGCAGCAGGAGAGAGACGTGCCACATTCCAGCCCTCCGCTACTCTGTGTTTAAATCGTCAATAAAAGTCCCCCATCCTGTCAGCCTCCATTACATGTGTTTTACTGATAAGCTGCAGGAGCAGGGAGTGCTACTTCCCCACCTTTTAACACTCTGTGTTAAGACTTTCAGTAAAAGTCCCCCATCCTGTCAGCCTCCATTACACATGTGTTTTACTGACAAGCAGGAGAAGGAGGACATGTTACATACCTCCTCCACTGCTCTGTGTTTAAACAGTCAATAAAAGTACACCCATATTGTCAGCCTCCATCACATGTGTTTTACTGAAAAGCAGCAGGAGACAGACACACTTCATCCCCGCCCTCCACCAATCTGTGTGTTTAAACCATCAATAAAAGTCCAACCGTCATGTCAGCCTCCATTACACATGTTTTATTAACAAGCAGCAGGATAGGGACTTGTTACATCCCCCCTCCACTGCTCTGTCTTAACACCACCAATAAAAGTCCCCCATCTTATCATTCTCCATTACATGTGTTTTACTGAAAAGCAGCAGGAGAAAGACACACTTCATCCCCGCCCTCCACCAATCTGTGTGTTTAAACCATCAATAAAAGTCCAACCGTCATGTCAGCCTCCATTACACATGTTTTATTAACAAGCAGCAGGATAGGGACTTGTTACATCCCCCCTCCACTGCTCTGTCTTAACACCACCAATAAAAGTCCCCCATCTTATCATTCTCCATTACATGTGTTTTACTGAAAAGCAGCAGGAGAAAGACACACTTCATCTCCGCCCTCCACCACTCTCTCAATCACCAATAAAAGTCCACCTGTCCTGTCAGCCTCCATTACACATGTTTTGTCAATGAGTAGGAGAAAGATATGCTACTTCCTCACCCTCCATTACTCTGTGTTTAAACCATCAATAGAAAATCCCCCATCTTGTCACTCTCCATTACATGTGGTTTTTTCTTCTAAAAAGCAGCAGGGGAAAGAAGCACTTCATCCCCACCCACAAAGACCATGTGTTTTCAAACAATCAATAAAAGTCTCCCATCCTCTCAGCCTCTGTTACGTATGTTCTATCAATAAGCAGCAGCGGAAAGATGTGCTACATCCCAAAGCTCCGCTGCTCTGTGTTTAAAGAGTCAATATAATTCCCCCATCCTGTCAGCCTCCATTGAATGTGTTTTACTAACAAGCAGCAGGGTAAAGACGCACTTCATCCCCACCCGCCACCAATCTGTGTGTTCAAACAATCAATAAAAATACCCCATCCTGTCAGCCTCCATTACACATGTTTTACGAATGAGCAGCAGGAGAAAGACATGCTACTTCCTCACCCTCCATACCTCTGTGTTTAAACCATCAATAAAAATACCCATCCTGTCAGCCTCCTTTACACGTGTTTTAAGCATGAAATCCACTAAGGCGAATTTAGTCACACACGTTTGTCTAGGGGTTGCCCAGTCGTATGAAAAATTTGGATAAGTGGATCAGGCGTTCGCATTATAGTCACTTGGAAGTCGCATGTATCATGTGAATTAGCATGTGCTTGCGACCGGCATGCGACATATGTTTGACTACTACCTTATTCACTCAGCTTCGTTTCGTGAATTACTACGCAGTCAAACTTGGTGGAGTACAGACCAAGTTATTCTCATCTTGTGCGTTTCCTTCTAATCAATATATACCATGCCGTACATACTGTAGATACTCACCGTTTTGCCATGTAACGGATCAGTGTTCCGTATGGCAAAATACGGAACACTTCCCCATGCGCGTTGACTAAAATACTAATTGTTAGGCTAAATTAAATCATTAATTTTAATCAATGTCAGGTATATAGTAAATATAGACCGACCTACCATCCTTGTACAAGCCTCAAAACACGATAACAATTTACGGTTTATACGGAACGAGGCGTTATGTAGCTTGTACAGCATGTTCATGACGTTCTATATAAATACTCGATGGTCTTGTGGGCAGGCGGTCATAAACCACGAGAGGTTTGACGCGAAGTAATATTGAGAAACGTCCTTACTATAGACTAAACGGTTCCTGTTCGAGGTCAGTCGTCGATTTCATTATGAAATCAACGACTGACCGAGAACGAGAACTATTTCATCCGCAGTAAGGACGTTTGCTTATTATTATATACCTCAAATCATTACAAAAACGACAATTTAGTGACCTATTAAGTCACACTCACAGCGGCACGAACATTATTATTACTGCACCCCTAGCAGCGGGCAGTATTTCATAGACATTCGCACACAGGTATATAATAATACACGAGCGTCAGCTACTGTATCACGAGGTCAACTTTGAGTGGTTTACAGAGCCCCCTGTCCGAAAAACCATCGTTTCTTGTATCTATTATCCATCTTCTCGAGTAAATTAGCCCCAGGAATTGCCACATTGAAGGGTATATCGATTGAGACTATGTTTTTTGCTCACTAAAACACAAAAGGACTATTTTCCCGTATACCATGGCTTTGAGGCAGTATACCACGGATTTGAACCCGTATACTATAGTCATGGTATCTTACAGTTTTTAAACAATGGATAGTGGTTTAATGAGTCCCCAGACATTTTCAATGGGGACTTTGCATACGATAGATCACAAAGAATAATAAACTGCATTAACCATTTATATCATATATCAGCCAATGAACTTGCATCTAAATTTTCCCTTTCTCAGTATGCTACAAATATAGTTGTTTAAGAACCCTTTGAACTTACAATGATGAAAAAGAAATTCAAGAAATAAGCATCTCGTTCTTCGAACACGGCGAGTATTTCAGACCAAAATATCTCTGAACAGATTCCATTAAGTCAAACTAACTATGTGTCCATATACTACTAGTGAGAGGCGGGTGTTGCTCTCATATGAAGATCTGGTTAGAGACGGCGGGTGCACGATTCTCAGACCTTGATGTTGACAAATGGCGGCTTGGAAAGCGTGTAAGTGGCCTCCTGAGAACAAACACGTCTGGTTAGATCACACAAAACTAATTCTAGACAGTCTGGTTCGGTCTCACAACACTGATTCTTCACAGCCTGGGTAGGTATCACCACACTGATTACAGATCCCTGTAGAGAATCATGTATATGGGACTGTACAGTACAGAACTGCCTCATCTCTCAGTTGTATTCCCCAAGAAAATATCAGTACCAGTACTTAATGGGTGACACTGCAAGTCATTGAGCCATTTACACCTGGTCAACCCTTTTGATTTCATCAGTAGCCATAACGGTCGGTCGGTAGTGCCATGTCACGCAATTTGTGGTTAGAAAGTGTTGACCAGGTTTGGAATCTTTTGTTTACACTTACCGACATATTAACGGAAACGTTTGATATTCGGTAGGTGGTTCAAAATTCCATAATCGCGAGTAATAATCGGGAGGTGTAAATAGCAAAAATTCAAACACGCTCATTGATTTATCTCGTCAAAATTGCATAACCTGGCACCGCCGACCGATTATTGAAGCCCCGGGTTGAATTAATTGGTGATGGAATGCAGATTCCTTATGGGCACAGACACAGCCTGGTCAGGTCTCATATGATATATACTGAGTCGTCAGCTGTAAACGACTTGTAGTGTCACTCATTATCGGTACTGGACCATTTTTCATGGAACGGTTCTCTTTCGGATATTTTATCGGTGCATTTTCCGGAGGCAGATGTAAACTGGGCATTAATATCCGCAGGAAAGGGAATGAATTGTAGCGTGAGAGAGTTTCATGTTGTTCACATATCTGTTTTCTAAAAACTTTCTCCCATTCTCTCTCTTTGTGGAGAGGTAGAGAAATAGATTTCTGTCCTACCCTGGGGTCTCAGATTTCTTTCTATAGGATTTTTCATGTTCACATATCTAACAACATGACCTCATACTCGTTCTACACTCAAAACAAAAATACTATCTGATATGGTTAAAAGCCAGCAGCTGAGGTTGTTTTGTGCTTTTCACGTTAGTACCCAGCATAAATATAAAGTCCAGCATAATTTCAAGTCTCCTCTTTTTAAAAAAACACACTACAAAGCTGAACCAAGGGAGGGCGAGGCATCAGAAGTCTCGTGGTTTGAATAGTCAAGATATCTTTTTTAATTCCTGATATACGACCAGTCGGCATGGCATATCGCGTGTGAAGGCCAACGTGGTGCCTTGATGTTTGGTTATTGTTCTGTTTTTAATAGGCAGTTTATTCCTGTAACTCATCAAATAAGACTCCAAGGTATAATTGTACACCAACCATGACCTGAGAGAATTGTGTTTAGAACGAGCGCTGTGTATCACCGTCATAACATCCCTTCTTCTGTCCGTACAAATAACTATGTTATTTAGTTTCAATGTTACATTTAATTCGTTTTATACATTGCTTTCAGCACGAACTTGTGGTCGAGTCATCTAGACTTAAGCTTTCAGTACTTTACTTCATTGTATCTCGTACTATTTCTTATTTTTCCACCCATTAACATGCACATGTATGGGTCTCTAGACCCTACAGTATCTTCCGGGTGTACCAGGGGTACAAACGATAGCCAGTCTGTGCTATCGTTTATCCATATTATCGTACAGATGATTCCTACATAGGAAAGATAAAATAGTACCAATTGATACCACAGGTGGCACCATCATACAATTATCTTCTAGGATATATTATTGTTCCTTCATTGTTAAGCAAGCTTTCTTTGGTATTTTCACAATGTATTGATTCTGGGTAAATAAATGCCCAAGCATAGTTTTAGTGCTTCAAAGTTTGTCATTTTCATGATTCATTGTTATTCTAACAGGGTTGACATGCTTTTATTCGTTGATTGATTAAAAAAAACTATACCTACGACACCCCGTCGGCGATGACACTGAAGCGCCCACTTATTGAGCCGATTTGTCTGTGAATTAGCGGTCGTAGACGTTCGCAGGGAGGTCTCCCAGTCATATGGAAATTCACATGAAAATTCGCTTCAGTGGATCGGACGCTCACATGGTGGTCGCTTGGGAGTCGCATGTCTCATCCGAATTTGCATTGCCATGCGACCGGCCATAATATTAAAACCTTTTTTTTTTTTCTTTTTTTTTTTAAGATCAATGTTTATTCCACCATAGTATATGAACTTCACAAAAGTATCAGACATTTTCGCCTACTTGAGGTACAGTAAGCACAAAGTAATTGATCTTTGAAATGGTCTGCTCCTGTATTTTTAATTTTTCATGAAATACCAGTCTTGACAGACAGAATCAGAATTTACCGAACACAACACATTTTCCACCCAATGAGTAAACTGTCAAATGATAGTCTCGATTAAGAGTTACAGTTCTCTCACAAACTTTAGAGTTAAAGTTCACACAGTTCTCTTCCGCACATTTACAAAAATTAAGCTGAACTTCTTAGGGGTGTACAAAGAGATAAGAAATTGGAGCAGTTGGGTAAGTGGCATATGTGAGTACATTAAAGGGAACAGTATAAACTGAGTAGAATGGTACAGGAAATTGGACATTGAAGTAGCAGAAGGCTTGCAGGGGTAATGTAATCACCAAAACTATTTTCGCATTTGTTCGCACAGTCGGACGTACTCGCTTCATTATTTCATAAAACCACTAGGAGCAGGGACATTGTTTTTAGTTCCCATGGCATCGCATACGGATTCGCATGAAAATTCACTCGCTTCAGTGGATTAGCGCTCTAAGGACGAGTTAAGACCCTACGGGCGATGTGGAGCACGAGAAATATATAAATCAATACTTAGGTCTCCCATTACTTTCGTATCCTCAAGGGGTGTTGGACAAACCATTCTTAGATACATAACACGAGACCTGCTGTGAGATAGGCTTACGACACTTACTTTTCCCATTCTAAGAATTTAAACAGACCAATGCTATTTTGAGATCAGTACGTGGAAGTTGTTCGCCAAATTACAACAATCCTGTGAAGAGCTCACTGAAAAGCACCGATTATGGCGGGAATTGCGGAGGCAGTGAATGGGATCCTTATTTTTCATTGGTTGAGAGGTAGTGTAGATGGCGTCAGTAGTGCTATCCGCCCTTTTATAACCTTATCCTGTTTCTTAATTACACATCTATGCCGTCGTCAATCTAAATTGATTGTCTCCACCTCTTCTGTTCAAAATCTATCCACAATACGAAACCTCACATATAATCTATTCTTTTCATTGATTATTTTGCAATCGACTTACATTATCGCTCTTCCGAGCACATGCATGGCAATAATGAACACAGTAACCAATAATTGATCACATGAATTATGGTGGTAGATTTATCATCGCTAATTCCCTCAGCAGTTAAAGTCTATATATAAATAAGCGGAAAGAAAGCGAGATTTACAGATGGGAAATACGCTGAGTGCCATTATATAACTTATTCATAGCACTTTAGGAGGGATTCACTTAGATCGGAAATATGGTATATCCGTAATAGGAGGCCGAACCCTAGTAGCCTATCAGTGATGAATGGATAAAAAATGTACTCATCATTAGGGTCGGCTGTCAGGTGGCATTGCCCAGAGGAGGAAGAGCTTGGCATAAAAGTAAAGTTATTAGCGTCTTTGGTAGGAACCCATTTCCGAGCCTCCGACCATTAAGCCGAATTTAATACTCCAGACAGGTTTTAGACAGGATACAGGCCCTCGTCAATGCAATATCCAAATTAATGAAAATCAAATCAGTAATACAATCCTGTTTGGTTCTGATTAATCTAATTAAACAAATGCGACACCAATACCAAATCCTGAAAAGGCTAATAACCCGCAAGGCATTAGCGGGCAATGGTTGGGTGTATTTTTAACGGCGCTCGTTATAGCGGCCGTACACTTGTCAAGTCAGGGGATTATTGAGTGGATTTAAACCCATCCCCCGCACCATCTCAGGTTGCGTCGCCAGTTTCAGCGAGAAAAATCGGGCGTCATATTTGTTTAACGCAGTTATAGTTCGCATCTCGTTTTATCGGGCGTTTGACACGAGACTCGAGCGTGTTAATTCTGGCGTCATCGTTTGCGTCATGTTATATGACGTCACGGATTTGTGTTACAACACCGCGGGCGACTGTAGACACATACGTCATCCGATTTGATCCGACTCACTCCCCAAATAAGCCAGCAGATTATCAGCTTCTAATTTACCGTTTATTGGATCCAGAATAAGGGAGAGTGAGTGAAATGTTACACATTCGGTCTTAGATATGTTTTATTCTATTATAATTTACGTATTTTGGCGGGAGAGTAAACGTTTTGGGAAATAACATAGACATGAATTGACCCTGAGAGTACAGTATAACCCCAACTAATGTACACCCCTGATATAAGTTGACAACCCGCGTTAATTAACGGAGAGTTTTGCTTTGAACGGACATTTTCCCTCTATTTGATACTTATTTTAACCCCGTGTAAGCAATCACCCCGCGTAAGCCGACACCCTGCGGAAGTATACGGCTATTTCAGTACAAAGAGCCATTTAATTCCGTGTAAACTCACTGTTAGCTGAGTAGTTCCTTAGTTAGGCAGCCGCCCGGACAAATACGACCGACATACAGCAATCACACTTTAGGCCCATTTCCATTAGCCGACAAAGGCGGTGTGGACTTTTTGTGTTCTCCTAATAGCCTATTTACATTTTGCATCAGCAGTGCTAAGGTCCGTCAGTGGTTCCTGACTGTATATCGGCGATGGCCAATGGAAATAGGCTATTAGGAGAACACAAAACACCGTGTTCGTCAGCCAATGGAAAAGGGCATCTAGAATGTGAACGGTAGGTGTGTTGGCAGAAGTGTTGTTTTTTGAAAGATTAAATTGTGGGAACAAACTAAGGAATTTTATTAACGAGTCTTGACTGTCTAAACTTCAAAGTTGATAGTTGTTTTAGTTGCAAGTTGGAAAAATTGTTGAGCAAGTTATAGGTAAGCCTGACAATGTATTATTGTGTATCCAATTTCTGTGTTTCTTTGGTATCTAAGGTATATCTAAAGGATTGTTTAGGTGATATGCATGTACGACACACCAAATTGTAGCTGGAATACCATAGAATATGATAAAATCGCTGCAATTTCTCTGGAAATAATAAACATGGGTATTAAAAATGCATTGCACTTAAAACTCAGTCACCCAGAGCTTCAGAATATGTTGTCAGGTGTCTTTTTGGCTGCAGCCATAGCGTTACTAAGTAGATAAGGTGCTACACCTGCCTGTGGAAAAACGTCTATTACAGCATCCTTCAATTCAGTGCCTATATATATGGTTAGAGAACTTATGTGGTGCCTTTAGATAAAGTCTTGTCCCTGTACAGAGTCCCTCTTCGCTGTATGTACATCATGCTGCAGAAAAGGCTGCAAGGGCAGTAAAGCCCAAAACACATCTACTGATTCAGGATTGAACGATTAGTTCCCAAATCATATAGGAGTCAGTGAACTTGCCCCAGGTGAATAACGTAATACCTCGGCCCGTGTTAGCACCCAATCAAAGGCCATTTATCAATGTTCCATTGTTGGTGATTTGATTTATCATGACACTTTTTGCGCCCGATTTAGGAACATTGAGCCACAACTCGGTGACAAAAGGACATCTCAAGGAAGGGACATTAATCGTTGGCTGACCCTTGCCTAACTGTCCTACATCTACCGACTGGGGCTGACTCCATTAGGATACCTCGCCTGAGACAAATTACTATGCCTTTGTCGCCGACAAAGGTACATCAATGTTCCGAAATCGGTAGATGTGTATTGGGCTTAACCTGTACATTCTTCCGCTCCATTGAATATGTTCGTTCTAGCCTGAGACTTTAGTACAAACTGTCGCCAGACCTCCAGAGACTAATCAGGTATCAAAAATGGTATCACGGGTTAAGTTCAGTGTAAAGAGCTCTCGATGAAACACGTAAGAAAATTACCCGATTGAGAGAGACAAAGGAAAAAGATGTATTGTGAAAATACTCTCTGGGACAGTGCAAGGTGGACTTTCAAAACTAGAGCATGGCATTATTGATAATGACGCATCTTTCCTGATAACCGTATTGCATGTGGCCTACATATTCTTTCAGATAAGGAAATACGTTTAGTTCCTGCTTTAAGCAAGATGCTGAGTTCCCGGATGTCGGGGGAGTACATGTTTTCCCGTGTAGGGGGCGTGCAATTTTGGGGAGAGAAAGCGTTGCCTAGGTTTTGAATTTTGCCTGTAGCGATGTTACCTTCACTGATTTCTTCAACTGTGAACTAGATTTGAAAACAAAATTGTGGATGAATTTGTTCGTGTGTGGTACTCAATTTCACATATATCGGTACTGAAATTTGCTCTGGTTTATCCACCGACCAATATTTTGTCAAAGGTCCTTTAGAAACGGTCTACTGATTCTGATGAATTAACCGGTACCGAAATTCACCCAATGTCGGATACAAACCCCAATCACAATATACTTCTTACTTGATAGTTGTATTTATAAGCATCCCATCCGGAATGACAGCTTGGTTGATCATTTGGAATATTTCCAGGTTGACAAGCAATGAGTCAGAGATGTTAAATTAATGTATAGCAACAAAATCGACATTAAAGATTATTTCATAGGAAGAAAACAAATTAGTTGTAAATTGGGTATCTCCATGAAATGGGCCTGAGATCCGCCTGGATGGGTTCGATTATTAACGTCGGGAGATAGAAACGAGGCCCATGGGGGGTCGTTGAGTGTGAGTGGACCCAGGAGGCTGAGTGCTCCCAGTCCTCCAGTGTGTCACAACCTGACTGCCTCTGGTACATCCTCGCTTTCAGACCTCCTTTCAAGGAGATTTCTTTACAAGCCGAACGCCACAAAACCAGCCCACAAAACCAGCCCCGAGTCACCTATAATTCCCTGTTCCGGAAGAAGATGGGGTATGAGAATGAGATGTGTGTTTTATGACGCCCGATGCGATCTTCTCCTTACGGAAAAGTAGGGAATTAATGTGAAACGGGCTGAAAATGGGAAACCCGTTCACAATAGTGTTACATGTGGGAACCACTGCACATATTTGTCGATTAGGGCACACTACATGTTTATAGCGACTACCTTATCCTTTGCTCCAAACTCAATCTATTGCGGGGTTTCCACCTGAAGAATTTGGTCGCAGATGAAAGCTTTTCGCACCATTCGCCAATTGTTTAGATGCCACATTTAGGCAGATAATCGTCAGAATGAACAGGGAACATTTTTCGAAAAGAATCACGCACCAACTTTTATACAGAGTCCGGATAATTGATGCCCGATTCGTCAGCAGGTAGAAAAGCCGTATTTGACTTAAGATTTTCCACTGATTGATTAAAGTTACATTTCTCTAAAGACTAGTTATGTTTCTTCATAGAAGGGAGCCACGAGTTGTTTAGCGTTAAAGCAGCATCACAGTGGGGCCAAGTTCAGGCTGATTTGTGTTGGTTTTGACTAAGTTAGCAATGGTCTTTTGGCGATCCTAGAATCACCACCTTGTGTCCTATATTTTGAATTTGACAGCCATCAACAAAATTAAACCCACCCACCCACACCACTTCTAAGGGCTTTTGAATTATAAAGTTTAATTCCTAGTGCCACAGGCATACTCATTATACCATGTTCAAAATGATATTTTTCACATGAAAACATAAATTGTAAATTTCCTCCAATTTCTGCTTTAGAGTTGATTAAGCTGCCATAGTCTAGATAGGGAAGTATACACGTTTTATATACATATATTATTGCGGCCTGTTTTCTGGTTTGGTATTTCATTATGGAGGACAAAAAGTATAGTTTATATAAGAATTCGTGACGATGAAGTTTCATTGTACACCTACTTTTATTGTCACTGACATAAAATGGTGGCTGTTATGCTGTAAATCCCACAAACTAACAATAGTACAGAATTATGCATGGGGACTTCTGTTTATTTGACGCAGACCTGATCTTTTATTGCTTGAAACTGGACACAATGTGGCTACCAGAACATCTGGCCCCATAACACATGATCTGCTGTGTCAAAAGGATAATATGATTTGTTGATGTTCTCTGGAGTTTTTTTTGTAGGAGTGAGGTGGACGTGTTCTGTAGGTGGTGATTGTAGTGTCCTGTGCAGTAAGACTCCTATAATACATGAGAGACAATAAGCCCAACGCAGCAGGTTAATTTCCATCCCCATCCCATCGTTGCTGAGTGATTACGGAAGAATTTATAATGTAGATCATTCATTTTGTATCGATGTGTATACTGTCAAAATAAACTCAAGAAATTCCCATATCGTCATCCTAAGCCTTTTCAATGCAGCATCCAAGTATCAAAGCTTTTATGGATATGCTTTCTTTTTGGGGCCCCACAAGGGTCGGTCCTCGGACCTGTGCTTTTCATAATTATAACTCGAGTCTGGACTGGCATTACTAAAATCTATTCTGAGAAAATTTCAATGGTTTGCAGTCCGTGTGGGAATAATGCCGAGGGCATAAAGACATAATTAAAACAAATGCCAAACGTGTTGATCCGAGAGGGGAGCGATGTCCCTCCCGGTGGGAAGACACAGAATCATGCCGTAGAGGGTGTAGAGGTGAGCCTCCCCCGAGGGGACCCCAATGTGACCTGCCTCTGTAGAATTACCGAAAATTTTCAATTCTCCATAATGTATTAACATGGTACAAAATATTTTTGAAGGATGTGTATGTGAAATGTATGCCGATGATATGGTAATAATGGTGAAGGGAAATACCCGAAATACTGTATTGAAAATCCTGAACAAAAATCTTAGGAACTTTGTACAATGGTGTATAGCGATGCAGTTAACTATAAATTATCAAAAATCTAAAGCTATGTGGTGCATTTCTAGAAATAAATATGAAAATCTTTAAGAATTTAAAACTTGTCGCTGGCAATATTGTAATAGAGAATGTACAGAGGTACAATTACCAAGGAGCAATAAAAGACTATGCACTCACCTGGGTAGCACATGTTTGTTGAATCTACTCAAAAGTTCCGCTGAAAGATTTTAGGTTGAAAAAAATAAGTAAATACCTTTCAACAAATGCCTGTGTTTCGGTGATAAAACATAAGTGCCAGAAGTTAAATATTGTAATTTTTTTAGACTCATTGCCTGAAAGAGCCAAAGGGAAACTACAAGTTTTAATCAATTCAGCATTGCGAACTGCATTTGATATAAGGAAAGCAAAAGATATTAGTAAAGTTTAATTATCAAATAAAGCCAAAATAATGCCACTTTCTTTAAGAAGTACATACACTGCCTTTCATTCATTGGTGGATATATGAAAGACGTAGAATTGAAGATCGCAATACTGAATATGAGACTCGGGAAGGAGCAAATATTAAGCTAAAGGTTGAGCAACCGAATAAAGAGTTCTATAAAAAGAGGTCCTCTGTATCGTGGAAACCTGTTGTGGGGCCTAGTAGGGCCAAAAATATTACTAACAGAGAAGTTTTTAAAATAGAAGTTAAGGAAGGTATTGCGAAAGGTAAATTTGTACTAGTGTGAAAGAGAATTTTGATGAAGTTCAAGAATTTATTACTAGCCCTGTAATTAATCTAAAGAAATAAGATTGAAAAAGATAGAAAGAAATGAAAATGTCAGTTGAATGTTCATATACTGTGTAACTGTGTTGGTTTGTGTATTATGTTTAATGTGTATATGGTGACAACTGAATATATCATCTGAAAGGATGAAAGTAAAATGAATTGGTTAACAAATAAGACTATAATAAATATCAAAAATGGAACTCAACAGTTAATAAACACCTCTTCTGTAAAAATGTGTAAAGTAAAGTAAAAATGATTAGAGCTATATGAAGTCATACGACTGAATTTGAATTGATCAAAAACTCAACGAATTGTTAACTTGTATAGTTGGACTATTTTATTATACCGAGGGTGGTTGTGGCCCACTAGATTTTAGGTCAACTATAGACTCTAGAACCGTCCCAAGGCGCTATAAATATCTTGTAAGGAGGTCAGGGTAAAGGTTGTGGTTTGCTCCGAATTCAGTCATTGGCTACTGGGTCTACTCTACTCCTTATATGGTAGTTAATGCAGGGGGACAACCCCATGCAGATACCCTAATGATATGGTTTTGTTATGGATATTGTCGTGTTGGTCACGGATTTTGCTTATTGTGTGAAAGATATTGTATTAAAGTCGTACGACTATTTCTTTGTAAAACACCCGTAAATTGCTGAAAATGATTGTCGAAAATAAAAAGATTTTAAAAATCGAGCCATTGAAGATAATAACTATTTTATGAATTCTAGTATTTGAGGCTCAACAAAGGGGCAATAGTCTCAATTGCAGTGTACTTGGTTTTCATGGCGTTGCCTTGCAGGTAATGTAAAACATAAAAGATTCAATACAATGCTGCGAGATGTGATACGCCAAATCAACGTAAGCTTGAAAAGACCTCGCTGGTACATCGATAGGTATATCAAATTATAACAGGTCAACTTAAGAATATTTGTCTGCTTTACAATACCCCGCACCTTGGGCAAACAAGTGAAGAGTGAATTGGGGAACGTCAACATTTATTGGTAATACAAATTTCTATCTACAATTTTAATTGTTTTAAGTGATTAAAATGATTTTAATTAATTATGATGATAAAATTGATTTAATTTGTCGATATAAAATTGATGAATAATATCAAATAGTTGAAATGAGTTAAATGAATTGTGTTAAGGGGTGGGTGGGTGGGATAAATTACCGATGATTTGTGATAGTGTTGTGGGTAGGAAGGTTTCGAGAATAAGGAAGTTGAAAGGGATTGGGGGTGATATCTGTTATGGACGGTAGGTGGGGTGGTGTAGATTAAGTGTGGTGTTTTTTCCGCTATAGGGGAGCAACAAGGCGGCAAAGCATTAACAATGCTATGATTTCACCATTGTGAGGAGATCAGTATTTCCAAACAAGTCACATTAATCATTAATAAAAGGAAATGACGCCAGGATTTTGAGAAGCGTTTGCTTCGTCAGCGACTTAAATGTATTGCAGCTATCCTTATTCCTTACACGATAAGGTTACCACCAAAGTTGTGTATCATGTTGAAGTATTCATGAGAATACCTAAAGACATCTGGCCTGGAGGCATCTTTCTGTAATTAGAGACTCAATCAAAACCACCTAATATACGCTGGTATATTTTTGCCACTATCAGAATTGGTTGTCCCGGCAGTTTCCTCTATTCAGATATTAAAAGGCATGACTTTATCTAGGTACAAGTGTTTTGGCTGAAGTAGCTTTGCGTCTGTGTGCTTTGCCTTTCCTGCTACAATTCCTTTCTCATATCCACAACACGTTGGGAATGTTATGGAGAAGACAAAGGAAATAACAGGAACATTTGTTTTCAGCTGATACCCCAGGTCTAATTCTTTATCTCCTTTAAGGGATAGAGCATAAGTGATGACCAATTAAATGAGATGAATTTAGACAGGTGTTCAGCCACACAGTCGCCCAGTAACTCTCTGCGAGGCAATATCAAGTATGTGGCTGCGAGGCAACATAAAACGTAAACAGACAATACGGCAGGACGTCAATAATATAAGACCGCCAGGTGGAGTGCGCGAAATGAGGATCTGCCGAGCTGATAGCGCCTCCCACAATCTCCCAGTGATTGACTTTCTGTCTAGACTATTCTCTTGTCACCATCAGGTTTGCATTTGCACACGAAACTTATTGCTTTGTATCAGGGATCAGAAGTATGAGAATATAAGAATATATAATGAATCCAATTGATTGTACATTGTGTTGCTCTCATGTGCTCGGATAGTGATCTGAATAGATAACTCCAAGACTTTGTCCCTACAAGTTTTATTGTTGGTGTTACGGCAATGACTGCTAGATGTGGACTTACTGGTGATACTTATGGATGTCGCCTAGAGCTCTGTGTTTAACCACGTGGGGGCGACCATGGTTGATCGTAATAAAGTAGCACCTCCAGCGGAGTATTACGAGAAGTCAGTATGATTAGTTAGGCCAAGGGAAAGTGCATATATTTTCCCAAATAAAAGAATTGCCCAGTTCACATTCCAGAACGGAACAATTGTATTCTCTGCACAATATATATATATAGAAGTTTGAAGTCCCAGATGACTTACCTTAGAAAGATAGTAGAAAACTGGAAATAATATAATATAAGGATTTTCTAAATCGACAAGGAGTCTCGGCACATAGATTTATCGTCACATGTTTTTTTATATGTTTTTTAGTCTTTCTTCAAACAATTTATTCAAATTCTGTTGTTCTTCGAGGTGAATGTTTTAGTTTTTATCATGGGTCTAAAGATAGTAATTACCAGTGGGTCAATGAGGTATTTCTGTCTCTAGTAATTGGTCATGGTCAGCTGGGCTCTCCTCTATGGCAAGGAGACACTGGCCCTCTGTAGCTTTCACAATGACAGAGTTGAAATGCAGTGTAGGGATAGTTTTGCAGCACACTGAAAGTTAATGTAAGGTCTGGAACCCACAAAGGCCGACCCAGAAATTCAGAACTCCCAATGTTCCCCGACGCCCATTCGTAAGGCGCGTCGGTGTGCATCGAAAGTCAGGTGGCTTCGTTCTTGTGCCTCTCCCTAACCTAGGTAGTGTATATGAGCTTGTTCGAAAAACGCCCTACGGCGCACCAACCACCCCCACCACCTCCTCCAAAGGGTTGCATCCTCTCTGGTAGTCGCGTTGCCAGCGAAATACATAACACACCATCATACTTTATAAACTGTGGCTCCATACTTCCCAAACCGATATGTGATATATCCGTTTTAAAGTAGTATTCAATTTACACGAGTTTAGCGGTGCAGTAACAGGTGATAGCTTCTGCAGATCCTGTTCGCGTTCACGTTCGGTCGTATGGAATGACCATACATAAATCGGCTAGGTAGGCTTACAGCCACGAACTAGAGAAGAGCAGGAGGGGAATTCGAGATGAACATGAACAAATCTGAAACGTTGTGTCAATTAAACATCAAACCATCAATTTAAAACTATAAATCTTTCATATGTTCAGTTTGTTTTATCTTAACATATCATGTAACTATAATGTTGGGCTAATATGGGGACAGGCCTGGACAAGTAGAATCCGTTTTCGGAGGCAGTCCTAGAATGATACAATTTGCACGTTCTCCTGAAATAATTGGATGTTCCCACTATAATTCGGATATCTAGAGATGGCAGTGGTTACAAAAAGCAAAGCCAAGCAACAGGTGCACATGCAACTAATCTAGAATACTAGGGACACAAGGTATAGTCATCATTGGTAAATGAACATCAATCTATGAAATATATCTAACAATTAAAAGGTTTGGGTTTTGTTCAGTCTCTGAGTCATTTGCTGTAACCCACTTAGCATCCAGCTACCTCTGCAGCTGCCTTTGTGGGGCTTGAATATACTAAACATCGGTGGGCCAATTAGGTAATAGGTCTCTAGTGATTGCACTGCACGAACACCATCATTTTACATATGAATGTGCCCGGCGTATATAAATAAGTATTTTGCGTATACAGGTCGTCCTATTCCCCGTGTGTATACACCTCATCTGTAGGCGTATATAAGCGTCCAGTGAAGAGGGCTTCACTAATAGTGGGCGGGGGGAGGTGGTGGGGGGAGGGTTTCCTACTGAGGACACCTATACTTCTACCAACACAAAGGGGCGGGAGGCGGCGGGGGCAGAGGGTATTTCCTCTCATATACGCCTGGTGTGAAATACAGCCAAGACGCGTCCGTATATAAGGCCTGGACGTATATATATGAAAACAAGTCAATATTCAGCCAATACATGCACTTCTGCGACGGCGTATATATAAATAAAATGGTGGTTTTCGCGCAGTTTTGGTCTTTTTTCTTATTTACTATTCAGAGAATTTCGAGGGACGTTGTATAATCACTTCCATGCAGAGGCTCTCTTCCTTGTACTTGCCCTGACAAGTGACAAACAAGGAAATCAGACTATTCGATATTGGTACTCTTAGGCCTATACATTATCTTGTTAATTATATTTAAGTGAATGTATAATTGTTTTCTATGGCTGGTCATTTGAATTGGATTGTCTATCAATTGTCATTCGGTTCCGATTTCATCCATCTATTATTGATATGAATACAATGAAATGAATAATGAGAGAAGCCAATACAGAATACAGTTTACAAACAGTATACAGAGCATTACAATGACTTATGTTTCCATTGAAGAAAATTATCAATGCATTGCTAATACATACGATGTACAATTTTAGGTTGATATATACCGTCATTTGCTCAATCATACTGGTGGTCTGACGCAGTTCATTATACCGTGATATAATAAACCTTTAAAATAGAAAGCTGTAACATTTTATCAAAAGTCTTAGTTTTAGTTACTAATAAAATCATCAATGACAAAAATAACTCATTGTCAATTTCCTCCGAATTCCTTCCTAATTGCCATCATCATCATTCTGTAGTTCAGAATCTAATTTGGCCTGGGAAGAATGGTTTTGATGGGTCTCCAGATAAAAATGTTCTTTAGTAAAAATTCTATTGTAAAGACAGGTCATTTTCTATATTTACCGATTGAATGAAGATCCAATCGGGGGAATTAGAAACCCCTTAAATGGTAGGAAATAAAACAGACGATGAATTTAATTAAATCCCTACCTGACAAAGGAGGCCTGGTGTGGAAAAAACGCTGAGCCGTCGAGGAAAATCACGCCAAATGAAGAAAACATGTTCAGTGCGTGAATTAAAATGATTATCCTTGCGCTCAGGGAATTATAAACCTTCAACGTTGTAGTCAGAGATGTTTGAACCTTTATAGTATTTTAAAAAAATTCACCCATATTTCAAACATATATGACTCAGCTGCAATGAATTATATTCAAATCGATGCACAATTCGTCTGTTTTGTTTCGGAGAAGATGTAAAAGCAATCACACAAGGGTCTTTATTGAATAAGAGATGTTCAGAATACGCACGTCACATTAGGCTAATTGATTTTGCTTTCCATTTGTCAGAATCAATTAATTAAAATACACGAGCATTTGAGGACGACGGGATTGTGATGAGAACATTTACACACATTACAGGAATGCTGCTAGGCATGATTTAACAGTTCTCGCCATGGTTTACCAGGTTTAGGCACTGTTCGACGGTTTCCAGGCTGGATTTCACAGGTGTAAGGCTTTATTTTACAAGTCCAAATAATGGAAAAGCCGGGTATTAACCTTCAAAGGACGGATTTAAAATACAGTCTAAAAGAACACATTACACAAATTATCTCTGTTTATGTGTAACAATCAGAAAATATGTCTCATTAACGGGAAATTATCATCTTATTGTCTCACTTTCTATTCTAATATGATCGATTCAGGACTGTCATTTTACTAATGAATATTGCTCTAAAAGTGTATAAGCGTGTGCTTTTAGGTTTCTGATATTACCACTTTAATAACACTGAATCCTTGAGACAAAATGTCATGGCCGTGATTATAAGGTCATACCAAAAAAAATATTGGTGCTACACAATCCGAAATTATCAAAGAGTGAACCTTCTTTTTTTCGACTCTTCATTGCATTCGATGTTTGTCATCGCATTTCCAGGCAATATATTTCTCTCTTTGAATACAAAGTCAACATATTTCCTAATATCGTTAAGTGCAATTATGTTTTCAATATCTGGAATACATGTTATAATGTCTTCATTATATAAATCAGATAATTTCGGTCTATGATGAACGTTTTCCTACTAGAATTTCGGGAAAAGCATTTGAACATTTTAAGAAGTTGTCATTTAAAGATGCAGTAGCAATCATCATATGTACATTTCGCCCTTAGGACAGTAGCTTTTTAATTACTACAGGGTGACCATGCTGGAAACCCGCTTGTTGCCCATTATTATTAGCTTATCTCATCATGAACTGCGGCGTAATCTGGCAACCAGTGAAGATTCCGACATTTCAAAATGGCAGATGTTGCTAGAGGTTCATCTCAGGGTATGACGTTAAAAAAATTACAGGATCAAACTTCGTTTTCTGCATGGCTAGAAATGAATCATAAGAGAAAAGTACATCTGAATAAAGATTAAACAAAATTAGTAGTAGGTCTTAGATTTCTACTGCACTCCCACGGCATTTCAATCCTCAAGACTAGATTTGGTCAGCTCTATCTCTATATGAAGGTCGTACTCAATGCAGATCCTGTCGAAAGCGCGCCTTTTTATTCGTAGGTCAGGAGACTATTGATAAAGCTGTTCAATGGGATAGAATTTTCTTTTCTTTTGTGAATAGAACATCAATTGGATTACTTCAGTGACATAAATCACCCAGGAGGGTTTTAAGACTAAGACCGAAAGCAGAGTGACTGATTGTCCCAAGGGTCAAGGATAAAATGTCATGACGTCACTTCCTGGCCTTTCCTTTAAAAGGTTCGAGTCGCTTTCAATCTTCAAACCGATGTTTTACAGCTGTTCAGGTCCCGTGGTCTGCGGGGGGAGAGCGTGCAGGGCTGTCCCAGAACTATACAGCGGAGGCACATCCGGTAACGTGCCGTTATGTACGAGATGAATACGAACAGATTAAGGGATGATTTGAAAAATTGCACCTGATCAATTTAAGGTAAATCCCGCGCATCTGCATGTTTTAATGGTTGCGTTGTGGTGTTTTGACGCCAGGTGGTCTCTTACCCACCGCTTGGTGGGATGAATTAATTTCTAAATGTTCTCATATATCTTTTGGAGTTCAAGCTGCGCTCTTTTTATTGATCATTATTTCCAGGAACATATGATCATCTTAATCTTCCTTGGTAAATCTTACAGATACTCGATGAACCACACAGATCAATCACATTGCCTATCCTTCATGAATCCTGAGAAATACCACTGCTTTACGGAGCCAAAACAAAAGAAGACTTGTTCTCAAATCTATCCCCAGTTCTTTGTCTATCGTATACGGCCGTTCTGCAACTGATGATGGAGAAAAGCTTTGGTTTTGTTACATATAAATGATTCAAAACTGTTTTGATATGAGACAGATGTTTTTGAGTTACACCTCTAGAGCCTGAGGAAAAGACACTTTTTGTGAATGCTAGTTTTTTTGTACGAGCTACATCCCCACCATTACGAAACAGGAAACAATGAACCATCGTCGTTAGCATAAAGTGTTCGCTGTAATTATTCTGTGTTTCAGTGTAGGACCCTTTTAATGACTGAATGGAACTACTACTTCAGTAATGGGGGACGTAGAAGAGACTAAAACTGAAAGGAGAAACGTGAGAGTCTGCCTTCTGAAGTAATTGCCGTCTACGTCGGTGTAGTGAAGCCGAAAAAAAAGACTTGGTGTTGTATTTGTTGATAGTTATGAATTCCAAGATCGTAAAATATCTGCCCAGACGTATAGATTCCAGAGTTCAGAAGTGAGAAATTATTAACAGATAGAAATGTTGGGTCTGCCTTCCTTTTATTTCATAACTTGAAATGTTTTGGATTGATAAGAAATCAATGTAAATAGCCATGCAAAATCTATTGCATGCACACCAGCCTGATGGTCAAAGTGTAGAGGATACGGGTGTTGAGTGGTAGTTTGCATCTTCTTCACTAGAGCATATGTCAGTCTCGCCACTAGCATCGAAACCTAGCCCATGTGCTCACTCACATTATAGGCCAGGTAATGCCTGTTATTTTTGGTGCAGTATGGGTAACAACGCCTTTTTTCTGGTGCATTGTGGAATTGCGCGACCTTGGTACTCGCATGGCAGAGATCCTGCACTCTACTCTCACAAAAGACCTGCTGGGAGAGTGCCACCTTGGTAGACCTAGACTGGGGAGCCAGCAGAGCTAGCATGACGTTGTTACATGACTTTAATAAGCAGGTAAATAAAGTGACTTCGGAGTTTTATTTAAAGATGTTTATGTTAAGGAAAATTAGATATTTGCCAGTCTAGTTAAGAACATCAGTTAAGATTATCCCAATTCTTGAATATACCGGTATTGTGTACTATTGTACCTCGCAGAGAAATCGAGACAAATTACAAACTCTAGTTAACAAATCTTTGCGAATTGTTTGTAAAATTTTGTTGGCTCCATAATTCCACGAGTCGAAGACGAGTGACATTACGGAGCCAACAAAATGAGTGGCATAAATAAGCTCAGACTCAGACGAGCGGCGTCTAGATTTTATCCTACCCCGTGTCCATATTTTCTCAGTATCAGAAAGTTGTGGCATAAACAACACTTTATGTCACACCCGTGAAATAAACAAATCCCATGTTAAGCTTATGGCGTTTTTTATTAGGGTAGGATAAAAGAGAATTCTCTTTTTTTTTTTTTCATTACTTGTACTTATGTGCTGTCCTGTTATGTCCATGTCTTGTTCGGCCTATGATGGAAGACCGCTGTGTATCGGCGAATTGTATGTCGCTATGAATGAAAAAAAACCTGTCAGTTCAAGGACCTTCCTAAGTATTACGTAGGAAGGAATTACCTCTCCCATATTTCATTTGAGCAGGGGCCTGTCTATCTCGCCTCCTTTTGTTGGGTAGTTTGGTCAGACCCATGCGCCGAATTGATACAGGTTTGGCTTGGCTTACGTAGCCTTCCTTATATAAAAGGCCGGGTTTGTGACAGGTCGGGAGGAACTGGCTTTCCCAGGAGACAGATCAGCTTTGGTTTTCATTGTACGAACTTCTGTACTCCCTTGGGGGTTGAGACTGGGCCGCTAACTTCGGAAAGCTGGACCAGGCTCTCCTTTGTCCGACTACTAAACGCGCAGCATTTGGGCATTGTATCTGGAATTGAGCTGCGGCTCTCCTGGAGAATATAGATTCGATGGTAAAACCTTGTTATATCAAATTTGTGTTGTGGGAATAGGGTTCTCGGCCTAGCTGACTTACTTACTAAGGCATGAACCAACCTACGTCTGGTAAAACAAACACGTAAGGGAGCATAGTGTGATAGTGTGATAGTATTCGGTTCCTGCGGGGAAACACAGTTTACATTGCTTGCGAAACACAGCCTGACGTTATTTGAAATATGGAAAAATAGAAATTGTGACTCAGGATAGAGTTTCAATTGATAACCACTCGCGCCTGCTTTTTGGAACTGAGGCAGCATGGTTCAAGAAGACTTCCTCCACTCTGACCTCCCATGAGGTGGCAGCTTCCGGTGACCTTTGACCCGCAGACGCCTGCCGGGGACGAGCCGACCCGCCGACCCGCCTCTCCGCAGGGACTGTTTGAGGGCGACGCCCGTGCCTCAAGGTCAACTACCTCCCGGCGGATACCAGCTGCAGACTAAGGCTGGTATCTGGCAGGGGAAGTACGGCTGATTTGCGGCTGGCGGCGTGTCATCGTGTCTGAATTATCGCCCAGGGGAGCGCCCTCTCGTCAGGGCCGTGTCCGGGGTCTGTAGTCAGGACTGGCTTTACAAGTGCTTCCCGCCCGCCGCCCGCCGCCCGCCGCCCGCCGCCCGCCGCCCGCCGCCCGCCGCCCGCCGCCCGCCGCCCGCCGCCCGCCGCCCCCCGACCGCCGCCCGCCGACCGCCGCCCGCCCCCCGTCCCCCGTCCCCCTTCGCTAAAATAGCTCACGCTCTAGCCGTTAATTAGCGGGAAAACACGAGAAAACATGAGACGAGACCTCAAAATGATGTCCGCCGACAGCGTCCCTCAACGACTCAAATCAAGGCTTGTGGCCAGCATCTCGCGCATGCGCCGATTCTCGTCTTTATGTTTTTACAATCTCCCTATTTCTTTATCCTGTTTTCGTACCTAAAATTCTCTCGTCTTGGATCCCTACATTTGACACGGAATTACACCTCGGTTGGGTTTTATTTCCAGGTTTTCTTCCCTTTCATTTGGCTGGTGCTTTTCGCTGGTGCTGCTGCGGTTCGGAAACCAGCAGCAGGCCTCGTTATGGCGGTCATCAATCAGAAAGATTGTTTATCACTTCTGTGTAGAAGATCAATGAAGACGCCACAGCTTTTCTCCTTTCACTTATTTCAAATTCTCAAAACGCGCCAGAACACGACGTCCCTACTGCCATATCGGAGGCATTTTGCCTTTTTATGTCCATTGCTGTAACGCCTTGAGGGAATACATCTGAAATGAGTTTTCATCCAAGAGATGTTCCCATGACTCCATCAATCAAATGTACATTACTCTAGCCCTGACACCCTGACAGGACCAAGGTTTCGCCGCCTTGCATTTTATCCGGTGCGATTTACAATCTGCGTTACATCTATAAGGAATTAGGCTGCATACGACTAAAAATGTCGATAATGCACATTTAAATTGGTCCAGCATTGCTGTCTTGATAATTCCATACCGTGTATTTGATACAAATGTCTCTCTGCCTTTCCGCTGAGTAATATTCACATTTAAAACCTTCCGGGTTCAGCAGGAACCTTCTACGGAATGCAATTTACTTACTGCCATTATGTTTCATAAACTAGGTTGGCTCCAGATATAATTGCGACCTTTACATGCGAAACGATGTTGGACATATCTTGTTTTAATAGTGTATCTATTTGCCGCATGTGCAATCCGAATCGTGGAATAACTTGTAATCATTTGGTAATTTGGAGAGAGGCAACATCGCATATGTTACCGCGAGGTAATTTGTAATTATTTAGTAATTTGATGGCAGGCAACATCGCATTTGTAACGCCGAGGTAAGCCCCCGAGGTCTTATGAATTAAAAACCCGACCGGCAGACCCATGTCAGGCACATACCACTCACTCACCAATCGCGTGGCACATGAGATTTTCTCGTTATCAACTGTACCAGAAGACATAGACCTGCCTGGAGAGGTTGGTTCTGGGGACGTCGAGCGTGGCTCTTTTTATAATTTTGCTTATCGCCAGTGACTAAAGCTCTCATGCAGAGTAACAATACCTGCTGTCAATAAGGGAAGCACCTCGGTGTAGCAACGATCATACTTTACGTAAGTGTTTCATTGATAAGGTTTCGTTTTGTTCAACATTAAGCTCCTCCTATGTAAGTTGATAAGGCATGGATTGTAGAAAAGTAGAGCACCTCTTTTATTCCTTTATTTATTATAGCCTTTTCCTTTATTTCGTGGTGTAACATTTGGAAAGTCAATGACTCATATCTGAACTTCAACTACGTGAATGGTCGCTGATTTCTCTCTCTCTCTCTCTCTCTCTCTCTCTCTCTCTCTCTCTCTCTCTCTCTCTTAAAGTTTGATCCTACCCCTAATATATATCACATAGGTTTAACATTGAGTTTTCGTATGCCACGCTGACTGGCATACGGAGTTTTATATGCCACTAGTGGCATACAGAATTATTATCACGTAATATTCCAAAATCGAGGAGACGGGGTAGGATAAAATCAAAACCTGATTCGTTTTCATCTTGGCCACCCCATGCCACTCCTGGAGTTTTGGCTCCAGACTTCACTCGGCTTTGCCTCATGAAGTCACTATCCCAAACTTCAGTTGTGGCATACGGTGGCCAAGATTAAAACTCATCCAGTTTTACAATAATATTTATTCTGGAGTTAGTTACTATGATAAAAACTACCCTATTTCCAATAGGCTCCACGGCGATAGTGTTGGTTTGTTCTTCCATTTTCTTACATAACTAGTACATGGTGATGATATGTAGAATGGTAGATGGGTTATATACTATTGATTATTTTTACCAACATTTTCTCGGGGAGCGCCACCCACGCCAATACGTATACCATCATGCAATTAACCTTGTATTTATGTAGAGGTTGTGTCAGCTTGAATAGATATCCAACTCTCTCCTATAAATAAACCAAGGATAGTTCATTCAACTCCTCGAATACTGAATTCTAAATTCCCCCCCCCCCCCCGAAATCTTAGTAGAGAACTGCCTCATTATCTGGGCGTAGACTTTTGTAAGCTTTCAAGTCGTGGGTCGGTCCTTGTCTAAGGGCACAGTAGGCTACGTCTGTATAGTGCCACTAACGAAGTTTTGTGGCTGAGTGGCAGGTCCAATTTACCTCGACCATGTCGGCCACCCGTCAAGAACTGCTCTAAATACTTACACTTCAGTGCAGGCCGCCTACAAGGATGACAAAGAGAATCCACGTGAATGTCACTCACTGTATCAATGTGAACTAATCTCATTAAGCATTGGGAAAGTCGTCAATGTTCAGAGTCTTTATGTTTAATAATGAGAAGGGGCGCTCGTTAGGACTTTGTGTTTTATAACACTTAGAAGTCTGATAAGACATCGACATGTTCATTTTCTTTGTTCAGATTCTGGCCGAAGGATTAATGGGATCGGTGGGAATCAGTGACATTCTTTACAATGCAGGCACTCAACTGCCGTTAGTTATTACTCCCGTGTGGGAGATACCGGCTAAACCCACGGTGACCGACCAGGCCTGGCTTGGTTCACTGCACCCTTTGATTACAGCAAGTTGCCACAGAAGGGTTTTCGTACATAGACTTACCGATGTTTTCCAATCATTGGATCAGTTATGATAAGGGATCAGTGTCAACGTCACAAGAGTTGCCCTATATTTTACTGGAGCTGCCCTTTGTGGAAGATACCCTTTTAAAGGAGTTGTCCTTTACAGGACCTGCCCTACATAGGACCTGCCCTTTATGAAAAATGCCCTTTAAAAGAGCTGCAATTCACAGGAGCTAACCTTTACGGGAGCTGTCCTTTACTGAAGATGTTCTTTGCAGGGCCTGTCCTTTATGGGAGATACTCTTTTAGGCGATGCTCTTTTATATGAGTTGCCTTTATGGAAACAGCCCTTTATGGGAGCTACCCTTTACAGGTGGTGTCCTTTACCCTTTACAGGAGTTTATGGGAAATGCCCTGAATTTGAAATGCCCTTTACAGGAGATGCCTTCATGGGAAATGCCCTTTATGGGAGCAGCCCTTTGCAGGAGATGCCTTTATTGGAGCTGCCCTTTACAGGAGCCGCCCTTTACAGGAGCTGCTCTTTATCTTTTACATGAGATGCCTTTATGGGAAATGCCCTTTATAGGAGTTGCCCTTTACAGAAGCTGCCTATTATGGGAAATGTCGTTTATGGGAAATGCCCTTCTCAGGAGATGCCTTATAGGGAATGCCCTTAATGGGAGCTGCCCTTTATTTGAGATGCCCTTTACAAGAGATGCCTTTATTTGAAATGCAATTTATAGGAATTGCAATTCATGGGAGATGCCCTTTACGGGAGCTTTATATTTTGTAGTAATCCAATGTGTATATATGGACAAAATCGTCAATAGTAGATATGTATAATGTACAAGGACTTCGCATTAGTTCTAAATGCGCCCATATGGTGGCATGGTGGGAGGAAGGTTCACTAGAGTGGAACGTGGCTGCACAGACAGTTATTGGTCAGTGAGTTTGGACTTTGATTGGTCAGTTGAGCCAATGACTTCACAGTAGGATCAGGTTTACTGTTTGTACCGCCACCTCCTATATGTATAAGTGGAGGATTTATATGTGAATAAACATTCTGTTGTTCACCATGTAACTATACTTCAGGCGTTCTGGTTGATTTCTCAATGTTCTAAACCAGGCTATTACACCACCCAGAACATTATGTACGGGACTAAGTATAATGAAGCCTATAATGAGGAAACAAGCTAACTATCTTCGAACCTCAAAATACTTGGCAGAATTACATCCTGATGCCTTTGGATTAATTGCTCACCGGGAACTATAGAAGCTTCGGATAATGCTGGTAGTCCATATAGTTAATGCGTGTTATTTGTCAGAATGTTGTTTTATAATATATCCCTGTTTTTCACGAGCTGTGTTCTACCAATAAATGAGCGGATAAACCAATGCTTTCAATACGCAAACAAGCCTTTTAGAAAATTGAAAGGTTGTCATTATTCAGAATGTTGTTGTATAATATATCCCTGTTTTTCACGACTAGTGTTCTTCCAATAAATGAGCGAATTAACAGATGAAATAAATACTTGAAGAAGTTGAAAAAATGACTTGAACGGTTGGGGAAATGAGCTCAGCAACAGATAAAAACAGATAACTAAATAAATGACGGCTTGATTAGTTTCTTGTGTCAGCTGTAATCACAGGGCAGACCAGGCGGACGGAGACGCCCCTGTCTTTGTGCTGGGGTTAATGGCTGGGTGCCGAGTGGGTCGCTGAAATCTCTTCTGGCCGTCTGTTTTGTTAATTGATGTCAACTTTAGGTCAATAGTAGGACCTTTATTAACAGTGTTCTTCTTACTTCTTTTCCAGGGTCCAGCAGGCAGGCTGCGATTATCACTGGTCGGCCAACTGAGCGTGTCGTAGGCGAATGGTGGGCCACCTGAGCGTGTCGTAGGCAAACGGCCGATCAACTGAGCGTGTCCTACTGAGCATATTGTAGGCCAATGGTTAGTCAACTGAGCGTGGCTAACTAAGTGTGTCCTTGGTCCAGTGGTCAGCTGACTGAGCGTGTTATGACATTGCTTGCTGAGTCTTTCATGGATACAATAGTCAGCCAACTGAGTCAACCCTGCATCCAATGTTCTGCCAACTGAGTGAACCCGGCATCCAATGGTCCACCAATTGAGTGAACCCGGCATCCAATGGTCAGCCAACTGAGCATGCCCTGTATCCAATGGTCAACCAACTGAGCATGCCCTGCATCCAATATTCAGCCAACTGAGCATGCCCTGTGTTCAATAGTCAGCCAACTGAGCATGCCCTGTGTTCAATAGTCAGCCAACTGAGCATGCCCTGCGTCCAATAGTCAGCCAACTGAGCATGCCCTGCGTCAAATGGTCAGCCAACTGAGCATGCCTTGTGTCCAAAGGTCAGCCAACTGAGTATGCCCTGCGTCCAATGTATGGCTAACTGAGCATGATGCCAGTTCAGTGATCAGCTCATCAATCGTGTCATAGGCCAGTGGTCGGTTTAAAGAGCGTGTCACAGCCCAATGGTCGGTCAACTGAGCGTGTTATAGGCCAGCGGTCGTCTTACTGAGCGTGAATCACGGTCGCCTGCCCGCTTCGTCGCGACGATCTGGGCTATCCACATCCGGCGGAAGTGACGCGTGTTCCACTGATTGGTGCCCAATGAACGCTGTGAGGACGTCACTTCCGGTGGGCTGGCGTCACCATGGATATGGCGAACCAGACGCACGTGGTTCGCGGCACGGAGTACATCCATCGCTACGAGAGCGCCATCTTCATCTTTGACATCGCGCTCCTCTCCACCAGCCTGGCCAGCAACTTCGGCATGATCTACTTCATCTGCGGCCAGAAGAAAGCGCGCACCACCCACAACATCACCATCGTGTCGATGGCCGTGGCCGACATCCTCGTGGCCGCCATTGTGGTGCCCATGGACCTGGGCATGTTCCTGTTCCGGTCGGAGGACGATGAGATGACGCCATTTCTGTGTAAGATGAACCGCTACGTGGGCTTCTGGTGCCGGACTGTGCTCATCTACTCCACGCTGGGCATGGTGCTCAACAGGTACTTCCGCATCACAGACCCCCGCTCGCAGGCCTTCGTGGCCGGCAGATGCATGTTTTATCTCAATTTCGTCTGGTTCTCCGGAGCCGCTTACAACATCTGGAAGGTCATGTTGAACACCTCCAAGGTGGTGGCCGTCATCCCGGCGTCGCGGCACGAGAATCGCTCCACCGTTAAGTGGTGCACGAGCTGGGACTACTTCAACAAAATGCACATCGTGTCGGCCACCGCTGACTTTATCGTCATCTTCTTCATCCCCTTCCTCATCATCTCCATCTTGTTCGTCAAGATGCTGCAGCACATCTGGAAGAACTGCGGCGCCACTGCGGACTTGTCCAAGACCCGGGGGCGGGTGGCCATGGCCTTGCTGTACTCGCTGACCTTTTTCGCCTGTCAGCTGCCTCTGGAGGTCCTCAACGCGTCCTTGTTGTACCGGACCTATCTCTCAGACAAGACTCTGGGCTATATTCGCTGTTTTGAGACGTTGTCGTACGCGCAGAGCCTTCTTAATGTCGTCATCTACTTCACATGTAGCCGCGAGTTCCACAAGATCTGCGCGAGCAGTGTGGCGCGGCGGGCGCGGGGCAGGACAGAGAACAGCGCCAACAGGTCCCTGGAGAGGCCCGGAGCGCACTGCCTCCTCGAGACGAAGAGTTATGAGAATGTGCGCGAGTCCATCTCATTGAACTAACTGAGGGGCCAACCCTTGGCTTCGTAACGACCAAACCTTAGCTTTGGCCCAGGATGGTCCTGGTCGTGTTTTGGCATAGCCCATGCTAAGCACCGCTACCATACTCCTCAGCCTGACCCTGCATAGGTCAACCCCCATCCCCCCCCCCCACCTGGCCTGGCCTCAGTCCCATGTTGGCCAGCTTGAGGCTCATCCCAGGTCATTAGTTTTCTCCCCGTCACCTACAAGTTTCGGCTGCCACCACACACTGTCCTTGGCCAACCTGAGCAGCTCTCTTCGCGGCCTCTGCTTCCCCTCTCCCACCTAAGCCCTCAGCCCCTTCCCAGCCCTGGCCTAGCCCCAGCCATTTTGCCCAGCCGAGGCCTTAGCTAGGCCACCCCTGCCCATCCCCGCCTTCACCCAGCCCCTTTCCCAGTTCAAGCCTGCCCCCACGCCATCCCCTGACATCAATCAAGCCCAGGCCACATCCCTGAGTTGATTCAAGGCCTTGGTCCAGCCCACTGACTGCCATGCAAACCTCGGACTAACCCCAGCCTCTCCGTGACTACCACACAGACCTCTGCCCAGCCTCAGCCACCCCCTGACCACCATGCAGACCTCGGTCCACCCCCTGCCTACCCCTGACTACCAGAGAGACCTTGATCCAGCCCCAGCCCCCCCCCCCCCCGGTCGACCACCATGCAGACCTCAGTCCAGCCTTGGCTTCCCCCTGACAACCGTTCAGACCTCGGTCCAGTTCAAGCCACCCCCTGACCATCATGTAGACCTCGGACCACCCCCTGCCTACCCCTGACTACCAGACAGAGACCTTGGTCCAGCCCCAGCCTCCCCCTGACCACCACAAAGACCTTGATCCAGCCCCAGTCCCCCCCCCCCCCCTCGACCACCATGCAGACATCTGTTCAGCCTTGGCTTACCCCTGACCACCAGACAGACCTCGGTCCACCCTCTGCCTACCCCTGACTGCCATGGAAACCTCGGACCAGCTGCAGCCTTCTCCTGACTGCCACACAGACATTTTTCCAGCCCCAGCCTCCCCCTGACCACCACACAAACCTCTGTCCAACCCAAGCCACCCCCTAAACACCAGACAGACCTTGGTCCACCCCCTGCCTACCCCTGACTGCCAGACAGACCTTGGTCCACCCCCAGCCACCCCCTAAACACCATGCAGACCTTGGTCCACCCCCTGCCTACCCCTGACTGCCAGGCAGACTTTGGACCAGCCCCAGTCCTCCCCCTCGACCACCATGCAGACCTCAGTCCAGCCTTGGCTTCCCCCTGACAACCATTCAGACCTTGGTCCAGTTCAAGCCACCCCCTGACCACCAAGCAGACCTCAGTCCACCCCCTGCCTACCCCTGACTGCCAGACAGAGACCTTGGTCCAGCCTTGGCTTCCCCCTGACCACCATGCAGAACTCGGTCCACCCCCTGCCTACCCCTGACTACCAGAGAGACCTTGATCCAGCCCCAGCCCCCCCCCCCCTCCCCGTCGACCACCATGCAGACATCGGTTCAGCCTTGGCTTCCCCCTGACCACCATGCAGAGCTCGGTCCACCCCCTGCCTACCCCTGACTACTTGACAGACCTTGGACCAGCCCAAGTCACCCATTGACTGCCATGCAGACCTCGGTCCACCCCCCTGCCTACCCCTGACTGCCAGACAGACCTTGGTCCACCCGCAGCCTCCCCCTGACCACCACTCCAAACCTCTGGCCAGCCTCAGCTACCCCCTGACCATCATGCAGACCTCGGTCCACCCTTGCCACTCCTGACTGCCAGACAGACCTTGGTGCACCCCTGCCTACCCCTGACTGCCGTGGAAACCTCAGTCCAGCCCCAGCCACCCCCTGACCACCATGCACACCTCGGTCCACCCCTGCTTACCCCTGACTGCCAGACAGACCTTGGTCAGCCCCAGCCACCCCCTGCCTACCCCTGACTGCCATGGAAACCTCAGCCCGGCCCCAGCCTCCCTCTCACCACCATGCAGACCTCCATGCAGCCCTGGCCTTCCCCACTCCTCAGCGTTCTATTGACGGAGAGTTTCAGCAGTATGGGATCATGTCCTGCACAAACATGGCGCGTGTGACGTGACGTGACGTGATGGATATACACTGACGCGTGACGCGGGCTCGCAGCACGTCCAACGCACGTGCATTCACCACCCACACAGCACACACACAGAGGTGTGGATCCCACTGGTGTGATTGATTACAGGTGTGAATGAACCCAGGAGGAGATAAAGCTTGAAGCAAAAATGCGAGTTCGTGGAGGTCGATGGGAAATGGCAGGCAACGAGGCAAAGCCGGGCAATTTAGCGGGGATTGAGAGCGGGGATTAGGGTAAGACAAGGGCTGGCAGCCTCGAGAACACGCGGGGCGCAGTCACAAAGCCCCCTGACAGGCGCAGCCCGCTAAGGACCAACTCACCTAACGAGCCAACGAAGCCAAGGGCCGCCCTCACCAACCAGCCCTCTACAAACTATACGAACTATTCATGAGCCTTAATTTGTTTGGGGAATTTTGGAATTGAACCTGTTCAAAGTTTCCCGTTGAACATGCCGCCGATGCCCCATTGACTCCACCGTCTCTACCTGTCAATGCCTTTGGCTTTTCACTAATTGGGTTATTCTATTCAAGATGTGATCTTGAACAGACTTTTTCAGATCTTTAAAAGCATTGTCGTACTCTACACACTACATATTGTGGTTATTTGTTTATATGAACAAAACCTAACCTGCCTTCAAGTTTGCACTTACTTTTTAATAAATACACAAGGAATTCATTAAATCATATTTGTCAATAACACCAGAGAATCTATACTTAACGAGTTAACTCACTTCTCATTCTGTGGTCTCACGAAATGATTTGTAAGATATTAATAGCTATTGATGTACTTCTCAGAAAACCTGTGTTTGTAACAGGTTTGTGCATTTATTGATATAAACACTTGTCAACAAAGCCTTGTGTTGTTTTTACAGACCTGTGAGATTAAGATTTTATGAGTAAGGAAGGGAGCAGTGGGAAGGCCTTGAAGATACCTACCTACCTTTCCTCTGCAGAACCTACCCATTGCAGGTTTATTTCAATTAAGTGAACAATAAGATGGCTAGTCTACATAGTTGAGCGCCGGATATAGCGTCGATACATGTGGTCATCAGTCGCATATAAAAAATCTGAAGCATTTTTTATATGTTTACTTTATATATCCTGATACAAATTATTTGCTCTGTATATTGTTAAAATGTCAGATTTATGGCCCACCCAAAAATAACGTTTGCCTAATGATAACAATGGTAACAATAATGAGAGTAATTATGATACGAATAACGATGATAATAATGATGACGATGATAATGATAATAATGATAAGGATAATAATAATAAAGATAAAGATAATGATAATAATAATAATAATAATAATAATAATAATAATAATGATATTAGTTAAAATGATGATGCTAATAGTAATAGTATTGATAATATGCTGGTTCGACAATTTCCTTCTCAGCACCACTGACGCAAAATCAGTCAATAGAAACTACCCAGCTGGGAAATGACCAAAGACTTTTTCTGCTTAGATTAAGCAATATGGCACCAACGACGGATTTCTGAAAGTCTATAAACTGTGAACACTGAGTGAAAACTTGGTCACTGAGTGAAAAATACTACCTCACCGATTATTTGATACCGACTACAGTTTGTGGCACCACCGACAGACTATTAGGGGAGGTAAAAAATGGAAATGGGCTTTATGGAAACGGGCTAACATGAACCATACACTGCTTTCTTTGTTTTTTTGTACTACCTGCTTGGATGAGCGGAATCTTCTCTAGTGAACAATTTCCTACTTATTTCTATCTGTAAAATAGTGTGGATGGTATAAAGCCTGCTGCAATATTCAAGTCACCATTAAGCTAAGGCAAACTTCCCACTGAGCCACTCTACTACTTAAATAAACGACACCAAAGGGCATGAAAACGTGGCCAATGGGGAACACAATAATTTAATACTGGAAATATGAAAATTGCTATGAATGATGATAAAATACTCCGTACACCTCGCACAATGCGTGTTAATCAGACAGTAGGATGCGCACATACATTGATTAGAGATGTCGGTTAGAATCGGCTACAGTCTGGTGTATCCATCAGATTTTCACTGATCCGACCAAACAATTGCGTAGGATCCATAGAACTATGATAATGTATAAGCTTACAACTGTACTAATATCCTGCTGAGATCGGTGAGAGTGTAGTGCGTGCGTCGTAGGTCTATGTGAGTAGAATACACGGCCATGTCTTGAACAAACGGCCACACTGCAAACACCAACTCCTCCATTCGACGTCTTCCTCCTTCTATCTCTCCATCCATCTCTCTGTCCTAATCCCACACACCATCACGAGGCAACTTCACTCATTACCTGCGGCCATCTCCATGCAGCTGGCGACCAAAATGGCGCGGCTTCCGGTCAGCCTGCGGGCGGCCATATTGGACGGGGGATTGTGGGATTGTTGGAGGGCGGGCGATGTAATGACGTTCACGACACCAGGGGCTTGGCCACCTGGCGGCAAGTCTAGACATAAGACCGGATTCTACTTACGCGCATGCGCGAGTTAGAAATCGGGATCGAGGCTAAGAAGGATGACGTCATTGACCCTGTTTGGCGAAGATCGTTAAGCTGACAGAGACACGTCTGAGGCCATCTAACACCATGGAATATAAAAAGTCTCTCATGTGAGAATAAATATTGATTTTGCTCCATGAAATTAATCAGGTTAGGGTTAATTTAAGCAAAATTTGGAGAGGAATATTGTAGCATTTAGGAACGTTCGGTATTAGAAAAGTATAAAGTATGATGCACGATATTGGGAACTGAATACAGGAGTCGTTTTTTTCTGGCAGGGGGGCTATTATTTTTAGGATTTATTCTATCCATTCCTGGCTTTCCATGGAAAATTTGCAATTAGTTATCTTCTAGGGAAATATTTGAAAACCTTTTTTATACAGCTATAAAATCCAAATACCGAACGTTCCATACTGAATATTGTTTTTTTAAATAAGGCTCTAAGGACTTAGTAACTAACTTGAAACAGCTGGAGTTCGTACATATTATAAGCTGAAAGACCCGTAGTTGTGGTTATTTCAATCTATTTGGTTGGTATTAGGTGATACATTGACCTACAAGGTGATTTATTGATGTATTTTGAAAAAAAATTAATTTACATGTTTTTTACAGGTTTCAATGACTCCAAAGTGACCCAATTAACATGCATTTTCCGATAATGTTTTCCGTCCATAAACACCAAATAAAAAGATAGAAGTTCTATTAGCTTCTATTGAATGTAGAAAGGTAGAGAATTTGACCAAAATGCGTTTTTTCGTACAATGACCTGATGTCTGCAGGCTGGAGAAGCGTTCAGAACTATAGCTCTCCATATCATTGCTAAAGTTGGATGGCTGTGCCATGATGATAGTGGTGACATTTCATGTTATCTTTTTTACATGTATTATTTTTTCTTTGGTGGCAATATTGGCATATCAGCTTTAATACTCAGCGTTGGAAGGTCATTTGCATTTCTATTTAGGTCATGTAAAGGTCTACGTGAATTTTAATTGATAAAGGAAATAGTGTTCGTCCTAATACGAAAGCTGTCGTGAATTTTAATCTACAACAAACAAAAAAAAACTGCAAGGAAGGCTCCATTTTTATCGTTTAATCAAGGTATATTTCAGTAGTGAAAAAGAAACACGAAAACAAGAAAAGAAAATGATAACAAGAAAACAGGAAGAGCAAGAACAGAAAAAAGAAGATTAATAGTTCTGTTCTACGTATATCACGAAAGTCTTGAAATACATTTCTGTCGCTCCCTAACTTTGAAAGCTTAAATAAACGAGTTTGCTCAGCATCTGCACCTCGGTGGTCTCTCTTTAGCCTCTATTATCGCTCACTGGTAGTGACCATCCTGCAGTTACCTTTAGAGACCTAACGTTTATACCATACCAGTGAGCGGAGGGCCGCATGGATCCAGTAAAAGGAGGTAGGGCCAGGGTCGTATGGGTATGAGTGGTCCTAGTGAAGAGCAAGGTATAGTGCAGATAGGGTAGTTCGCTGGGGGTCGCCATTCTGCCCCTGAGTAGATGTCCTCCACTGCTGGAGGTGAAAGGGAGGTGTTCTTCACTGCTGGAGGTGTTAAAGTACGTAAGTGATGAAAGGCCACTGTCCGCTGTCCATACTGTAGGAGCCTCTAGACATTTCACCTCAGCAGCGTACTACTTATAAACACACCTAGCAGATCATACCTGTGCACACGTCAACAATTTAAGAGGTATCTTCGTGTGCACATGTGCAGGATTTCTTACCTCTATTTTACCATAATAAATTGCACGCCATTATTTCGTATTTAAGTGAAATATTTTATTCACTCATCATGCAACTTTTAATGATACGGAAATTCATAGTTCTAATTAACATAACTTTACTTGCTTTTTCTTGTATTTATCGTTCCAATATTTGTGCGATGTTGCACCATGGTGCAACTACAACTGGCTACAAACCACTCTTCATAAACCCAGACTAGAAGGAGATACTCATGGGCATACCGAAGTGCATAAGTACATAAAGAATCACGGGGCCTGTCCTAAACCCTGTACCAGAAACGAATGAGTGAGAGATTTATCTGATCGTTACTAAAACCTACATTTTTATTGATTAAATTTCAAATCTGATCGTATTCTATTGAATCCTTCAGAACTCAATAAGGCTTCAGACTTTTACCATAGGAAGCCTTCACGAACAGGACACTTTGGCTGAGTTCGACATCTTACAATTCATTTGAAATTCTGGTCCCCGTCATTGCTTCAATGCTCAGCACAAAGACGCAGGGAACCAGTCAGACGAGATTAAGACGAGGCTGCGTTTCACACGTGACACGCTGGTGGCGCTCCTACCGGCGGCACACTGGCGGCGACATCCGGTCGGTGTGAATGGCTGAGTGCGGGGCGGTTCGGGCGGGCGGGCTGCCTGTCTCTGTTCGTCGGGAGGCCGGGAGGAGGCCGGGAGGGGGCCGGGAGGAGGCCGGAAGGGGGCCGGGAGGGGGATGCGTGCAGCCCGGGAGGAGGCCGGGAGGGGGCCGAGAGGGGGCCGGGAGGAGGCCGGAAGGGGGCCGGGAGGAGGCCGGGAGGGGGCCGGGAGGGGGGCGGGAGGGGGCCGGGAGGGGGGCGGGAGGGGGCCGGGAGGGGGCCGGGAGGGGGCCGGGAGGGGGCCGGGAGGGGGCCGGGGGAGGCCGGGAGGACCGCCCGCCGTGCACAGTAAAGAATAGAGCGCTGTACACCTCCGTGTGACCATTAGTCACGTCTGTAAAAAGCCAGCTCCACCAGACTTTACAATGTTCGCCGCCTTTTCTCTATTCTACTATCTGCAGCATGCCCCCCCGGTCCGATCTCTCACTCTCTCCCCACCGGTACTCACTCTCTCTCCGGATACGCCCATCCACCAGTCCTCTGCATTCCCACCCAGTCTCTCACTCCCCATTCGCACCAGTACTCACTTTCCCTCACCAGTACTCACTCTCCCTCGCCATTACTCACTTTCCCCCACCCATATTCAATCTCCCTCACCAATACTCACTCTCCCTCACCAGTATTCACTCTCCCCCATCATTACCCACTCTCCCCAACTAATACTCACTCGCCTTCACCAGTATTCACTCTCTCCCCCGACCAGCACTCACTATCTCCCCACCACTGGTATTCACTCTCCCCTCAGCAGCACTCACTCTCCGACTACCCTGATCACTCTCCCACCACCAGTACTCACTCTCCCACCACCAGTACTCACTCTCCCACCACCAGTACTCACTCTCCCACCACCAGTACTCACTCTCCCACTACCAGTACTCACTCTCCCACCACTAGTATTCACTCTCCCCTCAGCAGCACTCACTCTCCGACCACCCGTACCCACTCTCCCACCACCAGTACTCACTCTCCCACCACCAGTACTCACTCTCCCACCACCAGTACTCACTCTCCCACCACCAGTACTCACTCTCCCACCACTAGTATTCACTCTCCCCTCAGCAGCACTCACTCTCCCACCACAAGTACTCACTCTCCCATCACAAGTACTCACTCCCCTCTGTATACGTTCATCTTCCAGCCCTCTGCGTCCCAGTCCACCAATCAGATCACTGCCAATGACGGCATCGAGGGATCCTTTCATCTGTTGATTACGTTGTTGTATTACTCACTTATACTGTATAAAGGTATACACTACGTTTCGCTAAGATGTAGATGGGATGGGAATCCATCCATTTACTAAACTCTCCAAATACTACTGGTTTTTCCCTTTAAGAGAAATTCATTGTTCATCTGATTATAGACAAATATCCTTCTCTACATACGTCCCCCGCGTCCTCATGGTGGAATCATTCAGAGCACTTTTATGTTTACTAAGACGACTGTTTTTATTATATTGCAGGTATTATCTAGAAACTCCGAAATTTCATATCATTGTTTATTTTGCATGCGTTGTCTTCGCGTAAGAATTCTACAAAGTGGAGCCAAGTGATATTCCTTACCGGAAAACATTGATCGCCGTGCAAACAATTACATAAAATTGAGTGACGTTTAGAATTGATCCTATCCTGTCACATGTTTTTAATTTCATGGCATACAATCATTTTATGTCTTAACTGCGGCATACAGTCACACCATGATAAACAGCACATTCTGCATCTCTGAACAAGAGGCATTGTTCTAGAAATAATCACTTTTTCTTTGTTTTATTAAAGGAAGCGACCTCAGGTATTCCGCAATGTATCTGTTCATCGCCTCGATGACAAAGGAGGATACTTGTCCGCGTGACTATCTGTTAACATGTCACCCATATCTGTATTATCCACCTGATATAAGGTATCCATAGAAAACCTATAACTGTCTATGGACATACCTGGGGCTTATAGATATATTGTGTGCTCCGGAATGCGGAAAAATAGTGTGTATAAAAAAAGATTGCATAACAAAAATGAACTACAAAAGGCACTCCACCAATTAGATAATAAATACAATACAGACTGGATTCAGCAAGTGTATGTTCCTTGGAGTTGACACAACACAATATCATCGTATGTGCTCAGATATTACTTCACGTTAACACCTCGGAGCTTGCTGTCGCTTGTATCTAAAACCAGTCAATACTATGCATGCATTTCAGAGGCAGAGTTGACCATTAGAAATAAGAGATCGAGTTAACGATATCTTGAATTTATGTCGTTGTTATTGTCCGTGTCGTCGTCTCAAACTCAAACAAAAGTCTGTATATACTTCTAGGTTCGTTGTAGAAAACACCTCCATTAAAACAATGTAATAGATTTGTCTATAAATAATTACAATTACACCAAGGCTCAAAATAATACAACGACTGAAATATTTGACAGTAAGGGAGTTCTCATTCAGCACCGCCTAATGGTGTATTGTTTAGTTAGGACGCCTCTCGGACGAACACGGCTGAGTCTGGCCTCACAACTATAGCGATACACTGCAGTCACAGGTCCAGTTTGAACGGTGGGTGTGATTGCAAGACTGCTGGGATTTTCTAAAACACTGCAGCTGGAACAAACACTTCATCAACGATTGTCTGTCTAAACTTTAGAATTGATAATCTTCTCGGTTTTCCCGTGGAAAAGGTTAGGCATGAGATGGCTTGGTTCACCAATGCGTTATTGTTTACCGAGTTTCGATACTCCTTCGCTATGTAATCTAAGCTATATCAAAAGTATCATGGAGGTGACATTCATGAAAGACACACTAAATTGAAGGGATACCATAGAATACGTTGCAATCGCTGCATATTCTCTTGGAATAATATACCAGTCTCTGGAAAAAAGTCTTACACTGGAGTTATAGATAAAAGAATCTAAAATGTGATTTTGCTTGCTGCCCTTTTCTTGTCACCTGCTCTTTTACAGAGTTGAGCTCGGAGGGCCGTCCTGAAAACGTTCGTGGATTTAATCAACCACTCTGCTTCAAAGAGGACAGACAGGAATAAGAAAATGAGACAAAAGAAGTGTCAATTAGGAGAGTGACTGTAGGGGGTGGTATGTGTAAGAGGTAGAGGAGTGAGCGGGAGAGAGAAGCACGCACAGGGAACCAGAAGACGGCATTATCAAATCTCACGAGAATGCTCAAAGTGTAGGAGAGTACGAACCTCCTACCTCGAGATTTATCCTACCCCTGACTTTAGTTTCCCCATAGACTTAAGGCTGTAAAACATGGGGTACCTGTAATGTTGAAAGTCACACTATATGTATTGCGCAGGATTTCACACTAATCCGATGTCAATATTGCAATGGACGCAATTTCAGTTAGTATGCATAAATATGTTTTCTTCCTTTTTTTTAGCAAAAGCTAATGAGATAAGTAATTGCCGATCGTCATAAGCTTTGACCACAGTTGATATGTTATTCCTGATATATGATGAACGACATTACTTATGTACATACATGTTTCATATATAACCTTAACACTGGAAAACGCCTAAAGGTTACAGATCAGCGTACTTGTTAAAAATAATTGTAAAGAAGCATAATTTCTATTACATTTCCTGTTTAAAACAAACCAATAAAAATTGCCTTATTTTACGTGTTGGGTGAAGACAAACTGGATAGAATATAACATTTGACTTATTTGTTAGTGGAATGAATCAGAAACGAAAGAGTTTTTGATAATCATCGATATATAACTGATCAGGTGGCGCCACCGGGAATTGTAGGATATACCGTTAAAAGAGAGAAATATTATAGAGTGACTAAAATGGTGCTAAAATTCAAGTGTCAGTTTATCAACATAGATCTTACCTGTTTGCAATTCTTTATTATATATTTAGAACACAGAAATAGAAGTGTAAGAACAAAGATGGCATAAGACTGTATCTACCTTTTCCCACGTTGGTGAAATTGTGTGGACTGTGTACCGGATATGGATCGCTAGAGGTTATCTCGGAGTAGACAACGCCTCCGGAGAAAACAATGATGGATCACCAAAAAACACAGAGATTATAAAAGGTGTATGTGTAGGCTCGGTGAAGCCACTTCCCGTGTGGTTTCTTATTGTGTGGCGTTATGGCTTCTGTATGGTACGTCAGGCATCCTGCTGGTCTCTGATTAAGTGCTGTACATTCATCACATTCAGCATGCTGGACCCCAGAACAACACACAATTAACAGGAATGTGGTGCTGATAATGCTCGTATACAGAGTAGCTCTGAACACAGTCGACGATGTATATCTTTAGCATGTATATCTCTGAGGTTCTTTAGCTTCAGGATTTTTTCCGCATCGCTCTGGCTACTACTTCCGGTTTATGCTTACGCTGGTTCCCGACAGGTTGCTCATTACACTCAGGAATCAGCACAATCATTTGTCACAGGGACGCCACTGCAGGAAATAGCGAAAAGAGTTCGGTATTTCCTTTTCCTGTATCTCCTCGGCATATTACCGTTTTATTGAAGGTAAAAAACACTTATCTTTTTTTCCAATATTGATTTTTTTCATAAATGAGCTCGGCTATATCTTTTGTACCCTTGGATTATTACATGTACTCAGGGTCATGCATTTGGACATCCAAAACAGGAAGTGTTTTCTCTAGGATGAGTTGTAGTCAAATGAGATCTTATTTGTTGATTATTGAGGGATGGAAAGACCATAAGAACGGGTATGAAGATTAGAGTGAGTAACAACATCATTATCAGACAATACACCTTGTGAATTTTCCGGTTTTTGCATTAAGGTTAAGTGTTTTCAGTCAATATTCTTTTGTAGATTTTCGGTGGGGTTTTGTTTATCGGAGAGTGGCAGTATTTGGGGGTACAGTATGGTTGAGGGGCAGTATGGTGGAGGGGCAATATCAGGAGCAATTTTGGTGAGGGGCAGTATGGTTAAGGGGCAGCCCGGTTAAGGGATGAAAGTGTAGTTGGGGTAATGTATTGGTGAGGGGCGGTATAGTTGAGGAACAGAATGGTTGTGAGACTCTTGTGAGACTCTTGTAGGATTGGGATTGATGTACTCCTGGTCTGACTGGTGGGGACTTAAGAGTGCTAGGAGTAATTGTCCCCAACAAAATTCCATTCACAAATTACAGAATCTCATGAGATTTTGATTTTAGACATGTTTAAAATTCATAGGGGCATTTTGGTGAGACAGATGTACCCATTCCATGAGAATCCAAGCTGCCAAATCTTTGGGAAAAGCCAAAATGTACACCCTGCTGCTAGATTTCTGTACTGGGGGAAACTTGTTAGAGACTGAGGAAAAGGTGTCTCAGGTGTTGGAAAGGGAGGGGGTTCCAAAAAATATACATACGCAATAAGGGGGTCCATGAGAAGCGCATACTGTGCAAAAGGGGGGTGGGGTGGGGGGGGGGGTAAATTTTCCAGTGAAATCTGCGTACGTACTTTATGAGATTCTCTTGATAAGACAACTTGATTCCATTGCCATGCATAAAAACAAACCTTTTGGAGCTGAACGTAAACCAGTTTCAAAAGCTGTCTTTTGAAAATAATCTCAAGGCCCATTTACCTTGCTGGTTGATGCTTTCCTAGGGGACTATGAATTCAAGACTTCTCTGTTAATAAGAGAATGAACCACAGGAACAGAACATGGGATTTGTGAAACATAAAAAGAAACAGGTCATGAAATGTTAAAACAGATAATATGATATGAAAATACTGAAGATTACTAAATAACTTACCAATTATTTTTGTAATTGAATATCTTCAAAGCATTACCTTTAGTCTTCCTTGGTTATAAATCACGATATGTGACTGGATTCTAGCAAACACATCACATTTCGTGAATAGCTGCCGACCGATGGCATTGTGGAGGGCTACAGAGCTTATTATCATCATAGAGTATCAACCTGAAGGAGAAACTGACGCTCCCATTCAGAATTAATGCAGGCTTCATATACATCCACAGTAGATGATGAGTTTCTAATCCACGTCATTCACAAGGTCCTGAATTACATATAGTGCTCGATACAGTGGAATCAAGTTGTTGTATCACGCCGCCGTTTCCTATTGATCGCTTACGTTGCAGAATAATGCCTTTATTTACCAGGAACAGAACTCTGAATGAGAAACTTCTGCCGGGGTTATGGCAATCTATTATATAATGATGTACAGTGTACGCTTACAGAAATCATGGCAGTGTCGTTACTTACAATTTTCAATTCTTATGAGAGGTTTATATTCACTTATACAATGAGACAGGACAAAGGATTGACGCTAGTGCAAGCTTTAGCGCTTGTCTAGCATATGATTTGTAATATTTACAGGTTGACGTTCGGAGTAACAAGGTGAATTTCTCAGCTTTGCATACATGTTACCATGTGTAACTGGAACACATATATCCAAATTCTATACCATCAAAGTACATACAAAAGGTACATGGTATTCAAAGACAATGGTAACCTAAGTAATCAGTCCCTTTCGAAAAGTCTGGTTCAGGACTCCCCGAGCACACATGATACCTAACTATCCATTTAATATGTTGTTAAAGGATTCTTTAGCTTCTGCTTAAATAACTTCCCAATATCATCATATCCATATATACGTCGGATATCAGGGATTAGGTTGTTCCATAAGTCTGCTGACTTGAATTGGACTGAGTGCTGGTATTTGGCGCAGTTTATTGGATTGACATACTTATCTCATCCCCAAGGTGGAATATATCACATCAGGTTTTGGAATAGATATTTATTGAAATGATAGATTATTAGAGATGAATATGATATGCGGAATATGAGAGTGATAATTTACATTTAGTCAGGGATGAAATATAACTGGTAGTTGATGATGATGGTATAAATGATACAAAATTAACGGAAAATGCTCACCTTTGTTAGGTAATCGATTATATGACACTATGTAGATTCTCCCAGTAGGCCCCAGCTTAAAATGGCTGATGTTGATGCAAGGAAAGACTATATGGACACTTCCTTCGCCACACAGTGTCTTATGGGTGTCTACGACATGCTCCGACTCCCACAAAAAGTAACTAAATCTCCGTATAACTGTCTGCTCAGAGATGCACCGATGGCTGGCACTTCTCTATCACCTCATTATACAAATATACACGTTGAGTTAGCATTAAGGATTCCTAAAAGCTGTCCAACTAATGGCTAAAAGCCCGGCATGCCACAGGAGGTCCTGTAGAGTCACGACAGAGGGGAGAAGTGTTTCGCCATCCCAGGGTAAAATGGTCTGCAAGAAGCTGAATATAAAATATAGATTGCTTTTAAGAATCCTCAGTATGTGACTGAATAACAAGTCTCCAGTGTAGATGTGTTATCATCCACCATCATTAACGCTGCGCTGAACATGTGGTTTACCATCAGCCATCAACAATGGACGGGCGCCGACGGCAGGCTGGTATTGCATATCTAAAGGGATATCGGACAATTTGGCATGAAAATTAAAACCCATGACATTTTCCTGAAATTTGAACACGATGATCTCCCAGTGTTCTAGTACACATATCCAACTTAGAATTTGGTCACCGTGCTAGTTTCTTTATTTAGAGCTCAATATTATGACAATTTTATAAATGAATATATTAAAATTCTAAAAAGTTGTTATTCACATAGTAATACCCATGTCGCTTTCCTCAAACTTTCACAGAGTATAACAGATGTATAGTACTACACATTTAAGTTTTAAAAACCATAAGTCACCATCCTTGTTTTTGAGACAATTGAAAAAAAGACATATTTTTCAATATATTTCCCATGTAAATCAAGCAAACGTAAATTAGCCTATGACACCTATAAGATTTGGATAAACTAGACAAAACACTAAATTTACTCATTTAGAATTAGAATAAATCCCAAAAGAAAAGTTTTGACTGGTAATTCACAATATTTAAAAATCATCAGGTGGCGCCTGTTTGAATTGTCCGATACGCCTTTAAATGGGGAGTGATTGTTGAATTGCATTTTATTATCAACCTAAGACGAAGGCTTCATACTAAACCTATAGGGAGTGTGCAGTATCCATCTAATACGGAGTCTCCATACTGAACCGTTAGGGAGTGTGTATTATCCACTAAATATGGAGTCTCCATACTGAATCTGCAAGGAGTCAGGGAGTAGGCGGATTACGGGTGGTCGTAATCTCTCCCGACACAGAGCAGAGGTTATTGGAGGGGGAGTCCCTCGTGTACACAATAATGCCTGAGTAGATCGGCGGTCATTTTGCATTGCTGAATAATAAATTCCTGGACTAGACTTTACGCAAAATCCTCGCATTCGCTGGGATATTACCCCACATCTAGGAGATAACGGCTGTTTGTATATGAAACCAGTTGATATTGTACATATAATTCTCGAGCACTTATAGACTTATTATCACACCACTTTCTGGATTATCTCTAACCAACATACAATTCACTCTCCTAGCAGAGGGTCTGATTCTTCTTTTTTTTTAATGATCTTTATTGCATTCAACGTTTAACGCTGGTCTTCCATACAATGGCGATCCCGGAACGGTGGTAAGAATATCGGTTGGAGAGTGCCAGTCAAGGAGGCTGCAGATCAGACCTCACCAGAGATAACGTCAGTGTACTGTGGTGGCCAGAGTAGGTAATTTCCACTTCGATGGATCGCCAGATTTTGACTCGAAAAAAGGAAAACGAAAAAAAAAAAGACTCACTCGTGCTCCATTGGCCAAGTTCAGACACTCCGATTATTGTAAACCATACTACCGTAATCTACCATGTCAAGCTTGTAAATGAATATTACTAGTCCGTCTTTGAATTTTAAATAATTATCGACAAAGCCAGTCTTGAATTGATCACGTTGTACACATTACATACATGAGACTTACGCCCGCTGCAGAGCGACAGTCGTATACTACTAGACGTCTCTGTATTCATACACAGGGGCCATCCACTACAACATTTCCCACACGTTCCACTCTCTCCTCTGTCTTTCCTCCCTCTACTTTTCCTCTCCTCTCTCCTCTCTCTCCTTTATCTCTTGTCTCTCCTGTCCATTCTCTCCCCTCTCTCTTCCCCAATCTCTCCTCTCCTTTCCTCCCTCTACTTTTCCTCTCCTCTCTCTCCTTTATCTCTTGTCTCTCCTGTCCATTCTCTCCCCTCTCTCTTCCCCAATCTCTCCTCTCCTTTCCTCCCTCTACTTTTCCTCTCCTCTCTCTCCTTTATCTCTTGTCTCTCCTGTCCATTCTCTCCCCTTTCTCTTCCCCAATCTCTCCTCTCTCTCTTTTCTCCTCTATCTCCTCCCCTTCTCAGCCCTTTGTCCTGTCTCTCCTGTCTCTCCTCTCTCCCTATCTCTCATCTCCCTCCTCCTCTCTCTCTCCTCCATCTCCTCTTACTCCCTTCTCTATTTTCTCTCTTCTCTCCTCTTTGTGCTCTCTCTCTCTTCTCTCCCCTGTCTCTCCAGTCTCCTCTTTCTCTCCTCTCCCCTCTCTCTCCCTGTATATCTATCTCCTTACCCATTAATCTACTTATCTCTTTCTCTCTTCGCGTCGCATCATAGACTTCCCTGCAAAGTATTTACTATGGTCCCCCATAGCCCCACTCTCTCTGGACCTGAATATTCCCGCCATTCTCTATTCACTGCCAAGTGCTGATAAAACCCACAAGTAGAAGGGGCTATTTTCTGCGGCGACGCGGGATCGGCGGATGAATACATTGACTGAGAAATAAGGTCGTCAACTGGACAAATGTCGGACAGCCTTCGACTTTGAGCAAACGACTTCCCATCGTACCCTGCGGCGCCTCAGATTCCACACTTCCGGTCTTGTTTACTGCCGTCTGGAGCTTGTTCTCGACACGTCGTTGGCATAAAGGTCGTAACCAGCCCGGGAACTTAACCAGCGAAGGCGGAAAGTCGTCTGGTCCTGGGAGAGAATTTACCGTCAAGATAAAAGCTTTCTTACAAATAAATGCATATATTAACCGGAAAGATTTAATCACTGCACATATACAACCAAGAGGGTTCAGCTTCATATTCTATTGCTAGCTTTTACACCGTTAAGGAATGGTTGTATATTAGGTGGTATGGAAATATATTTCTTCTGTTCTGAATTCATGTTTTTAAAGTATCTCTGAGGACCCTTTCTCTGACAGCTTTCCCATTTATTTGCAGGCTCTACTCCAAAAGTTAAACTTACCCGAAACTTTATTCAAGACGATATTTGATATATTTTTTACAAGAGATCCGTATCGCAGACCTGTGCTGTCTGAGACTGCCAGCAGATGAGGCACCAGCACTGCACGAAAAACCCCACTTATTTCATATATAGATGCATGTATCTGTGTAGATGCATGTATCCAATATATATATTGACATGTTTTGTATATATATATCCACATTTCACGGCAGTGTATCTGGCATATAAAATACAGTTTTTCCATGTATACAGAAGCGTAATGGCTGTATTTTCCGGGAACCGTATATGAGAAAAAATATCCAGCGCGTCACATATATACGCCAGTCGTATACAAATCATATACATTTGGCATATATATATATATATATATATATACATATATGTGTATACTGATACAAAATAAAAATGGTTTGCCATCATGACCACCCTGTCTCTTCCCCCCCCCCCCCCCTTCAATTTCTGACCACTCATCTGTGCTGTAGTGTTGGTAGAGTACCCCCTTCCCCAGCACCCCCTTCCCCCCTCCCCGACTCCTCCCAGGCTCCCTACATCCCCCCCCCCCCCCCAGTGTGTGTGGACTGATGACCCCAAGTCCTCTGCCTACACACTTTAACATAGTATGGGCAGTTGCGGGTGCGGGCGAGGGTGTGCAGACAGGTGTGAAAGCGGTGGATGTGAAAGCGGCGGATGTGAAAGCGGCGTCGGCAGCTGAAGTGTTGGTGGCGTCGGCGGCTGTGACCCCGACTGCGACCCAAGTCTATAAGCCCTGTCTTATACAGCATGCCTTATATACAAAGTCATACAAAACCATACAGAAAGATGGTGTTTTGAAAGTATAATCATAAAAAAATGGCAAAAAAAGACAAGAGAATGCTGGGTTTATTATATGTAATTAATGAAATGATGATTTATAAGAGTTTTCGAGTTTACAATCAAAATTAATAGTACAACATTGTTTTTTTTATATACCATAGACTTTGATAACTAATGGAAAGTGAAATAAAAACAACAGTGGTGTCCCCAAGGTGCAGAGATCTGGATTTTGTTTAAGTAGAGAATCTTGGCAGGATTTGTCTCAGAAAAACAGCCTTCGAGGTACATGAATCTCACGGTGTGAACCTCAAATAACAAAGAAAGATGAGTTGTTCTGACTGTGAAAATAACGTCTAGCGTCACCAGGGGACTTCTCAGGACAAGGTATGAGAGAGAGTTTAGGTTTTCTTGTCAATGCCATTCATCCTCAATTACAATATGGAAAATAGGATGATTTACAATAGCTTATCTCATACTAAGAAACCCTAGACGCCTGAAGTGAAATTATGTGATACAGTAAATCTAAAACTATAAAAGAATTAAAAAGTCCGGCAGTTCAGAGTCAAAGGCTTACGCAACTGTCTCTGTGTGTCTGTGGAAGATTTACGTTTTATGTAATATTCATCTGTTAAATAGATTTGAGTTCGCTCCCTAAACATGGCCTGAAGTTACAACCGACCAGTTTTATCAATGTGAGAAGATGTTGATATTCCAGGTGTCTGTCTACGGTTAGATCTTTCTGTGGGTGACTATTGAATGCTATGCCGCCGAAGCTTTCCTCTCCTTGCCGCCTACACTCATTCCCTTTGGAAACTGGTATTCTCGATTTCAGCTGCTTCTACTTTGCATCCCAATGAAAAGGGCGGGAAACTACGTAAATACCCGGATTGAGGGTCTGAGACGCCGGGGAGACGCTGTGAGTCACGTGAATGGTCACGTGATGGAGAGCGGGCGTTGCCTGGTTACCGTTGATACGGGTTTACAGTCGGGGACACAATCACCTTGCTTATCTGCCGACAAGGAGTTTCCTGCAGTGAGGGCGACTAGTAATACCACATACAATACGGAAACCAGCGACCAGTACGGGCACAACACTGTCTGTGTATGTAACCTCAGGTCAGCGAGACTTGGCCATGTTTGATGAATTCCTTTCAGAGGCGATACACGCCATGACGGCTCCACTTCATCCTGTCATCTATCTCTCTATCTGTGTCCTGTATCTGTGTCAGAACCTCGCACTCTGCAAAGTGCTTTTACGACATTCATCGCGGGGATATCACTCGCCCAGCAGATCCTCCGCTCCGCTAGACGGATCTCTGCCACAGGCTACCGTTCTGAGTGTAGAATCGGCGCCTTTGCCACATTTCATATTTCTCATTTTCTGACCACTTGGAGAAGTATTTCGTGTTGTACTTGTAAAATTGAGGTGCATGCATTATAAAGTACACATGAAGTAGTTCATTCTGACGTTTGAAATGACCGGTCTGACATGAGGTCTATGATTATTTTCGTGTGTAGAAAACATCTGATGTTTTGCAGGTGTTTTTTAATTAGTCACTGCTCTGTGCGCCTCCAAGTGTCTGTAGGACACTAATTTGAAGCTCCGGTCTGTATAAGTAACGAGTGGACACAAATATTGTTTGCATAAAAGAAACTTTTTTATTTTTATCTATATCGTTTCTTAGAACATACCGCTTACACGGATTTGTAAATTTTTTTGTGAATACATCAATACACCACAAGTTATTTTTATATACAATACATATGTTTTGGGATGGTGGGTGGGAAATCGTAGTGTGTCTCTATGTGGATAAGAGAGAATGCTGATTCATTCCCAGAGACCGGGGTGATCATAGTTTGGGAGGCAATTGCCTTGTGGGAACACATGCATGGTTTTGGCGGGTTACCTCATGAATATTCATGTTCGTTGCCTCGTGTATATTTGAGGTGTCGCTCTCTATTAATTACAACACAATTTACAATTCTTCCACAATTGGTACTACGGTTTTTGCAGGTAACTTTTTCTTCTACACCAGCGTAAAATGGGGCATTTTGAGAGTTTGATAGACTGTTCTCCCAAGGTAAAGAAACCAAGGTATTGATTTCTATTTTCAATATGGCTAGAAATGAATAATGATAATTTTACCCTAATGGCTTTCCTGACACCAAGCCTAGGTCCGATAAACTATGTGTGAGTAAAGCTCCATTCAGACCTTGCTGGAAATGCACCTTTTTAGCACGGAAGGTATGCTCTATGCTATTGGGCGAAGTGTTAATATTTTAAGGGTATTTTTGAGGATTTCTATGAGAGGTTAAAGAAGCGGGTATAAGTCTCTTGAAAATGTCAAAGCAAATTTATTGTGCTGTTTGACATTTCTACATTTTTGCTAGCTGGAAGCTCTGGTTCCTGTTCCAGTATGTGATGAAATACTGGAGAACTCGACCCGTAACGAACTCGCTGCATAAAAAACTCGACCTGTAACCAACTGGACCCTTTTTAAATCTTCCCAACTCAGTGACTCATTACAACTGTGGATAAATACTAAATTCAGTAGTTAGTATGTTATCTTGGCTTCAAATTTCAAAACCCTATCCCTATCCCGTTAACCCTATACCTAAACATAACTGGTCTTATTTTCAATATCCATTGGTTTATTTTTCTAGAAACTAAATAGTCAGACCTTTCTTTTTTACTTCTATATGAAATATAGTATCTCTAACGGGTCGAGTTCTCCAATCGATTTATCTAAAACCGGTCAAGTTCTCCTGAGAACTAAGGTCGAGTTCGTTTCGGGTCAAGTCCTCCAGTACCTCTGCTAGGAGAGTGTCTGTCTACTGTTATTGGTGACAGTACGAGATCCACCATTAAACTGTCACACGCGAGCTTTATACACATAAACCGCAGGGCAATATCTCAGTCTCTGCGGCTGCACAGAAGCGTCGACCTCTTACTCTGTACACTAACACATTATCCCTCTTAGGGGTACTATTTACCTGGAGACGGGCCGGAAGTGGGAGGTAGTTACATGTGTCACGTGGTCCCATGCCGCAGTGCCTGATGGTCTTTAGCTACACTGGATGCATTTACCAAACAGTCATTGAGTGACTAGGGCTAATGTGTGCGGGAGATTCTAAAAGGCCCAAGTCGTCTCATTCAGTATCAATAAGAGACCGCATGATCGTTCCCCAGTCCCCCACTCAGTATCAATATGGAAGACTATGATCGTTCCCCAGTCCCCCACTCAGTGTCAAGGTGGGAGAGCAAGATCGATCCCAACTCACCCTACTCAGTATCAATATGGCACTGCGTGATTGTTCCCCCGTCCCCCTACTCAGTATCAATATGGGACTGCATGATCGTTCCCCAGTCCCTCCACTCAGTATCAATATGGGACTGCATGATCGTTCCCCAGTCCCCCTACTAGTATCAATATAGGGTTGCATAATCATTTCCCAGATACTCCACTAATTATCAATATGGGAGGGGTATAATTGTTCCCCAGTCCCCCACTCAGTACCAATTTGGGACTGTATGATCATGCCTGAGTCCCCCACTCAGTATCAATAGGAGACAACATGATCGTTCCCCAGTCCCCCTACTCAGTATCAATATGGGGTTGCATGATCAGTTCCCAGATCCCCCACTCATTAGCAATATGGGAGTGTATAATTGTTCCACAGTCATCCACTCAGTATCAACATGGGACTGTATGATCATGCCTGAGTCCCCCACTCAGTATCAATAGGAGACAACATGATCTTTCCCCATTCCCCAATTCAGTATCGATATGGCACTGCATGATTGTTCCCCTACCCCCAATTAGTATCAATATGGGACTACATGATTGTCTCCCATATCCCTTTCTTATTTCCACTATGGAACCACATAATCGTTTTGAATTTCATGGAAACGGAGGTATCCCATGTGAAAGGTCGTTTCCATTTTTGAGAAACAGGAATGACCTGCAACTCGACAGAGGTTGGCAATACAACCACATGACGTCAGAAAGCACGGACTAGGAAACGCAATCTATGAGAATCGAGGCCATTTCCATTCTATTTTTCAGGTGGAATTCCATGTACACAATGATACCTCCGAGAGTGCCGCGAATGACACATGAACAAGTGGTCGTGTCTTAGTGTCAGTGGAATACCAGTGGAATGGTCACACTATGCATCGGCTAGGTAGGCATTTCGTCATGTTTGAGAGAAAAATAGAACGGAAAAATTGTTGATTTAGTCATTTATTCTTAGAAACCTAAATCCATAGGGACCAGCAGAATGCAGTACAAACAAGGCTAAAAGCCCGGTCTTACAGTGGCGCCACCAAGAATTGTTGGATATTCCTTTAAGATGGATACACTGCACAAGAACCACCATTTTACATATATATGCGGCCGGCGTATATGTATATAGGTATGCTTTTGCGTATACAAGTTGACCTGTTTTCCGTCATGGATACGCCTCCTCTATAGACTTATACAAGCGTTCACATTGCAGTCATATATATGTCATATATATGCCTGATTCTGTTTCCATTAGTCATTGAGTCCTTGGTATATGGAAAATCCAATGTTATATTATAAATTTTTATTATGAAATTGTTCTAAAACCCTATATATTATCTCTTTATTAAATCCATATAGTAAACCCAGCATTCTTTGATTTTTTAAACATTTTTTTGGATACATTTTACTTTCAAACACCACTCTTCTCTAGGGTTCTGTATGTACGCCTTTGCAAGCCTTTAAGAAGTTGAGACTATAGCCATTGAAGGCCACACCGCCATTACCGCCGCTCTCGCCGCCGCCGAAACCCCCGCCTAACCCCCATTTAACCCTGGTATTCTCCTGTTTAGGGTTCTGCATGCGTCAGTGAGGGAAGCGGCCACATTCACACAGAGTGTGTAGAGAGGACTAGGACTTCTCCAGCTATGAGCACCACTGATGGGAGGTGGCGGGTGCTGGCAGGAGGTGGCGGGAACTGGCGGGAGGTATGAATATGGCCGCCCTACAGAAGAGCAGCTAGAGTTAGGTGGGGATTAGGCTGGGGTAAGGTGGGGGTTAGGCGGGGGTGTTGGGGAGACCTGTGAATCTGTCTGACCTGTATATCCGACACGCGGGCTCGGGGGCGGCCGGCGCCAAACTATTATTATTTTTCATCCGCACATATATATGCCCAGCGTATATAACATGCATACGCCTGGCGTATACATGTCACGCATATTTCCTCTTGTATATGCCTGGTGTGAAATACAGCCAAGACGCGTCCGTATTTAAAAGGAAACAATCTTGTATACACCTCACACGCTGGCGTGAAAAATGGGCGTTTGTATATGAAAACCAGTCAATTTACAGCTGATACATGGACTTCTGCGATGGCGTATACAACTGGTTAGTTTCGTGCAGTGATAATATGTAAAACAATTGTCAATGTATTCATTGCTCTGGACATTCAGTATACATAGATTAACCCAGCTCTTCTGAAAGGTCTTCATTCGGCTCTGACAAGAAATTCCTTTCTGCGGTGGTCGACAGGCGTCACTCGCGCCTCCACTCGTCCAGTGCGAGATTTCTCCTCGACAACACTCCAGGTTACCTTGACGACGCCAAGTACCATCCAATCAGACGGTGGATTGTTCTCCGTCGGTGTAACGAACCAATCACAGAGGTGCTACTTTATCCATGACGGGGTGCTTGTGCAGGTCTCCGTACGTCCTGCATTCCAGGCACGTTTCTTAGTATAGATGTGGCTACTTATCTCCTGGTGCGGTAATCCACCTATGGGCTTATACAATAAATACTTACATATAACTGGATCGAGAATCATATAAATAGAAAGTACTCCATATGTTTGGATCAAAATATCGAAATAATTCAAATTACTTCAGAAATCCAGTTAGGAACATTTATATTTTCAGGATGATGTATTGTCTGCTCTCTGAAATCCTTGCCTCTGATTGGCCAGTTGATTACGATATCTCACATCACTCTGCCATCACCAGGCCATAGTATTGTCACTTTATGTTGGTTATCATTGTGTACTTTTTTAAATATCATTCCTATGGCTTAACATGCCCCAGGGGTGAGATAATCAATTTTAGCTGATTTCATGTACAAGGGACAGGATGCTCCTTTGAGCGAATATCCGACCACATGCGAGGATATTGCGTATGGAGTCAACTTGCGTCTATTTGGTTCATCGATTAAATGTTTTAACTACAAAACAGGCCGTATTATGGTTTCTTTGCATATAGGAACCCAGCCAGTATGTTAATTGGAAATATAAATTCCTCTATCATATAGGGACGGTTTTAATCTAACAGTAACAGCTCGTCTCTTTTTTTCGTTTTTAATCTTTTTGATTAGTTTATTGTTAAAAATCTGACAGGAGTCAGTTCTTTCTGTAGTACATTCATCTATCGTACCCGTTAAGGTACATCAGGATATATATTTTCAAAAACTTTAGAACCAAGTGTGTGGACTTTGTTTCTAGATCTGGGAATTTGGTCTTCTAAAAAGATTTCGGATCGGACTCTCGACGCCTCGTCCCCGATTGCACACATTTAGATATAGAGGTCGAAGCCATTAAGGTACATCTAGATATATAGGTGAAAATGAAATATGAAGGATGAGGAATAATGATAGTACAATAGGACAATAGAGCTGTATATGATGCCCAGGTACATCTTCATTAACTACTTTCCTCATGTTTTATTACCCATTGTTCACTACCTACATTCTTCTTTGTTGTATATATTCTTTATTTAGACTGCGAGGGCATCGGCCGTGAGGCCGGTATTACTTGCCCCAACAATGGTCTTTCTTTTGCTATTTTTTTTTAATTTATTGTAAAGTAGAAATTAAACTAGGTGAGTTGACACCCTTGTGTTTCCTTGTTACCTTTTTTCTAAAGTATATATCTCATATCTGATGAACCTTTCGCAAAGTGTCTTTTCCTTAACGCCCAACTGTCTGTGAATTGCTCACATCCAAACTAGTGGGTTCGGTTCGTGGCATTATATCGGTGATTACAGGCTTAGGTGATGCAGAAAGGAGACGCATCTTCATTGTATTTCTTAAAAACAAATCAACCCGTTAGAATTTAAGGGTATATCGAAGAATGAACGAACAAATCCCTCAGCTCCTGGAAAGAAGATTGTTATTTTGAACCATGTCAATCTAGTTTTTTTTTAAATACGGATTGAAGATCTCTCTCAGGTACTAATGTAATATCAAAAGTGTGTCCTGCCTAATCCTATATACAATCTGGTAAATCGACGTAGAACTGAATACATTGCTAAATGTAACTTAACAGTATTTTGTTATGCCGTTTGGTCACATATACCTTTTAAACCAGGGCGGCCCGGCGATAAAAAAACAGCCTATCTAAAGTGGGATTCACTCGATGGGATTCATGTACCTCAGAGGGTGTTTTTCTGAGACGAATCCTGCTGAGATTCTGTACTCGAACACAATTTCTTCGTCTAAATTATATGGATTTATTTCCCTGAGACATGTCTATCTCCCTGAAATTGTTAAAGACATTTCCCTAAAAAGGAACCAAATTGCATGAGATTTTGAGCCCTGTGAGGTACATGAATCCCATCGTGCGAATCCCACTTTAAGGCTGACGCAACCGGCCACTTTGTTTGATGCACTGAACTTCAGCTGTTATTGTACTATTCCTATGTATGTATTGGCATCAATAAAGAAATTTTTGAAAAAAAGAGAAGATTATGCATGTAACTGTAGCAAATCTGTATGAAATTAAGATTTACAAAAAGGAAGACAAGCTGGTCAGTCAGCTAGGAATACCGCCAAGACAATGGAAACAACGTGGCAAATCAACTTAATATTTCGGACTTCAATAAGACACCTAAAATGAGATCCACCTGACAATGGAGAAGCTCAATACAGCAGACAATGCTCTTATGTCATTTGCTGATCACCCTGCTCTGAGAGTAGCAGGGCCATGTTGAGAAGAAGACAGTTGTGTAATCCTCGTATCCAATCAGGGCGTATTAATTACCCTGACAATGACGGGAACACAGCTGGCTGTTCCGGCTTAGCACGCCGCGTATCGATGCCGGCCCTGTCCGCCATTAGACCCGCTGATACCGGCAGGGGGCGACACGGGGCTGGTAAAAGTCCCAATTACTGTCAGAATCATGTCGGGGAGAGAGAGCGGGGATTGTATACGGAGACTGGAGTTTGTGAGGCTCTGATTAATCCTCCCTCCCCGTCCACTGTGCTGGCAGGTGCATTCAGATGTTTTCAAGTACTGTTATCTATCTCACGCCTAGGTTTCTTTTCTATGGATTAAACATTGGGATCTCACGCACTGGGAGTATCGTAATAAAATACTCGATGAGGAACCATGTCAAAAATATTAACCAATTTGTCAGTGATAGAGATGAGGTGAAATCTTGACCGTACTCGATCCGTAGCCGCTGAAAATACACCATACAATTTTGTTTGCTACATAATCTGACTTGGCTCGTGGCATACTTCAGCAGGTCTGTAGTACATGCCAGGAGGCAGCCCCCGATACTAACAACTCAGAGTGTCATTGTTAGAGTGCCCTACCCCAATATGGACAGTCCAGGATCTAGTGCGAGCGATAATGAGGATAAATACGCCATTCACTACATGGCTGCCATACTGTAAACAACAAGACTGGAAGGAGCTGCTACAAAATGGCGACTGTTACAATTCACTAATCTTTTATACTATTAAATACAGACAATTTTGTCTGGTCATATGGAAACCTAGTTGGTCACGATAGGGATGTATAGTGATGTGATGAATGCGCTAGAGTTACATAGCGCTGTCCAGATCGAAGCTTAGATTCATGGTCAATTTGATTCGCATGGAAGGACACACTTGGTACATATGGTCTCAGACATAGTCCCAATTCACACTCACCCTGAGACTCAAGAACCCTTGCGGTGCGGGGTGTGAAAAACATGTGATCCTGCTTGCTGGATTATCATTCGCTAAGTTGGGTACATTGTACTTAGTCGGTGACTAAGCAGTGGGTCCATTTTTCTCACCAAAATGTCCATATCAATTTTAGTCGTGTTTAAGCGTGATTCACACGATGGGATTAATGTACCTCACAGGGTGTTTGTCTGAGACGAATCCTGCTGAGATTCTATACTGGAACACAATTTCTTTGTTTAAGTTGTAGGGATCCATTTCCCTGAGATATTGCTTTTCCCCTGCAATTGTTGGTGACATTTACCCCTAAGAAGGAACAGAATATCATGAGATTTTGAACACTGGTACATGAAACCCAGCGTGTGAATTCCGCTTTAAAACTAAAATGATCATATAATTCAGACTAGGAAATTGTGTTCCTGCACAGAATTTCACCAGGATTTTTCATAGACAAACACTCTGTGAGGTATTTCAATCCCATCGTGAATTCCACTTAAGGCTGATATTCCGCCTATACCTTGCATTACTCTTGAGGGAGTTCAGGTATGCTATTGAAATATCGTTGACGATTCAGCTATTTTTATTTTTACTTGTTTGCCTTACCTATCTGTCTCACTCCTTCGATTGTAGCGCATGGAACGCAGAGGTGTACCACGCAGGAGGGACATGAAAAAGGAAAAAGAACAGGTATTCCCTTTTTTAACGTTCATTGCTTTCTAAGCCACTGTAAAGTCGGACACCTACTGCTTCCTACACTCTCTGATAGTATAAATAGTAATGGACCTATAACCGATCCTTGAGGTACTCCTGATTGTACAGGTGTTTTGCTAGATGTCTTATCATTGATCTTAATTTGTTGAGTACTCGCACATAAATAGCTGTTATTTTGATGAAATAAGATATCATTAACAATTTTTTAGGAGACATTGACGTTTGGACGACCACATCTAAAAATAAACCATCATAAAGCAAAAGGTTGGTTTTCTGCAGATTTAAGATCACATTTCTTTTGGCAAGTTGAAGTTATCTCTTGGTTTTTTATGAAGAAATTATAGATATCGCTTTACTGTAAAGGATATGAATATATTCCGAACATTCTTGTTTCAATCAGAAATAAGTGTATTCCATTATATTCAGGTAATAAATATCGGTGTAAGTTGATTTCAGAAGTCCAGCTAATCTGCCTTTATTTCTTAAAATAACAATTCAAACATTGATAGAGTTCTAATTAAATCTCGCTTGTAGATAGAATATCTCTGTATAGTCCAGTAGGGTTCTTTAAAGTAGTTAGTTGTAGAAATATCTACACACGTATTTTCCAACTTTACTTGATCTTGAAGATTTTCGTTGCCTCCATGTGGAAAAGTCAACATGCTTTGCAAGGTTATTTTTCCTGCAGTTTCTCTGTGCATCAATTCTCATCATCACTTCCTTCATTTAACCAAAGTCGCAACCAAAAAAATAATTCTCTACAAAGGATACATACATGTATTTGGTACATGAATCTCAGTTAAAATAATTGTAAACAATATCAACATGTTTATTTGTTCCATTCAACATATCTCTATCACCTGCTGTACGACAAAAACTAGTCTATAAATATATCGTTACTGCAAAATATATTTCATATGCATAGCGCATATATTGCACGAATTAGGCGCGGAACTCGTTGAATAGTTTTTACTCCGACAATCTCAAGAGCGTTAATGAATACAGTAATACAAAGTAATGTGTGAGTGTGCACACGCCCACAAAAATACTGACTGATCCCTGGAGTTAAACCCGATGAGTGAGGCAGGAGGTGAGACCATCCGCAATTACATAGAATACTGAGTAGTCGCCCCAAGACGAAGTTCACCCCACTCTCCCCTCTTTGGATTTATCCCTGCATCATCAGAAAGGGTTACTATTTGTCTGCTTAAGCCCAATACCCATCTACCGATTTCGGAACAGTCATGTACCTTTGTCGGCGACAAACGGACAGTAATTTGTCTCAGACAAGGCATCCTAACGGAGTCGGCCGTAGTCCGTATATGTAGGACAGCTAGGCAAGGGTGAGCCACCGATTAGTAGACAGATTTGATTAGGACTAATATCCACCAACCCCATCTCCTCAATGTCAGCAGATCGAGCGAAGAGTTACGTAATTTGCCTGCGACAAGTTCACCGACTCCTATACGATTTGCAAACTAATTGCTCAACCCTGAATCGGTAGATGGGCATCAGGCTTTATTTGAGGTTTACAGTGTAACCCTAAATCATCAAGTGCAATGTATTTGTCTGATCTGTTGCTACATGGTTAACAATATAAGAGGATATTAAAACTGCCTACTCAAGTGAACATATATTCATAGCCTACGACTTAATTACTGTGTGGCTTCTCCAAAATGAGGCAAGTTCTCCATTAGTTTACGGGGTGACTTCGTTTCAGGGCGAGGTCTCCAGGGGCCCGTTGAATAATCTAAGCTCGTACATTAAGTCCCTTTTCAATACCTCGTACAAGGGTTATCGTTTGATAATATTTAAGTTCCTTCGATAAGACAGTCTTAGCCGTCCACAAGGTCCTCCATAAGTGTTGAACAAAGTTGATCTACATTGTTTCTGGGTCTCCTTGGCATGCAGAAAAGGGTCTACCTCTACGATCCTAGATTATCAAACTGGGCCCAGTAACGGTTAGATAAGGCCTGGTGAGGTGTGTCAGTGCTGTGTGGAGTAGGAGTAGCTGACTGTGGACAAGGTCCCGGCCGTGCTGTTCACACCAGGCACTGTGCTGTTTGTCCCTGAGTGCATCAGACTGTCTTGGCCGGTCTGTGTTGTTAAACGAATGACAAGTCCGGCAATGGGAATGAGCACGAAGAAGAGCACCGTGATGATCCGCTTGACGTACACACTCGTTGGTATAATAACTTTGTCGCTGAAGGATTTGGTGTAACCCAGAAGTGCTGGAAAGAGAAAGACACATATACCCGATAAGAATTCACACTAACAGAATCATGAGTAGACATACATGTGAACCCGAGAAGAATTCACACCGAGATACACGGGTAGACGTACAAGAATTCATACTGACATACACACTCACTCTATAACGCCTTCATTTGATAGTTTCAGATTGTATACACATAATGTAAAAGGATTTGTTTTTCTATTTTCATCAGTGGATGAGTTATATGACACATGTATTATCGCGAATCTAAAAGACAGGCGGACACAACTAACACTATCCTATATGAGAAGGGTTGCAACTGAGAGTGATTAAAAGTAGAGTGCGAAAACCCAGCGTGCCTAGGCACCATGGAGTTGTCCCATTACCTTAATTCCATATAAGGAATACAGTAGACCGAGTAGCCAATGACTGCATTCACAGCAAACCCCATCCTTCACCCTAACCTCCTTACATAATATTTTCTAGCGCCTTGGGACGGCTCTGCAGTCGAGAGTTGACCTCGAATCTTAGGGGCCACAACCACCCTCCTAGGTGAACCTGGGCCGGTTCATATTCCCAATCACTTCCCTAGAAGGAGCATCACCAATCGGCAATCAATACTTACCTTACCGATACCTAAAACTGAATTCATTACCCTTTTATAGGGGCTATCAATTATGGAACGCACTGCCAGAAAGCATAAGGCAGATGCCAACAAGGAGTCGGTCAAAACCGACATAAAGAAGCATGTCGCATTATTGGCTGGTAAAGGCTGAAAGATTGTCAAGCACAGTCCCCCCACGCCAAAACAACCAAAACGATTATTCCTCCACCTACCCACATACTGCCCTACGTACATACAAACAAAGTATATCACCAAACTATCATCCTCATAATACTCAGCATTGTACCACACGACACTAAGGTTGTAAGCACTATAGCATATTATTATCACCATTTATTTCTGTTCACCTTTGATACAACCAAGTAATTTCCTTCGAGTAGAGTCTAAAAAATAGAAAAAAGGGATAACCTAGATGTAACATCCCAACTTAATACTGACATATGACACAGAACCAAGGCAAAAAGGGATAGTGGCAGACCGCACTCTGTAAGAGCGAACTATGTCCATTAGAAAAAAGAAACCTGTGTGTATAAGAAGCTCTCCTAGCACAATCTATAAACACTTGTGTATATGTAAAAGGTGCTCGAAAAGCACAGTTTGTTATTACCTGTGTGTATAAAGTGTCCTCAAGCACAGTCTATGATTAACTGTGTGTATAAGGTACTCTCTATGCACAGTCTATGATTAATTGTGTGTATAAGGTACTCTCTATGCACAGTCTATGATTAACTGTGTGTATAAGGTACTCTCTATGCACAGTCTATGATTAACCGTGTGTATAAGGTACTCTCTATGCACAGTCTATGATTAACCGTGTGTATAAGGTACTCTCTAAGCACAGTCTATGATTAACTGTGTGTATAAGGTACTCTCTAGGCACAGTCTATGATTAACTGTGTGTATAAGGCACTCTCCAATCACATTCTATGATTACCTGTTTCTATAAAATACTATACAGGGACTATTTCTAATTATCTGTTGCTAACAAAAGAGGTTACCATTCCTTCAATTGTCTAACATAAAAGTATGCACTCCATTTCATCAGCAATACTCATTTCATATACTTGGCAGTATAACTTATATAGCCTGTACTTACGAGTCTGCTCGTGGGAATCCTCTTTGAGATCAGCCTTGCCTTGCGCTCTGGCCAACGCCTGAAAATTCCAAACGGGAATAACATTAATACACGTAGTTCAATTGTGCTCATCATAGCCCATTCGTCATTCAGTTAAATAAGCAAAGAACATGTCAAGTGTGTTGTGGTGCCTTCAAACGACATGTTCATTGGTTAAGAAAAGAGACATGGATAGATGTATCTTTCATATATATATATTTACAAGACCAAAGTATCTACAATAATATGATAGTAAAGCAGCCTCCATCTCTTGACTGTTCTCTGAGGTGGTTCCATCTGACGACTGAATCGCCACCGATTATGAATTCATGGAAAAACAAGTTTTAGTTGGTGGCACATAAGATTTAGCTTTGACGCATAATCGTTGACCCCAGAATAACCACAATGTTTCCCCTTCACGACTGAGTAGGGTTACCGACTGAGCAACAGTGAGAGTCCTCGACCTGAAACTGATCATGTGTACCTTGCTACAAGTGATCAGAGAGCATAAGGCCTGTTTCCATTGGCCGAAGAAAAGAGTGTAGTCTTTTTTAGTTCTCCTAATAGCCTATTTACAGTGGCCCTCGCCGATCTACAGTCAGGCGCCACCGAAGGACCTTTAGCACTGCTGAGGCAAAATGGAAATGGGCTTTTAGGAGAACAAAAACACCTGCACTGTTTTCATCGGCCAATGGAAACAGGCCTATAGTTGTAAGGTGGTGCTAGATTGTGTAGCGTGGGGATAAATAGTTGCCGGCCTAAAAGTTTTATCCCAGTTTCCATTTGACTATCATATGAACCGAAAGTAGCAAATAGTCGGCAGGTGGTGCTGAAAACCAGAATCAGTGGCCACAATCGTCAGGCGATAATACCACATATGTTTGCACAATAGAAGCTGAACCGATTGAATGCGAGACTGTCATTCCTCACTATCATTCCTCCAAGCTGCTCTCATCTGTTTTGTGAGACTTTAATCCGTTCTTTGACTCACCTCTTTCTCAGCCTTGTCCCAGTCGAGGAAGAAATTGACGAGACAGAAGTAAATAATGCCGGTGATGCTGAGGGCCACAGGGAAGGCGATCCAGAGACCTAGAAAGACAACAATCACGTGTGAGACTTTCATTTAGTATACATCTATTATGAAGGATAACAGTCGCATGTGAGAACTTCCATGTATTACAAATATACATTAGAACCCCACCTAATAGACACCCCGCATAAGCGGCCACCCCACGTTAACTGACATCATTGCTCGGAACAGATCCCTCTTTAAGATATTTTTTTAACCCTGTGTAAGCAAACACCCCGCATGAGCAGACACTTTGGCTAGGAATAAAGGGTGTGCGTTCTGAGGGGTTCTACTGTATTATGAAGGATAACAGGCACATGAGAGTCTTTGATTTGATATACATCAATTATGAAGAATAACAGCCACATGTGACTCTTTCATGTAGCATTCATACAGCAAAAACCTCGCTTAAGGGATACCCTGCGTAGGATGAACACCCCGCGTTAACGGACAATATCCGCGTAACGGAAATATTTCCCTCTATTAAGAGTTTATTTCAATAATGGCTAATTGGACACCCTGCGTAAGCGGACACCCGCGTAAACGGACAATTATTTCGGTATGGAATGCTTCTCAACCCCATGTAAGGGGTCCACTCGGGGGGGGGGTAGATATGAAAAGCTGGGGGTGGGGCAGCACACAAAATTATCTCGATTGCTTGTATGGTGTTTATGTGTGGCAGGTTTATGCGTAGGTCTTCTTAGGCGTCAGGTAGGTGTCTGTCGGGTTATGATAATGCCTCTGAGTGTCAACGGTATAGAGGTAGAATATACTACATAGCCTAACCATTGACTGACTGGAACCTCCTGTAAGGTTGCCGTGTGGTTGTGTATTTGAGGGTATGGTGAAAGAAACGCTAGTCAGCGATATATGAATTAGATGAGAAGGTTTACAAAATATAAAAATGATGATTGATAGATTGTGTTTCTGTCAATGTCCCTGTCTCGGTCTTTGTCCAATATCGTTCTACTAGATAAGGACTATTAATTTGGAAGATCGTCCTTGTATTGGATGAATATTACGTGTCAATAAACCCTACAGACTTTAAACGAAATGAATGAAAACAAGCGGTATATAAGCCACCTATCATGTCCTTATCGACCCTTTAATGCATATATAATTGTATATAAATTTATATTGTTTAGTTCATATCGGATACTGTACTGTGAATTGTGAATGTAACCAGTTGAAAATAACTGGCCAGAATACCTGCGCTGCAGAGGCCTTGTTTGTACTCTTCCTTTGTATACAAAATTTAAAAAGTGAGCCAAGTGAACCACTCAGAGAGATACTGAAGAGCGACAACGGCCATAACAAAACATTACAGCGCTATGCGAGCTGAACGGTAACCCATGTATACAGCAGCAACGTATTTGACCCGCGCTCAGTGAGGTAATAGTGAGAGTGAGAGACCTTTGATGCTGAGCGACGTGAGGAAGGTGAGTGGGATGGCGATGGGCAGCGCGACGATGTAGTAAGCGATGATGATGATAATCGTGGCCCACTTCTGTTTGCCAGTTCCGCGAAGTACACCTCGACCCACCGTCTGTGAGAAATGGACATTTTATCAAACTGAGCAGAGACAGTCCAACATTTAAAAAAAAGATATTTTTATTGATTTCGATTTTTCGATCGCCCTTCCAATACAAGATTGACTATAACGTGTACAACATGATGAGTGACTGTGGTAAACCAGAGCCGAGCAGTTCATAGGAGGTCATGATATTTCATTATCCACCTAATAATAACCTCGGTGTGTATTTCTTATGCAAAACGAAACAGAACAAAATTCATTTAGAAACAATAACCATCTCTCCATATTCCACGCATTTTCACCTGCATCTCATTTATAGGCATATCGGTTAATTTGGCTTGAAAATTAAAAAACATGTCAGTTTTCTGAAAATTTGATAAATTGATCTCCAACTGGACAAAAATGTTAAAGTTACTCATGCAGAATTGAATGACTCCTACAAAACCAGTTTTGACATTATCTAAAAATCACCAGGTGGCGCTACTGTGAATTGTAGGATATGCCTTTAAGGTTGTATTCCATCAAATAGGCCAGATTTTAACTTCACCAGCATCTCTCAGCCATGCTTATAGTAGAGGCCCATCTACTGTTGGCACTAATATGGCGACTGTATGGGCGCCGTTAGTTGGTGTTAGGCAAAAGCTATAAAGCTATAAAAAAATGTATCAGCTTTATGCAGGTTTCGGCCATACAGCCGCCAATGGTGAGCAAATAACGTGCTCCATCACACAGGTTCTATATCCACCTGAAAGGCATTAACGCGGCGCCCGTTTGGCACCTGTATGGCGCCAGTCTGCCCAGTGTAATATGCCCTTAAAATGATAGAGGAAAACTGGTTCCGAGTGAAAGAATTCCAAAGTTATCAGGTAAGGCTATTAAAAGTTGCTTACCGAGGCTCTAGCTAAGGTACATAACCTTAATCATCCTCGCCCAGTAATTTCTTCACCCCGAATTTATTTCCCATTATCATATACCTTCAAATATTCAATAAAAATGGTGATCTGTTTACCTCTGTTCGTTCAACTAGTGGAAGCCATGTTCACACTTATCGAATAACTTCAACTTGTATGTTTTCTTCAAGCTTGGCACATTCTAAGCTACAATCTGATTGGTATGATTTGTGTGATGTGATACCCTCGATAACGAATTAAGCACCTTCGATAATGATATAATCACCCTAAAAACGAAACACATTATCACTACATCTGTAGCAGCAATATGTAAGGCCTGGCGTCCACCCACTACCATATTGCTCTGATATGGTCTAGATGAACCTGCCGAAACAAAATCAAAATTGCGTCGGAAGGTCACCTAATATCGGGGCAGTTGACCACGTAATTATGATTAGGCACAAGAAAAAATGGGGGTCTACGATTTCATTCCAATGCAAAACCCATATCGTAGGGTCTCTATGACATTCAAACATGTTTAAATGGCTGTTTCTATTCAGGAGCATCGCAGAGTATTCTGCCGGGAAAATTACTCTCACGGGTGAAATACTGGTCAGACAATTATGAGAATTTGCAATTCAATGGGAGATACATATATACCTGTAGGCACTGAAAATTTGGTGATTTTTTTATTAGGTTTAAGTGTCTGAAATCAATATTTTCTTAGTTTAACTTGGAACAGAGCTTTTAATACATGAGAAAAAATACATTATTTTCCTATGTGTCCTGATAAACATTATCGATGTGATATTTCCTGAATTATAGTGTATCATATATCTAAAAATGAAGATTACACTTCAAGCATGCACATTAGTGCTGCTCATATCGTGGGGCGTATCGGGACCATGCTCACTTTTTTTACCAGTCAACCCCTTAAGATGCGTGGTGAATTGGCATGTCTAGACATATGTCTACGATATTGCACCTTCACAATATGTCTTCGTTAGTTACTTTTTGTATCGGTGCCCTATCGGTAGGTCTAAATTATATAGTAGGTGGACACCAGGCTTTAAGCAGTGTTCGGCCAGAGGTATATGATAAAAGTGTGTTCTCACGGAGAGGGCGTCGCCCAGGGTGTAAATTGCCACGAAGGGTAACAACTCCGAGGTCAGCTGTATCACATCTCTGAAGTAAAGAAAGTAGTCCCTAGCTTCAGAACCTACTCACACAACAGGATTCTCAAGACAAAAAAATGAAAATAAACAACTCTCAGGTCAGCTGTATTACATCTCTGAATTACAAAATGTAGTCCACAACAGGAATCTCAACAGAAAACATATTAAGATGAATACTGATGCATGTGAACAAATTAAAACACACTTTCCATAATATTGTCAGCACATACTATTGTACATACTAATAACCGAGTAGTTATCTTTTGATTAATTAGATATAATCAAACTATCATTCCTTTGATTTTAAGAAATTGTTATCAACAGATTTCAATTTCAAAACACTGCTGTTCTGTGTACTCTAACCCAGCTTTGTTTATATAGCATAAGCTGTCATTGGATTTTATAGGAAAACTGGCATGAGTTGGTGGGTGTCTGGGTGGTCGGGCAGTACTGTCAGAAAATACAAGGCCATGTCAGTGTTGGCGTAAGAAGTGACCTGATAACATGTGTATACGTATACTGCGGTGTACAATACGGCATATATATGTAAGAGAAAAATCCGAAAACGCAGTTTATAGTGGTCGATATGCAAAGATAAGACATCTCAGAGAACAGGTGATTTTACAGATTCAGGGACGTTGACCTGTCGGGGAAAAGCTAGAGGGTCTGTTAAAATCTCACGAACGATAACAAGTCTGGATGATACGAAGGCAGACAGGATGGGACACATTGCGGACCATTTTAGCCTACTCTCATTCAATATTGTCAATAATAGCCAGCCAGTGCTATTGATCGTCCGTATTATCGCAAAGATGGCGCCTATAATGAAAAGTGGAAAAAAGTAGTGAACAGGACCAGATACCACAGGTGGCGCCACCATATGATGATCGTTTAGGATTTATCATTGTTCCTTCATGTTAAACGAGCCTTATGTAATGCTTTATAACGGAATCGATTCTGGTTAAAATAAAAGCCTAACGATCATTTTTGTGCTTCACAAATTGTTTTTTTTTATATAACTCATTGTGATCCCAACATGAATTTTCTTTTAAGTTTGATCAATTCAAAATGTATACCCAGGAGGGTTGAAGGGTCATCAGACAGAAGGCAGATACATCACAGGTCGCTGGTGGATGATTTAGGTTTTTATTTGTTTTCTGTTTCTATTAAGGGGTTTTAAACAGACAAAAGGCCGGTAGTCACAGTTCGCTGTTGAAGGATTTAGGTTTTTATTTGTTTTCTGTTTCTATTAAGGGTTTTAAACAGACAAAAGGCCGATACTCACAGGTCGCTGTTGAAGGATTTAGCTTTTTATTTGTTTTCTGTTTCTATCAAGGTTTTTTAAACAGACAAAAGGCCGATACTCACAGGTCGCTGTTGAAGGATTTAGGTTTTTATTTGTTTTCTGTTTCTATAAAGGGGTTTTAAACAGACAAAAGGCCGATACTCACAGGTCGCTGTTAGGTTTTTATTTGTTTTCTGTTTCTATTAAGGGGTTTTAAACAGACAAAAGGCCGGTAGTCACAGTTCGCTGTTGAAGGATTTAGGTTTTTATTTGTTTTCTGTTTCTATTAAGGGGTTTTAAACAGACAAAAGGCCGGTAGTCACAGTTCGCTGTTGAAGGATTTAGGTTTTTATTTGTTTTCTGTTTCTATTAAGGGGTTTTAAACAGACAAAAGGCCGGTAGTCACAGTTCGCTGTTGAAGGATTTAGGTTTTTATTTGTTTTCTGTTTCTATTAAGGGGTTTTAAACAGACAAAAGGCCGATACTCACAGGTCGCTGTTGAAGGATTTAGGTTTTTATTTGTTTTCTGTTTCTATTAAGGGGTTTTAAACAGACAAAAGGCCGGTAGTCACAGTTCGCTGTTAGGTTTTTATTTGTTTTCTGTTTCTATAAAGGGGTTTTAAACAGACAAAAGGCCGGTACTCACAGTTCGCTGTTGAAGGATTTAGGATTTTATTTGTTTTCTGTTTCTATTAAGGGGTTTTAAACAGACAAAAGGCCGGTAGTCACAGTTCGCTGTTGAAGGATTTAGGTTTTTATTTGTTTTCTGTTTCTATAAAGGGGTTTTAAACAGACAAAAGGCCGGTACTCACAGGTCGTTGGTGAATAGCTTCGGAAGTTCTGTCCTGGCTGTTATTGTGATGATCGCCCAGACTAGGGCATTCATCGCTGTTCAATAGGAATCATCGGAAAGCAGAATTAGAAGAGACAATTTTATCCTCTGAATATACGAATTCCCCAATCATCCATGAGAAATGAAGGGAAGTGAAAGAAACTAAAAAAAGTTTCAACCACAGAAATAGAAGGGAAACTGCTCTATCAAGTACAGACATTATTTTCCAGTGGGCATTCATTTCACATATTCCTGTTTATGAGAAACAATATTAGTATCTCTACTCACAAACACATATACTCAGTGGAGTATGGAACACCTTAATACGCTGTATCTAATGTGATGTTGTAGATGCCCCCACAAATAGACATTTTCCTTGGCGCTCTAGTGCGGCTTGTCTGCTTGGTTACGGAATGACGTCGACCAAACAATGACATGGCAACGGATTCTTTACCATGAGTGCATGAGCGAAATACAGCTATGATATAACTGTTTAGAGTAAATCATTGAACTATCGTATTCTATGTTATTTAAACTCAAATTCGATGTGCTAAACATGCACATCGCGTCAGTAATACCTGAGATATGGTTTAGATAACACAGGAACACTATACATGGCTGCACAATAACAGGTTGGCCTGGTTACCATGCATCTATCCTTATCTATGTGAAGTTGACACAGACACTCTACTTTGTCCCAGCAGTCATATCATGCAAAAAAACATAACAGCCTGGAAAGCACAATGACTGTTCACACTCTAGGTGTATCAATGTATCCCCATAAGCGCGAGGCCAGAATGAACATTATTTGACCGAGCATCGGCTAAATAAAGCCCTGCTTAGCATACTGAATTGTAACTCATGTATTCCCTTCATTCACTTTAGTGTAAACCAGGCTGCCCATATAGGTTAATTACTAACATATCTCGTTGTAAGGTTCAGGTCTATACATCTTCACTGTCGCCAAGTAGTATTGATGTTAAATTGGGAAGAAAGTATTCATCCAAATTGTCTGTTACTATTAGTGAACAAATTGACTGAATTGGAACAGTTACCACTTTGGATTTGTCTCCTGCTTCCCTGATGTTAACAGTTCGACTGCCCTGCTTTGAATGGAATATTCACCCCCATTATCGCTCACACTAGTTCCCAACCTGCCAAAATGGTGGCAGGGCCCTTTAACAATGAAATTCCTAGTTGTTTTGTCATTCGTGCCTCATAGGCATGTGTGGCAGACTGGAACAAGATTGGTTATTGGCTGGTGGATCAGCAGCCAATCAGAGTGCAGAGCTCACAAGCCAAGCTTGCAGTGGCTACCCCCCTAGAATTGGGATTTACGCCCTCCTGTTTGTCAATTAAAATGTCTCTTCTTTTATCTCACCCCTGGCTCAAGTTTAACCATCGGAATTACATTAAAAAGGTATTTGCACTGATCACCCATGTGAAGTGTTGATACTACGCCATGGTCTTGGCAGTGGCAGACATCATAATCACCTGGCAAATCAGAAGCCAGGATTTGAGAGAGTAAGCAAGACGTCAATATGTATAGGGGACAGAGCCATTGTTAGTTCATGAACCAGTCACTAGGTGGTCGGGGGACAAAATCTGTATTCTGTCTCTTTGTTCTTACGAAATTCAACCGCCTTTCAATGTTTTACCATGGTTCCTTTGACTCTCTACACCCATCCCAGAGCAGGATGACATAATAATTAAACTCAAGACACATGGAGTACGTCATGGCGGCACCCATGGATCATAGGCTATATGCCGTATATGTTCCTAACAGGATTTGCCTGAGTAATTTGAATTATTCTGTTAAAGGGCTGAGCTAAATCCAAAACTGCACTTAAATCGTAAAATATTTGGATGCGATGTAATCGTCACTCTGCTTCGCTTCGATGATGATGACTGCATATACAAACTCATGGAGTATTGTTTATTTATACGATTCTTGTTCCAGTATATAAGCCTCATATGTGTGTGGAGGTAACGCTACCGCAAAGAGGACTCATTTCCGGCCGAGGAGGCTTCCTTTCGGTTCCCCCGTGGTCAATACACTCAGCTTTATTGGACACAGCCAGTAAACAAATCTTTCTGGACACTCCTGTGTTCCCTCGCCATGCTAATTGTACTCTTCTTGATTCCTGTATTTCTGTGTCAGAGTTCTGACTCCCTTACTCTTAATGCTACTTTACAACGTGATCGTTTACCTCCTATTGACATTCCCACTTTGGCGGCAGTGACTGCGTTCCCCTTCTGAGCTGCTCCCAGAAACTGACCCACCCGGATGCTGGTTGCTACGGCGATGCCGGAGGGCACCTGGAAGAGTGTGGACAAACAATAACTAAAATATGTATTTTTTGTAAGATAATGAATACCATAATTCTTGAAAACATGCAACACTGGCTGTACACAAAATACGACCCTTTCTAACGGATTTTCTTAAATAATCTTTAAGCTCATATCTCTTTATTTCGCCATTCAAGGTTTTCATCTTTAGATCTGTTCGACAGTTATCACTTATCTCATTTTTTACGCGTCGCTTCTCCTTTTCTAACATGAAAACAATACAACATAGTTTTCCTCATATTCTCATCAAATGCACTTTTCTGATCGTGGGCCATACGCTCAGATATGATGCCTAGGTCAGGGAGAGCTTATATAGACTTGGAACTTTAACAAAAAGACTTTGAACAAAAACTATCCCTTCACTATCTGCGTGCAAACTCTGTAATATTGGGAAAGGTGCAGAAAGCCAGTGTCTCTGTGTCCGAGAGGTGTACCCAACTGACCATAACCAATCACTAATGACCGAAATACAGCATTGACCCACTGTGCTTCATACATTTGGATCCTAGAAAAGCAGTTGGGGAAAAGGCAAGTTCAATATGGGCGCAAGTGGGTTACAGAAAATTACACATAGACTGAATTTTAATTGATTTTCATAATTCCACGCATATTATTTATCCTTAGTTTTATTGTTCTGACTGCACATAGCCTCAAAATATACACCTATTTCTGAGAAATTCATTCGCTCCTATATTGATTCGGGGAAAGGGAGGAAAATATCACCAGCACCACACTTACCCCAAAGAAGATGCCGTCGAGGTTGAAGGTAATGGACTGCGCGCCCAGCTCCGTGGGTCCGATCACGCCGGCCATGATGACTGTGGCTTCAAACGCCCACCACTCCATGCACACCATCAACATGCCATACACTGCCAGCGACGCCAGAGGCCCCCAGTCCAGCAGGCAGCGCACGTCCCACCCTGACAACAAGAGCAGACGATAATGAAGGGCGGGGTGTTGATGGGCGTTGATGTTGATGGGTATTGGTGAAGGTGCATGAAAATGATTTATAATGTGCTTCTGCCTCCGTGTACACATCTATTTATCAATATTTCCATAATATTTGCTTATATGACTAGAAAATGATATAGTATAAGTAGATTATGACTACATCTCTTTATATGTGAAATTTAATTAAAATCCACATACACACTATGGAGTTATACTTGTAAATAATGTACATGGAGGCAGATTCTGCCTCCGTGTACAGACTTCTGCCTCCGTGTACACACTTCTGCCTCCGTGTACATAAGTCTCTATCTTTTTTATAGCCTAAATGGGTCTGTAGAATGAAAGGGAGACCTGAGACATCATGCATGGAACACCACATAAGCATCGTATATGATGAATAAATCTATGGAGACATTTTTTGGGGGTACTAGACAATAAGGAGAACACAAGAGATGACAACTTGTCATTTTCAGTTTAAATTTGCTCTAAATGATATACAAAACCATTCCAAATAGACCACACACATGATTCCTAATATTTCCTGGAAGAAATAATGAATAAATCATTATATTGGAAGGGAACAGGCGAAGATAAAAGATTTTGTTTCTGCCTCGGTGTACATTTCTACCTCCATTTACAATGTTTCAATATTTTATAGCTCTTAGCTGAATGGTAATAGATTCGTGAAATTAACCATATTTGTTGGGGACATGTCCATCAACATGTACATATTTTTCCAGATTTTTTATGGTACTTCAAAAAAATTGCAGTATTTATGGAGAAAAAAAAACCAGCTATGGGAAAAAATATCCTCCATATATTTGGTAATCAATATTAAATTAAAATAGGTAGGGAACCTTTTTCACTTTTTTCTTCTAGGTGAACATGTTCTTTCTGCTTAACAAACAAAGAAACATTACTATTTTAATGTTATAAAAGCCTAAAATAAAATTTTGAATTGATACACCTATGTACACGGAGGCAGAATATTAAAGAGACTATTACTTCAATATCGTCTACTGATTCCAATATTAATCCAAACTATTAGCCATTTTAGGGATGATACCAAAAAACTGTCCAGATTGCATGGGTAAACTCCTAAAAGGATCTTAGTGATTTTATTTTTTGACGATTTTGGATTGAATTGTCGCCAAATTCTGAATATCGACCATATATATATATGACATGACAACATGACAACTTTAGATCAATAGTCGGCAGGTGGGGCTCGATTATGTAATATCGCCCGCAATGGTCGTCGACCCAAAGAGCACATCAAGCATTTACACTAGATGATTTTTCATCTCTTAAATGAGGAGCATATTACTTCCTGCTGTCCACCTAAGGAGGCGCTTAACCTAGACGATTAGGCCCGGTGTCCACCTACTACGATAAAATTTAGACCTACCGATATCGCACTGACACAAAAAGTAAATATCGAAGACATATTGTGAAGGTGCAATATCGTAGACAAATGTCTACTAGACATGTCAATTCACCACGCATCGTAAGGGGTTGACCGGTAAAAAAAGGTGATCATGGTCCTCATGTGCCCCACGATATTATTAGGGCTAAAGTGCATATCTTGAGTTACTATCTTCATTTTTAGATATATGATAAACTATAATACAGAAAATATTGTATCGATAATCTTTCCAAAGACATATAGCACCACAATGTATATATATTTCCAGGCACTTTTGAGACAATGAAACCTAATCAAAAATCAGTTTGCGTACCCGAATACTTTACGATGCTCAGGATTAGCCACAGCAATTTAAACATGTTTAAATGTCATCGGCACAAAATCTTAGGTCCCCATTTTGTATCGGTACCTAATATCGTAAAACCGGATGAGTTTTAATCTGGGCCCCCGTATGCGACTCCTGGAGTTTTGGCTCTGGATATCACTACGCCAAACTCCAGTCGTCGCATACGGGGGCCCAGATTAAAACGAATAAGGTTTTGATTTTATCCTACCCCCTGTGAACGATATTTTTATGTGAGGATAATAACAAAAAACATTATACAAACTTTCTGAAGTCCTCCATATACCTCTCCTTGCTGCTCTGAAGGCGCTTGGAACTACTTTCAGCTGCTGATCTCTGATTGGTCCATTTTTTGTACGCTCCTAGGAGCGATTTTTTATCCGTATGCGACATACGGGCGCATACGGAAAGTCAATGTTAAGCCTATGGGATTTTATATTAGGGGTAGGATAATTGCAGAGACGTGGTCAACTGCCCCAATATTAGGTGACCTTCTGACGCGATTTTGATTTTGTATCGGGAGGTCCATCATGTACCATAACAGAGCCATATCGTAGTAGGCGGCACCGGGCACAAAATTCCACTCATTTGAATGGGCCGGAATCGTCACTCGGCTTCGCCTCATTGATGATTGCGGCCCATCCAAACTCGTGGAGTATTGTCTATTTATACGATTCTCGATGCAGTTCTATATAACTCTTGTTGAGAAAACTTACCGCCCCAGCATTGTTTGTAGGCCTTGGAGAAGCGAGTGTAAATCAGTGTGAGGACGAACATGACGAAGTAGGTGATGGCCTGCGCCACTGCAGAGCCCCTGGGGCGAGAAAATACAGACGAACCTCATTAAGTGGTACACCTTTTGTTACAAGCCAAATGGACTTGTGGGGTGCCAAACGGCAACTGGTGCTGCGTCACCGCCTCTAACACGTGACCTGCATTCCTTATCGGTTTCTCGGTTTCTTGTCCTCTATTCTTAAGGGGGGCGTCCACCAACCATGACAAGGCTACGACAATGGCTTTCCGACAAGGTCCACACGACAGGCCTACGTTTGGAAAGCGTGTCGTAGCCTTGTCGTGGTTGGTGGACCCTAGTTCCCGACAAGAGTCTATGACAAGGCCAGGACAGGCTGCGACTGGAAGCTTGTCGGGGGCCTGTCGGGGGCCTTCCGACAAGGCTATGACAATATCAAACATATTCGATTTTTCCAACAAATGGACCTTTGTCATGGAGTGTTGTGGTTTCCTCGATATCACTGTCGTAGTGTGTCGGTACCATGTACGCCTTTTTTACGGCATCCACCGAAGTCTACGACACACCCCGACAAGGCTGTCGCAGAGCTGCCCTTCTCACGACAAGGCTGCGACAAGACTGCGATTGGAACTTTCATGTCGGCACCTGTTGTAGCCTTGTCGTGGTTGATGGACGCCCACCTTTACTATCTTATGCTTCTTAAACAATCATTACAATTTTATCACTTTACAATTGTCTAATACTGTGATGTCAATCACTGAATTTTATTGATAGATAAAATCTGTTAAAGGGCAGCGCAGCTTGTCCTTCATTAGTCAAGAATGTTTCAAAAGCGTGATTTTCTTTTTTCGAAACCATGATTGTTCGAAACCGCGATTTTTCGAGGGATCGAATGGCCCAACAATAATGAATCCGTTACTCGAGAATATAACTAAGTACAGAAGCCTGAAGATCTCATACTGACAACACTGACTCTAATTGAGATTTGTACGTACGTGATGCCAAAGCCGAACTGATAGAGGAAGAGGTACTGGAGCAGGGCATGGACGAGATGACCGAAGAGCGTGATCAGGATGTGAGGGTTAACCAAGTTCTGACACTGCGTGAACTTTCTCAGCACCGTCCACATGAACATAAACTGGCAAATAGATGAATAGACACATTGTAGTTACTACGGAACCACAGGATAAGTATGAAAAATGGTAAATAGATTAATAGACATTATGATTACTACACAACCACAGGATAGGTACGCTAGATGGCAAATAGATGAATAGACACCTTGCAGTTACTACAAAACCACAGGATAGGTATCCAAAATGGTAAATAGATTAATAGACATTATAATTAGTACTCAACCACAGGATAAGTACATGACAGGATAAAAACATGAACTAGTAAATAGATTAAAGACACATAATAATCATTATTATATACCTGTGGCCGTATAACCGATGTATACCACCCGTCTCTACCCATGTCATATACTTAGCAAACAAATTTAGATATTATTAAATTATACAGAAAAGGGTCTTTATGTAAGATCGTAGATTATTCCTCATGTACCTCATGTAGGAACAATCTACCATTGCTCAATTCCGGCGCCCTCCAACATAATCACAATAAATACTCACCAGCATTCCGGGCATGAAGTAAAGCATGTACTGTGACGTGAGTCTGCAAAATGAGGAATGACAAGTATGGAGCATAGAGAACAATGGGAGGTGCCCTAGGCCCGGCGTCCACCTACTACGATATGGCCCCGATCTGGGTCTACGATGCACCTTCTGATAAAGAATCAAATTAGCGTCGTCAGAAGGTCCTAATATCGGGGAAGTCTACCACGTTTCTGTGAGTAGACACCGATAAAAAACCCATACAATGCGTGGTGGATTGGCATGTCTAGACATAAGTCTACAATTTTGCACCTTCTCGATATGTCTCCGATATTTGCTTTTTATATCGGTGCCATATCGGTAGGTCTGAATATCTATCGTAGTAGGTGGATGCCAGGCCTAAGGCATTAATAAAAACTACAATATAAGAATTTGTAAAGATAACGTCAAGCGTTACTATATTACGATGTTGTTTATCCAATATAAATAAAATATTAAATGCCAATAACCAGACAGTTATTCAAATATCTAGTGCCATAAATCACAGTTTGTGTTAGTCATACATTCAAACTAAGTAAAGCCTCTTCTGTAGTAGTTATGTGCATAAATCTCGTTTTTCTTTTCTGATTTAAAAAATAAAACACCCTCTTCAAGGATTTGTTATCAACCTGATACCAAGTCGCCAAAATAAATCTGTATCGCTACCAGCAGGAGATGCTTACTGAGTAAGGATTCATAATTATAATTATAACTGAATATAGTAAAACTTTATAATGTCCCTACTCCCCTCCAACTAGTCCATCAACCCTAACAAATCCTCACATTGCTACTAGCTATCCTACTTAAAGTTCTAATTTGTCCTTTCTCCTATTTATGGAATATTGATTCAGCCCCGATGGTTGAACAGAGTAAAGGGCTCTCACTCGACGACTTCTGCGTCCTGGCCGAGAAGGAGAAGGATGGGTTTGATGTTCATGTGAATGGCGAAGCAGGCCAACAGCAGCAGCATGTGGAGAATAATACCTGAAAACCACATACATGCTGTTAGACTAAGACACATACTAGACCATGATGTCAACAATAATACCTGAAACCCACACACATGCTGTTAGACTAAGACACATACCAGACCATGATGTCAACAATAATACCTGAAAACCACATACATGCTGTTAGACTAAGACACATACCAGACCATGATGTCAGCAATAATACCTGAAAACCACACACATGCTGTTAGACTAAGACACATACCGGACCATGATGTCAACAATAATACCTGAAAACCACACACATGCTGTTAGACTAAGACACATACCAGACCATGATGTCAACAATAATACCTGAAAACCACATACATGCTGTTATACTAAGACACATACCAGACCATGATGTCAACAATAATACCTGAAAACCACATACATGCTGTTATACTAAGACACATACCAGACCATGATGTCAACAATAATACCTGAAAACCACATACATGCTGTTAGACTAAGACACATACTAGACCATGATGTCAACAATAATACCTGAAAACCACATACATGCTGTTAGACTAAGACACATACCAGACCATGATGTCAGCAATAATACCTGAAAACCACACACATGCTGTTAGACTAAGACACATACCGTACCATGATGTCAACAATAATACCTGAAAACCACATACATGCTGTTAGACTAAGAGACATACCGGACCATGATGTCAACAATAATACCTGAAAACCACATACATGCTGTTAGACTAAGATACATACCAGACCATGATGTCAACAATGATACCTGAAAACCACATACATGCTGTTAGACTAAGATACATACCAGACCATGATGTCAGCAATAATACCTGAAAACCACATACATGCTGTTAGACGAAGACACATACCAGACAATGATATCAACAATAATACCTGAAAACCACATATACATGCTGTTAGACTAAGGCACATACCGGACCATGATGTCAACAATAATACCTGAAAACCACACACATGCTGTTAGACTAAGACACATACCGGACCATGATGTCAACAATAATACCTGAAAACCACAAACATGCTGTTAGACTAAGACACATACCGGACCATGATGTCAACAATAATACCTTAAAACCACATTTATGCTGTTAGACTAATACTCTTTCCCTCCCTCTCTATCTCTTTCCCCTGCTCTTTCTTTCCCTCTCTATCTTTCTCTTTCTCTCACTTTCTCTCTCTCATCGTTCTCTACCTACTCTATCATTTTCACATTCTTTCCTACCCCTACCTCTCTCTCTCCCACAGTATCCCTTGGTCTCTTTATCTCTCATCCTTTTCTCTCTCTCTTTCTCTCGCCCCTCTCTCTTCATTCCCTCTCTCTCTGCCATCTCTCTTCATTCTCTCTCTTTCTCCCTATCTCCTCTCTCTCTCTCTCCTCTATCAGTTTTCACTTTCTTTTCTTTCGCCTATCCCTCAGACTCTTTATCTCTCCTCCCTCTCTTTCTTTCTTTCGCTCCTCTCTCTCACCTCTGTCTCTCTTTTTCTTTCCCTCTCTCGTTTTCTCTTTCTTTCTCTCACTCTCATTCTGCCATGGCCTTTGTTATTTATCATGAAAACAAGAGCAATTGTCTTGCCTTAATACAAAGAATTAACACATCACACTTGACAATAACAACTAAATATTAATTTCAATTCTGATTACATTTACACTGATTCAAATGAACTTCCAACAGGACAGAAGTGGATGAGTGATCAGAAGCAAATCCGGATTACGCACTCGTGAACATCCTCCTAAACTGTTGTATTTTAATAAAGTAGTGTGACTCTTACCTCGTTGTAAATAGATGCCCACAAGTTTGTAGTTGCCCATACCGAAGGACTGAAAGTGTAAGACAGGTGCGTTTACAGGAGACTACAGTATGAAACTTGTACGTGAGTGTGAGGTGGTAAATAACCTTTGATTATTCTCAATATTTATATTTGATACCGTCTTTGAAAGAGCTGCAGTCGCAGAATATGTTGATATTTACTTCCAGTGATGTCCTTTTCGTGTGGCCTATTTATGAAATTTGTATCCTTCAACCATCAGCATTTCCTATTTTCACAGATTGATATCCTAGATTTCTTCACTCCAGGTTTGTGCTCTCACCTGAGCTAATGGTATTTCCGTCATCAATGAAGGACCATGGGATTATAGGGAAAAAACAATTAAAAGATCAACGGTCGGGGACGAGGCGTGTTGAGTCCGATGCACAATTTATTTTTTTTAGAACATCAGAAAACCAGTGGTCAGACACTAATTCTACCAAAAAGCCTGAATCTAAAAATTTGGAAATAAAAAACAATTAAAAGGTTTGGACTTTCTCCAGTCTTGGGCCATTTCCTGTTACCAACTTTGCAACCAGCCACCTAGACACTTCTGAAACTGCCTCTGCAGAGTGCATCAGGAGGTCAATAAGCTATTTCGGTCTGTGGTGAATGGGGAATATCATTTGGGCACTCCTCTATGATACTGAGGTACTAATCCTCTGTGCCTTACACATCACAAAGCTGGCACACAAAAAGTGAAGGCATAGTTTTCTTGCAGCAAGCTCAGAGTTAATGTAACCTCTCCAACCTCTGTGAACCTTAGGCAGCATATCTGAGCGTGTTTCCCGCTTTCAACTCAATACATAATATTTGCAAACAGACCCAGACCACCAACAAAACGCACACAATAATTCCTCATCAATTAAATGGATATTCTGAATATCGGTATCTACAAATATATCGCACAGAGTTGAGGAAATGTAGCCAATCTATAAATGGGGAAATCTGCTCCAAATATTACCCCCCACAAGTTCTAAAGGTCGATACTGGACTCAAAGTGACTGTCTAAAACTTTTCATGCGAGTTACCACTTAGATATGGCAGAACTAAAAACTTTGAGTGTAAAGACGGGGCGTATCAAATGTTCACCTCCTTCGTCCACCGCTTTTTCCAACCTCGGAGCAAACACTCCAGCGGAACGGACAAAAATCGAACTCAGAACTAGAAACTTTGCCCAATCAGTGGGGTTCTAAATTGGCAAGCACCAATAAAAACCTCAGATCTAGATAAGGAAGTTATCAGTCGCCTGATGAGACTTATACTGTCGAAACTAACAAGTAATTAGGGAAAACTCTAAGCTATAGAGCATTTCCAACTCACGCTACTAGAGGACAGTTTGACAAAGAGAGCAACAGGTAGTTACCCAAAGTACTACTAGCTGGCAGCACAACACACCCCATCAAAGGTCGGTGTTGCCACTATAGATTCCAGCCTAGGTATAGAATCAAGAGCTCTCCCGATTGGCCATACGGATCCTTCTAAGCTTTTTGTCTACATTACCCCCATCCCTGGATGACATGAGAGAAGCAGTAGCTGGGAGAATAAAATTGTATTGAATTTTTACAGCCAAAGAAAATAGAAGACCTGTAAGAGCCGACTACGGTCTCCTTCTGTCAGGTCGAGGCGCAACACCCGCCCCAGGGGCCCGTTTAATAATCTAGGATCTGACATGTAGACCCTTTTCTGGATACCATAGAAACCCAGGGACGATGTGGGCCAACTTTATTCAACACTTATGGACGACCTTATGGACGGCTAATATTGTTTTAGTGAACAGACTTAAATATTTTGTATCGTAGCAGTGACCAATAAAGAAATGAAAAAAAAGAACAGAGACTACCAAGCCAACTATACTCAATGAGCATGGAATTAAAAAAAGAATTCGATTGTATATAAACAGATATGTGTCATTCCATCAGATCGTACACTTTTATTGGCTGTTGCTATTTTGCATCTCATTGGTTCACCCACTTTCTGACAAAACCCAAGCTCATGGACTCGCATCTAGTCGTATTAGTGAGAGTAAATGTGACATGTGGTCGCATTAGCGAAGGGGTTGTATTACTGAGCATATTGTAAACGTTAAACAGAGAGATAATCCTGAGAATCACACCTGGTATCTTCTGTCAAAAAAAAAAAAAAAAATTCAACTGAACACGTTCACAGATCCCGCCAGATCGCAGAACGCACACACGAGAAAGAATTTTACCTATTATCTTCTGTCCATAGACTTGATATTGGGAACTAGTACTTTACGGCCATGGAGTATTGTAACGGTGAATACTCAATGGGCGATGCTGTCATAAGCAGTAGCCAATTACTTGATTATAAAAGTGAGATCGGATTTGAAAGTCACGTGATCCGTAGCTACTGAAGATACGCCATTCATGATGGTATTCTACATAATCACACTTAGCTTTGCCTCATGAGGACCTTACAACCAAAACTCATGGCATATTTTCAAAGACTAGGGATCTCGATGCAGTTCCTTCTTATGTTCCTTATTTGTGGACGTATCTAGCTCACCTGTGACAAGACTGTATCGAGGCAACTGGAAAAGCCGATGATTAAGGAAGTCCCAAGGATATTGATGAGCTGCAAGATCGATGTTCAATAATTACGGTTTTATATGGAAGTGTAAACCAAATCTTATTTATTTATTCACAGCTCTAAATTCACAGTGTGCTTAAATGATTGGTTTGGCATCAGGCCCTTGCGGTCCTAGGTCGACTCTCGACCCCCGCAGAGCGGAATACAGATTGCACTAAAACACATAGTTCACCACACAACTACTGTATAAACAGGGCACCCAGAGCGTCACTTCAGTCCTCACCATTGCACTCGCCATTCATTCTTCTCTCAACACATACTTTCTGGTAAACCATCCCACCCACACTCGTATTTAACAATATCCATTCTGAAAATCATCTTCAATAAAATGTATTTCATGAAGGGATATTTATTTTTATACTGCAACAATTTTACCTCAATCTCATCTTAGCTACATGTATACCTTCTATCAACTTTGTATATATTAGCAAATTCTTACCATGTATAAAATATACCAACAAACAAATTTCATTTACACTCAGCCACACTCTTCATTTCAACCAACTGGACATATCGGGTAGTGAGCTTATTTTAGGAGAGGTAGAAATACTCCATACCTTAACAAAGTCAAAACTTCAGACCACAAAATGTATACGGTAAAATCCTAAACAAAGGCTTAATTTTCACACTTTTCAAGAGGACTGGCTCCCCTTTCGTGAAACTTACAATTAGCGCCCCTGACTTAGTGACGGGATCAAAATGGTCACATTGGTGAGTTGGTCGCTTTACTGAGAGAGGCTGATAGCTAACCAACCAACTGTCCTCATTCACCTATCATTAGTAATGTCTCATTCCATCAAATATCATAGATAGACATTCTTTATCCTTGATGGTTCACAGAAATGATAATTTATATTCCATTGTCTAGTGAATAAGAACCCAAAGGTTTTACGAGAAAAAAATGTACCTATTAACCTTCTATAGTCCTAGCCAAATGATCATATACCATTTTTAACTCTAAGATCCACCACCAGGGGAAATAATGTCACTACCGCATCTCCCAGCATGCATCATCATTTTTTTTTTTCATTTTACATCTCATAATAATGAGAGGTGTATATAGTGGGTGAGCTACCCAAGATAAGTCATTAAGCTTTAAACCGTGGTGAAGGCCACATCATAGAGGCCAAAACTAGAAGGTTCACTAGTGGCAACAGCAATGTGTAACTGAACATGTATAGAAAGGTAAACTTTTAATGCCCCAGTCACACTGGCGTAAAAAAAGGGCGTTTTCCCATGTACGCACGTGTACGTTCTTTTACATATTTTAAAATATACAAATACGTTATAAAAGGCCGCAAAACACGGAGATACTTAAACGAAAGTCTAAATGCGTAAACATACCTGGAAAAAAAGTAAAAGAAACGCGGTGTGAGAATGGGTTTAAAAATTTTGAATGCGTAAATGAACGCGGTAAAACGCCACAATGCGTACAGAAGCGTATAGCGTTGATGAACATTGAGAAACGTACTAGAACGTGCAGCAAAATAAACTGATACGTTCCCAATCCATTGCCTATACGTGGTCCCTAGTGTCTCAAATACATACTAAAAATATTGAAATTTGCGCCAGTGTGACTGGATTGCGTACTAAAATATAAAAGCGTTGTATTTGCGTTGTAAATATGCAGAACTCGCATCCTTTCAAATATGTAGAAAAAAAGCACCAAAGTTTCGTCAGTGTAACTGGAGCATAAAAATCTGTCACCTATAACACATTATAAAGTTCCAGTTTATACATCCCATCGTGGCCAAGTAATAGTTGTTTCTATGAGAAGAAAGTGATTATCTAAATTAACCCTAATTATTCAGAAACAAATTGGCTGGATTAGAACAGTCACCTGCTCCCTAATGTTTACAGTATGGCTGCCATGCTTTGAATGAAATATAATACCCCTATTATCGCTCAGCCCTAGTTCCCAGTATGTCCACATAAGGGCAGGGCGCTCTACCAATGACGCTTTGAGTTATTCAGTGTCATGAGCAGCCTCCTGACATGTGCGACAGACCAGAATGGGCGCTCAACCGGAACAATTTGGTCATCCCCTATTGGCTGTTGGTACAACAGCCAATGAGAGCGCAGAGCTCACAGATGCCAAGCCTGTCATGTCAACCCCCTGCTAGGGGTAGAAAAGAAGGACCCTCTTTTGTCAATAAACAGTTAGTCTCAATTTCTAACTCATAGTAGTACCTATCATTATATACCTGTGGTCATATGAACTATGTATACTACCCTCTCATACCCATAGCATATCTATACCCGTACAGCACACTGTGACTTACAGGGTATGTGAGCATGTTACTAGATAAAATATCACCATTTTTAGGTATATAATAATACGAAAATAGGCTGACTGTCTTCATACGTCAAAATACTTGGTAAAATTAATGATCACATACATCCCTCTGCCTACAGCATTGGGATGTACTGCATATTTTTGACATACGAAGACAGTAAGCCAGTTTCCGTATAGTACATCTGTGTTTGAGTTCTGACTCTCTTCTCTTAAGGTCTACTCCTCACGCAAGTAGGGACCAAGACTTTATAACATGAAGGACGTTTAGTCAATTTGTGGTACTTCACCCTACATTCAATTTACCATGTTTTAATTAGGTTACACTTCACACTTAACTTAATCAAGTTTGTTATAATGAGGTTGCGCTCTATACGTTTTTGCATGTTTGTCCTAATGAGGTTACACTGTACATGTACTTTACTTTACCGTGTTTGACAGAGCTATGGCATCCAACTCCAACTTGCCAAGGTGACCTCCAAACATTGTGGCCACTGTGTTGAATGCGAACTGACTTGTTTGAACGAGCACCTGCAACAATAATCAGTTTAGATTAACACTCCATATCGAATCTAAATCTTCAGCTTGCTGCGCAATAGATAGTGAAGGGATAGTTCTTTGGAAGCACGCTGAAAGTCTATATGTGACCACTTTAACCTTTAGGCAATGTATTTAGTTTTGCAAGCACGCTCTGACAAAGCTTGTAACGAATCATGGACTTAGACCTCATTTATTCAGATTACTGTCATACCATCAGCAAAGTAACAAGCTCTCTCTCTCTCTCTCTCTCTCTCTCCCTGTTTCTCTCTGTGTCACACTCTCCATTTCACTATCCAACCCAGGACTGCACCTATATATACAACAGTCTATCTGTCTCCTTCTGTCTCTCTATTTGTCTCTTTCTGTTTCTTTGTTTCTGTGTCTCTCTCTTTCTTGGTCTGTTTTGGTCTTTCTCTGTTTCTGTTTCTCTGGGTCTCTCTCTCAGTCCCTCTCCATTTCACTCTCTCTTTCTCTCTCCCTCCATGTCTCTGCCTCTGTCTATTTCACCTTCTACTGCCTTTATCCAGCCTCATATTTACCAGAGCTATGTGTCTCTGCCTATCTGTTTAGCTCTGTCTGTCTCTGTCTCTGTCTCTGTCTCTGTATCTCTCTCTCTCTCTTTCTATCTCTGTCTATATCTGTCTCATTTTCTCCCTCCTATGCCCTATCTCAGTCTCATAGTTACCAGACCTATGTGTCTGTGTCTGTCGGTGTCTGTGTGTGTCTGTCTCTTTGGTTCTCTACCTGTGTCTGTCTGTGTGTGTCTCTCTCTATTTCTCTCTCACTCTCTCTCTCTCTCTCTCTCTCTCTCTGTATGGCTCTCTACCTGTATTTATCTCTGTCTCTGTCTCTATCTTTCCCGCCCTACATTAGCTTCATAGTTACCAGAGCCCAGGCGAGTCGCATGGTGCCCTTGAATTCGGGGCAGTATCCGGTGGGGAAAGCTCGCTTCCATAACCGACTGCAGCAGGTGCCTCCCTCCTCCGTGCGTACGTCGCCTGAAACAAGAAGCACCGAACTGTGACTGGCCATAAGCAATAATACGGGGACTGTTTTTATTATCATTTGATTCACACAATAATTGCCACACAGGCAGTCTTCCATAAAAGCGTCATATAAGATACACCACAGGACTGCAGAGCAACATTCTGTCTTGTAACTCACAGTAGCCTGACGACTATTGCGTTTTACCCTCTTCTGATCGTGTGATCTCTCAGATTTTATAATCATCCATTAGTGTTAATGAGTTCAATTTGAAATAAATCTTCCTTGACTTTAGACTTAAAGAACTCACCGCGTGCCAGCTTTTGTGTGTCGGATTCTGATTGATTCCATATCTTTTCTCCCTATGAATAATGGTGATTTGCGGTATTTCTCTGTATAATTTCTATTATATCTGGATACCTTGTAGTATACGGAAACTGGCTGACTGTTTTCGTACGTCAAAAATATGCGGTGAAATTGTTGATCACATACATCCCAATGCCGTAGGCAGAGGGATGTATGTGATCAACAATTTTACCAAGACAGTCTAGCCTATTTTCCTAGTCACATGATCACATACCCCGTACGTCACAGTGTGACGTACGGGTATAAATTCGCCATGGGTAGGAGGGGTAGTATATGTAGTTCATACAGCCACAGGTATATAATAATATAGATTGTCTTTCCATAAACTTATCTTGTGACCACCACCTTATTTTAAGCCTTATTATAGCTAACTGCTTACGCCTTCCGTTTGAACTGAAACCTTTCTGCTTGGATTCGTTTAGGTTCCAGTAAAATAAATAGCCCACTTTAAGCATATCGACCTAGAACTACACAGTTAACGATAGATCCAAATACATCGGTTTATAGTCAAGTGCATCATACTTATTGCTGCATCTACGGTTGGCCGCAATTTCCGAGAATTATCATTTAAAAATACTTCCCTCTCAGTTGTTGGAGGTGTTTTACAAGTGTCAGCTTGTTTTAGCAAGTATTGTGCTCCAAGTTATGCTAGGGATCATTTCATTTTTCTCATAGAAACCAATATTACCAATATTAAATAGCATATTTGTATGACGGAAGTTTGTGGAAGGAAGTTAAATATCCTTAAATTCTTGGCACTTTTTGTTTTGAAAAGGATGTACTAGCGAGGTCATGCCTGAGGAGGTACTGTGAGGGGTATACTGGCAACTGGATAAACATGGAATCAATTTGATTTTGGTTAATAACTATGACTGTTGCCATTTAGTACATAAATTATCATTTGTGAAGTTATGTTGTGAAACAAATTCAAACCTTTTCTAGGAATATAGTTTTGAAGAAATTAATCTCATTGTCCCAATCACAGGTTCTGGTATGCCAAGATAAAAAAAACACAAAAACAGAGCAAGTTCATATTATATCATTATCTCAAAAGTAGATGGTTATATATAGGTTTACAACCAAAGCATTTCAAAATATTGCTGCATTGATTGAATGTTTGGTCCAGATTTATATGCCTCCTTTTCTTTATGGTATGGACAACATCGATTGAAATTTGATTTGCATCAGAAAAGAAGGTGAAGATAATTTGATCCATTGTTTTTTTGGTCATGTTAATGTGGATTTTTTTTCAAATCAGACAAATAGTACTGGATACAGATGATTACATTATAATGTAATCGAACAACCTATGGTATCTACATTCTGAAAATAAAAGAGCTAAGCTCATTTAAAAAACAACCCAAATATTACTTGTCCTGCCCTTAACACGATGAAACACAATATGTTGACCAAAAACCTACAAAGTTGTGACACTGTGCAAAAACTCATATATATGCCAGTGCATAAATGCATGTTTCTATTGTATATTTTCATGTTTTTAAATATATACATCCATATTTCACGCCAGTGTACGTGGCATATACAAAGTGTAACGGAAGTGTAATGGCTGTATTTGCCACCATGTGTATATGAGAAGAAATATTCTGTGGGCGATATATATATTCCAAATTTTATAGGTCACTGAAAACAGATGACAATCTGTATTCTTTGTGGCTAAAAATTTGTTTAGTCATACTCGGTCTCTCAATCAGAAAAATGAACGCGGAATCAGGATTATTGAACCATGGCGTAAATGTTACAGAATCAAGGGTAAATATGATATATATATATATATATATATATATATATATATATATATATATATATATATATATATATATATATATATATATATATGCAACATAAGCACATGTTCACGTCTAGAGATAAAGCGTATACACAATGGCAAGAAGGACTTACTATTTACGCAAAATGATAGGTATATACACCTTACGTTTCCATATGTAGATCACGGTTTTTCACGCTGTGTAACGAATGGTTTAGAGTTCACATTCAATGAACAGGAACAAGCACTGTTTACTGTTCTCTTAACCCGTTCCAAGACTGTCAAGCTTGTAAACATTCATGTTTGTGGTATCTATGGTCTATGTCAAGGGTGACACATAAACTGTGATTAATGATGTCTTGTGGTTTAAAAAAAAGTATTGTCGTTTCTCTCCCTGGAGATGTATCCAAACAAAATGTGCAATGAAATTCTGGTGCGACATTTAGTGACCCTGTGAGTTGTAACGTCGGTTCGGTCTCCATTTAGCTCCCCTTACATTATACGATAGGCCTTATATGATATATCTCCAGATACATAATCGATATCGCGTTGGAAAGTCAGCTTTAACCCATAGCCGATACACCCAAGGATACACCCGGATGTATGCATCGTAATGTCTATAGTAGGGTACTGGGAGCTCAGTGGTGGCCGTGCCTTAGTTATATCGCATCATGAAAATCTGTGTGTAAGCCATTAATCTACAAAAGTTTCTTTAAATATCATACTGTGCATGGATGTAAAAAATATGCCGAATTCTCTATATTGTATCACGGAATAAAAACTCGTAAGTATGAAAGAGATGCAATAAATATAAATGAAAAAAGATTAAGTAGGTGTGAATAGTACAACCACTGAAAAAGGCACGGTGACATGTATAGCATTTATTACAGAACCGATGCTACGACTATCACATATTCTTTATCAAGATTCAATTAAAAAAAATTGGCGGAGGAGGGTAATGTTTGTCTCGCTCCATAACATGGAGCCTCCGTGAGTACAATCAGCTTTGTTTTCTCACTCACATGACAAAGACGCCTGTCACAACTAACAAGACTGCGATTGTCAGTTAACTGAGGGATAATATTTCCAATGAATCAATGACACGTCTGACAAGAAAGGTTGGCTTGATTTAGAAGAGGATGAATAAATGTCCCGTGAGTACAGAGAATTGTGCGTACATTCAAACTGAACTTTAGCGGGTTTGTTTTTACACATAATCTAACGAGGTTTCGTACAGAAACTTGGAAAGTACCATTGATGTATGGTATATCTATCGTATCAGTGTCTTAATGTTGAGACAATGAGGTCGTATGTAAATAGGAGGGAGCGGGGTATATACAGGTAGCTTGTGTGTTGTTGTTTTTTTATTGGGATACAGATTCTCAAACATATCAAAATCACTTGAAAAAGACTAATTATTCAGAATTTGCCCATCTGCATGCAAACGATAGGGGTCATTACCCCAGATCCCAAATGAAACAAGAGGAAAGCCGGAGTGGGCTTATAAAATTTTATAAAATTTTATATATATTACTTATTGATATTAATAAGGTTATACAATGTATATCAATAATAATGAAAAGTGTATAATTGACAAATGTATATTGTGGTCAATTATGAACAATATATGAGAACATAATGAAGTTATTATGTAATATTACATAGTTATGGGTAACATGTAATAATAATATAATAAAAATAGCCCCTACGAGTGACAGTGAGTAGAGAGAAAAGAGGTGAGGGTGGGTGGGAAGAAAAAGTATGTGTGTAGTGTGTGAGACCTGAAGAGGAAGTGAGGCAGAGTACAGTGTCGACCTAGCGCACTTTGATGTTTAGTGCGGCCGACAGTACAGAGGTGGCGCAGGGGTGCGCGAGTACAGAGGGGTTTCACTAGTGGGGGCAATGACCACCCCTGACCATAGGCCATGGGTAACCCATTACCCCAGATCCCAAATGAAACAAGAGGAAAGCCGGAGTGGGCTTATAAAATTTTATTAAATTTTATATATATTACTTATTGATATTAATAAGGTTATACAATGAATATCAATAATAATGAAAAGTGTATAATTGACAAATGTATATTGTGGTCAATTATGAACAATATATGAGAACATAATGAAGTTATTATGTAATATTACATAGTTATGGGTAACATGTAATAATAAGATAATAAAAATAGCCAAGAAGCCAATAGTTATAGGGAGAGGTGGGTTGGGAAAAGAGAAAAGTTCACTTTCTGAAGGAAAGGGACTGAATAAGGGAGTTATTGACAGTCCTGAGGTCGGAGACCTTGATGTAGGCACGATGTGCCTGGGATTTCCACCCTCCATACCTCTGGATATTGAGTTCAGGTATGCCAGCCTGGAATGCCTGCGTGGCAGCGGCCTTCCTGAGGCTGTGGAGGGTGAATGTTTTCACGGTCTGGCCTGTGGCCTGCAGAAGGCGATCCCACTCCCTTGTCATCATTCGCGAGGTAATGATTGTTCCGTCGGGCAACGTCAGAAAAGGATCCCGTAGAGAAGCCGTAGGGGCCACCCATAGTAGCTGTAGAATCGCGTGTCGGGGGCAGATCCTGAGGTCGTCCGCGGCCTCCAGGCGCATAACCTTCTGCTCCCCCACGTGCTGGAGATTCTTGGCAGCTTTTATCGTGATCATCACGTGCCGTTGGCCGACGACCACGTCCCCTCGTGTTAGGTGTCGTGCCGGATCGAACGCCCTTGCTGACTGCGGCGCCACCTCGCCCTGCCGTAGGGCCGCGTAATATATCACAAGCAGGCCCGCCCTTATCGCCGTGTGGAGAGGCGATACCACGAGCTACTCGAGCACGGCCCGGAAGACGTCCATGGGCACTGGCGGCTTCACGTTTGGTACATAGTCCTTGTTCCTTTTCATGCCCTCCAGTGCCCGCCTCACTCGGTGATCCTCTGTCGGGGCCACGTTCCCCCCCCGTCAGTCGCAGATGCGCACGGATGTGCGATAGATGGTTGGCGACCGTAGCCGGGGAAGGGGCGTGGTCGGCCAGGTACTCCATGTAACTCGTGATGAGGCTCACGGTCGGTGCCCTGGGGTAGATCTCCATCCTTCTGCAGAACGCCAGGTAGGTGCCCACTGCGGATCGCTGGTTGGCGAGCGTGCCTGGGGCACGCGCCTCTGATTGTCAGGCAGATGCTTTCTCCTGGAGTGAAAGAAGCGCCGGATCTGCAGAAGAGACAGAGTATCGGTACAAACGATGCATGTGTACATGGCACGATGGGATACAGTTCATGGAGACGAGTGAGGGAGGTCGCTTTATCGTAATCAGTTGCTGAAAGATGGGCCCTGCTCAAGGCATCTGCGATCACGTTTTGAACCCCGGGGATGTGGGTGAAAACCAACTCCACCTGTAGGCGTGCTTCCACCATCCATGCCTGGCGGGCACACTCCGCCAGGACCCGGTTTCGGGCACGCCCACTGTTGAGGGTCTGCACAGTCCCGAGGTTATCGCAGAATACCTCGATCCGTGATCCACGGTCCTCGTCCGTGATGAAGGTGTGGAGTGCATATATGGTGTTCAGAGCCTCGAGCTCTGAGATGCACTCCACGGGGTCGATGACAGGGCACACCTGGCCGGAGTAGGAGAAGCGGCCGTCAGTGCCTCCAACGCCCGACAGGCAGGCATCGACAGTGATGCGCCTCGTCGGCGGGCCCCGGGGGATTAGCGCGCGTCCATTCCACCCCTCGGCGAATTTCACGAACCAGTCGAGGTCCTGCCGCATCTCGGAGTTGATGTTAAGGTAGAACCCCGTCATTCCTCGCAGGGCCTCGAGTAACTTGGAGACGAAAGCACGTGCCGGCCGAATACACCTCGCCACGTGCAGTATCCGTCCCAGCACTGACTGCAGCTGTCGGTTCGTGAGGGTGCGGCGTTTTGCGACGGCCGACACGTGAGCACGTATCTCCTCCAACTTGGCCGTAGGGATGGAGAGGCTCATCCTACGGGCGTCGATCTCAATACCTAGCCACGTGACGACTTGACTAGGTACCTGAGCTTTGTCGCGTGCCTCGGGGAGGCCCAGCTCGACGAACAGGTCACGTGCAATTTGGAAGTCTACGGCCGCCTTACCTCGGCCCTCTGAGAGGATAATAAGATCGTCGAGGTACATCGCGGCCGTGACTCCTTTCGACCCGAGGATCCCGACGATGGCCTCGGCCACACACTGCATGTGGTACGAGGAGGCACGGGCACAGAACGGCATGGCGGTATCACAGTAATGCCCGCCCTCCCACGTGAAACACAGCAGGGGCCAATCGAGGGGATCGCACCTGAAGTTCTTGTAGGCACGCGACACGTCGATGGATGACATATAAGACGAATTACCTGCCCTCACGAGTTTCGACACGAACTCGTCCACCGTTGGGAGGCCGTGATCTCGTTCCAGTCCGTAGACAGAGTTCTTAATCACGAACGAGTTCACGCTGCGCTCCCGCGGGAAAGTCATATCCGTGATGATGCGCCTGTCGTCGGTCCCCCGCTTCTCCCGTGTCATGAGAGGCGACACGTGACACCACGGGGAGAAGGCCGGTTCCTCTAACGGTCCCATTATGTTAGAGAAGGTGGCCTCCTTCGCCAGGAACTTCTCTACCTGCTCCGGGTATCCGGTCGCGCTGGGGTGGTTGGCCACCCCCCTCGTGTCGGACTCCGGACCGAGGTATCCTAGGGGGAAGCCGTAGTGAAGGAACCCCAGGAGCTCCTCCGCACCTGCCACGCCCCCTAGATACTTGTCCCAGGCCGGTAGGTGTAAATCCGAGGGGACCTGAATCCTTGCGGCGAGGGCGTTGGGTAGCCCCGTCTCCCTCACGGCCCGGTATATCTCGGCATGGGTGCCGGGCCCTACGGCTGTGAGGTCCGGCCATGTCGCCCGGCGGTGGTCCCGGAGGGCGAACGGGTCCGTCCGAACACCCTCCCGATGGATTCCGGTCTCGCACACTTCCTTTAGTGCGGCGAAATCCGGAGTGTTACTATCCTCGCGGTCGGCCGGCGCAGTAACACTAACACCGGCCACACTGTAAGACATCGGTGGGGCGGGGAAAGCGTTGATCCTCTCCTGCGGGAGTGTATTCCCAGTGTCTTTGTTGTTGTTTACCTCTGCTCCTCGGCCACGTGCCGGGGGAGTCACGTGAGGCATGACGTCACATGTGGGGGCCGGCTTCGTTACATCACACACAGGGCTGCCGGCCCCCCTCTCATCCTGGTTTCGCGCCTCGCTCAGTCGCAGGGCGCGGCTTATCCGTTTTTTTAAGTCGGCTGAGGGTGTTGAAGGACACTGCGGGGTGCCGCCGGCTTTGTAGTGGGTTGGAGTTGATACCCCGCCTGTGGTACCCGCCGTGGTGTGGGTACAGGGGGAGCCGCCGTGTTGTCATAGCCGTGACCGTACGTCAGCTTACGGTTGCAGGCGTGCGCCGAGTGACCGCTCTTCCTGCCGACCGAGTCGCAGAAGGTGCACACGTGCAACCACCGGATGCCCCCCTCTGTGTGGTCGTTACGGTGGCGGCACCCCCTCTCTCCATTGAAGTCACGGCAAGGGGCCTCAGATCCCCGAGCGCGTCCGGTGTCCGTGTTGTTACTGGGGTTAGAGGTGTTGGTCGAGGTCATCGCTAGCCGGACGCGCTCCTCCTGTATCCGGCCGTGGTCGGACCACCGCATCCTGCCGGCCTCCACCTGGTCAAATACGTAATTGGACCAGCGTCTCACCGCGGCCCACGGCCGTGCCTGGGCATCGACCGTAACCTGGTGTAGATGCCGGAACATGTCTGCCCTGTCCTCGGGGAGGAAGGCGCGTTCATCACTTAACAGGCCCACAAAGCAACTGATATACTCAAGAGGCCCGAGGCCCGACCGTAAATCCAGCTTCTGGTGAAGCGTGTAGATTCCATCCCTGTCTAGAAACATGTAAGGCTTAGCGGTCGGCCTGCGGGCATTAAGATCTGATAGTAACGAGTTCTTACCCATGGTCCTGTCGTGACGCATGGCCTCACGGCCGAACTCCCGTTGAAGGTGATCCTCCGACATGTACGTTTCCCTCAGCTCACGTGGTGGAGGCAGCAGTCGCTTGGTTTGTTCTTGGGCCCAGTCCCGAGTCCGGTTGGCCGCTGACGACGCCCGTGATCCGCCCCTCCGCGATGCCGGCCGAGAGATCTGCATGATGGCGTCCATCTGTCGGGACATCTTTGAGACGTCGGATTTGACTCCATTCACGTCTGTCTTGACTTCATTCACGTCCGACCGCACGCCCGTAAGGTTGGTCTCTAGGGCAGTGACCCGTGAGGCCCGGGAACGAACGCTGGCGCTCGTCCCCTGCTGTGAGACCGAGTCCACGTAGTCGCTCTCCGTAGCCGTTTCTTGCTGCCGTAGGGTCACCTCCGAATCGGTCTCCGTGGCCGCGGATGCAGCCGCCATTCCGCTTCTGGTCAACATCGTTCACCGTAAATGTTTAAAACTCTGTCTTGCTATGCCTGTACACGGTCGCCGATATTCAGGGGAATATGGAGACCGGAGGTACAACGGGCGGAATAGCCAAAGTTCGAGAGAAGAAAAAGTATGTGTGTAGTGTGTGAGACCTGAAGAGGAAGTGAGGCAGAGTACAGTGTCGACCTAGCGCACTTTGATGTTTAGTGCGGCCGACAGTACAGAGGTGGCGCAGGGGTGCGCGAGTACAGAGGGGTTTCACTAGGGGGGGCAATGACCACCCCTGACCATAGGCCATGGGTAACCTATTAAACGTAAATGGTCTCCTCTCCTCAAATAACTCTTAGCTCCCTGGTGTGATCTCTGGTGGAATCCTCTGCCAGAACCAAGAGTTTGTAAACGGACCCCAGGCCTGTAACTTTGAAAAATACTTCCTCCAAGGTAGAGAACTCCTGGAGGCTCACAGTCATTCTTCGAATGACAAAGATAATTGGCTGGAACAAAACAGACTTTAAGGCTGGATGACAGGTGTATGAAGGTTTCTAATCACCACAGGTGGCCATACATAGTGTTATCATTGTTAACTCGATTGATTATGTACAATTATAATTGAATTTCACTTTAGATTTGCACATTCTCTGTTTAACAATGCAATTTTGTAGTCGAGTCAATAATAAGCATATTTCCGCTGGTTTTATTTATAAATAAGGTTGTTTTGGTTGATATAATTCACCTACGAGACCACCCCAGCGGGTGTCGTCACTAAGGCATTTTTCTGTACGCCTACGAGAACAGGGACGAACGGTAATGATGACGCAAAGAGGGATTTGGAAATGAGACGTTTATTGAGTAAGGAGTTGTATAGTTGAGGTGTAGAGTGTCTTTAACTATAAGAAAGCCGCGAGTGAAGTATGAGGGAGGGAGAAGAGTTTATAGTTTTTGTGGGGTGGGTGGGAGGTAATATTTTCCGAGTCCGTTGGTTTTGCGGCGAGTCACGTGGTGGAGAGGTAGTCACGTGGGGAAGTCCGGTGTATGGAGAGTGTTCGGTGGGGGGAGACTGGAGAAATCCCTCCCGTGCACATTAAACCCAACGAGTTGGGAACAATGATGACGCAAAGAGGGATTTGGAAATGAGACGTTTATTGAGTAAGGAGTTGTATAGTTGAGGTGTAGAGTGTCTTTAACTATAAGAAATGCCTAAGGCCGAGGTCAAGGCCAAGGCCACTTCCTTGGAGGGGTCGGCTGGGACGTAGGCCCTAAGGGAGGTGACACTAGTCCAGGTTCCATGGTGTAGGAGGGCCTCGTCCGAAGCTCCGTGGAGAGCAGCTTGTTGAGCGCCTCCTCTCCGGAGGGTAGGGAGGCCGAGGTCGCCCTGGGTGAGGGGAAGGAGGCCAGGGCAGCTCGGAGGACAGAGGTGAGGCCCTGGGCGGTGAGAGGTACGCCGAAGGGGTCCAAGAAGGCGATGGACGTCGGCGGCGCAGGGAAGGCGTGTGTGTAGGCGAGCCACGCTGATTTCGGGCAAGCTGGGGAGCCTCGGACCTCGGGGACCGCTAGAGGTAGCGGAGGCTCCGAGGAGGTCCTCGTCTTGGTGGAGTGTACGAGAACAATGAGACCTGTGGGGGAGGAAACAACGTCCTCCCGCCTGAGGGCGTGGTGCCCCGGTCTTCCTGGGCCCTTCGCGGGCACCAGGTTGGAGGCCCTGAGGAGGGCGAAATATCCGAGGAGGAGGGCCGAGGGAGCGAGTCCAGGAGATCTCGCTCTGTCGAGGTAGGCCGAGATCCCGAGGATGTCGGCCGGGAGGAGGGGAGGCGCGCAGGAAGGGATGTGCGCGGAGAGGTTGTCCGCTCCCTTTGCCACCGCGAGGGCGAGGGGAGACGAGAAGGAGGAAGTGTCCCCTCCCGCGAGGCCGACCCAGGCTCTCGTGCCAGAGGCGTAGTTCCTGGCGAGGCAGGGGCCGGGAGGCAGTTTGCCAGGTATTGGCGAAAGAGGGTGACCTGGCGGGCGAGGGCGAGAGATGAGGAACTGCATTGTCCACGCAGAAGGTGAGGTAGAGGCGGGCCTGTCTGGTCCTGTTGAAGGAGGTCGAGGGGGCGACCGAGGCTTGGAGAGAGGCCCGCGCCTGGCGGCCGAGGAGGGTATCTGGAAGAATTAGAAGAAGTTATTGACGATGGCGCCGAGGTCAGCCGGCTCGATGGGGGCTTTTATTCTGCAGGCGGCCTCGGCGTGGCGGTGTACGAGGCCAGGGTCGTTTTTGCAGAAGCCGCAGAAGTGCCCGACGGGTTTTCCGGCGATGACGTGGCCCTCAGTTTTAGCACACCCGGCCTCGGCGTTATATGCCGGGCAGGGGGTGTCGGGGACCTCGGTTGGTTTAGGACGCCTTGACGGGTTTTGGGAGGATCCGGAGTCGAGGCGGGCGGTAGCTACTCGTGCGATGCCGACCCTCATTATCTGGATCCGGACCTCGTCCGCCCACCGGAGTCTGCGTTCCGCGATTTGAGCGAGTACCTCCTCCGAGAAGCTCCGGACACCGGCCCATGCGAAGTCCTTTGCGTCCTCCGTGATGTCTCAGAGGTGGGCATTCATATAAGGGCTGTCCGCCGGAGTTGTGTCGGGGTCGTCTAACAGACGGAGGAAACCGAAGAAGTACTCGCCCATAGTGAGTGTGCCGAGGGAGGTTCTTTCGTGCTTCCTCCCTGTAGTAACGAATTCATGTGGGAAAGTGCAGTTATTACCTTGTTGATGGAAGTGTTGCTGACGGAGGAGTCGTTGAACCTGGTCCTCGGTTGTGTCGTGTGCCGAGTGGTGGTAGTGACCGAGGGCCGGCTTGGCGATCGTGCGGGGGGCGTGGTCCGCGGCGGTTGTTTGTTGATGTTCAGGTCGTGGAGCTAATCTAGGCCCGTTGACCTCGTTCGTGGCGGGGTGTTGCGTGTCTAGCTGACCGACCGAGGCCAGGGCGGTGGTCGCGACGGGGGGCGACCCCGGGCGAGATGCGGCGGCTGCGGGGCCCGTTGACCCAGTGACCGAGTGACCCCCAATGGACAGTCCTAGGTGATGGAGGATGGACTGTACACCCACCTCCATGCGAGCAACTCGTGCCTCCACTCCGGAATCCTCGTCGAGAGCCGAGGCCGTCTTCCTCCTTTTAACCGCCCTGGTGTTCTTGGGGCTAGTAGACTTCTGTTTACCCATGTTGGATGTAGGGTGTTTGGTAAGTCCGGAGATAAATGGAGAAGACGGGAGGAGTAATATTTTCCGAGTCCGTTGGTTTTGCGGCGAGTCACGTGGTGGAGAGGTAGTCACGTGGGGAAGTCTGGTGTATGGAGAGTGTTCGGTGGGGGGAGAGTGGAGAAATCCCTCCCGCGCACATTAAACCCAACGAGTTGGGAACAATGAGAATAGTCGTAGGACTGTCGTTCGTCCAAGACCCCCGGATGATACGAGAGTAACAGGAGGGTTAGCTTTTGTTTGATAAAAGCCAATATCCTAACTAATCAACGTATAAAAAAGTGTCAGTCTTTTTGAGCGTATCGTCCAGCCTTGCTATCGATCGTTCAATATTTTACTTATACCCATGCCGTACTGTAAATACGCACCGTTGCCCCTTTTAACGTAAAACTACTGTAGGGAACAGGGTGTTCCGTACGGGAAAATACAGATCACTTCCATAAACGTTTATTAGAATAATAGTTGTTAAGCCAAATGAAATTAATAATTTTTCTTAATTTCCGGTATATAGTATAAATAGAACGTCCTACCATGCTTGTACAAGATACAAAACGGACCAATCGGACACTTTATGGACGACTTTCGGCTAGGACTATCAAACGGGGTTAAGTATCTGTAAGCTACGAGCTATCGTAGGAGAATATATACTATGTTGGCATGGGTTATCAAACGGCCCCCCGATGATGAATGTTTTAAAGGTTTTTGTTTAAACTGGAGTGACGGTTAGGCAAAGGTTGCTCATGTTCCACTGCTTCAGTAGTTGGACTCCGATTTGTCCTTGCCATCTAGTGAGCTGACATGACAGAAGCATCCAAGCGGTTCCCAAAGACTTGGCACTGACATGAAACACAAATAAGGGAAATAAAATGTGCCGTATCTGAGTACACCCTACATCCGTTCTTTATAATATAAGCCATGATAGGAATAACTCGTATACCCATATAGTAGCTGGTGGCGATTTAACAGATGGTTGAGACATGCTACCATCGCTTTTGATGTAATATTGCTGTGGTAAATAAATGGCATAGTCAAGTGTGTTTGATCACTATCAGAATTGTCAATCTTGTGGAGTATCCAATTAGGGCCAACTGGAAGAGTTGGCGGTAATGCAGGAACAGAAGACGGTTGCTACGGACTCCGACTCACGTGGTTCTGGTCACGTGGTTCTGGTCACGTGGTTCCGGTCACGTGGTTCCGGTCACGTGGTTCCGGTCACGTGGTTCCGGTCACGTGGTTCCGGCCACGTGAACACCCTACTCTGCAACCCGTCTACGTCCACTTCAACCCTCGGACGCCAACCGATAGGAACCACCCACCCACCCTACAAAAATCTCTTCAATCTCATCTCCTCAATTTCTCCTACTTCGTAGGCCATTCTCAATAGCTAGTGACATTTATGTTATAGTTTAATTATATCTTATATTATATGGACCGATAGAATTTCCTCGTACTTCAAGTCTAACTCAATAAATTGTATAGCAATTACCGTTCTTCTGTGTAAGTCATTATAGAGTTGCAAGCCTATTCTGTTTTTGGGGAAGTTTTTAACTCTTTCGGTCCGAGCCTGAGTGGAGAGCATGCACACTATAGGACAAGGCGTAATACCGCTATAAACCCCAAGGGGACGAGACTATCGCAGCAATAGCGTCTGTTTGTCGTATGGACGTCACATAGTAACCTTTAGATACAAGTTACCCTAGTTACTTATCAAATGCCCACAGAGTATAATGATGAACATAGTATTCTTCATTTATTGTGAAAAAATGGTTTAAATCTGTTCATTACTTCTCATAAAACATAACATTTGTGATGATTAAACATAAATATATTTTTAAACAATGCCTGGAGGCATTCCTCGTCCGCTGCATTGGAATGCCTCCAGGCATTGCTAGGACCGAAAGAGTTAATGTCCTGGTCACATGACAAGATTTCTAGTTTCCACTGAACGGCTGATGATTTGTATCAGTTTCTTTTCATAGATAGTTACTAACAGGTCATTCAAAGAGTGATCAAAGGGGGACAAAATTAGAGATGATAGTGTCAGTTTCTCCATCAAAGAATAAGTTAGGATGATGCTCATGGTAATTATAATTGTAGACCGGCCTAGAAAATATCTCTCTTTCGGAAGTCTGATTCTCGGGTGTGGCATACTATCGTAAAACTGGATGAGGTTTAATCTTGGCCACCGCATTCCACGACTGGAGTTTGGCAAAGTGACTTCATGAAGCGAAGCCGAGTGAAGTCCGGAGCCAAAACTTCAGGAGTGGAATGCGGTGGCCGAGATTAAAACGAATCAGGTTTTTATTTTATCTCCTCGATTTTGGAATATTACGTGATAACAATGCTGTATGCCACTAGTGACATATAAAACTATGTATGTCAGTCAGCTTGGCATACGGAAACCCAATGTTAAGCCTATGGGATTTTATATTAGGGGTAGGATAAATAGATGGGTCTATTTTCCCCAAGTCTAGGAGGGAATAGTATTATGAGAAAAAGTGGTTACTGAGCCTGTAGCCCGTAGACATTCGAGGTTGTAGTTGGTTGATGTCTTGAAATACAGCCTGACACTGTAGGTGAAGGGCCATATTTCAAGAACGAAGGATTACGGCTCTATGTCACAACATTATCAATACTGCACCCCTAGCAGTGGATAGTATTTCATAGAGTTCGACCACAGGTGTATAATAATAGATGTGACTGAATTCTATAAATGAGAAATAAATTCATCTTTGTCACAAACTGCGACACAGACTTGATAAAGGATTAGCTTGACAATATGAATGTGATAGATCGCCAATCCTGCCAGATACTCCTCATACTTAGATCGGGATTTATAGAGGGCTATAAATGTCTAGAAGGTGGGCCGGCATTGCACCACTACATCAGATAAGTCACACAGTCGTGGTATTATAATCATACTTCTCTTCCGTTTGAGATGCACCTGGATGGTGTCTTTAAAAGAAAGAGCGAAACAAAAAATCGATCTTATCTTGGCCATTGCTGTATTCTCGTTAGGCCACTCAAAAAGCTTGTTTCTCATCACCAAGCCATGGCAAATATGATGAGGGTGTTTTTTGGTGGGTTTTTTTCTGTTTTTGCTGGTTAAAAGATGTCTTTTGATGTGTCATTAAATGGGTGTCAGGCAGGTGGCAGCATAGAGCTGTTGGTTGTATAGGCAGTACAAAGAGAGATATGAATACCACGACTTTGTGAATACCTTGATTCACATAATACCACATTGAATGTGCTGCGGTCCGCTGCTTCTGTTACTTTCCGGATTAGACTATATCTATTCTGTGAGGGAGACTATGCTACCATATGTGGTACTACATAGGCTGGTTCGGATATTCCCTGATATGTAAGAAGTCCGATGACGTCTACAGTTCCCAGTCAAAACTTATATAGAACGTCCTGATCATGCTGTACAATTCACAGAACGAGATGGTAATTTACGGTTTGTACGGACCGAGGCATTTAGGTGGTCCGTATTTTAGTGTACGGACCAGTGGTCCGTACAGTATTTTTACGTCATATGCCAAAACAGTGCGTATTTACAGTATATACGGCATGGGTATATAGTAAAAAACCAGAATCCGGATCTTAGGCATACGATCTTTATTTATACCTCTTCTGTATAGTAGCTTGGTACTAGAATGCCGAGTAAACCTGGGAGAGTAAGTCCACAAGCGAAAGCAAGTTCCCTTACTCAACCACCAAGAGGGTTTGGAAAGACCTACTACCACTGAAGTGAGGCTCCAAAGGGTTCGCTGAATGCAGAGGAACACACTGGGTAACCTGTCGACCTGCTGTAAAGATTTCCGGGTGTCTCGGCCCCTTTGGCATCTCGGACCCCCTATGGCACCTCGGACCCATCGGCACCTCAGCCCCCCGTTTTCACAGCTTTCACCCGTTCATGTGCAAAAACGGGGAATGTTATAATCATTCTTAGATTTAAAAACACCTTACTGGTCCCATCATTCACGCTCTGTTTATGCATCAATTACACACAAAAATAGACACTAGAGAGAAACGATCTTTGCTTACATCTAGAAAAAAAAGTAGTGAAAATTGGGACGGTGAGAGGTAGATGGATTCGCTCTCCCAGCAGAGGTCCTACACACCGCTGATTGCATTATGTCCAAGCGCCGCCAAGAATCTGCTAGGAGACTGTAGGAAATGCAAGTTTAGATTTCGCCTTGCGCACTCACCCGGAAATGTTCAGAATGACCTCTGTGACGATGATAAACAATGTAGACAACTTTACATTCACACCAGTACTCTCAAAGTCTACTTGTGAGTGCAGCATCCATGCCCCTGTCACTCTGCCATTCACGTTTTGCCAAACTGAAGCTCTTCGTCATAGGGACCGACTGACTGTATTCATTTTGGTGATATAATTCTGTTCAGCAATTTGACATTGATGGCTGCCTGTATAGGGCCTACTCTGATTCTGTATGCATGTTGAGTTATAGAAAAAGACATTCATACATAATTATGATGTATAGTGATCCCTCCATGGAAGTGAGGGCGTAAACAAACCATCATTATTACCTGTGGCAGTATCAACTATGTACACTGCCTGCTCCTACCCACAACATATTTATACCCGTACGTCAGACTTTGACGTATGATGGGTGTATGATCACGTGACTAGATAATATGTCACCATATCTCGGTATATTATGATATTCATAAAGAACGTCCTGACCAGGCTGTACAATTCACAGACTGAGATGGTAATTTATGGTTTGTATGGACCGAGGCATTTATGCCGAGTTCCGTACAAACCGTAAATTATCATTGAGTTCTGTGACATGTACAAGCATGGTTGGACGTTATATATTTACTATACACCCAAAATTTAAAAAAAAATCATTAATTTAATTTTTAACAACCGATATGTTAGTAAACGTGTATGGAAATGTGGTCCATATTTTAGTGTACGGACCACTGTATGTATGTATGTATGTATGTATGATTTGTATTTAGGTATACAATGGTGTACTACCTTGGTGTACTGGCAACAGTTTATTTCTTATTTCAAGAATGTTGAGTAGAAATTTGAAATATTAAGATATAAATCAAGAGAAATTGATACTGAATATACATGTAAAATACATGTGAAATGAATAATTTAAGAATAAAGAAAGTTTGTTCAATGAATGCAATGAATAAATTAGATGAATATATTTATAAGGTAATACATAATTAGAATTACATCGAATATGATGTGTAAAAAAGAAAAATAGAGAATAAATGATGATAAAAATCAAATAAGTAAAATGATAATAATAAATAGATAAAAATGTATTATATATATTGAAATTTTAACTAAGTAGAATTAAAAACCAAACTTTTTTTTATAATAAAATTGGTTAAAAAATATATATATATAAAAATTAAGAAATAATAATAATAAATAGAATCAAAAAAGGGAAATAAAAACATAATTTAAATAAGTAGGTAAAAATAAAAACAAATGGGAATGAGTCATTTGGAAATTTATATGGAGGAATTTTAAATTTTAATCTGTATATTTGATTTAATTTACTTTATTTTTATTTTAGGGTGAGAATTTTCAGCTAAATTTAATTGAATTTATTTGATCTAGTATAATTTATTTGCTTTAGTTACCCATTGTTACTTTATTTTAGCCGACTAGATACCAAAATATCCTTGAGATTTTTATTCCTTTTGTATGCAACAACCAAATCATCACGGAAATGTTTTGGAAATGTGTCTTGCAATGTTTGGTATTTTTGTCTAACCAATTAACTGATTTTGATGGCAGTAGCACTATATGGGATAGAGAATACCACAGTTTGTTTTGGGGATAATTTAATGTTCATGCCCTTAGGCTGCATTGTTTCCAGTAGCTGCATCCACTTATATTCAATATCTCTTCTTTTTATCTTGTTTTTCTCTGCTGAGCCCTGGTCAAGAATTTGATGCATTGGATAGATTACCATGTCCTGTTCTACAGTATGATCAAAGTCATTGAAATGTTCTGCCACTGGTTTGTTTAGATTATGGCGAATGTCTGAGAGGTGGGCAGTGAGTCTTTCCCTAAGAGTTTTTGAAGTTTCCCCTACATAGTATTCTTGACATCTTTTGCACTCAATGATGTATATTAGATTTCTAGACTTACAGGTCAATTTTCCTACTATTGGGTAGTCACACTCAAGGGTTAGGGATGGAATTTCAGAGGTTTCTTTAATCCACAAACAGCATTCACAACCGCGCTGTCCACATTTCAATGCTGCTCCCATGGGCCATTCATTCCCGGTTGCATTTTCTAATTCTCTAACTGTCTTTGCTTTAATTGTCCTCAGAAATCTAGCTGAATAATTTCTTTCTTTTCTAAGTTTTGGAAGAGTAGGCTGCATGCATCATTAAAATCCGAAATGTTATTACAAATTTTGTAGAATCTTATTATCTGTGATTTCAAAATTCCCTTGAAAGTGTGAGAAGGATGGAATGATTTTTTGTGGAGGAGTTCATGGGTGTCAGTTGGTTTGAAATAAACTTTAGTATCTAAGATTTTTCCATTTTGGTATCTTTGTCCCTTAAAAACTGTAACATCCAAAAAATCTATTGTTTCCTTATCTATTGTGGTTTTTAGCTTGATAGAACTGTGAGGGTTATTCAGTAACTCGAAAAATTCTTGGAATTCTGATTCTGAGTGAGGCCAAATAAGAAAGATATCATCCAAGAATCTCCAATAAACTAATGGTAGCTTTTTAGCTTTTTTCATTACTTCCTGCTCTAGTTGTGCCATGTATATATTTGCATAATTAGGAGCAAATTTCTTCCCCATCGCTGTTCCTGAAATTTGTAGATACCATTGATTGTTGAAAATAAAGTCATTTCTTTTTAAGCTCAATTCTAAAAGTTCCAAAATTTCTTCATCTGGTCTCAGGCATTTTGGGTTAGTTTCAAAAATATCTTTTACTGCTTTTAGTCCATTCTCAGTCTGAATATTGGTGTACAAGGATTCCACATCCATTGTGATTAGGAGAGCATTATCTGGGACCTCAACTTTCTCCAGTTTCTCTAAAAAGTCCCTTGTGTCCCTTAAATAAGATGGGTGAATTGTAGCTAGGGGTTTTAAAAAATGGTCGATATATTCTGAAACTCTGTATGATTCACTGTTACAGTCTGAAACAATGGGTCGCCCTGGGGGCATTCTATTGGGAATTGTCCATTTATCTGGATCTTTGTGCACTTTTGGTAATAAATAGAATTGTCTTGGTCTTGGTGAACTTGGTGGTTTCAGATATGCTACCTGTTTTTCATTGAGAAATCTATTCTTCCCTATCTGTGTAATTATTCTATCAATTTCTTTGGCAGTTTCTGGAAAAATAGGTTCATTTATTTTAGTGTAAAATTTTGAGTCGTTTAATTGTCTCTCTGCCTCTATAATGTAATTTTCCTTTTTCATAATGACCGTTGCTGATCCCTTGTCAGCCTTTTTTACTATGAGATGGATCTTCTTTCTCAAGTTTCCTAAAGCTCCAATTTGGCTTTTACTTAGGTTAGGTCTGTCTTTCCTGATTCTGGTTGCTTCTATTTCGTTGGTTAGATCATCTAAACTCTCATGGATTTCCTCTGGGATCAAATTTTCAGGAGGTACCCAATTGGATTTTTCCGTGAAAGGTAATTTTTCATACTGGTCATTTTTTTGTTTTGTCCTAAAGAAATATTGTAATTTTACTTTACGGGTGAATTTTCCAATGTCTTCTTTAATCTGATTTCTATCTATATGCTTTGGCCTGGGAATGAATTTGAGACCCTTTGATAACACTTGTTCCTCTTCTAGTGACAATTTGTCATCCGATAGATTTATGATGTTGGTCCCTAGTCCTAAATGGTCTTGCTGTACTGGCTCTGGAATGCCTTTAGTCAAATTTAGTTTAAAAGACCAGCCCTGTTTAGCCAGTGGTCCAACATGCTGTTGGCAGTCTCTGGTGTCCAATGGATCGGATCACCTGAGCGAACCTCAAATTTTGTGAAGTCTAACCAAGGAAGGACATCAACTATATCCAGAGACGTGATCTCTTTGATCAGGGTATGGAGGTTTGAATTTTGGGTTTCGGTCAGAAGCGGTGTTACCCACTGGGGCAACACAAACCACAGCATTGCATCAGGGAATGCTGCTCTCGCTGCCGAAATGGTTCTTTTGAACTCTGGGAGGGTAGTCCTCCAGGGATTGTTATCCCTGTCGTTAATCCCAGCACTGATATTCACGGTTTCCGGCTTGGGATTAACCCGTCTTGCTTTCTTAAAGAGCTCAGTCATGTGGTTCAACTTTGCTCCTGGATAGCTCCGAATATCCAGTTCCTTAACCCTTGATTTTGAGATTGTAGACAGATTTGAATCGCCTACAATCAGGGTTTTCTCTGAAATTGGGCCAAAAGTCCAGTCCTTGTTCTTACGGTTGGTATTCCGTGCACGAAATGGAATGATGTCAACCGGTTCTGCCAAAAGTGGTTGCATCTGAGGACTGTTTTTTGAAGGCACGGGCCTGTTTACTGGCCGTCGTGTCACAGAAGGAGAGCTTGTGGTTGAAGAGCTCTCGCCCCTTGAAGGATTCCTGGGGCTTTCTGGTGAATTTAGTGGGTCACCTCTACATTTACACTGGTGACATGTTTCCTCAGTGCCATAAGGGCCTCTCCAAATTTGTTCAGTCCAGGTCTCTGGGGCTTTCCAGTTCCCCAAAAGAAATCTGGGACTGTGTGGATCAATTCGGATCCGGTAGAGCCAATGAGGGCTTCTCTGAAAAACAAACACTGTTTGAATTTCAAAAGCAGGAGATCGGACAGGAAGCCAAAACGTACACGATCCCAGCTCGAAGCCCAAAGTGTCTTAGTGAGTGCTTTTGCCTCACTAGCTGTCCTAGTTGCCAGAATTTTGTCAGCAGTCTCAATTTGGTCAAAATGGACTGCCTTTCTATACTGGTACACATGTTCCAAACTCCTAAATTGAGTACCTTCATAGGTAATTTTGCAGGGGAAGAAATTGGACAGGGGGTCTAAATGTCCTTTCACTTCCCTTGTTTTCTTTGACTGCCCTGTCTGCCGAATTGGGCTGCCCAGCTGCCGAGACGTATTTGGTTTGGGAGATGGGGTTTTCTCCTTCTGAGGCTGAGTCTTAGAAGCCTGATTCTGTTCCGAAATACCCCTTGGGTTTCTAGCATCTGCCGGTTTTGATGCTATTACCCTTTTTGGATTTTGAGGTCGAGCAACCTTTGGGCCTGGAGCGGTTGCTGTGACCTGTGCATAGGACTTAGAATTTTTGGAAAGACCTACTACCACTGAAGTGAGGCTCTAAAGGGTTCGCTGAATGCAGAGGAACACACTGGGTAACCTGTCGACCTGCTGTAAAGATTTCCGGGTGTCTCGGCCCCTTTGGCATCTCGGACCCCCTATGGCACCTCGGACCCATCGGCACCTCAGCCCCCCGTTTTCACAGCTTTCACCCGTTCATGTGCAAAAACGGGGAATGTTATAATCATTCTTAGATTTAAAAACACCTTACTGGTCCCATCATTCACGCTCTGTTTATGCATCAATTACACACAAAAATAGACACTAGAGAGAAACGATCTTTGCTTACATCTAGAAAAAAAAGTAGTGAAAATTGGGACGGTGAGAGGTAGATGGATTCGCTCTCCCAGCAGAGGTCCTACACACCGCTGATTGCATTATGTCCAAGCGCCGCCAAGAATCTGCTAGGAGACTGTAGGAAATGCAAGTTTAGATTTCGCCTTGCGCACTCACCCGGAAATGTTCAGAATGACCTCTGTGACGATGATAAACAATGTAGACAACTTTACATTCACACCAGTACTCTCAAAGTCTACTTGTGAGTGCAGCATCCATGCCCCTGTCACTCTGCCATTCACGTTTTGCCAAACTGAAGCTCTTCGTCATAGGGACCGACTGACTGTATTCATTTTGGTGATATAATTCTGTTCAGCAATTTGACATTGATGGCTGCCTGTATAGGGCCTACTCTGATTCTGTATGCATGTTGAGTTATAGAAAAAGACATTCATACATAATTATGATGTATAGTGATCCCTCCATGGAAGTGAGGGCGTAAACAAACCATCATTATTACCTGTGGCAGTATCAACTATGTACACTGCCTGCTCCTACCCACAACGTATTTATACCCGTACGTCAGACTTTGACGTATGATGGGTGTATGATCACGTGACTAGATAATATGTCACCATATCTCGGTATATTATGATATTCATAAAGAACGTCCTGACCAGGCTGTACAATTCACAGACTGAGATGGTAATTTATGGTTTGTATGGACCGAGGCATTTATGCCGAGTTCCGTACAAACCGTAAATTATCATTGAGTTCTGTGACTTGTACAAGCATGGTTGGACGTTATATATTTACTATACACCCAAAATTTAAAAAAAAATCATTAATTTAATTTTTAACAACCGATATGTTAGTAAACGTGTATGGAAATGTGGTCCGTATTTTAGTGTACGGACCACTGTATGTATGTATGTATGTATGTATGTATGTATGTATGTATGTATGTATGTATGTCATATGTCAAAACGGTGCGTATTTACAGTATATATGCGGCATGGATATATAGTAAACAATAATACAAAATTAAGCTGACTACCTTTGTACGGCAAAACACTTGGTAAAAATATTGATCAGATGCATCCCTCTGCCTACAGCATCGGGATGTACCTGATCAATGATTTCACCGAGCATTTTGATGTACGTAGACAGTAAGCCAGTTTCCCTATATAACCGCAATGTATGGAGACTGGAGAACTCTCACGTTATCAACACTGAGACAGATTTGTCACAGTGCTTTCATCATGTAATCCTACTAAAATCAGATTTAGACCACCACGGTCTACTTCCCTCTAATCTACATAACTTTACATTAGATATACCAGAAAAAAACCAGATCTGTCAGACCGCCACAGGCTCATGTATTTACAAATCTACTACTAAAGAAAAGATTGTGTATCGAATGAGTACCGGGTTATATAAGACTGGAGAGTGAGTCTCATACATGGAGAGTGAATGTAGATGTAACATCAACTACAATCTATCTCTCCTAGTCTATTTATGGCGAGGCCAGTCTTGGTGTTTTTATTCACTATGGAGAGTTACCAGCGGAACAATTATAGCAGGCTTCATACTTGATGAAACAGCTAGACTTTCTGGGAGAATATTATATATATATAAAAAAGTGCATATGAGCAAGAACTAAAGTCATTTATAATTTAAAAATAAAAGTTTCCAAACGTGACAGTTTCTCAATCGCATATATGAATTGGAGTTTACTTTTGGACGACCGTGCTCATTCATCACACTCCTGATCGTCACACTATGCGACGATTTGCGACGGGTCCCTGGAAATTCCTTACACAGTATTTATGAGAAGTATACAAACCAAATTCTAACATTATGGTTTCGTACTCTCTCCATGGTCCTTCACCTCATAGCATGTGTGTGTGTGTGTGTGTGTGTGTAGGTGTGTGTGTGTGTGTGTGTGTAGGTGTGTAGGTGTGTAGGTGTGTAGGTGTGTAGGTGTGTAGGTGTGTAGGTGTAGGTGTGTGTGTGGGGGTGGGGGTGTGTGTGTTTGTGTCGTTTAAGATCTAGCTAGGGCCTACGGAGATGTGAAACTAAACAAATACATAAACAAAGAAGGTCACGCGATTATCGGGGCCCTTGACGGGGAAAGCAAACATGATCTCAATCGCTCTCGTAGATGTCCTCGTCTATTATTTAAGCAATTATCATGTTGCATAGCCATGTTCGACTTAAGATTAAAAAAAAGTCTCCAAGTACTGATTAGAAATCTTCACCCTAGTCAGTGACATCTATGACCTATGTGAATCAATATGATGTTCAATTTGGAGTCCTAACAGTCCCCCTGCTCACCGCCCCTCGGTAGATGTTGACTGACTAGTGATCGTGGTGATTGGGAATTAATGAACTTGGATCAATAATGATATATACACGTGTAGATCGCTTTTTGATTGTTACGTTAACTCAAACGTAGGCTTCAGAATCATGAATGACAGCTGATTACATATATCTTACAGTTTGTTTTGCATTTTACAAAGTTCCCTTGACGTATGTATACGGTCTTGAAGCAGAGTCTCGCCTTTAGATACATTTACTGATGGTAGAGAAGTGAACTGGTTAGAGACGTATTTATTGTAAGCCAGCGTGAATAGGTTTTAGCGACACTCACCCTCCGGCATGTTGTGTGCCTCTTCCTCCTTAACCTGCGGCTCCATGTCGTAATGTGTACTGAACTCACTGAACTATAAGTCTGATCTCTCCTCCCTGTCTTTATATACACACACACCCGTATAGCCTCGACACAATGAGGCCAGCCCCGGTGTAGCCTCGACCCAGTGAGGTGATAAGATATGAGAACTGTGACTGGTAGCTGTCGGTGGTTGGATGTTGTCGGTGGTCGGAGGCTGTCGGTGGTTAGAGGCTGTCGGTGGTTGGATGTTGTCGGTGGTCGGAGGCTGTCGGTGGTTAGAGGCTGTTGGTAGGTTGGACGCTGGAGGCAGGCTGGAGGCCGTTGGCAGCCTGGAGATTGTTGGTGGTTGGAGGCTGTTGGCATGCTGTAGGCTCTTTTATAGCAGTGCAGTGTGACCTCCAAGAGCTGCACCTCTCTGCTGTTTTATAGCGTTGCTGTGTGACCTCTGAAAGCTACACCTCTCTGCTGTTTTATAGCATTTCAGTGTGACCTCTGAGAGCTGTACGTCTTTGCTGTCGTAGCTTATTTCAGTTTGACCTTTGAGAGCCTCACGTCTTTGCTATCTCATCTCGTGTTAGTTTGACCTTTGAGAGCCTCACGTCTTTGCTATCTCATCTTGTTTCAGTTTGACCTTTGAGAGCCTCACGTCTTTGCTATCTCATCTTGTTTCAGTTTGACCTTTGAGAGCCTCACGTCTTTGCTCTCTCATCTTGTTTCAGTTTGACCTTTGAGAGCCTCATATCTTTGCTATCTCATCTTGTTTCAGTTTGACCTTTGAGAGCCTCACGTCTTTGCTATCTCATCTTGTTTCAGTTTGACCTTTGAGAGCCTCATATCTTTGCTATCTCATCTTGTTTCAGTTTGACCTTTGAGAGCCTCACGTCTTTGCTATCTCATCTTGTTTCAGTGTGACCTCTGAAAGCTGCACCTCCTTTCTGTTTTATAGCATTTCAGTGTGACCTTTGAGAGCTGCACCTCTCTGCCGTCTCATCTCGTTGTGACTTAACAGATTGCATAGTGTAGCATAAGCCCAGCGGAAACTATTACGAAGTCAAGTAGAGAGATAAGCTGATGACCCTGGAGAGGAGGACGATGATCCTTGAGCTGATCTCAGCTCTCTGTCGGCAATCTCAGCCAGGAGATGAAAAGATAACATTCTACGTGGGATGTATATGCTTTACAACCTGCCTCTCTGGTGCGATAAGCCTCACGGTAATCTATCTACAAGCAGAATCTTTGTTGTGATTTGCAAAATGGTCGATCTTTACTCGCCAGTAAGATGTGGCTGACTCTCAAGTATGATAAGCCTCTCAGTGGTAATCAGTCTTTACTCACCTGTGGGATGTGACTGTCAGGTGTGATAAGCCTCTAAATGGCCATCAGTCTTTACTCTCCAGTGGGATGTGACTCTCGAGTGTGATTACCTTCTCAATGGCCATCAGTCTTTACTCGCCTGTGGGATGTGACTGTCAGGTATGATGAGCCTCTTAATGGCCGTCGGTCTTTACTCGCCTGGGGGATATGACTGTTCATATTCAGTCTTTGTCTTACTAATAAATATAGACCCTATTGAGGTATCCCATAATTCAGTCTGTTTGCAGGATCCAGTGTTCGCTGGTTATTGACGTGGTATGGTAATTGACCCTTGTCCCGTAAACCACAATTATTGCAGTTTAACGGTTTTGATAAATCTTCAAATTGGAAATCCGATGCCAGAAATGGAAATTTCAGCTTTTCCTACATGTAAATCCGAAATTATATTCAGTTTCTCGAATCATAAATCGGAAAACTGTGGTTCATGCGTTCGTGGTGTAGTCAGCAAGTCGGAAGCGGAAGCTTTACTTACCCAGGGCGATAATAGGGAGTTTAGTAACGTCTGGAGGATCTATGACAGTTTTGATGATTAATCTCTTAAATCTAATACATGAGTTCCCATTCAGTGCGCCCAGCGGTGCATTGGTTTGTCGGTCGGTCAAACACTGCTGAGAGTGGCCTCGAATGGAATAAAGTCGGGATAGAGTTGTTGTATTTTGCATGATATGAAAGCTGGGATGATATAAAGTGTTATAACATCGAGTGTGGACTGTTTAGTTATTAATTGGCTCGGGTGAATAGATTTAGATAGATACATACACATGTACATATTTTGGCCAGGCCTGCCTATAAATGTGTTATTATACAAGGTCGTGCGGCGTTCCATTGTTATCTAATCCATATCTGAAGTGCATGTATTCCTGAAGTGATATACAAGTTGAAGCCACTAAATCAAAGCTATAGTACCATTGAATACGATGTCATCATTGAATTTTCTCTAAAGATAATCTAAACGGGTATTATAAATGTATTACACTCAGGCCTAAAGAACATGTAGCTAGGCGGGTGTTTGGCCGAACGATTGTTCGGAAACCCCCAGCACATCTAGAGCCATAATTTTCCCTGTTCAATCGGCAGATTTTGTGTGACTTTGGCTGGCAGGCAGATTTCCCTCATATTCTGATAATCATACATGGGAAATCAAGATTTTGAAATTATGTTCATCTCACCAGGCTTAATATGAGAAAACGTGGTTACTGAGCCCGTACGGGTAGCCGTTCGAGGTCATTTGATGAAAAAAAATACGGCCCGATGCCGCGGGCTAGAGGGCCGAATTTTTCATCAAATGACCGAGAACGGACACCGTACGGGCGGAGTCACTACGTTTTCTTATTACTATATACTTCATACTCGTTGACAAATCTGTTTTATTAACTTTTCTGCTCCACAAAAAGCCACTGCTATTCACTACGGCCCGCTGTGACAGCGGGCGCGAACATTATTTATACTACACCCCTAGTTCGGCCATAGGTGTATAGTAATAGACTATTTCATCAACGATTTCAAATAAATACCTAAATCGAACAGTAAAGATTATGGATGTAAGTGTGCTGGGGGTTTCTAGACAATTTGCAGAATTTATGTGACTTTGACTGCGGTCATCAGGCAGATTTCCCTCATATTCAGATAATCAGACATGGAAAATCAAGATTTTAAAAAAATATTCCCATCCCACCAACCCTTAATAAACTATATCATCAACGATTCCACGACGCTTCCCAAATAGAACAGTTAGAATTATGGTCCTAGATGAGCTCGGGGTTTCTAAACAATTGGCAGATTTTATGTCACTTTTGGTTGTGGTGGGTCATCAGAATTCCATCATTTTCAGATAATAAGACATGGAAAATCAAGATTTTGAAAACATTTCCATCTCAGCAGGCCTTAATGAATTATTTCATCAACAATTCTAAGTATTATTGAGGAAACCCATGAAAGTTAAGGGTCTGAGCCCATATCCCATCGAGTTTGAATCACGTAGTAATTCACAAGGCGAAGCCGCGTGAATTGCTATGTGATTCAAATGAGATGGGATCGAGCTCTGACCCCAAACTAAAATATCTGGGGTGAGATAGATACCTATACGGAACAGTTGAAAGTATGGCGCTAACTAAGGTGGGTGTTTCTAGACAATTGGCACATATTTGGTGTCTTCATCTGCTTATTCTGGTGCTACTAGCCACGACTGTGGCGATCCTGGTGGCAAAACCGGGAACTTGATAACAATGCCGAGATACTCATGGTTACGCCAGCGGCCGCTTGTTTCTAGCCCATGCCATCCAAGTCCGTTCCTGTACTATCGTAGGCATCAGTTACTCAACAGACCTCTGATCTCCACAAGGAGATTGTCTGTTTAACTGGGTTCTACTGTAGATCACAGTAGAGTCACCAGTCTTATCTTGCCCAATACTGGTTTATGTAATGACAGATATCTTGCCAATAATCTCCAGTAAATAGCTTTATCATCGGTTGTAATAGGGTGAGAGTAGAAAACGCTCCGTCCTTATGAAATAACGCCGTATCTCTGTGCAAACGGAGGCGTCGCATGGTGGGCAGAGTTCACACTAAATCAGTACGGTGAATTTCAATAGCAAAAGGACAACATATCCTGACTTGAACCTAGAATGCGCTTGAAAATGAATCTTTATATAATATATATATATATATATATATATATATATATATATATATATATATATATATATATATATATATAAACCCTTGCTCCAAATAATAATAAATAATAAAAAAAAATCTGAAGCGTGGTGGGCCGGCGGTGACGGATCCCTGTAGAGTGAGGTCGATCCCTGGTCCTGCCCGTCCTTTTATGGTCTGGTATCCAATGCCCTCTGGTGTCAGGTTTCTGAGTTGTTGGTCCCTGGTCCATGAGCGCCGTGGTCCCCTGGTGAGATTTTACTGGACTACTATTTTATATGTCCATAAAGACTAGTCTTTATGATCCACATAAACTGTGTACGTTCCAGAAGATGATAAGAATAGAAGATTAAGTATATGAATATATCATCAATGAATATTATATTGAATTATAATATATAATATATATATAACAAGACTTTCTGTTTGGCTGAGAATATGATTAGGGGTCTTTATTATAATAACTTGTCATATTGTCACTTGCCAACCCCCTGCCAAACTGAAGTCAAGGGGAAAAAAGAGTATCAACAATATGTTTGTCCAATTGTATCTTGTTTTCTAATGTTCTTTGTAAATAAGAAAGAACACTCCAACTTGACCAATCTCCAATTTCTTTTATGTCACTGAGAGATACACCTGCCTGGTGCAAAGCAGATGCACCACCCCTACGTAGTGAATGTGAAGTAGCCTTGTCAAGGCCGTTCAAAGTAAACAGTTGAGAAAACTTTTTGGAAAACAAACCATAAGTAGATTGTTGTAATTTTCCATTTTTAACGAAAGATATTAAATGATTTTCTGGCTTAAATGTGGCCATACGTAGTAATTCTGATATAAAATGAAATACACAAAAGGGAGAATCCTTTATCTTTGAGAATGGAATTGTCAAAATTCGATCATTAAATTGAATGGTCTTTGACCTCGTAATTTTTAAATAAACATGGGTCTTCGTGAAAGTAATATTTTTTACCAAAATTGCAAAACCTTCCTCGAGAATATTCATCTTTCTCAGTAGTCCACGAAATCCTAGAAGACACGACAACCAAAAAGCCATATCTTCCATTAGAAACATATTCAATGAGAAATATATCATTAGTAATTCAATTTTTTGAATTGGTCTCGCTTGTGTCACGGTATAACCAATGGTTCTTTTAATTCACATTAGTGTCGTTTTAATCTGGAAATGATCAACTGGGACATGGTCGAAACCATTTACTTTATGAAATACCCACAGGGCTGAAAGGTAATTTATGATACTATTATACTTAAAAGACTTCGCCATGTATGAAATATACATGCAAACGACATAAATAGTCGCAGGCAATGGGAGAAATTTAAATTCTTGACAAAAACGAAGATAGTGTGTCCATTGGCATTTTCGTGTAATAGACGTATTCGTAGACATCCAACTCTGTTGGTACTTGTACATCTCGCCTTCAAGACCTATAACAACAAAATTGATTAAACATGAATGGTGGAATAATAGATTTATTCCTTACATCATAACGACGTGACAAAAAATCGGGTAAGATATTATCCTCCGATTTAATATAACTAGCCGTTATTTCAAAGTTAAACAAAACGCTAAGCCAGAAAAGCTCACGCAGCCAATTCATAACTTGCAAATTTCTACTCCTTCCAGTATTAATAGCAGTAATAACTTGAGTATTATCTGAAATTAATTGAACATGATAATTTCCCCATAAATGACCCCATTTTTGGACAGCTGCCATCACTGGCCAAAGTTCCAAAACATTTATATTCTTGTCTATCAATTCTAAAGGGCAATGGAACCAATGGTGGGATTGAGTATGGTCATCTGGAACTCTAGGTAACACGTCAGTCCATACACCAATTAGAAAATCATTAGCAAAGGTTGCACCAAAACCTGAAAAAGACGAATCTGTTTGTACTTTTATCAAACCATGAAGTTTAGGAATTAACAAGTGTTTGCTACCATTAAATATTTTTAAAAAACCTTTCCACCATTGCAAGTCCAATCTTAGCCAATCTGGAATCTTGCAATGAATCAATCTGTCTTTCATAAAAGTGACGAAGTTAATCACACGTCGAGAAAAAGTTCTGCCACCTTTTACTACTGTGCTAGCATGAGCTAAATAGCCTGCTAATACAGCCATTTCATGATAAGACGCTGTGTCTTTAAACAGGTATAAATCAATTAAATCCTTCAATTTAATTAACTTTTCCATAGGTAAACGTACCTGCATATCTACACTAGATAATTCAATTCCTAAAAATGTGATTTCTCGTGTAGGACTTACCACCTTGGGCCATGCTATACCGAATCCCAATGACCTCAGGAAATTGATCAAAATCCTGAGTTTTTCTTGACATTCTGCAAACGTGTTACCGATTATCAAAAAATCGTCAAGGTAACCAAAAACTCTATCTACCCCTCGACGTTCCATTGATCTCACAATGAACTCGGTCAATTGGGTAAAAATATAAGGAGCACATTTGAGACCGAATACCAATCGGTTTGACTCAAAATACAAAGTTTTACCATCATCAGATTCCCATTGAAAACCCTGAAAACGTCGATGATCAGGATTAACTGGGATACTACGATACGCTTCTTGAATATCGAGAACTGCAAAATAACAACCTTCAGAAATATTATTCATAACTGTATCCATATGAAGATATTTGAATTTAGAACAAACCTCGTCCATAAAATTATTAATACTATCGTCCAGTGGCCTTTTACAATCCGTAATAGGTCTAAGTTTATCAGACGATTTTTTCACTGCTCCCAGCGAGTGAATACATTGGGGAGGATCTGAAACAACAGTAATTTTTTCTTCAATTAATTCTTGAGCAATAGTATCGTTCATTTGATTACGGTATTCACTAGAATAAATACTATTATAATTATAAGAAAAATAGGAACCTTTGAAAGTTGAATCTACAATAGAAAAACCATCTCTGGCTCCCAGAAATATATAGTCCGCATTAATATCAAAAGTTTTTGAATAACATTCATCATAAAAACGGCAAATATTCAGTTGGTTTCTTCTTCCTGCAATGAAATGATTATTATCACATCTCTCACCACAAGGGCGAACGAAGGGTCTAGACATATCTACTTCAGGATCATTGTCTCCATTCAAAGCTGTAGTTTCTAATGAAAAATTAACATGTGTCGTTGTTTCATCCGATCCACTCGTGCAGGCAAACAAACCAGTACTATTAGACAAATTAATTAATTTTTCATTTGAAGAAAATTCTATCTGATCCTGTACGGCAGCAGGAACAACCTCTGCGCAGGAAACAAGCGGCAGTCCACGCGATGATATTTCATCGCCCACCATCGAATTAGAGTCGATACAGGCCGTGCTAATGTTATTTCCGTACACATCGAGATAATTATATTTCCCCTTATTTGCAATTCGTTCAGGGGAAAAAACCTTATCCTATTTAGGATCTATTTTGTCGCTTGATTTATCCTTTGAGCCCTTTTTGCACGACTGGACCGGATGACCCAGGCCACAATAAGAACACTCATGTCGATAAAGACAGTTAGGGAAAACACAACCTTTGGAGGTATTGAACTTCCAGCAAATCCCTTCGTTCTTACCTTCTTGACGCTTATTGGTTGATTTCTTTTCAACCTTGTCTTGGAATTCTTTTAACTTTTTCGAAAGATTAACGAAAGCGAAAGTTGTCTCATAATTAAGGAACTTTTCTGTTAAAAAGGAATCACCATAGCCGAAACCCTCCATGCCCAAACTGTCTGCTTTTTCACGCATTGCCAAATCATACTCCACGAGGGATTTACCCGTATGGGTAGGTTTGCGGTCAATTAGATACGAGATATGATCTGCTAAACCTTCTGTATTTAAACCCTGTGAAGACAAAGTTCTCAATAGTCCCATATTTGCGCTGAGGATTTGGTCAAAAGTTGGATTATCGCAACTAGGAGGTAGAAAAGGAGTAAGTGAAAAGAATTTTGACTTACGTTTTACTTTCTCTGAACAGGCATGAGTGCCTGTGCAATTTGGTGCATTTCCTTGCACGTGCGGTGGAAGAAATATTCTTGCATTAGGATAAACAGGTCTTAAACTAGGGTTGGTTTGTAACCCCCGAGGTAATGAAGCTTGACCGACAATTTCATGGGTGAATGCGTTTGGCATTGCACTATCGCTACCACGTGGCACCCTTTCAGACTGGCCGGCACCTTCCTCGGTACCATTTCTCAACTCAAAGTCTCGAAAACTGGAACATAATACCTGTATATCAGACTTAATAGAGGAGACCTCCTTCTTTAGTTTGCTATGTTCTAACAAAAGGTTACTCACCCAAGGGGGCTTTTGCCACGGGGATCCGCCACCGCTTTCTGCCCTATCTCCAACCGCTCCCAATTCCTCCTCTGTGGTCTGTATTGAAGTCTGCTGTAACTCTTTGAATTTACAGGTAGGACAGCCTTCTCTATGTGACCGACCATCGTAGTCCAAGCCACAAGTGTCACACTTGCGCATGGTAACCAAAAGGTTTACCAAAACCGGACAAAGTCACTGAAAAGATCTGAAGCGTGGTGGGCCGGCGGTGACGGATCCCTGTAGAGTGAGGTCGATCCCTGGTCCTGCCCGTCCTTTTATGGTCTGGTATCCAATGCCCTCTGGTGTCAGGTTTCTGAGTTGTTGGTCCCTGGTCCATGAGCGCCATGGTCCCCTGGTGAGATTTTACTGGACTACTATTTTATATGTCCATAAAGACTAGTCTTTATGATCCACATATATATATATATATATATATATATAAACCCTTGCTCCAAATATTTTTCAATTTCAATAAGCTATAACCACCCATTACACCCATTATATGGTTGGCCAATCATCTACGAGGACACTGACGTCTGGAAACGGGTGTTATTAACGATTGTGGTGACTGATAAACACCCCCAGGATCAATGATTACCCATGGGCCATACTGGGAAAGATATCCTTGTGGTTGCGTTATTTGAGAATAATGCTAGTGTTGAAGCTTTCAAATTACATACATGACAATTTTTTGGGCAGGACAATCCCAAATTCCTATGAAAATATAGGCGTTCAGGCTTTTTGACGGTAGGTCAATTCAAAAGCTGTTTTCAGGGTAATCTGACCACCTGCCAGAGCGACAACAAGTGGAAATGTTAACTAGAAGGATGGCTCTAAAAGATAAAACATTAAAACAAATGTTTCCAGAAGGAGCCGCTGAAATAAAAAATTTGGGGTCTTGGCCCGAGGATTAATTACAATGTTACAATTCTAACCACCCTACCATTCTAACTATTCTACAGCATTACTGAATTTATAGCGTCACCATGGTAACATTAACTCATTACCCTTCTAGCCAATTACCACATTACTGTTACCGTATTAATTACCATTCTAACCCTATTACCACGTTACTGTTTTAACCATGTTACATCCTAACCCTGTTACAGCATTACTGCATTATCGATACCATAGTACCATTACCAGATTATCATTCTAACCCAGTTACCTCAGTATCCTTCTAATCTCTTTGACAATGTTGATAGCTATAGGATTTGTACAGGGTGATGATGGCTCGTCAATCTTCCACTGAATACTGCGGCAATTGACCTAATGAAGGTAAAGAATGATACATATTCATGTTATAAATATGCATAGCACAATCTGGTGCTAAAACTATGTCTAGTCCTCAAAAAATGTCTGAAATTTCAGCCTCCACTCACAGATTTATGACTCACAGGTATTACCCGATAACGCTGACCGTGTCCATTGCGGTGGCGGAGGGGAACACTGCACGAAAACCACTATTTTACATATATGGTCAATTCTCCCAGATCGTGATCGATGGGCCACGTTCGGTGACCAATAATTCAAAGGGTCGTTTTCATATCTATTTATCGTTTTATGATATCAGAAACGATATTAGAGTATGTAGAAATGAAAAATCTGTCAGGGGAACCCCACTTTCATGTACCTATATCTTGAAAGAAAATTGATAAACCCCTAAAATAGGCATTTTTAGCCCAAAATTCATTGGTGGAACCTATATAACCAGATTTTGGAGACCTCTTGTAAATTCTCAGCTATAGATATCTACCTGGTCTGAATGTGTGATACACACAAATGTGTTCCAGAACTTATAAAATATGATGAACGTTTGAATGGGGACATTTATATGTAGTCAAGGTATAAAAAATCAGTGGTGAAGGGTATGTCACCGTACATGGTCAAGGCACATGTAAAGGTAAAAAAATTACAGAGAAATAATCTGTTGGGTATTTTTCAATAATCGAAATAAAGGAGCCATGTGTAAAGGTTGCATAGAAACTGTAGTGTAAAGTTTATTCCCTCTATCAAGCATATCACAGCCAATTTAGCATGGCTGGTGAACTTTATGTGGTCACCGTACATGGGCAGAATTTATTAGGTTTTTGTTTTGTAAGGAATGAAGTTTTTGATATGATTAAACAATATTTTTCAGATAAATAGAGTATTACAGAACCCTTCAAACCTACAAATTGCAAATACCTCAGGCTAGTTAATGCTTAGAAATGAATAAGTATTTTTAGGTATGTCACCGTACTATTCTGAATAGTATTAATCAACGTGTAATTACTAAATATGATTACAGGTTCATTTTCTAAAAATGAAAATCTAATTCTGTTGATAAATAACAAGCAATATGTCCCCTAAGGCCTTATCACACCCTCATGACCACGTACGGTGACATAGGAGTTTTAAGGTTAAATTCCTTCAGCTAAAAACTAATTTTCTATAAAGATTAGTGTTCCCAAATTTTACACATGTAAGGTATTGTCTTCTGGTATATATTTCCACTTCTTTTATGAAGATATAACTAGTTTGAATTTTTGGTCACCGTACGTGGGCATCGATCACGATCTGGGAGAATTGACCATATATATACGCCAGTATCGTCTGTATCGTGCCTTGTTTACATTTGTATACACCTCTTATCCGCCTGGCGTATCCAAGATAAAACATGCTCTGTGCGATATATATACACCAGGCGTATATATGATACCAAAAAAAAAAAATTGTGACCCGCAGCCCGCCCCGTTCTGTGGGTGTTGGTAGAGGATGCACCAACACTGACCCGCCACCCGCGACCTCCCAACCCCACCCCCTACCGCCCCCCCGACACCCCACCACCCCACCACCCTACACTCACTCTACCCACAGTAAAGCCCTGGTACACGACCCCCGCCTCCCTGCAGTGTGTGTAGACGGATTAGCGGCCGCTCGGAGAGTGTGAGATGCCCCCCACCACCCCACGCCACCCCCAGCCAGCCTCAGTGAGAAGCCCCCCGCTGCCCGCTGCCCACCGCCCACCGCCCGCCGCCAGCCGCGTTTGTACAGGTTGCCTCAGTGAGATACCCTCCCCCACCCTCCGCCGGTGACCCTGCTGCCCGCCGCCCATTCTTAGGGACTCCATGTCTATAGTGTTAACTTGTTAAAGGCTTATATATATGGGAATACCCAGAATACTACAGAAGAATGGTGTTTTCAAGGAAAAATCTATTAGAAAAACGGTAAAAATCCCAAAGAATGCAGGGTTTTTTATATGTAATTAATCAATTTATATTCAATAAGGTTTTATAAAGGTTTTATAAAATAAATTGGTAATATAAGATTGCAATTTTCATATAATACAGACTTGGATGGTTAATGGCAAATGAAATATGCTACCAGTAGTGTCCCCAAGTTGCAAAGATCGGAACCTTTGGATGGTGGTGTATATACAACGGAATCAGGTGTATATATGACGTATATAAGACCGCACCATGGACATGTATATACGCCACTAGATAAGGCATCTACGAGACGGATAACAGGTCGAACTTCTAGACGCAAAATCCTACTGTTAGACGCATTTTGGATACATATGTAAAGCGGTAGGTTTCGTGCAGTGGAAGCGGTCAATGGCAGAGCCATACTCGCACCAAACCTACGAGCTGGCTTTGTATTCCAGTTGGCAAAAGCTATCTAATTAGTTTTTAGTTTTGCCTACAATCCTTTGCAGGCAGCACTTTATGATTTGGTGTGGACATTATATAATAAATTCTATGCTGGTCTACCAGACAGGCCAGTGGAAGAACAGTGTCTTGGGCATTAAAGATAGTCGGCTGTCCTCATGCTGCTGCCAGCCAACCAGCAACAGTATATTCTATCCAAAATGAGGACCCAGCACCGGCTAACAGGGATAACAGGGATAACACTGATACATCCAGACAGTTGTGAAGAAATGATGTCCCAGATTTTATTAATGATTTTTTTCACAATAATGGAAAATTGGCTAGTGTAGAAATTAAATGCACCCTGATATATGGTTTACAGTCCCTGATGACCTGTTTACTATTAAATGTACAACTGATGATCAATGTACTTGAATTAGTTGAGAAGATAGATATAGATAAACCTTCTGCATTGGAGATATCACAGCTATGGTATTGGAGGACATATTTAGCTTCATACCCTATCACTTAACTTTTATTTAGCAACGCGCGCGCGGCCATCACTCAGTGTGACAAACAAAAAATCTCTCATTTATTGTCCCTTAAATGGGTCTCCACAAGCGCCCGATTATCATATCTAATATCAAAATACAGCTTCTGAAAGCTGAGATTCAGGGCTTTCCTGTGAATATAGATATAGGAATAATGGAGGAATAATTCATTTAGATTTATCACTTGTTTTCAAAGAAGTTGGCCTGGGCCTACACCCTGGTCCATGGCACCTGCTCTACCAGACACAGTGTTTAGTTCAATCATTTGCTGATAGGTTACACCACTTTAAATACATTAATTAATTAGCCAATTAGAGGACACTTTGAGCTTCCCTTCAGTGCTAACACGAAATTTCTATGACCAAAATAAGTTGATCAAGCACCCATTTGAAAGAAGGAAACGCTTGTCACACAGACATGGTTGAATAAAACAGTTCTATGCCTACACCATTGTAAAGTGCATACATAGAGGATTAATTTGATGTATGACATGCCATAGTTTGATAGCTGTAAGAGGTCGGCATCTTATAATAGCTACACTAAAAAACTGAGTTTGGCAATTCTCTGATATATAATATGCAAATTATCTATGAAGTCTTCAATATACATAAAAATAAATATCTCCATTGGATTCAGCATGTAAATATACCTCTATATGCTAAATATCTTGTCCCTATCATCAATATCTAGAGAGTTATTATTATAAATCTGTTCATCTGTGCTAAGCATTATGTGGTGCCATGCCCTTCTACTGTTTTCTATATACTTGAGTTCCTCACATTAAATCTTAATTTGACTAGACTTTCCTCCCTAATTCTTGAACTACATGACCGATTTGTAAAATTCAAGTATCTTTGTAATCCTCCCACTCCCATTAATATTTTATTATCAACTTATCTATATCGACATATTAAGCCACACGTCATCTCATAATCATCTTGAAATAAACTTGATTTCAACATTAACTGGGCATCAAGCCTCAATCTCGTAATGTATGTTTTAAGTTAAACTGACGAAGCTACTGACCCTATCATGTATGTATTAAATGCTGGCTGTCCTGACCTCAGCCTACTGATTGTACTGTTTGTAAAGAAGACAGGCCCACGCATCTATCAAAAATCCAGGTTAAATAAATAAATTCAAATAAAAACATAGAACGCTAGGTAACAGGACCATGCATGTGGGTATACGGCATATAGCCTATGAGCCATGGGGGCGGCCATGAAGCTCCCCCTAGTAGATGTTCTTCACCAATGGAGCTGAAAAAGTAAGTGTTCTTCACTAATGGAGGTGCAAAAGAAGAGAGTGATAATTGAGACAATTGGTAAAGATATGGTAAAGGTAAGACAGTGCATGTAAGCTCTGAGGCGCAAGTCTCAGAGGGGTAGGCGAGGTGAGGCCGCCTCCCCTATATAGGTGAAGAGAAAGGAAACAAATGGCAGCGTAGCAAGCGGACGTACTGACAGCCACTGGCACAGGGGGATCTCGATTTAAGACGGAATATCTGGATATGGTTTGAAAATTTCTATGGGACTAGATAGGTACGTGTCTAAACATTGTTGATTGATGCTGATATTGCACGGATGACTTCTTGAAACATTGATTTTCGTGGATTACACGACCAGACCCGAACCGACCATTCTGTTTACCCCCTATTGTCGCTCACGCATGGTACTATGCAAGACGCTTGCGATCAGTCACGGAAGCGTATTCAATCAATCTCTGGCAGCCCCCCTGTTGATCAAAGTAAGCTAACAACTCACAGACTGAACTTAGCAAAGAAATCTAAGAACTCGTCGCTTAACGAACTAAGAGTTCTTTTCGAAGAAGACAATATGACGGATAATGTAGTTATAAGTTTCGATCCTATAGTTCAAAACACGCTGGACAAATCGATGGACGAGGATAGTATCCAAGGCGATGTTACTAACAAAATGCTGGCTAACCTAGTTAAAGGAATACCTAACAAAGCTGAATTAGATATACGTATAAGTCAGTCAGAGGTGTCCATGACACAAAAGATTGGTTGCGTGCAAAACGACTTGAACATACTGAAGGCGAACATTATACAGACTTGTAATAATTTGACTGATGGACAGAACTCGTTGAAACAGGCACACATGGTTCTGAAAGAGCGTCTTAGTCGAGTTGAAACTGAGGTGAATAACATTAAGACCTTTTGTAGCCTGCCCGCTGAAAACAGAACAGACACTGTGGCCAAGTTTAAGAGTTATGCTGATGTGCTTACATCTCAGGTAGACCCCCGTACTAACTACTATGTTACCAGCAAAGAGCGAAATGTCATGATTTTCGGTTATGACTATGAGGAAGGAGAGGAGATGGGTCAAATACTACATTATATTTGCAATTGCATTGATGTCGTATTACCAAAACAGGATGTTCTGCGAATTGAACGTCTCAATCAAAGGCAAACATAGTAGTAAGTCTCACTAACTTAGCCGCGCGCAATAAACTGATCAATGCCTCGGCCAGGCTGGCCCGGACGGAGCTAAACATGGTAACAATTGCCCCGGACGAACCCTTCCCTGTCAGAAAGCGGCGAGGTTTGTTTAAAATGGTGAGAGGCTACTTGACGCGCACAGGTAGAACAGCTGTTCTGGAAGGTAACTGCTTGCGGGCTGAGGGCCTGTCCTTTGATGTGTACGGCACTGACCCTATACCTGAGCACCTAATGCCCCCTGACCTCAAAGACAGGTTCCCTGCACCGCCCCAAACTGGCACCTTCATTAATGTCGCGCACAATACTAACGATCAAACCCAAGCTGTCGAAACAGACATGGACGAAGGGCCGCCACCACTCGAAGACCTGCCGGTTCGTAACATTCAGACAAGGCCTCCCATAACAACTCCGATCGAGCCAATTAACACTAACGAGCGTATTCGTGTAACTAACTCTGGAGTCCTCTTTGCGGGTCCTGGTGCTTTCTTGAGTAATTTACATAAGTGTGAATTAGACGTACACGTGAAAGAAGGAGTAGTAGATCGTCAATTTACATTTAACTCAGTCGAACAGGGCTATCAGTTTATCAAATGCCAGTACCACAATGAGCAGGGCAAAGCAGGCCAGATCTACGAGCAGACCGACCCCTTTGAAATCAAGAGAATAGGAGGTTTGGTTGTAACTGGTGATAGCGGCTGGAATGAAGTGAAAAGCGACAAGTTAGCCACTCTGGTGAGAGCTAAATTCGTCCAGAACGATGACCTATTGGCTAGGCTACTCGCAACAAGCCCGCACCCTCTCATTGAAGCTACTAAAGTTATGTACTGGGGTTGCGGTGTTGGCTTCGAGCGTGCGCTCGAGTGTGATAAATTCCCAGGGTCCAACAAGCTTGGTCAAATACTGATCGCACTTCGTGCAGAACTCACACCTGCCTAAACCCGCGTTGTATTGACAACTCAGCATACATCATGTGCATGTTGATTCTAGGTGATTCCCGTATTGGTTCCATAGTTAACCGACTGAGACAGAATCCGGATGTGATTGATGCTATTGGTATTCCTGGAGCCAGTTATAGTGAATTAACGGACGTCGCTCTTAGGATGATTCCAGCAGCCGGACCTAGACTTCATTTTCTATTTTTGATTGGTGGAGTATGTGACCTCACCATCAAGGATGCTGCAACTAAAACAGTCACCTTGCGAGTTAGCAACCCTGAAGAAGCACGACACGTGATGAAAGAGCTCTTACTTAACCTGGACACGCGCATTAAATCACTATACCCGTATGTTCATGTTGTATACGGTACCTTTTTTGGGATAGAACTTGCCACCTACAACAAGCACTACACTGAATTCGCTGAACAGAATATCTTGGACCTCTCAGCTATGGAGATGAATAGAGCGATTATTGATCATAATCAGGGAAACTACTTGGCTACGCCACATGTGGGTATGCTTGTCTACATGAATCATTCAAAACCCAAAAAGACATTGGTGCTATACAGCAAGCTGCATGACGGATGTCACTTGGATCGGTGTTGGTATGACAAACTAGTGCGCATTATCCTACGTCCCATCTCTATTTGTATCCAAAACTGGCATTGATAAAATTTTTTGTTTCCTGAGTACCAGTATAGACCGAAAGGCTCACTGACCAGAGAGAGAACCAAGTTCAATGTCAGACCCGGAAATAAGTACCCTTGGATGAAGTGTTCCCAGAGACCGTAAGGCTCACTGACCTAGTTTTGACTCTGACTATGTGCTGCTTGACTGCAAAATAGACTGCGTTGCCCACAAGTTAACACTGGAAAGACTTACACTTACTCAGAGACCGTAAGGCTCACTGATCAATGAACTTATTCTAATTATTTCCTAGGCTTTATGTGTTCATGTTGCATGCTATTATTTGGTATGGTAACCTGCTTACAAACCAGCTGTGACTTAGTCATTAACCAACTGTTTATAGTAAACGCAGACTGTAATGCTCACTGTCACTGTCCAATGAACTATTATGCACAATTATGAACTATAAATCGTTGACTCACTCTATGCAGTACCAACCAATTGATTTTACTGCCTTTTTCCTTTATATTGTGCTTTAGCACATATATGATCTCGGATAATAGAGACCGTAAGGCTCACTGTTAAATGAACTATGAACTATTATGCACTATCATGAACTATTATCTTCTGAACTTTAACTTGTACATGCAATTTGACTTATTCGTCCGTTTCCTGACTTGCGTATTAGTACTGTGGTGGTCGCCGCCTGTCTAGCAGGTTGGATGACCCCAATCCCGAACGCTAGTTCCAGGCAGGATCCCACCCTACGCACTCACGTAGGTTGGTTCGGTTTTCGGTTAGTTCGCACAGACCTAATCACACACAACACAACAACGTCATTTAATAAACAGGGGTGTTTATTAATCACTTACTTCCCGGAAAGATCTGGAAGATCTTCCCCACAAGTACAGTACCCTAGCACATGGGTGCTAGGTAACGCTGGATAGGCTAATCCGGAGGATTCGCCTAACCACCAGGAAGGTTACAAGAGGGCCCAAGTGAGGGCCTAAGGATCCGTTCCGTAGAAGGGACACGCGAGGACAGCCTGTCGACCTACTGTGAACGCTGAGTATATATACTAAGCGTCACGTAATCCCGGTCTCCGCCGCGCCACTCTCGTGTGCGGCGTTGCCCGGAATCACTACACAGTAAGGATCGGCATATCGCGCCACCTTCCGTGAAACAAACGAACACTGCTGGATTCCCGTCCCACTACATTACCCCTCCCAGTTTTTACTAAGGGGGGAACCAAGGCAGCCATTTTGCTGCTAAGGGACTACCCAATTAAAAATTACAACATATATCCAGCAGTTCTTGGTCTACTCTCTAGCTTCCTGGTGTTAACAAGAATTCACTGATACCAACGTATAAGTGAAAAAGGTGGAATTGTAAGATGGAGAAATTATTAAAAATATGGAAGATATGACATTTAGGAAAGAGGAAACGACATTTAAAGAATGAAGGACTAGCCTCGCTAGCACCTTGAATAAATGTGATATTCTCCCATCTTGAGCCGGGGAGCGTATTCTTGAGCGTTGGGCAGGGAAGACTCGACAGTCGCGGACAATGTCTACAGGTGGTCAGCCCGGCCTGTCGAGCACTCTGCCTCCAGCTGTTCCGGATCTTGTTGAAGTCCTCTGTTGGCTCCCGGCGAGTGAAGTGTCGTTTTCTTTCTCATCTTAGAGTATCGAGCTCAGCTGGCCCATCGGCGTAGCAGACCTACTACATTCAGCCCAATGCCGACGGGTGTTGGGCTTCCCACTGTTCTTCAGTTTGGAAGACATCCATATGTAGAGAAGGGTTAGCCTCGCTAGACACCTTCCGTGTTGAAAGTTTCCGAATACGGAAATAACGGCCAAAAAGGCAAAACAATTCTCCATCCACCTGGTAAGAGTGTGTGGTATCAGTGTTCTTTCATTTTGACTCCAGCTATACTGGCATATCTTTTTCTCGGCTCGAATCGAGTACCAATTAAGGCCCCAATTCTAAGCCGGATTCAGAACTTACGATCACCGACCCAAGGTAGAAATAGCCGGCGTAATCCAACAGAGCAGGGATTACGCCTACTATCTCACTATCGAGTCGATGAACTCAGTTCCGACACAGACCTGGTAAGTCAGATCTATACCCGAAAGGCATAATCTTCCTTACCCGGTACCAAGTACTAGTGTGGACAGTATCCACACCACAGGTCGGAGGTTTTCGTGATGGGGGCCTATCACGGGCCTGACCATCGAGAGAACCTTCAGCCGTCTGAAACCAGGGTTGTGCCTTAGGGAAGTCATTTTACTGACTTTCCCCAGCCCCAACCCAGGATCGCTTATCATTGGTTACTCCTAACTTTCCCTCCACCCCTCCCAGCAATCCTTGCGGTTCGCTGAGAAAGTGCAGAATTCTGGCTAGGAGGCCACATTCTGGAAGTAGCTAGGTCGGAAAAAAAATTTTCCTCCTCGGGACTTCCCATACCCGTCTGACTTCGGATCCAGGAGTGTTGTTGGCTCTGCCGGTTCCGAGTTTAGACGGCGTCTTCCCGGCTTGTTAGGCACCAGCCGAGTCGGTCATTGTCAACCCCTAAATATCCTCGTCAGAGGATATCCTGAGGTCGAGAAGTTCCGACTGGCTTGGTGCACTAGCCATCGGTGGAACCGACGTTGCCAGGGCGGTCCTCTCCGGTCGCAGTGGACTCAGCGCAGACGTAGGCTGCAACTGAGACATCAACTGCTGTAGAGAGGTTGGTCCGGTATCTAAAAAGATTCCAGACTCCAACGGGATGATGTTGGCATTCATCCCCAGTGCCCCACTTGGTTCCTCGGGCTGGTCTATTGGCTTAGCCTTGGAAGGCTTTGCTGATTTCTCAGCCCGTGTCACGGCGGGAGGCCTCCTCGACTGTAGGACTTCAGTCTGATCCTGTTGGGTCTGACCGGGTCCTGACAGTAGAGTGTCTACACTGACAACCATGGGCTGAGCCGCTATGGATGTAGTGTCCTGGTGGGAAGTTTCTTCCACGGATGACCATCCCAACATGCCAGCGAGTTGCTGACGTGTCGGGTTTGATTCTTCCGTGGTGAACTGAAGAAATCTTCCCCGGCTCCTTTGTCGGGCCAACCACGCTTCCTCAAGGGCTTGCGGGTCGTCACCGATGTCATAGAGCGACATACCCAAGTGCCGAAGACAACGTTCATCTTGGCGATGGGTCTGGGCTTCCACCCGGGCAAACCTCGACTGGGCCGTGGTTTTCGCAATACGCGCGTCCTCTAAGTCCAACGCGTACTGTTTAGCCAGGCCTTTCGTGGCTTCTCTTACCTCGAATCGGGCTAGGTTCACTAGCTCCTTAACGAGGCCTTCATGGAGGGACTGAGCGCCCGTTCGGACACGGCCCTCCAAGGTGCCACCTATATGCGACTCTAGCTGATCCGCCCTTTGGACGTATTCAACCGACATCGCACAGGGAGAAGAAGTCACCTTCGACGCAACGGGTGGTTGTGTCGTTGGTTTCTTCTTTACCTCAACAACCGGGTTGGCTGGTGGAGGGAGTGCCGGAAAGGCCTCTTCATCCTCAACTTTCCCGGGTGCTTGGGTAGCACCTCCGTTAAGCGGGGAAACTCCCGGGAGACTTGAGCTAGGACGAGTCCCAGCTGGTTTTTCCACGGGTCCGCGGGCTTTTGAAGCCGTTGGAACGTTCCCTTTGCTCGGATCTGAGAGAAGTTTCAATCCCCCAGTCAACCTTGGCCCTACCTGGTAAGCAGCTTCCACCACGTCAGCAATGGTGTGCTTACTAGGAGCCAATTTCTTCTTGGGTTTCCGACTGGATCGCTCAGAAGTGTCAGTCTCGCTGGACGATGACGATGGCAACTTCTTGACCCGTCGTTTAGCCTTTGAGGACCTTTGAGACGGTTCCCGGCTAAGGGACCGTTTCTTCCTCGACTCCTTTGATATCTGTCGATGTTTTGAAGCGGATAGCATCAGACTCCCGAACCAGCCAGGATTCTTCTTCCATCTGATCTTAAACAATAGACCGTCTGTCACACAAGTCTCGGGTTCCGGTTTGCCTTTCTGAGCATCGGAACCTAAGTCAACGAATCTCTGCCACAGATTCATGACCCGTTCCCGAGCAGCAGCACCAGCAGTCCGGTGTTCCCGGGCAATGGGTCGGACTAGACACGATCGCCTTGAACTGGCACACCCGGCCTGACAAGAACCTCCCTTCTTGCCAAGGCACTGTAGCCACGGTCGCTCAGCTAAGTGTACCTCTACGAGGTGCCTACGAGGCGTAACGACCTTCAGTCGCGTAGGTCGGTGACAATTTCTTGTCCCTCCCATGGCAACTCAAAAAGACACAATGATTGCCGTTTCCAAATTTGTGCCAAACGTACGCGATCCGGTCTTTGACCTGATCATCATACTTCAGCCGGCTAACTCGGGACACTCCTTTCACCCGGTCGATGTACCAGGCGTTGGGAGAACCCTCGTCAACTAGCCATTCTTCGTCGTCAGAGGTTCCATCTAAACCGACACCATCGGGGATGTAATGTCGGTTCCCATGACGGAGATCTTCCAGGCAAGTGTAAGTCTTGCCCAGCAAAGAGGCGGGTATCTGTCTAGCTACCGTTCTCTTCCCAGCCCGCTTTACGCCAGGTTGGAAATCACCGTCATCATTGTCAGGGTTGGATTGGGCCAGGGGTTTAGCCTTGTCCATCTCCGTTCCCCAACACTTGACATCTTCGCCACCCATGGCACCTGTTGAGGTACTCGGTGTAGCGTCAGCCGCACTAGGCCCAGCCTGCGCCGTGGGTTTGTCCGAGCCTTTCGACTCAGCCCCCTTCGACTCCTCACGCTTCCCGGTTTGAGGTTTCCCTTTCTCCGAGTCACGCGATTCCGGCTGACCTCCTGTCTTCTCTAACTCCGCTTCAGCCCGTTTTCGGGCTGCACGAAGGAGTCGCTTCCGGTTCTGTTTCGAAAGCTGCGGCTCAGTCTTATCAGCCTCCTGAGGTTTTGACACCTCAGTCTTGCTGACAGACTTCCCCGGCGCGGGCTTAGCCGGTTGTGGCACCGGTTTCTCACCTTTGCTGGACGACCCTTTTACAGAGTCTCCCCCAACTGACGAATCGGTCTCCATAGCCGTCTCTGTCCCAGCCTCAGACCTTCCGGGTTTTGCTACCGGACCCGGGGCCAAAAAGGTCCCGGCTTCCGCCAGCTCCACTCCGGGTGGAGTCCAATTTTGGTACATTGACTGTACTATGGCACGCGTTTTGGGATCTGGGATCCCAGCCAACATTTGTTCCAGGCTCTGGGTTGAAACCTCATGCCTGGAACCCATCTCTTCGGAGGACTTCCTCGGAGAGCGACGACGCGGGCGGGCTCGGCCTCGCCTTGGCGTATCGCGCTCCGATTCGGAACCTTCGGCCATAACCACATCCGAGTCAGAGGCCTCAGTTTTCACTGGGCTCGTCTTCGGACGGGCACCAGAAGAACCCTTAGCGGCCGGGGCCGCCTCGGACTTCTTCCCGGTGTGACTTTTTCCCTTTCCGGGTCGTTCATCTCGGGTTTCCCCAAGAAGAACAGAGTCCTCAGACTCGTCCCCTTCCAGGTCAAAATCACCATCATCTGACCCGATGAGCAAAGCATCATCGTCCAGATCTGCCCCCCGCTCAGCCGAAGCTGAGGATCCGGGCAGGGGTGAGGGGAGCTCGCGCTCACCCTCCGTAGACGGGGCATGGTCAGCCATGCTGTTACCGCCCGACTCCTGTGGTGCTAGGCACCACTCCGATCACAGAGTGAAGACTACTGAAAAAACAGGGTCTTATATACTCCTAAGTGACCTAGATTCGCAGTCGCGAACCAATCAACTGTGTCGAGACTGGCTCATCTTGAGCGTCTCAACACCGCATGCGTGAAGAAACCAAAGGTCAGCGTTACGCTCGACTTGATTCGTTCACGCCTTCAATCACCCAGCACAGGTTCCGGAACCCGGGGAAACCCCTTTTTGAGCTCCACCCCGAGTTCTCTACCGCGTGGATTTTCTTATCGCCGTTGTGTATCTCGTTGATAGTATGGGAGACTTGTTCAATTTCCATGTAAATGGATCAGACCTTTCATAGCGTTCGGCAATTCTGCAGCCTCTAGAGGGTCCTCGACGGGGTCCCTTAGAGCAACGTCTGGGCTGCGGCACATAACGACTGACTTTAAGGTAACTATTTGATCAACATTCATGTATAATCGACATGTCACTGACTACCAACGATCTACATTTCGTACCATTGCTTCTCGTTGTGTTTTTGACAACCCCGGCACCACTACTCTTTGTAGCTTACCACAGCCTTCGATTTTAGTCGAGAGCTGCGGCGGGGTTTTGAGTCTATTTTAGACTCCATTCTACATCTCGAACCATGTTTATTATACACCGCTCGATTTGTAGCAAATTTAGACTTTTCCATGTCAGGTTTTTCTTCTACCCACACTTCCCTTTTTAGGTTGGCGTAAGTAGGAATTACCTTCCGCGGACGTCCCGGTTTTCGCCGTGTAGGCGAGTACCCATTCGGAACCCCGGTAACCTTTGACCGGGACTTCCCAATCGGGGCCTGCCTCCGCCGTGTTGACGGGGGTTTGACACCCGGCTTCCCGGCTCTTTGAACCCGGGACCTCTCTGGTTTCCCAGTAGGACCCGTGTTCAGTGACACATCCCGCTTTGTAGCAGGGTGTGAAACTTCAAAGTCGGAACATTCGCGCTTTCCTTCCCATAGTCGTAAACGAGCTACATGGGATTTATAACGCCTTCTTGACCATTCGTCTTCTATCACTACTGTCATTTCTGACAATAATTGAACAATTCTGAATGGTCCGTCCCAGTTAGGAGCGAGTTTTACATTTACCAAAGGAGTGTGGTATCGTACAACCCGGTCTCCTACTCGGAACTTACGTGGTTTAAGATTGACGTCATGTCCAGTCTTTTGCCACTCTGCAGCTTTCGTCAGATTCCGTCTCGCGAGGTAATATCCCTCTATAAAACGTTCTCTGAGTTTTTCGACAAATCCTATGGGACAAGGATCATCCGTAGACATTCCAGGAACCCCATAGACTATGTCAGCGGGCATTACTATTTCCTCGCCAAAGACGAGTAAATTAGGTGAACACCCCGTGCTTGAATGAATGGTCCCATTGTATGCGTGAGCTATAAATGGTGCTAATTCATCCCAATTCTTCCGATTTTCATCTACCAGGGTCCGAAGACACTGGATCAATGTCCGGTTGAATCTCTCTACCATACCATCTGATTGGGGACGATATGGATTCGTATGTGTCTTTTTAATCTCGAGTATCCTACACATTTGTTTCCAGATCTGGGATTCAAATTCCCTTCCCTGGTCGGAATGTAGTACGCTCGGAGTTCCAAAAGGCAACATCCAGTTTTTCACTAAAGCTTCCGCACACGTGGCAGCTTTGTGATTTTTCATGGGATAGATCTGCACATATTTTGTGTAATAATCCATCACCACCATCATACAGGTATTTCCTTCCTCTGACTCGTCGATACCAGATATGATATCTAGAGCGATTCTGGCAAACCTGACACCAAACAGTTCCTGTTGTAACGGCATCTTTCCGAGCCCTACCCCGGGTTTGACTTTGCTACATATGGAACATCCAGATACCCATCTTCGAATATCTGCACCCATTCCAGGCCAGTAGTAACGACGCCTTATTTTGGCTACCGTCCTTTTCCGTCCTAGATGAGCTGCACTCCTATGTTCGTGACATAGAGTCATTAGTCCGGATCGTAATTCTCGAGGGACCACTAGTTGTAGAGCACGTTTAAGTGGTTGCAATGTGGTTCTCCATCGATATAGTACCCCATCTCAGACTTCTAGCCCTTTCCATTGACCACATAGATTCCGAAATTCTCGGTTTTCAGGCGAGATCTCGGGTCCTGTAGGTCTATGGAGTCCATTAGCTATCAGTTTAGTTAACCGGAACAAATCTGGGTCAGCCTGTTGACTTTCCTTAATTTGTTCTAGTGTCCACTGATAGTTTAGTGGCGGCTTCACTTTCTGGGAACGTAGAGTAGCTATTACTGCTCTATGCTCGCCACAATCCCGGCAATCTGGTCGTCCACATTTCCGCACTGGTCTCCTTGAGAGACAATCCGCATTAATGTGTGACTTTCCAGCCCGGTGCTCAATCTGGCAGTTAGTCAACCCAAATTCGGAGAGAGCTGCCAGCCATCTTCCAATCATTCCCTCGGCGTCTTTAAAGTTAAAGAGCCATTTGAGAGAAGAATGGTCAGTACGTAAGATGAAATCTCCACCTGCTAAGAAGTGTCGATATTTTCTTACATACACCACAACCGCTAAGAGTTCCCTCTTAGTAGTACAGTAGTTCCGCTGGCTTTTACTTAAGCTGTTGCTGGCAAAAGCTATTGGAACTTCCACACCATCTTGTATCTGAGACAAAGCCGCTCCAATACTCTCATTACTAGCGTCAGTGTCGAGAATGAACCGACCCTGGGCTAGAGGGTATTTCAACACGGGGCTCTCCGTAAACTTTCTTTTTAGTCCCAGAAAAGCGTGTTCAGCTTCCGGAGTCCATTGGATCTCTTTTTGCTTCCCTGGCTTATCTAGTACTACATACTGTTGCATAGGGTGTGCAATTTCAGAAAAACCCGGGATAATACAAACAAAATCCTAGGAAAGACCTTATGTCTTTTATATTCTGGGGGCGTGGCCAATTAGCCACTACCTCCAACTTGGAAGGATCTGCCCGGATTCCATTTCCGGAAACTATCCGTCCCAAGTATTCCACAGATTTGCGAAACAGTTTGCATTTTTGAGGTTTGAGCCTCAACCCATAAGATTGAATACGCTCAAATACCTCTCTCAGGTTTTCTAAACATTCAACATAATTCTTTCCGAAGATGATTATGTCGTCTAGATAAACCAAACACTTTTTCCACTGTAGACCCCGCAACATCTGATCCATCATAGATTCGAAAGTCGCGGGAGCGTTACAGAGGCCAAATGGCATTACTGTGAACTCGTAAAGCCCTTGATGAGTGGTGAATGCCGTTTTAGACTGATCGCCACTGTTCATCTTTACTTGCCAATATCCAGACTGGAGATCCAGAGTACAAAACCACTGGTTCCCTCCCAGAGAGTCGAGACTCTCATCGATCCGGGGTATTGGGTAAGCATTCTTCCGGGTGATACCATTCAATTTTCTGTAATCAATACAGAATCGGCAAGTACCATCCTTTTTAGTAACCATTACCACCGGGCTAGCCCAAGGACTTGCACTGGGGATGATTACTTTCTGGTCCATCATTTTCCCTACTTCCTCTTCTAAAGCTTCCCGTTTTACCGGAGGTAGCCGTCGATAAGGAAGGCGGAAAGGTTGATGACCTTCAGTGTCAATCGTGTGTTCTACTCGATCCGTTCTCCCCAAGGGATCTCCAGGTCGAGTAAAGATTGACTCCATCTTCTTCAAAAGAATCCTTAGTTCATGTCGTTCCCCACTGTTTAGTGCGTCTGTCGTCTGAACTAAAGTTTCCAGAGTTTCGTGCAATGGACTCGGAACTGGAAGGGATCCCGTTCCTGTATCGATAGCACTAACCCGCACTTCTTCATAATCATTTCCTATTAAGTCCGACCTTCCCAGTTCAGATTGTTCATCTTCCCCGGTTATTTCGGAAACGGGAATAGGTGTGATTCCCTGTGGACTGGAGTCCACTAGGCCATCTACATGAGCTAGAGTTACCCAACCCAATGTATCACCCTTCCTTAATTTAATCAACCCGGAGGTATGATTACTTATAGGAATTGATCCTTCTCTGGCACTTCCGATCAAGGTATCCCAGGCCTGTATTCCTTTTTTAGAAAACAGTTCTGGGTCTGGCTCGAAGAGTGCATCTCCACGTGGTAAGTCGCCTTCCCCAGCTATCAGGAGATTAACCATCTGCTGGGGGGGGATGCCCACGTCTTGTCGAACAGAAATCAAAGAAGTTTGAGTCGGAGAGTGCCATCTGGCAGATCTACAGAGCCTCCATAGAGGGTGAGAAAATCTACGCCTAATATTCCACTTTCTTCGATATCACTGAGTATGGGACCCCATACGAATTCAGTGTTACCTATTGAGACTGGAATAATCACACTACCATAGCATCTCATATGAGTACCATTAGCAGCTTTTGCCGAGGCTCCAGGAACATGACATTCCTGCGCAAACCCAAGAGACTGATAGAGTCCATTGTTTAACACAGAGTGACTAGCACCAGTATCTAACAATAGATCCACCTTTCTTCCTTGAATTCTAGCTGGCACATACCAACGTCGTCCTCCTAAGGGGGACGGTTGTCTTATAAACCGTGAGATTCCATCCAAGGTTCCAAGATCCCATCCGCGTTGACAAAGCCATTGCAGACAAGGATGCCCGGGTGAAAGATACTTACTACAGATCGTTGCGACCGTATTTTGTATCTTCCCCTTTTCCCACTCGCTACAGTCCTCCTTTGTTTTCCGGTTCACTCTGAGAGGCAACCATCAACGCAGGCAGACTACGAGGTGTTTCCACCGCAGTAACGTTCCGGGCTTCTGGACAATCTGGAGAGATATGTCCCATTTTGTTGCACCGCCAACAACGTCGGACATCCAGCTGTTTTTTCTCCACCTGATTCAGTCTTTCGTTGATTTTGGTCAACAACTTCATAACCTCTGAGGAATTTCCTTCAGGATCAGTGGTTATTGGTTTTGCCTCTGGCACAGAAGGTACATCGCTGTTCCTTCCAAAGCTAGGGGTTCGACCTCTTCCACGTCCCCGTCTATTGACACCTCCTCTTCAGAGTACCATGGAGCGGACATTAGAGAGTATATCCTCTATTTCTGCTTCCTGACACTCGTAGGTATCTTCTTCTACTTGTGACCAAGTAGAACCCACTATGTTAACCCGAGAAGTTTTTCCTGGATTAGCATATTTTCTGAATAGTATACACCGTTGTTCATAGGCATCTACTATTCGCAACACCTGCATGAAGTTCATACCGGGCTCCCATTTAGAGATGACTTCCGCTCTCACGTCATCATCTCGAAGTCCTTTTACAAACTGAGTTTGTAGATCTTCATGCAGCGCAGGAGAATCTAATCCTGTCCCTGGGTAAACCTCTAACAATATTTGTTCCAAAGCTAGCCCATAGGCGCGAGTTGTCTCCTCTTTACCTTGGATCCTCTTTAGAAAAGTGGATCGGGGTTTCAGCGTTACCAACTGACCACAGTAGTATGAGGCTACCTCCACTAGCTCATCCCATTCTGTACCACCGGAACGGCAAAAAGCGCGAAGTGCAGCTTCTCCGGGTCTATCTCGCAACGCTCTTATGGGGTATGGCAATGCATCGACTTTATTCCAGCCATTACATTGTATATCCTCACAAAATCCCGCGAACCAGTGTTCCCACTCCATTCCTTTCCCGTAAGGTTTTGGAATGACAGCGTTCTTTCTGGCTGCGTTCTCTGGGCGCATCATCGGAACCTTGTCAGCTCTTGCCATTGACGAGTTAAAGATCCGATCTTGTTCCCGGACTTGGTTGAACGAGTTGAACCCTAGTTCAGCTATAGCTTAACTAGTACGTTCGGAACTCAGAGAACCCATTCTCGACTCAGAGGGTAGCCGGAAGCTAACCAAAGGAGTCTTCACACCCTTTGTCCCAGATATGAATCTGTTAGGGGTCTTCTCTGGATCTTCTACTCTCCCTGGTGGGGAATATAGATGATCTCTCACATTACTCCAGCCAGCTTGTGACATAGGCATCCGTTGGGATGATTCTGTCTCCGCTAGTCGAACTTGGTCTTTCATGTATTGTACATGTTGGTCCAATCGCTCGATTTTTTCTAGAGTTTCAATCTCGCGAACCGAGAGTTCTTCCAATTTATGGTGCCTTTGGGCTACGTTCTCGGCGATCTCGCGGTTTCGAGCCTCTAGTTCCCGACACATGTCTCTGGCTTCCCTCTTCCTATCAAACTCGGCTAAGAGTTCGGGTCCAAGGAAACCTACAGGAACTTCATCGGAAGGTACCCTTAAGGTATTTTCCGACCTATTCCGGGGAGTACTAGACTCTCCGGGACTATCTGTCTGAGACCCAATTTTACTGAGTCCCTCCAGATCCCTTGCGGGGCCATGTCGGCTGTCGGCCGCCGGACTGAAACTCTTCAGGACCGTCGAACTCAGATTCTGAGCGGCGGTTCTCTTCCGAGATTTCTCCTTGCCAGACTTCTGGGTTTCACCCCCTCCCTCTGGTTTTGGAGACTCGTCGTCATTCCGGGCCGGAAGAGTTTGTTGAGAAGATACCTCCCCATCTTCACTCTCCTGTTCAGCCTGAGATCTGGTTTTTATTCCAGATCCGTGCATTTACCGAGAATCCCGGGTTGTGCAAGCAACCTGGGATCCTGGTCACGGCACCAGTGTGGTGGTCGCCGCCTGTCTAGCAGGTTGGATGACCCCAATCCGGAACGCTAGTTCCAGGCAGGATCCCACCCTACGCACTCACGTAGGTTGGTTCGGTTTTCGGTTAGTTCGCACAGACCTAATCACACACAACACAACAACGTCATTTAATAAACAGGGGTGTTTATTAATCACTTACTTCCCGGAAAGATCTGGAAGATCTTCCCCACAAGTACAGTACCCTAGCACATGGGTGGATAGGCTAATCCGGAGGATTCGCCTAACCACCAGGAAGGTTACAAGAACCCGCCTGCAAAGTGAGGGCCCAAGGATCCGTTCCGTAGAAGGGACGCGCGAGGACAGCCTGTCGACCTACTGTGAACGCTGAGTATATATACTAAGCGTTACGTAATCCCAGTCTCCGCCGCGCCACTCTCGTGTGCGGCATTGCCCGGAATCACTACACAGTAAGGATCGGCATATCGCGCCACCTTCCGTGAAACAAACGAACACTGCTGGATTCCCGTCCCACTACATTACTTTTAATATCTTGGAATACAGAGACCGTAAGGCTCACTGCAATTTGAACGGTCTGCTACCTCACACTTTTGAAATGTTTTCTATTTAACTCTACTCTATATCGGTGAATATGAACTATTATGCACTATCATGAATTATTATCTACTGAACTTTAACTTATACATGCCAAGTGGCTTACTAGTCCGTTTCCTGATTTGCGTATTAGTACTTTTAATATCTTGGAATACAGAGACCGTAAGGCTCACTGCAATTTGAACGGACTGCTACCTCACACTTTTGAAATGTTATCGATTGAACTCTACTCTACATCGGTGAATCTACGTACTAGAGTGTTAACTTCTCTCTTCTTAACTTCTCAAGAATTTCCAAACACTATACAAGCTCCGAATCTTGAACTAGGTTTGAAATGCGTTTGTAATGCGTTTGATACGCTATTTCATTCTTTGTCTCACTTCTCATTTACTTTTCATCTTTCTCATTTGCCTTTCTTTCCTCACCCCCCCAAATAAGTCCAGTGGCGGTCACAAACCTCAATTATTACTTATCACCCCCAGTGCAAGTGAGGCTGACTTGACCTTACACTTGTACTGTGTGCTGGCTGGGAATCCCCACCATCTCACAAACTACTACATCCACTCACCTCATATTTATACCATCCCAATGGTATGCCTAGCAAAGGCCTCAGTCTAGTCCATGTGAATGTTAGGAGCCTTTTTCCTAATTTAGACCAAGTCTCTTTATTATTTGGGAAGGATGACATCATTAGCATATCTGAGACCTGGATTGATAGTCGGTATGCTGACAACTTAGTACACATTGAAGGCTACTCTCTGTTCAGGCAGGATAGGGAGAATAGAATTGGAGGTGGTATCGCATGTTATATAAAAACGGATTTTGGAGCTTATGCTACGAAGGAAGTCCACCTGTCTGGGACCACGGATGAACTAGAGTACTTAACAGTAACCATCAAAAAGCCTAATTTTAGGAAACTAACAATTATCACGTTATATAGACCACACAAGACTAGTATGGCTGTAGCAGTGGACATTTTAGAAAATATATTAACCTCAGAGGCCGTAAGGAATACCGAGATATGGTGTCTAGGTGATCTTAACTGCAATCTACTTGACAAAGCTGACCATCACAGGGAAAAACTTTTACATTTTAGCAAAGAATGGGGACTTAAGCAATACGTTCAGGATATCACTAGACCTAAAAAAATGGTGGTTCTATAATTGACCTTCTATTCACTAATTGCCCAATAGTTAAGAAAGTGGAGTGCGCTCACATTTAATCAGTGATCACCTACCAGTCTATGCAACACAAAAGAAAACGCAATCAAATGCCAAGAAAGCGGAGTTTCATGGTCGCAGTTACAAATCGTATAGTTACGACTCAATGGCTGACTATCTAAATAGCATTGATTGGTGTCCCTTTTGGGAAATGACTGAGGCTAACGACATGTGGAAATTTCTAGAGAAAAGTATTCTGTCTTATCTAGATAAGACCTGTCCTTCCAGGCATATGAAATATGTGAAAAAGAAAGAACCCTGGGTTAGTGAAGATATTTACAATCTGATAGAGGAATGCCACCAAAAGATGACGATGTTTTCTTCCACCAAGGACCCAGTTTACCTGAAGGAGGGGAAAAAATTGAGTCATAAACTAAAAAATGCATTACGCTCTGCACGAAACGAGTTTTGTAAATCGCAAATCGAGAACTCAAGATCGAACCCTAAAGAGTTCTGGCGGTTAATTGGTGACTTACTGAACCCTGGTGATACCCTGAGCGAGTGTTCGATTGCACTGGCGAAGAAATTTCCTATGATGAAACAGCAGAATTTATCAATGACTATTTCTCAACAATAGGCGAAAAATTATTTGTTAACAGGGACCGAACTGCATTTGATAATAACCTAGAATATCTAAATAACGTACGCTCTAAAAATGACCCCAAAGAATTTGTAATCGTGAAAGTTGACTTTCTGAAATTTGTCAATGAAATAAGTATACACAAGAGCTCTGGTATCACTGGAATATCCATGAGAGTGATCAAAGACGCAATGCGCATTTTGGCAGATGAATTTGTCCTTCTCATGAATGTATTGTTAAACAGTGGCATAGTCCCAGACGTGTGGAAAACTGGTACGGTAATCCCGATACCCAAGGGAGGGAACCTTAAAAGTGTTGTTAACTGGCGTCCCATCACACTGTTGTCAGCCCCTGCAAAGATTTTAGAAAAACTTGTGTACTGCGAATTATATGCATATGCTGATTCTAACTCACTGCTAACTGACAAGCAACTTGGATTTAGGAAGAAAATAGGGACGATAGATGCCGTCTTTCAATATGTTAACGACTTATACACGGCCAGGAACCAAAGTCATGTTACCGCTGCTTGTTATGTCGACCTGCAAAAAGCGTTCGACTCTGTCCCGCATTCCCTCCTACTAGCTAAACTAAAGTATCAAATGAACATGCCAGCTAAACTGGTCACCTGGACTTCCAACTATTTAAAAGACAGGAGGCAGTGTGTAATCATGAACCAGAGAACTTCAGCTACATCTGTAGTTAACTATGGTGTGCCCCAAGGATCGGTCCTGGGGCCACTCTATTTCATCCTCTTTATTAATGATATGTGCCAGGGTCTATCTGATTCAACTTATATCCAGTATGCAGACGATCTGGTCTTCTATACGTCTGGACTCAACCAATTAGATGTTGCATCAAAAATGCAAAAATCGTTAGATGTTATCGTAACCTGGTGTAATACCAACGGCATGACGATAAACTTCGGTAAAACTAAATGTGTATGGTACGCGTCTAGTTGTAGAAAACCCCACTTGCCCGACCTTAAACTCACCTGTAACAACAAGGTTCTTAGCACTGTCGATAAATATAAATATCTTGGTGTAACAATCGATTCAGGCTTGATGTTCAAACAACATATCAGGGAAATGGTTAGGAATGTACACAGCAGGTTATTTAAGTTAGCAAAGCTCAGACGAAAAATTAGTTGTGATGTCGCCCTACAGATCTACACCTCAACGATAAGGCCCATGCTTGAATACTGTTCCTTTGTTGTGGACGGGGCATCCGTGGCAGACATACACCATTGTCAAGTAGCTCAAAACAGAGCATTACGAATAGTTCAGGGCTTCACTGTCAGGTTTCAATCAAATGACACGCTACATGAAAAGTTTAAGATAGATTACTTAGACTGCAGAAGAAATATTCAGTTATTGTCGCTAATGCACAAAATGTCTCAGAACCCGGGAAGCTTGGATGTTCGAGTAAGAAGGACACGTAGTGACAGTCGTATCAAGTTCAAAACGCCTAGAATTAAAAGTAGTCACTATCAACGCTCACCAATATATCGGGGTATTAGGTCTTGGGACATGCAGACTGAAAGCATACAAAAGGCTACTTCAAAAAGGGAGTTTAAGCTTCTGATCAAGAGGAAACTCTCTGTATATGAGTGGATGGCATAAGTTAATTTGTTTGTCAGACCATATCTCATCCACCATCCATCATTATTCATCAATCACTACTGTACAAATAATGTCCTAGTGTTAAGGAGCAAAAGAAAAATAATACAAAAAACATAGTACTAGAAGACGAAGCCACAAAAGAACGAATACCGACAAATGAAACATCAGATTACATAAACAATTTTTTCTCAACAATTGGTGCAAAACTTGCTGAAAAATTCCCTGATGAGTGGATAAACACTCTAACAGACGCCCAGGAAAAGGCACCAGTCTTTCAGATAAGAGAAAGTGATGTATTAGATCTCATAAAACAAATAAATAAAAATAAATCTTCTGCAATTGAATACCTTTCCAGTAAAATCCTAAAGGACAGTTTTCTAGTACTAAGTAAACAGCTTACATATCTATTCCAATTAAGTACCGAAACACATACTTTTCCCGAAAAATGGAAAACAGGAAAAATAACCCCACTACCCAAAAAAGAAAACAGCTTATTAGTAGGTGACCTAAGACCCATATCAGAACTCCCACTACCGGGCAAAATACTCGAAAAACTGGTACATGAATACATACTAACCCACTTATCCCAACATAAACTTCTAACCGAACACCAAGGAGGCTTCCTCCCAGGAAAGTCAACCATAAATACAATAGCAGAATTCACGGATAACATCTTTCTAAACATGGACAAACAAAAAACTACCATAGCTATATTCATTGACTACGCAAAAGCCTTTGATACCATAGACCACGAAATACTAAAAAAGAAACTATCTATGTATGGACTACCCCCTAATATTAATCTATGGCTAAAAGACTACCTATCTAATAGAACCCAATATACCTATACAAATCAAATAAGATCTCAAACCAAAAAAATAACACATGGAGTCCCACAGGGCTCAACCCTAGGCCCCCTATTATTCCTCCTATATATAAATGACATAACCTACTCAATCATAAATAGCCAAATAAAACTATATGCAGATGATGCAGTAATTTTCACGAGTAACGAAAACCCAACTAATGCCCATAACGACCTGCAAAATGACATAAACAACCTAGAACTGTGGTGTAAAAACAATAAGATGACAATAAACGTAGGGAAAACCAAAGTAATGAAATTTGGAACAACCCATAGACTACAGAAAAGTGATACGGAACCTATCATCCTGAACGGAACACCAGTCGAAGAGGTTGAAAGTTTTAATTACCTGGGTGTAAAATTAGACCAACAGTTAAATTTTGGAAAACACATTAACAATCTTATCTCTAAAGCGAGCCACAAAACTTATATGCTATCTCAAATCAAAAAGTACTTAACCACAAAACAAGCAATAAGAATCTACAAAGCTAAGGTACTACCGATAATGGAGTATGGAGACATACTCATCCACAACTGCTCTCACAGCAAACTACAAAAATTACAGAAAATTCAAAACAGAGCACTTAAGATATGCCTGCAAGTCCCTCCTCGCACAGAAACAAACGGCATACACAAGTTATGTGATATAAACTTCCTAACGGATAGAAGGCATGCCCATATCCTTAACTTCGCTCATCGTAGGATAAAAAAGGATAAATATGTTGATCACAGCGTACGCAAAACCAGACTAGGAATGGCACCAGTAATGACCGTAAACAACTTCACCCTAGAATCATATAGGAGAAGCATAAGTTACAAAACTGGTGTAGCCTGGAACAGCTTGGGTAATGATACCAGACAAATTGACACCAATGAAAGTTTTAAAAGGTATACCAAAGGAAACCTCACTGCCCTAAGACTAACATACTGAACGTTGAAATCTCCGGTCCCCGAAACCATACTCCAAACATTATATCAATATCACTAACAATCATATATATTATATGAATTAGCTAAGTATGTATATATGAATAGTATTAGTTGTTGTTTTGTACTATCCATCGAAAAGCAAATGTATACCAGTAATTTTCAATGTTTCTAAGCAGAATACACCCTGCACTTGCCTGTTACTTTCTCTTTGTATTTATATTACCGAACCATTACGAAACTATCTCATGGCCCTGGAGCCTACTGAAAATAGGGTAGCTACATGCCCTAGTAGAAAACTCCAGAATAAACATTAACATAAAAAAAAAAAAAAGGATCTTGATGTAGTATGTTGACGGCTGTAATGATGATTGTATTTCACCTTATACTTCCAGAAGATCTGTCCTGATGTGACAGAACTGGTCGCAATAAACAAAAAAAAAGAAAAAAAAGAAGGAGGTCGGGGAGGGAGGTGGTGCGTAAGCAGAGCGCTTGCTGACTGCGCGTGTACCGGAGAACAAGTGACCAGAGCCCTGGAGGTAGCTGGTTGCGCTCGCCTAGACTCACAACGGGGGGCACAGACCCTCTGAGCCTCGTCTCCCATTTAAACCTATATATATATGCTTTATATATCTCCATAAAACTACTTCCAGTCCAGTAACAATATGCTCTGAAGGATATGCATCTCTACACGCTGGAGCCTGTTCTTCTGTCAATAGCCGCAGATCAGATTTCACCAGGGTTAATGTAAGTCTGGTCTGGTGGCCAGAGCAGTATGTGGGTACACATAAAGGACACTAGATGGCAGCACCATATATGTGGGTACATATCTAGAACAATAGGTCATTGTATTCAACTAATGCAACTTCATGGAATAAAGCAGATGATGTCTAACAACAAAAACAGTGCTCTTACTGTGATTAACAAGGGATGACTCTTTTATTACTTATTTATATCTTAAGCAGATATAATTATGCTTTACATTTTCTCAGAAGAACTTTTTGTAATATTTTGTTGTGATCAATACTTAATATACCAGTGAGTCAGTCTAATTTTCCCTCCCATTATCAAGTGGTTTCTCTGCTATTTCACTTTGTTATGTTTTCTCAAATCTTATGATAACTCCACAGGTAGGATAGTTCAATGTAATAAGGAGAATCACCACACAAAGAAGAGACATCAGCCATCACATTTTATTAAGCTAGCAGATACATCTTGAATTGTTGAAAAAAAACCTTCTTTAAGTTTCAGTCTAATCTAAAGAAGATATCCTGATGAAAAAAAGGTAAAAGCCTGGGTTAGTTGGTGCCAATCATCAGATGTTATTTATCATTCAAGTATTCTATTTCAGATTGTCAATTTCTACAGATCACATGCCAGACATTGTATATTTAGAAATGCTACTGTGTTTAGATTAGTTTATCTACAGTTGATAAATCTAGATATACAATGCAGACACAATTTGGAAAAAGTCTTCTCTTTCTCCCATGCTCCTAATATTTGTGTGTGCAGCAAGTCTGATGTCATTAAAAAGAGTACAACAGAAATATATGTTTATGTAGTTTATAATAATATTTAGTTGATTAGATATAGATTTAGTCAGTAATAATGCAGATCTCAAATAGTGGCATTTACTTTAGTATCATGATTGTACATAAAAGACACAAGCAAAGATTTCATCCTACAGTGGTTTTAAAGGATTAATATAGTCTGTAATATAAAGTCTTTGTTTCCATTGCAACAGGGTGTAATGCTACAAGCTGTAATTAGACATTGAAGCCTTTCTTGTAGAAGTAATAGTAGTCTGACTACTCTTATATTTTGGTGAAATGCAGGCACCGGTCACATAGGAGAGCTCCCATTCAGGTGAGGCACCTGTAAATACATAAGAATTGATTTCCAGTCAGGTATTAGGATATGCATTGAACACTTTCTAAGAGGCTCACATGGCTATTCAAATAACTATGGTATGATAATTCTATATCAACATATAGCCATGGACCATAATGCAATCAGAATGAACATGGGCATAGTCCTACAGTTTGAGTTCAGACTAGCCAATGTGTAATATACAGTATAATTGGTATTTTAGTATTTTTGAAGTACAAGTTCAGTTAAGCTGGTTTCATATGCTATTGGAATATGTTGTTATAGTTCTTTTCTATAATTCTTTTATTACAGATCTCCTTATTATCGTGGTACAAAACTGTGGGATCAATTAGATCCGTTGGTGCAAAATCTCAAAGAAATCAAAGAGTTTAAAAAACATGTAAAATTGAAATACTCAAGTTATGACTGGCGTACATCAAACTAAATAGTCTTGCCCCGGCTCTTGATTCATTATTTCATATCATACCTGTATTATTTGATTTAATTTTCAAATAATTTATTTTCAAGAATTGTTACAATGTAAGAATGAGTTTCATATGTTACTGTTGATCCCATACGCAGATGCGGTGGAAGAACTTACTTTTGTAAGAACCGTTTCTTCATTAATAAAAAAAAAATTGTAGCTCTCATAGAGATCTATATATTGGCAAAAAGCAGGTGACTCACTCCATAATTGAATGAGGCACTTACTCCTTCAGCTTCAGTCTTCGGGATCAACAGTGGGACATGGACCGGAACGTCGAACAACTGGATCTTGTGGACCAGATGGCCAACGTAGACTAGGATCGCAAGGATCAATTTCTGGGAGTGGGGGCTGGCACATTATCTGGTCTGCCACCAGGAGGAGACACAAGGCGGTCAGTAGAAGGGGCATCTGTATCGTGTCACTGTGATCTGAGTGAAGAATAAAACTATGTCAATTACAAATAAACCACTGACAGAGGAGCTCAGCAGTCTCTATATTTATCTCTTCATCACACATTTCAAAATACTGGCACATTTGTGATAAAATATACAGCCAATAAATAAACAAGTAGCAAATTAGTGTCTGTCATCGACAGGACAGCGCGAAATAAAGAAATACGAGAGGTACTTCCTGAGAGAAATAGACGTGCTAGTTAAGACGTGCGTCATTGTGAAACCCTTAATGTTTTGTTTACGTTACACACCACACATCGCTGCTCTTATAGTGAATTTTTTTTTTTTTTTTTTTTTTTCTTATTAGCAGTATCTCTCACAAGGTGAGTTTTTCAGATACATCATATTCAACAGCAAACATACATCAATCAGTACATTATGAGTTTGATGGTTTCCAACAAGTTAATACACTAGGTGTGTTGATATAATAGATGATAAGGAAAAGTAAGTAAATATGATGAGATGTAGAAGAAAAATAAGAAGATTATACAGACAATAAAGATACTCAGACAGAGTCAATAAATTGATTTTTTATCAGTTTTTTAAAGTCTTTGATGTTTCCAGAGTGTTGAATCTCGGAGGATAGACGATCCCATTCCTTTACCCCTCTATAATAGGGCGAGTTTAGGACAGTAGTGCTCTTGGTTTGATCTAACTTGAAGTTGATTTTCTCATTTGATCTAGTGATTCTTTCCCTATTATCTATCCAGTCAGTGGTATGCTTATTTTTGAACATGATGGTCAGTAGTTGAAGGTTCCTTCTTTTCCAGATTGGGGTCAGGTTACATTGACGGTGTAGTTCCTTAATTGACATTTGGGTATATCTCTTTCTTAGTGCGATTCTCATTCCACGATAATGAAGACGATTTATTAGTAATTGGTCCATTTTTCTCAAACTTTCGAAGATAAATGAGCAATACTCAAACAATGGTAGGATGCTACCTACATAAACTCGTACGGCTGCATCCGAAGTTAAACAGGAACGTAATTTGGAGAATTTGACGTCTTTAACGTCCTTCCTCTATCTCCATGATCATTTATCACTGCTACATCGCCAATTGCTTTATCGACATTAGACACTACACATCGACGCTACCGGGGTATTGTCATCAACATTGTAAACATACCTCCAAAGACTTATCTTAAATGGTATCTTTCCTCTTTTATTAAACCAAAGTAGGTACCGACCAGACTACAGGAGAGCTCGCTATAATTCATTTATATGAAGAGATCGGAATGGTGAGGCTGAATAGTCACTATTTGCACTGCGGTCCAGTAGCTATATATCAAACACCCATCTGATAAAATGACTGAATGGAGAACTCTTTAGTTGGACAAGTTACTTTTTGAGTTGAATCATAGGGGTGGAATAAATGCACAAAAGTGACAGGGTCAACTCTGAGGAGCATGCAAATACTTTATCACAACCTGGTGCATACAATATATCTGTATGTGCTGGATATGTACTTACAGAGTCCATATAGGTTTACTATGGACATTTTGTATTAGGTGGATAGTGAAACACAATATTATCCTTTTTTCGATATAAGTTGGTCTATCCTCTGGATAATTGATGCATAATTAAATCTGAGTATATTGGATAGAGTCAACTACAAATATCTATTATTCACAATTGCAAATTCAAATTATCAAAGGGGAGACAAAATGGCAATGGTTATTCTCAAACACTATTGGGTAATTATTTTTTCCTAATCTCATAGATGTTTATGGCTATCCCTGTTGGTTTGTATTAGGTGGATAATAAATTCTAAACCATACTCACCTTTAGACCGGTGTGGATGTATTGAAGTTGTTCAGTGAATTGAGCTTCTCTCTTGGTACTTATTGTCAAACCAATCTGTGTGCAGTGTTTTACTCAATGTACAGCTCACCTGCTTGTGGGATCATTGATAGTTTACACCACAACTTCACTTCTCAAAACTCTCCTTTTAGTATCACGTCTCTTTAAATATGCTGTAAGGAGGACCTAGTAGAATACAGTAGAACTCTGCATAAGGGGACACCAGCCATTCCAAGCTAAAGTCATACTTTTTTTCTTTTTATTTCAAGAAAGTTGAATATTACAGGCAGTCTGCTAGTTGCACATTGCCAGTGCATATATACAGGTCCAGTGCATATATACAAGATGTACAATGTGTATCAAAGGTATGAGCAATGAGATGAGATGAAAATAAATAGGCTTCTCCACCTTTCAATGGTTATATAGTGTATTTGATAATTAATTAAAAGCAAATGGATTTAGAAAATAAACCATATAATGAGAAAAATATGAACAAATAAATACAATAGTCAATTATGGTATAAATGTGTATTCAGGTCTGTCCTGTAGAGAGCAGAGGCTCTTAAAACCACTCAGTAACCCCAGATACACTGGTTGCCTACAGGGACTTATGCTGGCTGTTGACTGGTGTCTTATTGTTTAGACACCAGCACAGGACGAAACTTTGAGTTTATTAATGTATCCATCTGGGTGTTTCTACCACTACAGGCTGCATTAAATTTTTTTTTTATAAATGTGCCCATATTGTCCACCCACATATCCAATGAAATTTCCAGCTGGTGTATATAGTGCATCAACATAATAAATACTAGATAAATATAATAAATGTATTGGCAGAAACCCACATACATATGATGAGCAATACATTGGATGATTTATATGCCCACAGTGCCATGTTTATGCCAAAATTATATATCAGGAAACTCAAAGTTTTGTACTGTGCAGTCTACCTGCCACATATCACCAAACAATTTTGATATTCCGGAGGGTTGTCCCTACAATATCTCATATTTGATAATATATCCTTGTAAGTGCCAACCTACATGAGGTGAAGTCCCCTTTATGTTCCAAAGAAAAACCACCCTCAATGCAGGGGTAGAATAGAGGAAATATTACCAAAAAAGTCTTCTAATGCAGGGTATTTCCTTAAACAGGGTGCCCTTGAACAGGGGCTGACTGTACTTTCAATTAAGATGGGAGACAGCAGTGGATGATACTGGATATTTACATACATTTAAAAAGGATATAGTTACTTCCTGGATCCAGTGTTAAAACGATTTCCATTCGCTCTCCCGCGTGGGTATCAGCGTTTGAAAACAATTTTACTTCCTGGATCCAGTTCTGATTTTTATTGAAGCATAAAAATGGTTTGTTAATATTTACAAACAGGGAGGAGGCTGTGTATCCACTAACGGCCATTTGGAGATGTTTCAATGGGATGTTTCAGCCTTTTCATGTGAGCATGTTGTCCAGGACTGAAGGATACCTGGGCAGAATGTCTCTGGCAGCTGAGAATGCACACAATTCCACTTTTCACGTAACCTAAACGATGTCATAGATTTTCCTATATTGGATTCCACATGAGATTTCCCATATTTGATACAAATCTTTAGTTTTGCTTGTATATTTTGAACAAGGATATAATTTGCCTTAAATGCCTTCAGGCATTCTGGCTGACATACTGCTTAAAGTTATTTAGTTAAATCATCATAATAGATTACAGGCTTATGAGGTTCACGCATACCAGCTGATTGATTAAAGGAACATAAAGAAATAAGTCTAAAGATTCTAGCAGGAAGAGGTTCAAAGGCTTGGCTTCAAATTGCTTTCTTAGTTCATTTGCTCATTGATAGGCATACCCACCCAGATCCAAGTAGGTATCTCGAGAGTGCAGGTATAGTGGTAGAGGATGAGAGGCAATCGATTTCAGATAAATTCAGCATTGTTTTGGTGAGTTCTATTATCACCAAGACAACTCTATTTAGCTCATTGAAAGGCCTTATATTTAAACTCATTGTACAGGTGGAACCACTGGTCCTCCAGTGATTTTCTCTCAATGTTCTTGTCTGTTTTTCGGTTTGTATGTATTTCTTTTCAGTGAGAAAATAGACTTGTAGAATGAGGTATTGCCCGCTAGTTGACCGCTAATGTAACCTGTTTATCGCATTGTAAAATATTGTTCAGAACTACGGGTGCCTGAAAAACTCGACCGTCGTTGAGAGGCACTGCGAATAAAAAAATAAAAATAAAATAGAAAATTGCAAAACTTCCAAGACGATCTTAATCATTGGTTGGCTTTATTCTAGAAAATAAACTAGTGCGTTATCGCCTAAACCTCAGACAGAAAACATAGTTGTTCGGTTCAGTGGCCAGTTCCCAGGAGTAGAACGGGGAGGTTTTTAATCCGAGAGGGATAGTGGCTCCCTCAGGCGTCACCCCAGGTGTAAATCTGGGTACTGAAAACTACTGGCTGAGTCTAACTATAGTTCTGACTCTAGGGCCCTGCTTTCAGTCGTGACAATCTTAAGTTAAGACCTTTTGAGGGGCAAAGTGTTTTTCAGTTGAGACGATCTCAGGGATCTCAGGGGATTACAAGTGAAATTATCTCACAACCTTCTCAACCTGAGATCAGTTGATACTTGTCATAGTTTTTTTCAGGTGCTAAAACTTATTCAAATTAGAACATATTTAGAGTGACAGATACCAGTAATCTGGCATACCTATATCCTAAATTTCATAGTTTTCCTTTGATTATTAAGACCATGATAAACATTTGTCTGGAAATCTGGAAAAATGCAGGCACTGCACCACTCAGGCAGCTTGTGTATACCAACTGTGATGCTCGATCTTATTTGAGCATGGTGAAGTCAAGGTGATTCCATATTTGTAAATAACACCAACACCCATTCAAAAAGTAAAACATCTCTCACTTCTTGAATACTCAACAAAAAATTATGAAATTTTTGGATTGGATCAAATGAACATGGACAATTATCTGGTGTACATATGGTCTAATTTCAATAAGTATTAGTGTCTCAACTCAATAATTTCCGATTGCAGAAACTTGTACCTGGCAGGAAATGATCTCAAATTGAGATCGTTTTAATTGAGATCCGCTGTGTAGACTTGAGACTACGTCTGAAAATACTTTCCACCATTGATCTCAAATTTGGTCTCAAGATCGCTGATCAATCTTAGCGGATCTCAGGTTGAGATCGTCTTGACTGGAAAACACCCCCCAGATGTCTAGACGAGGTCTAACCATCCTCCTATATCTGTGGGATAGGAAAAGACTGAACCCATACTCGGTAATGACAATGGAATTAGCCTGGGTCTGATCTTTTTTTCTACATATATATCTCTATGGTACAGGAATTCGGTATACATAAAAGTTCTTCTCGGCAAACCTCGGATACAACAAAGTAATTCTGAGTGATTGAAGTGACAATTGTGCCCGATCAAGTAGAATTCTGAAATTGTATTAATTATGAATCTTAAAACCATACATGAGTCTTAAAACCATAATTTCATTTAGATTTTTTCCAAAATACAGGTAATTAGTTGAATCGGTGATAAAAAGAACTATAAGTCTTCATAGTCCAGCAGAATTGTGCTAGATGACTTCATTTTGGAACAGAAGCATACACTTGGCACAATGGTATAACTTGATGTACCAATCGAAATCAGATTAGGGGTAAAGCTCAAATGTTTCAATATGGCCATCAAATTCAATATGGCTGCCAAAAGATCCCTACTTTTGCTCATAATCACATTACACTGAATGACATGATGATTAATTATATGGGCAACTTCTCTTCTACAGAAGGTTGAGACAATGTGACCTGATCATATTGATCTCACATTTTGAAATCCAAAATGGCTCCCAAAATCAGCCTGAAAACCTATGTACAGTAACAACTCAGCTGTTCATTATCACAACTTTAAGTGTGACACCTTTATAAGGTTACTGAGGGTCACAAGTCCATTGCAATAATTAGAAGTAGAGTATGATTGATAGCTGCTGAGATATAAAGGCACAACATGTGATTGAAATAGTTGTTCACCAAAATGGAGGTTGTAAATATTTCCATCATATTTATAATGGTATGATTGTTATGTTATTCTATTGATTCAAAAAGAATATTTAATTTGAAATGATCTGATGTGTGATGTTAGCTGTCAGTGCTGAATGTAACGATAAGCGATAAGCTGGTTAAAGGTTGGTATGATAAAACCAAGATCATGTCCACGAATTCTCACTCTCAGACCAAGTTTTGTTTTATTACTATACACCTATGGGCGAACATCTATGAGTTACTTCCCGCTGCTAAGCATATAGTATATATAACGTTCGGGCCCGCCCTGTAGTGAGATGTAGTGATTCCCATAGGCTTTATAATGTAAAAATATACGTCCCGCTGCTACAGACAGTACGGCCCGCTAACGTAAAATATCGCAATAAAGCGAGACCAGTGACTGTGTCAAAAACAAAGAAAGAAAATGGCGGTTCTCTCCCATCCACAGTAGGGGGTCATTTCATCAGCCCCATAATCATTTTGAGCCTACCGATTTTTGAGAATTGTTTCTAGGACAGTTTTTTCTGCTCTTTCATTCTATCTGGGTCCAACCTCTGGGAAATGTGGGAATTTCGAATTAGAAGCCAAAATCCAAAATGGCTGCCAAAAATAGAACAAAAACACATAAAATTAGTTCTTTCCTACAAATACAGACATGTGACACCTTAAAATGACCGTCTCTAAGAGAACTAATGCTTTACATTACTTCCATACAGGTTTGATTTATTCTGTTGCCATGGCAACCAAATTTCCGTTTCCGTAGATACAAAATATGGAATCATTGGATTTTAATAGATCTCATACAGAATATGCATAAAACCCTATGAAATGACTGTCTCAGTCAAGCTTGCATATCTGTTTCTCTTTTTTCCACAATCATGAAGGTAGTTACCATGGTAACCATATTCTATCAGAGTGTTGAAATTGGCTTATTTCATATAATTATTTGTAAATAGGTATATTATCCTAAATATTTGTTCTTTTCTACAAATATAGGCATGTGACACCTTAAAATGACTCTAAGGGAACTAATGATTGCCATTATTTTCCTACAGATTTGATTAATTCTGTTACCATGGCAACCAAATTTCTGTTTCCATAGATACAAAATATAGAATCTTTGGATTCTAATAGATTTCATCCAGAATATGCATAAACCCCTGTAAAATAGCTGTCTTGGTCAAGGTTGCCTATCTGTATCTTTTCTTTTTACAATGCAAAAGGTGGTTGCCATGGTAAAACCCTATAAAATGACTGTCTTAGTCAAGCTTGCCTATATGTTTCTTTTTTTTCAGAATCATGAAGGTGGTTACCATGGTAACCATATTATATCAGAGTGTTGAAATTGGCTATTTTCATACAACTATCTGTGAATAATTATATCATCCTAAATATTTGTTTTTTTCCTGATACCTTAAAATTACCGTCTCTAAGAGGACTAATGATTGCCATCATTTTCCTACAGGTCTGATTGATTCTGTTGCCATGGCAACCAAATTTCTGTTTCCATCGATACATAAATTTCAGCTGATTTCAACACTCTGATAGAATATGGTTACCATGGTAACCACCTTCATGATTCTGAAAAAAAAGAAACGTTTAGGCAAGCTTGACTGAGACAGTCATTTTATAGGGTTTTATGCATATTCTGTAACTGTTTGATTTGATTTTAAGCCCCCGGCAGGCATGCCGGCGTGCCAAGAGCATGACGCGGAGAGCTGTTCCCCGGGCGCCCGTTGACCGCTCACCGGCATATACTGCGATATACACCGTCAACAAAGGCCCGTGGACGGTATCCCAATACGCGGACACCGATATTTCGGCAGTTGCGGCAGTTTGGGCAAAATATAAGCATCAGTGTCAAATATAGACATTCATAACATCAATCCTTATCTTTATTTACCTTCATTGTTCGATTTAACCTGTAAATCTGCGGTTATTTGACTTTTTCTGACCGTTCCCGTACAATTCCCGACACGCTGACACACTGCTCCGCTCGATATGCGACTTTCGCGGGTTCAGAGCATCGTAGTGTATTGCCGCATGCCGCGCCGCCTATCGGATCGATAGAGAACTGCAGCCTTGTGCGTTAGTGCCCCTAATGTCCACCAGACGGCAATAGCGAACCCGCTGCGAGTGTATCGCCGCGCCGGGTCCGGCCGGCTCTATGGGCGCTCGCCGGGCGCCTTGTGTACGCCTGTTGGTCGCCTCGTGGGGCTTTGGTGGAACAGCTCCTAGAATTTAGGGGTTTAGGGGTGGCCGGGCGGCCGGCCCTGGTGGCAAATGCCGGCTGGAGGGCAAAAATCCGCCTGCTGAGGGCCTTTTTGGTGGAATATGTTTAAAGAAATATAAACAAGTCCGATCGCCTCCCGTGTCACCGCTTCGCGTTGTCGACGTCATAATTACGTTAGCTACCAGAGTTCCAGTATCCCTGGTGCCACACTTTTCAGAGACCGCTCCATGTCGATCATTGCCGGGTTTTCCCGCTGGCGGTAGGGCTATACTGGCCACCAGAGCAGGCTTTTGTTATGACGAAATTCAAACGCCGATATCTTCGGATTAAAGCAACCGATCTTCTTCATATTTGGTACGATTATAGGTTATATATATATACCGTACTCGTGTTCAAATTTCATAGCTTAATTTTTGCGGGAAGTGAAGTCCCAGCATCATCTGTTGCTACACATTTCAGAGACCGCTCCACGTCGGCAGTTGCCGAGTTTTTCCCGCTAGTGGGCCGTAGTGAATGTCATTGGCTTTGTACAGGAACAGGGAGTTTAACCACGGTGCAGGAAAGGTGTATTTTTTCATCAAATGACCTCGAACGGCCACCCGTACGGGCTCAGTAACCACGTTTTCTCATATTACACGTGGGTTCTGAGAGAAAAAATACTTATCAAGAAATATTCCCAGCTCGCCAAATTGATATAATCTTCCTTTATGGTTATCTTATTCAAAATACACACAAAGGGGAATAAGAATATGTAAAAATTGGCTTCAAGAGTGAGAAATATCAAACTCTCCGAGCATAGGTCCAAGTCACATAAAACACCTGCAGGGAGAGTAACAAACACATTCAGATAGTGGGTCAAGGTGTCTCAGATTCAAGCCAACAAGAGCTTACGTAGAGTAGCTATGGCGGCCAGTGTAGTTTCCGCAGTGATAAGTCATACTGTACAATATGGAGCGCCATCTTTCGAAAGTGCCGTAAATTTATTATCCCTCTTTTATGAAGGGAACATCGTGATTAGCCTGGCAGCCTGGCCTAGTTAGACTAAAGGCCAGGTAATGGGTTGCAGTTTCGTGGTGCATTATTGGTAACGCCTCCATTTTTCTGTTGCATTGTGAGATTGGCAGACCACCAGATACGCTGGTTCCCGTTGTATCCACTAGGGGGCTCGGCGGAGATATATGCGGAACCCAGCCAAACCACTAGTCCACTAGTGCCCTGGCCCTAGCGACAAAGGGAGGTACTACAGTCTAGTTGAAGGTCGTAGGAACTCGTTATCAGGGGCCCGTTTCAATAGAATGGGTCACTAAGCCACTTAGTGACATGTATAGTGACTCAAATAGTCACAGGAATAGTGACAAAATTTAATTCTCGTTGCAAAAGATATGTCACTATTGGGGTGGTGTGTCCGTTCACTATTGGTGACATAGTGACATTGCTGCCTGGGCCTTACAATGGATGGTGTTACTGCTATCGGGAACAAGTGGTGTCAAGGTAAAGGTCACTGGATAAATTATCGACTGCGCTTGAGTAATTTTACACTGGACACCAGAGCAGCATTTTCTCTGACAAAATTCAAATGTGAATATTGTTGGATTGCATGTGCCAATCTCCTTCATATTTGGCATGTTTATAAGTTGTATGTGTCCCTAACTGGGGTTAAAGTTTCACAGCTTAATTCGTACGGGAAGAGAAGTTACACGTTTGTGACATCAAAAGCGAGAGGGTATACCCTCTCGCTATTATAGACACTATAGTGACCCTTTTAGTGACTGGACACCCACTTCTGAAATGGTACAATCCACTATTTGCGCTTGTCTGCTACCCAATGTCCCACAAACAGTTGTCCCTTAACTACTGCAATGCGAAGTACCGCTATTGTGTCACTAAACCAAATAACGGACGTCCTACAGACTATTGAAACGGGTCCCTGGGGCCCATTTCAATAGAATGGGTCACTAAGCCACTTAGTGACATGTATAGTGACTCAAATAGTGACAGGAATAGTGACAAAATTTAATTCTCGTTGCAAAAGGCATGTCACTATTGGGGTGGTGTGTCCGTTCACTATTGGTGACATAGTGACATTGCTGCCTGGGCCTTACAATGGATGGTGTTACTGCTATCGGGAACAAGTGGTGTCAAGGTAAAGGTCACTGGATAAATTATCGACTGCTCTTGGGTAATTCTACACTGGACACCAGAGCAGCATTTTCTATGATAAAATTCAAATGTGAATATCTCTGGATTGCATGGACCGATATTCTTCATATTTTGCATGTTTATAAGTTGTATGTGTCCCTAACTGGGGTTAAAGTTTCATAGCTTTATTCCTATGGTAAGTAAAGTTATGTGTTTGTGACTTCAAAAACGAGAGGGTATACCCTCTCGCTATTATAGACACTATAGTGACCCTTTTAGTGACCGGACAGCCACTTCTGAAATGGTACAAGCCACTATTTGCGCTTGTCTGCTACCCGGTGTCGCAGAATCGGTTGTCCCTAAACTACTGCAACGCAACCTGTCGCTATCGTGTCACTACCCCCGTTAACGGACGTCCTACAGACTATTGAAACGGGTCCCAGAGCAGCATTTTCTCTGACAAAATTCAAATGTGAATATAGTTGGATTACATGAGCCAATCTCCTTCATATTTGGCATGTTTATAAGTTGTATGTGTCCCTAACTGGGGTTAAAGTTTCACAGCTTAATTCGTACGGGAAGAGAAGTTACATGTTTGTGACATCACCCTCTCGCTATTATAAACACTATAGTGACCCTTTTAGTGACTGGACACCCACTTCTGAAATGGTACAATCCACTATTTGCGCCTGTCTGCTACCTAATGTCCCACAAACGGTTGTCCCTTAACTACTGCAACGCGAAGTACCGCTATTGTGTCACTAAACCAAATAACGGACGTCCTACAGACTATTGAAACGGGTCCCAGTTGCTTATTCATTAGGGCAGGGAACCAGTCCACATCGTCCTCACTCTGCAACAGCAATTAGTGCTCTATCTCTTTTGACAGCCTAATCATCAATATCAGAGTATAGTCCATGGTCAAGGTGATCTAACTTGCAGCGACTGTATTGCCACATTTACATCACGTGTGCTTATCTCAAAGTTGTTTTATACTTATCAAAATATATTTCATATACATGTGTGTATATATATATATATATGTATAGTGTACCTATATCCTAAATTTCATAATTGTCTTGCATTTAAGTTGATCCTGAGAAATATTTGACCAAATTTGTGAAACATGCAGGCACTGTACCACTCAGCTGCGATGCTTCGGATTTTTTATTTATCGCTTATAACGATTGTTGTGACTATAAAACAACATGCGTACTACTATGGATTTCCAAGACTATCCTTCTGAATCACCCTTTTGGCGCCGAACTCCTGCGACACACTACAATCATGTCTATAGGACACCTGCCATCTTTTGTTGACCGAACTGTCGTACATTCATTGGACGATCTTAGACAAACGTTACCTACGATTGTTATAACTGAAAGACATACCCCAGTATTGTTCTTAGTTTTAAAAGCATCTCCCTGACGACTATTGGCTAGGCGATCTACAGTCGTCACGTTTTTAGTCTTCTAGTGTAAACACGGCTAATAGTTTCTGCCAACGTGTCCGACACGTGCCGGGTGACGTGTGTGTGGGGGGTGTGGGGGGGGGGGGGGGTGGTCATATTCGCTCGTTGGCAGCTCCCCAAAGTAGATATATCCAGTCTCAACAGTGGGTCCCGAGAGCCCCTTGCGGATTTTAGCGTGTCTACTGGTGGTGATCGGCAGTTACTTGCCATTTGGCGAGAGGACAATCTGCCTGGAGTGTATGGTCAATGGTCGGGTGTGTATAGGGCCTTACAGAAAGCACACAGCTGGATTCAATACTGTGGCTTATTACTAACACTCTGCAGCGGACTTCACAACGTGGCCTGAGAGGGAAATATTGGCCTCCGTGTTTTAAGGAAGGTATATATTGACCATTGGACCACTTTCGTGTGACTTTGACCGATCAGATATAGGACTGGTTGGGGATTTGTAGCTTACAGAACTACAGCAGTCAACCAGGGACGTTGTGTGGAGGGGATAAGCCACAATCTAACCAACATTGAGCGTATAAAGCACGCTAGTTATTCTAAACCACAGTATCCAGTCTACAATTTGCTTCGTTTAAAGTACCGCGTGGGGATACACAGAGGAACGACACAATGCCGTATACAGGAACAGTAGCCAAGGACGTGATCAGCAAGGAACCTGCCTCTGCTGAGCAGATCAAGGAGATTGCCAACAGACTCACCAAGGCACACACCAAGGCCTCGGGCGGGGAGCCCTGCAAGACGGTGGATCCTCCCAAGGAGCCCGGGTACGGCCAGAAGATGCTGCCGGCCATCCCGGGGCTGGAGGAGCGCTTTAACGGGGCGGGGGTGCCGGCGGAACGGGCGGCAGAGACGGTGAAGCGGCTCAACGAGACGGCCACCAAGGCGTGGACGGCCCGCCAGGACAACCACCGTATCCTGCTCTACCCGGAGCGCACACTGCTCATGAACAATGTGGAGCGCATCGTGGCTTTCCAGGAGAACGGGGCCATCGCCAAGCAGAATATGCTCGCCCGGCGGGAGAAGTGGTACAACTGATTTTCTTTCTCAGTTGTTTTACTTTTTATGACGTTACTGTGCGCGCTATGTGGGTTTTATCTTATAATGATCAAACACTCTTATATATTTATCGTCATATTCTTGTATGGATAGTGGATATTCAACCTAAGAAATAACGTTCTATGATGATCATGGACCTAAGCCTTGGGTATTATCTTATAATGGAAAAAAACTCTTATATGTATCATCATATTCTTATATGAATAGTGGATATTCAATCTAAGAAATTACGTACTATTATGATCATGGACCTAAGCCTTGTATAAATCTGCTATATATATAACGGAGGATTACACGGGAATTTGGTGATACATGAAATGTTATGTATACTCTCCATATAGATGTACAGCAAGAGCTTACATTCACAATTCTCAATATTCACATTCATAGGCTTATTATGTCAAGAGACCAAATAAAGAAGTGGACTACGTAAGACGTCATATCTGATGTTGAATGCAAAAATCTATCTTTTTATGTATATTGTCCTATGTCCACCTGATTATATTTTAAATCATGTCATCTCCTTCAGATAGAATTATGCCTGATTATTGCCAATGGAGTTCTGCTCTATACAATATATTGTATCACCATTCAGGCAAAGCAGTGGGTTTAATCAAATGATATTTTTGACATATTCAAAAACCAAGGCCGGGCGTTAAAATCAAGACAAGAACGAGATACTTAAGAAAAAACAGTATGCTTATTCAGCTACCTATATATGTTCAGTTAGGTCCATGAGTAATGTACTTTTTACTCATTAACTGCAAGAATAATTCCAAGATCAAACTCTTTGATGGCCGGGTAACTTTGAAGTTGCTTCTATCATGTGTTCGGGAAACCATTACCAAAGTCATTTGTTTCTGCCAAAAGACTAAGACCAATAAAGATGTTTAGATAACTGAATTTTAGAGGTTTTAAAAACAATCATGTTATGCCAACCGACGCTAATATGTGGAAACATATTGGCTGAGCCCGTAGAGAGGGCCGTTCGAGGTCATTCGTCCCTTAAGTTGGGGCGGGGGGGGGGGGGGGGTCCACCTGGCTCCCGATACACACCGATATGCTACGATTTTGACCCCCCGATACAAATTCAATGTAAGCCAACTGGGAAGAGACTGATGAATTCCAATAAGCTTAAATCAACTTGAATTCAGATATGTCTCAACTTCCACACGATTCCACTAATAACATCACTATTGTAATGCATTGTTGTCTTTATTTAAAGATCAAAGTATGTACGGGTGTATGTGCATGATCGGGTTTTAAGCACCTCCCAAAGATCTCCTGGTATCACAGAAGCATTAACGTATTGGCCCCGTTAAGTATTGGAATATTGTATAAAAGTCTGGATTAAACTTTTGCCAAGGTGAAGCAGTATATTGGAGCAGGCCACAGCTCCATGGCACACTATAATCCCACACATGACCTGGATTTCAGCAGATTAAAAGTTTATCCAGTCCACAAGAATTATGAGGACTTTTATGCCACTTGGATGCATAGTATGATATCAACCTAGCGAAGGACAGTAATGAAAAATAAATGCAGCCCATTTTAGAAATTCAAAAGGATATAGATGGTTGTATTATGTACATCATCAAACGTAAAAGTATGAATACAAACCTTAGGTTTAAACCTTTCAGGAAGAATGATGCCTAGAGGCATCACCGTCCTATTGATGTGCGATGCCTCCAGGCATCACCACATTATTAAAAACTACATGAAAAAATATATTGATAGGAATAGGGCTTATTAAGAGTAACTTTAAGAGTATTATCCTACCCCTAATATAAAACCCCATAGGCTTGATGTTGAGTTTCCATATGCTATGCTGACTGGCATACAGAGTTTTATATGCCACTAGTGGCATACAGAATTGTTATCACGTAATATTCCAAAATCGAGGAGACGGGGTAGGATAAAATCAAAACCTGATTCATTTTAATCTTGGCCACCGCATGCCACTCCTGGAGTTATGGCTCCAGACTTCACTCAGCTTCGCCTCATGAAGTCACTATGCCAAACTCCAGTCGTGGCATACAGTGGCCAAGATTAAAACTCATCCAGTTTTACGATAATATTCATAAGATCTCCACATAATGTAGATATCACATCATATTTAATATTTGTATACAACCGAAATAATATATATACGATTAGGTATCAGATCAGGGACCTGTTTCAATAGTTGAAATTCCAATCGCTGTTGGTGTCATTGATCCCACAGTGGCAGTATAGTAGGTGAATTGTACAGCGAGCGTCACTTTGGAAATGAGCGTCACCAACAGTGAGAGTGACCGTTTCACCAGTCATGGCAGGGTCAAGGGGGCAGGGGCAGGGCAGCAAATAACAATAAGCACCTTCATACTCTGGTTCAATCCGAATTGAACAACCTTCACTTGCACTCGCCTAGCTGATCTTCCTACTACCAGAGGCTTACAGGCTATTGTGGTGGTTGGAGATTGTAGTGCTCTCAATGCCCGTTGTCAGAGACAGGGGTTGGTCACAGAGTAGAGAGATAACTATTTTTACTCTGTGGGTTGGTTGCCAATCTGCATCCTTCCTTGAGTGCCTGAAGTAGTCGTGAAATAGACCCACTGCAATGGTATGAGATACCCGCTACCACGCCAGGTCAAGGCCCATGTCAATTCAACGTGACCAGAGCTAACGTAGTGTTGCTCGGGTGGCCAGTGTAAGCAATACTCTGTGCTCAAATAGTGCACTATGCCGTTAACAACGACCGTCAGTGGGGAACAGTGAACGGCAGGGGCCCCTCAACAGCGACACAGCTATTGAAACGGGAATCTCTGTGCTTCGCTGTTGGTGGCACTATTACTGTCACTGTTGAGACCTTCCTCTCACTATTACTAACACTTATATTGAAACAGGTCCCAGGTGATTATACACTAGATTATAAGTTCGAGCAACTATGTGTCCGTTCCCAGGTGGGACACCCTGCCACCAGCACCGGTTCTATCGGGGGTAGCTTAACTACATTAAAGGGTTAACGTTTAGAGAAAGAAAAACACCTCTAGATCCTTATTCCGAACAGCCCCCCGCCTATAAATGGTTAACCCTTAAGATTCTTATTCCAAACTCAATATGTGTGTGTATCGGTCAGTCTGAGTCCACTAGTTTTCTACAAGCTGGAGAATGATTTATAGCAGCACCTGTACAAGTGATGTTATGATAAAGGACAGGGTGATAAGTGGCAGGATGATGAGTGGGTGGTGGTGAGTGGCAGGTAATTTCTGATACACTGATAAGCAGTGGACGTCGTAAGTGGTCAGGTTTGTTTGTTTTGTTGCTTTGCTTATCCTCCTAGGGAACCCTAAGGGTATCCTTAACTACACATGTATATATGACAGTTCAGCTTTTCTCACTAGGACAGGGGCAGAGATGGAATCTATGGGATGAATTCAAGCAGAAATCTCACCGCTATGTATCTACTGATATGAATGTTCTTTTACTTCTAACACCTCACAGATAAAGTATTAGAAGGATTGGCCATTGATAGTAGTGTGTTGAGTGACCCAATGAGTGACAGGCTGATGTGTATTGCATGTGTTGAGTGGCCAAGTGAGTGACAGGCTGATGTGTATTTAGTGTGTTGAGTGGCCAAATGAGTGACAGGCTGATGTGTATTTAGTGTGTTGAGTGGACAAATGAGTGACAGGCTGATGTGTATTAAGTGTGTTGAGTGGCCAAATGAGTGACAGGCTGATGTGTATTTAGTGTGTTGAGTGGACAAATGAGTGACAGGCTGATGTGTATTTAGTGTGTTGAGTGGCCAAGTGAGTGACAGGCTGATGTGTATTTAGTGTATTGAGTGGCCAAGTGAGTGACAGGCTGATGTGTATTTAGTGTGTTGAGTGGCCAAATGAGTGACAAGTGATGCATATTGAGTGTGTTGTGTGACCTAATGATTAATGACAGGGTGTTCAACAATAAGGTGATGAGGCTGGTGATGAGCAATGTCAAGATGAGTGGAGGTGAGATGATGATGGAGGTGTTTAGTGGTAGAGTGATGATTGTCAAGGTGTTTAGTGATATGTGTTTGTTTAGTGATATGTGTTTAGTAGTAGGTGTTTTGTGATAGGTGTTTAGTGGTAGGTGTTTAGTTGTAGGTGTTTAGTGGTAGGTGTTTAGTGGTAGGTGTTTAGTGGTAGGTGTTTAGTGGTAGGTGTTTAGTGATAGGTGTTTAGTGGTAGGTGTTTAGTGGTAGGTGTTTAGTGGTAGAGTGATGATTGTCAGGGTGTTTAGTTGTAGGTGTTTAGTGGTAGAGTGGTGATTGTCAGGGTGTTTAGTTGTAGGTGTTTAGTGGTAGAGTGATGATTGTCAGGGTGTTTAGTTGTAGGTGTTTAGTGGTAGGGCGATGATTGTCAGGGTGTTCAGTTGTAGGTGTTTAGTGGTAGAGTGATGATTGTCAGGGTGTTTAGTTGTAGGTGTTTAGCGGTAGGTGTTTAGCGGTAGGTGTTTAGTTGTAGGTGTTTAGTGGTAGGTGTTTTGTGATAGGTGTTTAGCGGTAGGTGTTTAGTTGTAGGTGTTTAGTGGTAGGGCGATGATTGTCAGGGTGTTTAGGTGTAGGTGTTTAGTGGTAGAGTGATGATTGTCAGTTTTCAGTGAGTTTTCTCAAGTATCCGATTCCAGCCAAAACAGCCACACACTAAAACACAGTGCCTCTTTTCCTTTATTTCACCTAACTCAATCATTGATAAAGGAACTTTTATGGTTCAATGCTCTTTCCCTTTCACCACGCTGACTGCACAGCCACAGAGATCAGAGCACAGCCACTGCATAGCCACCATGGGTCAGGCAGGCATAGAAGTTGGTCTGGTGAAGGAGGCCACATGCTCAACAGTGGCAGGTTCATGATGACTAAATGGTAAAACATAATAAAATAGCTTTTACTGGGTAACGGGCAGTACCGACACGACAGACATTGCACACCAACCTCGGAATGGGCCTGTGAGTTTGTACACTATAAGCACGTTTGGCAGATGCCCAACAGAGCTGTATTCATGTGTAGCCTGTTGGAAGAGGCCTTTAAGAAAGGCTATAATACATCATGTCGTAATCATTCCAACGTCAATAAATCTCCCTGAACTTTCCCCCTGAGAAACTAATCAAGATAACAAAATAAGAACAAACACAGGATGAAACATAGAGTTCAATCATATTTCCATCATGGCATATTACAACTATTGACCATGTTTTCTGATATTTTCTTGTATATGCAACTTTATTGTACGTCTGCATAGGTAGTGTAGTCTGCAGGTATGGCGTATCTACGCGCCTGTAACGTCCGTATTGGGCGCAGAGTGTATACATTACATCAATATTATAGATACGTAGGCGTATATATTGCAACAATATAAAAGATGAAAATTAAAAAGGTTTCCCCACAGTACCCAAAATATACATTATCAGAAAACAAACTCCTTATACCAACACTAACCTGGCCCTGTATCGTTGTGTACCCCTCTGCCCCCACCACCCAGCCTCTCAACTCTCTTCCCACATGACCCCATTTCACCACATCAACTCCCTACCCATCTATCATCCATACCAGTCCCCCTATATAATCCAATGACAGTTTGTGCTATGCAAACAAGGCTAGACTGAGGCCCAAAGAACCGTGCGGTCTTGATAGGAAAAACTATTGAAATATATCTAAAAACCAAAAGAATGATGCATTTATGATTTTGTAATCAATCAAATGATACCAATCGTGTTTTAGAGCGATTTTATAGTTAAATTGTAAGATTGGCTTATCCATGCACTGACAAATGGCAAATAACAAAAGAAGTAATAGTGTCCTCTGTTTGCAGAGATTGGAATAATCGGACAGCAGGATAAATAAGGGTAAATATGGGTTTATACTTTATCTCATCCCTGGTATGTTTTTCCCATAGACTTAACATTGGCAACTCGTACTCAAGGCCTATGGAGTATTGTAGAAAAATGCTTAATGGGGAATGATGTCAGACATTTTAGCCAATTAGTGATAGGGGTGAGATAAAATATGAACCTCACTCGATCCATAGCCACTAATAAAATGCCATTCATTTTGGTTTGCTTGATAATCTCACTAGGCTTTGCCTCGTGAGTTTACTCAGCAACCAAAACTCATGGCATATTGTCAGTGACTATGGCTCTCGATGCAGTTCCTTATTATTACGCATACTGAAGCATGCGTAGACAGAACATCCAATACTCTGGGCATGTATACTCCCGCGGTGCCTTGTCTACGCCGAAATTATACATACGGAAGTTTCGTCCTGTGAAAATAACGAATGTTCGGTAATCCAATTGCCTGTCCACGTTCTGCAAACTAGACTTTAGAACGTTTGGATCATGGTACACCTTTTAGCAAGAAGGTAGGCTTAAAGCCAAATATAACTATGGAGCCAATACACCGATACAGATCAGATCAATTTAGCATATACCTTGTGCCAATGATCGTGGCATGCGTCCAGAATGGTGCATGACCTGCTTCATGGCGGACTACTGGGGGCAACGGCCGAATTGAAATTAACCAGAGTTGGAGGATCTACTTACTAATTCGGGGATATCGTGGCCCCGTAAAAAGGGATATCTCCTTCAGGGTCACAGTCAGCTCAGGTCATCAGAAAAAAAATGTATACTGCTAGCCTGCTGACCTGTAAGGAACAGAGTGATTGCCAGGAAATTGGGCACTAATGGTACGGTATCAGCTCTTATCCTACCCCTAATAAAAAACGCCATAGGCTTAACATGGGATTTGTTTATGTCACAGGTGTGACATAAAGTGTTGTTTATGCCACTACTTTCTGATACTGAAAAAATATAGGAAAAGGGTAGGATAAAATCTAGACGCCACTCGCTTGAGTTTGAGCTTATTTATGCCACTCATTTTTTTGGCCCCGTAATGTCACTCGACTTCGACTCGTGAAATTATGGAGCCAACAAAATACGTGGCATAAATAAACTCAGACTCAAACTCGTGACGTCTCTTGGTACTATCATCCATTGATGCACCCGCCACCTGGTGTTTTGTTTGGCATTGCAGCAAATTCGGAATCTGTAAATTTTTGATAACTATCTGCCCTATATGAATATGGGTAAAAATACTGCTATATATTTATGCCTTTCTTTAAAGAAGGTCAATGAAAATAATTCCTAACTAGCTTTTAAAATGTTGTGGATTACCCTAGAATTTAAGGCCAAACTTAAGTTACTGTATATGGTTTTACTATATCTGACTCCAGTACAAAGATGAGAAATCTTAACATTAGGATGACTGATGATTAAATTGAAAAACCTACTTCTTTATAGAGCCTAGTTTCAGAGGAGGATATTATCCCTCCCTTCATTTCTAATTGATATGACCATAGATTATTATTCACAGTCCATTAGTTATGGTTATCGATTACATTTTCGTGTTGTTATGAAAATTGAGCTGTAGTATTTCTTTTCAACCTTTTGGTAGTTCAGCCGGATATTCATTCAGGTTGAGAAGAGCAATAGAAGCTGACATATCACTAGAGAGTAATCTGCAGCTGGCACAATAAACAAATGGAAAACGAATATGGCTTTACCTAGACATTTATTATCACATCGAGAAATGTCAGGAAACTCAGCCTCGATTCCTGATTGAAATATCCTGGTTCATTACAAATACCTCATTTTGTATCATAGCACCTCCTGAAGCTATTCAGTCGCAAAATTAGCGTATACACAACCACTCTCTATGTCGTCTCTGTATATCACCTCATTAGCTCTTCCATTCATCATCTCTTAAGGGCGTGTTCCACAGGGCCGGCAGTATGGCATCAAAAGAGTGCTACACGGTCACTGCTTGTAGCGTACACATCCACCAGCCCAGTCAACGCCGCTGGCCATCACCTGGCAACTGGCCGATAACCGGCGAAACCTAATCTATTAGGTTTTGCTCGTTCGTTGACAGTTCATTGCTGTGTGGCTGTCGCCGGTGGACCTGCATCTGCTCCCCTGCACTGGTCCCCTGCATGGTGGCTGCACAGTGCCCATACGGCAGCCGCATGACACCTGTGTTAGACCAAGTATATAGACTTTTGTTTATATTCATCAACAAACATAACAGCGTTAAATTCATTGGTGCACCCAGCGGACAACAATGGAAGACCGCTGCGGCTGCCACATGGGCACTATGCGGCTTCCATACAGCACTCTTTTCATGCCATACCGCCTGCTTGGTGGAGCATGCCCTTTCCATAGTGTCCATCCTGTCTAACAGATTTGTAGAATTAATTATCCAGGTGACCTACATTCACTCAGTGACTAGACAGTGAAAAATAAAAATTATATTCATCTGGGAACTACTGGGTACTTGGACCTCAAAATCCGTCAAGTTCTTCTCAAAAAGCGATGGAAGACTTCAAGTACGTACAGTAAAACCCCTCTTCCGGGACACCCCGCTTAAGGGGACACCCCGCTTTAGGGGACAATTTGCTCGGAACGGAAATTTTTCCCTCTATTAAGAGTTTATTTTAACCCCGCTTAAGGGGACACCCCGCTTAAGGGGACACCCCGCTTAAGGGGACACCCCGCTTTAGGGGACAGTTTTTCGGTACAGAAATGCCTAAAAACCCCGCTTAAGGGGGCCGTTTGGAGGGACATCATATTAAAAACACTGAAAATCCAAGTTTATGGTGCCCGTTTGTACGGGACAGACAGGTGTCGCAACCAGAACAATAAACTGAGCATTCCCGGGCGGGCCCGGGCGGCCGGAGTGTGTTTTTTCAAGGTAATAACCACATCTCTAGCGGGTCTGGGCGGGCCACAGTGAGTGGATATTAGTATGAGCGACTTTCGCACCCTTGAAGGTAGGGGGTTAGAGGCCCGCTTACAGGTTAGCGGTGGGCGACACAGGGAGGGCGGGGGGCTTTGAAGGTGCGGTATTCAGTGAGCCGTCGCGGCTCTCGGCGGCTCACGGCGGCTCACGGTCATAGGGCTGCTGACTTCGGGGGGTGGGGGGGGGGGGGGTGACATCGAACCGGGGTGTAAAAAGGAGCAAATTTCACAAGGAATGCATATTCATCTTCAACCTCTCTTATCTATTTATCTTTAATTGTTTGTACATTTATATTCATTTTTATTCATTTATATTGTATAATTTATATTTATTTGCTTATTTATTAATAAACCTTTTAACCTAATAACCATCATTTCCTTCATTTATGTAGACCTGTATTCTCTACTTTATAACCACTAGCATCCGGAAAACCCCGCTTAAGGGGACACCCCGCTTAAGGGGACACTTGGCCCGGAACGGAGGGTGTCCCCTTAAGAGGGGTTTTACTGTATACATTTTATGACAGGCTGCAATGCTGATTCTGGAATATTGAATAGTTTGCAGCACCGACCAACAACTAGACTTAATCTCTACGTATCAAAGTGATGGCGCAATAGGTTAACTCACGACCACAGGAATAGAAAGGAGTGCCCTTGGCGGTGTACTTTGTACCCTGGGTTTTGACGCCAATCCGATTTTCATTGGTTCCCATTCATAACAAACTGATTGTCTCACGTGATTAGAAGGTGTGTGTACTGCCCCCTATACAGTCTGTGTGTAGACTGTTTGTTTTGGTAGGGGGTTGGGTGCATCATTGAACTTGGGGAGGGATGGGGTTCTGACTGGGGGCCAGGGTGGGTTCTCTTTGGTGTGAGCTCCCGCGTGTGTGGCCGGTGTTGTTGTCCCTTATGTCCAGTGGTACTGAGTGTATTGTGTCGACTGGTTCAACCTCTTAGGCCAAAAACTGCACTTGAAATGATTAAAAATAATATATTCCGTGGTTTCGACCGTCAAAAGAGATCTCATCAGGGGAGGTGCTGTGCCTTCTGTTTTATCAGGTCACAATCTGAGGAATTTAGGTCCCCATTTTTAGGTTGAGGGCTTTGTTTTGATGGAAAGATTCCAACGAAAACTCCTTTCTATTTTAGGTAATGAGTTTGACTAAACCACCCGTTAACGGGTTAAGTGTATGTAAGAACTTAAATCTCTACACCCTGTAACACTTAAATGCAAGTAAATGCATCAATACAAACATAAACAAATACATATATACATGTACATATATCACACTGAAAACCTAGGTAAATATATACCCTACAGTCATTGGTTCATGTAAGTGATTTGGAATTGGGAACAGCCTGTAAGTGTGGACATTAACTTCAGTCTATATTGGTATATATCAAATCTTTGGCCTGGGGGTGTTTCCACACACACTCCCCGGCGATGAAGGTGATGTGAACGCTTAGCTCGCTGTCCAGGACGAGGAAGTCGGCGTCACTGCCAAACGCCAGCGACCCTTTAGCGGCGTCTATGCCGAGCGCCTGCGCCGGGTGCAGACTCGCCACCTCCAGCGCCTCGGCAGCACTACAGTCTGCAAACACAAGTTATTCAGGTTTTTTTTGTTTTCTTTTATCTTTTTATTGTATTTTTGTATTTATTATCCATCTTTTCGAATAAATTAAACCCAGTAATTGCCATATTAAAGGAATAGAGACTATTTCTTTACTCTATAGCACAAAAGGACACCCCATACATTTTCAATGGGGTCTTTGCACACAGTGGATTATAAAAAGTAATATCAGCGCCTAAGCAGCTCTGCAATCTGCAAACACAAGTAATTCAGTTTTTGTTTTGTTTTGTTTTTAAATTATTTTTGTTTATTATGTCACGATTCAATGGTTTTCAATGGTGGCCCTCCATAGTCTGGGTATTCTCATATACAGGATTCAACTTTTTTTATGTGTTTTTAGATATAGAAGTAGTACTTAAGTACTATACACAATAACAACTGGATTAATATACAACCTCTTTTGGACCATAATAAAAAAACGTTCATTCACTCTCCATGGAAAGCAGCTAAGTGTGTGTGGGTAAGTTGGAGCGACTGTTTATTCGTGTGAATGAGACACAATTTATACTATCTGTGTTTTACACACAAAAAAAAAGAGACGTATAAACTGGAAATGATAACAAGGATTTCCTTGGACAAGTGTAAACTTGTAAACACCGGGTTAGGCAGATTTCTATTAGTTATTGCACCTGTGTTGGCAGTGTCTCCTGGTTTCATCGGCCATTCCATTAAAACAAATAACAAATTTGGAATATTCAAATATTTAGAATCAATGAAAATTATAGACATATCAATATCTTATGATGGCTTTAAATTTCGACTTTCTCATTTATGTGGGTGAAAATTAACTGAAAAAATATAATACATCTTCGATTGGATTTGTGACAAAATCATTTTTGTTAAAAAATTCCAATCAGCTCCCGGGGGATTGGATGATAAGAAAACTTTTTAGCAAAGATGATACAGGATACCACTAAAGATCATTATGATTTCATTAATAGATATTCACTTGTTTATATTCACAGTATGCATCTATGGTTTAGAAAAACAACTCTTAATGTTTATGTTGTAGATTTTATAGAATACACATGAATGAAGATCTGTAGAACCTAACAGAACTGGTCGGAATAAACAGAAAAATAATTTTGTTTGGATATTATTTCTTATTGCATTGCGATGTGAAGTAATCAAAAGTTATTGGCGCTTCATTTCATACATGCCTTTGCAGAGAATTATGCCAAAATATGATGCTACTCGAATCTTTGAGATGAATTCAGAAAGAAATCCTACAAAGTTATTGTACTCACCTGTTGATTTGTAGAAATACTGAACACATTCATTCATGGTGGCTATACTGGAAAAGAGAGAAAAAAACGAAACTTTATAAAACCATCACCCTGATGAAAGACTGAAAAGGTCCAAAACATATCAGTAATAACATATCCTATCATGGCCTTACTATTTAGCATAACACAGGTTTAGCCCTTCTCTGAGTAAATGGGTGTATTTCTCTTACATCATTAAACATAAATAAAACTAAATATATGAAATATGAACACCCATTTGCCTTTCAGCTGTCATAGGAAATATCCATGGGTTTCTTTCAAAGTTTGAAGGAGTAACTTATCAATTCTATGAATTATTCATTATTGACTAATGATGTGTGAATTGGCAGTAATGGGCATAATGCTAGATTTAAACTGGACCATGGCAGCCACGTTTCGGTGCTCCATGGAGCCACGTGGAGTGCTGTGGACACAAACGTGAGGGATGTGACACAAGGGTGACAGGATGGACAAACGTGACAGACCGTGACACACCCGGGCCGCTGTGGCCATGGTGGCAGGGGGGAAGAATTTTTGAATGAGCAAAAGATTTGCCCCAGCAGTCACAATTGGCCACAGAGTCATATTGAAACATGGCGATCACCACGTGTACAACATGACTGAACGTGTGGAAACAGAGGCAGCCTTACAGAGAACCCTGTACAAAACAAAAGGGATGTCACGGAGTGTACAGGGAACCGTGGACAAAATGGACCCCTCAAACTTCCATAAACCGGAGCTGCCGGGGCTCAGTGTAAACACAAAATTATGGCTACTTGGCAATCTGCAATGGTGCCCTACGTTTAGGTGAAATGTGGCTGCCGGAGCCAGCGTGGCTCAAGGTAATCCTAGTATTCAGAAAGATGTCCTTAGTTAGATACTAACCTGCCACACAGCGTGTTGGTGCCGGCGATGAAGGCCCCGCCGTCTCGGATGTGCACTTGCTGCACACCTATGTGATGCATGCCGGCAGACAGACCCATGGCCGGGATGGCATCCGTGACAAGAACCATGCCTGCAGTAAAAAGACATTCCATGTTTAAATATATTGCTGCATTGATATCAGCTGGCTCAGAAACTAAGATATATTTTTTCAAGTGGATTGTACTGCGTCAGAGAGATTTACAAAACATGGAAAATGCATCTGTGTCAGTCCTGGCATGAGGCTGACGGTCTATGGGTAGGTTCAAACCGACTGCATGAAAATGGCTCAACCAATAAAATCTTTTCTTAAAAGAATGGATAATTTTATCTGGTCATAGTAGGGATATTCTGCTGACTCATACACAACTGATCCATAGTTCAGTTGTTATTGGATATACATCTTGCGCATAGTAGTTTTTGATTTTTTCGTTCCGTTGGAGTTCACTGGAAACTCTACAGTTGGAAAAAAATTTCCAACTTATAGCTAAGCCTCGTTCAACAATATCATACATCTTGTACATAGTTAGCATTGTTTCAGAGACTGCTCCCCATTCAGGATCATGGAGAACCTTCAGGAGATTCTTGGTAGACATTTTCTTCTCAGATACTCAACATGTGGGTTGAAGGACAGTATCCTGTCAAACACCAGTCCAAGAAATTTGACTTCCTGCTGGACTGTCAGTTCCTTGTTCTGGAGGCTGAGGGAAGGTTTGTCCATGCATCCTCGTCTATGACAAAAGTGAACTACACATGTCTTTGTCTCTGAGAACATGAACCCGTTTTTGTCACTCCAGACATGAAGTTTGTCTAGAGTTTGCTGTAGTTTCCTTTCTACCCTTGTAGGAGATGACAGTGTCAACTACTAGAGGCAGAAGTTGACATCCTTCTTACATTGTTTCTTGATGTCATTCATTTTGAACACAAATAGGGGGGCAGAGAGGACCCAGCTTTGGGGGACACCCAATTCTTGGTTGACTCTCTGGGGCAATGCAGTTCTGTGGCAAACACTAAATGTTCTGTTGCTCAAGAATCCTTCAATGAACACACTCAATCTTCCTCTAAAACCATTTGCTGAATACCCCAGAGGAAGCAGTGCTCCCAGGTGGTATCATAGGACTTCTCCAGATCATAGAAGGCTGCAACCACATGTTCCTTCTTTGGTAAAACCCTCACAGATCCAGGGGGGTGTTTTTCAGTTGAGACGATCTTAAGTTGAGACCGTTTGAGGGCCAAAGTGTTTTTCAGTTGAGATGATCTTAGGGGATCTCAAGTTGAGACTAAGATAAGACCGTTTGGGGTGCTTTGGGTGTTTTTCAGTTGAGACGATCTTAGGGGATCTCAAGTGAAAGGATCTCAACTTCGGTCTCAACTTAAGACCAGTTGATACTTGTCTTAACTTTCTCATCTGGTGCCAAAACATATCAAAATTTAAAGATATTTAGAGCCAAGTGTATTAGTAACCTGGCAAACCTATATTCCAAATTTCATAGTTTTATTGTGGCTATTATTACCATGAGACACAATTGATAAGCAACATAAAAATGGAGGCACTGCACCACTCAGCTAGTTTGTGCTGAATTTACTGTATCGCTTAAAGTCGGTCTCAACTTGAGATCGGTCTCAACTTTAGATCACTCTATACAGAGGGCTAGGGATCTCAAGTTGAGATCGTTTCAGCTGAGATCCCCTGGTTGGACTCTGAAAAACACTTGCCGCCATTGATTTCAAATTCGGTCTCAGGATCTTTGATCGATCTTAGTGGATCTCAAGTTGAGATCGTCTCAACTGAAAAACACCCCCCTGCTTTCTAGACAGACGAAGTGGTCACTGAGACACAGGGTGTGAGTATGTGTGTCTGTAGGGGAGACTTACCCTCAGGTTGTGTGTGGCGAGCTATGTGTAGAGCCACCGGGTGTGTGAGTGTGTGTCTGTGTGTCTGTATGGGAAACCTTCTTTCAGGGTATATGCCACAAGCTATACATAGAGCCGCATTGTGTGCTCATGTGTGTGTCTGTAGGGGAGACCTCCCTTCAAGGGGCATGCAGTGAGCTATACGTAGAGCCGCATCATGTGTGTATGTGTGTCTGTAGTTATATAGAGCTACATCGAGAATCGTATAAATACACAATACTCCATGAGTTTGGATGGGCTGCAATCGTCATGGAGGCGAAGCCGAGTGACAATAATGGCACATCCAAACGAGTGGAGTATTGTGTATTTTACGATTCGAGTACGGTTCTGGACTTATCTAACCCCTTTCTATAACATAAGATAGCATCACAATATCAAAATGATTAGAATATACTTAGCAAATCCATATGACGTCATCTCACATTCACTACGTCAAGGCCGTGGCATAATATTGTCACTTTACAGGGGTGATCGTTGAGTATTTTTTTCTAATGTTATTCCTATGGCTAAACTTGTATCAGGGGTGAGATAAGGGAAACAAAGGTCTGTCTGATGAGCCATACGTTCAGCCATATCATGTGCGTATGTGTGTGTCTGTGAGCATGCATATGGCTAGCTATACATAAAGCCGCAGGGTGTGTGTGAAGGGGAGACCTACCTTCAGGGTGTGTGCGGCGAGCAATACGTAAAGCCGCAGGGTGTGTGTGAAGGGGAGACCTACCTTCAGGGTGTGTCCGGCGAGCAATACGTAAAGCCGCAGGGTGTGTGTGAAGGGGAGACCTACCTTCACGGTGTGTCCGGCGAGCAATACGTAAAGCCGCAGGGTGTGTGTGAAGGGGAGACCTACCTTCAGGGTGTGTGCGGCGAGCAATACGTAAAGCTGCAGGGTGTGTGTAGGGGAGACCTACCTTCAGGGTGTGTCCGGCGAGCAATACGTAAAGCCGCAGGGTGTGTGTAGGGGAGACCTACCTTCAGGGTGTGTGCGGCGAGCAATACGTAAAGCCACAGGGTGTGTGTGAAGGGGAGACCTACCTTCAGGGTGTGTGCGGCGAGCAATACGTAAAGCCGCAGGGTGTGTGTGAAGGGGAGACCTACCTTCAGGGTGTGTCCGGCGAGCAATACGTAAAGCCGCAGGGTGTGTGTGAAGGGGAGACCTACCTTCAGGGTGTGTGCGGCGAGCAATACGTAAAGCCGCAGGGTGTGTGTGAAGAGGAGACCTACCTTCAGGGTGTGTGCGGCGAGCAATACGTAAAGCCGCAGGGTGTGTGTGTATCCCATCAGCGATCATCCCGTAATACACGGCTCTCGCCAAGTGTGCTTCTTCACGAGCCAGAAGGCCGACGAGATGTGGGTCCCGGTGGTGGAACTGGAGTGTCAATAAGAGTCAATGCTACTTCTACTGTTGTATATATAAGGTCGAAAATCACGAAATAGCAGCAACTACCCCAAAAATCAAATCTGAGAGGATCATTAATTCCTTTTGCAAATATCATCTCTATATATTAGAGGACTCATGTGCAAAATTGGGAACACTAACTAGGATAATTAGCTTTAGCACAGGGCTAATACGAAAATAAAAACGTCACGTTACGACCCCCCCCCCCACCCCCCACCCCCAAACTGGCTCATTTTTATAAGCTGTGTCCACACCCCCACCAGGGAATGGGCTGACACTGGGGAAATTGATTTGATCCATAGAAAATGTATTTCTATCATCATTTTGCTCTCCCTGGCCTTATACCCACTGGGGGGTCGTAACGTGACGGGGGTCGTAACGTGACGAAAAAATATGTTTGGGCTGATAACTTTTTTTCTAATATAGATAGAGACTTCATTCTTTCGCCAATGTGTAGGTATATATCTACCCTTTGATATCACAAAAGAACTATTACTAATATCATAGGGAACCGGAACTATTAATAGTTTAGTGGGTGTCGTAACGTGACTGCATAAACTACACCAAAATAGCACAAATTCAATTCAGTATGAAGGAAGCCATATAGACCTACCCTTTTATGGTGGGAAGATGCATATAAGTGAATGATTAAAAACAGTGAAACATTGTTTTCTGCCACTTTTTTATTTTATTTTATGCACAATTTTATGCTGGTGTCGTGCCTTGACACAGTCAGGTTTTTTGCAATAATTTAGTAAATATTGGAGTTAGGTCTGGTTTTAAGGTTCTGGACTGTGCCATACAATTCCTTAGACGTGTGAAAACTATTGAAACTATTTTCCAAGAAGGATTTTTTAAGATATTCAAAATATAGCCCATTTGCTGCCATTTCGTGATTTTCGACCATAAGAATACAACATGCACTAAAAGCACCCTTAAAAATACCCCATGGTGCTGTAAGACTTAAGCCTGTATTCCACCAAACAACCACTTTTTCAACGTCAACAGACGTTCCAGCCGACCTTTCAGCCGACGTCCGTGGAAACGTCTGGAAAAATGGCCTCAAAATGCGTCGCTGCTCCACCGAAACCCCCAACAGACCTTCATTTGGACGCCATACGAGCGTCTGGTGGGTTCAAAGTTCCAGCAGATCCTATCCGATGCCCCTGCCATGGAGCCGACTGGTGGACGTTGGCTGCATTTTACGTAGTAATCGAGTTCTCCGATAGGCGGCGCGGCGTCGGCGATACACTACGACGCTCTGAACCCTTGAAAACGCGTATCGAGCGAAGCAGTGTGTCGCTGTGTTGGGATTTGTACAGGAACGGTCAGAAAAGGTGAAATAACTGCGGAATTTGACGTTAAATCGAACAATGAAGGTAAATAAAGACAAGGATTGATGTTATGAATGTGTATGGCACTCTATGGTGCTAGAATTCTGCTGAAAGTCGGAGTTTTCTATATCTGTTCGCGGCTTCGGGTATCGCCGGTGTTGGCCGCACCATGTTGGCGGCGTTCCCTCGCCGCAACTGTCAGCAGAATCCGCGGGCGCGTGTCGTAGTCTTCAAATGCATCGACCAGATGTTCAATTCCAGCCGATAAAATTCTAATCGATCAGTTTTTCGCCAGATGGACAAATTCTGTCTCTTGGAGGTTTATTGGTGTATCGGTTGGGATATCGCCTGAAAAAATCTAGTTGGTGGAAGTGCATCTCAACTGGCTCTTCTGCCAGACGCTCAGCAACCGTGAAGCGACACTCCAACGACCCCCAATATCCTCCAACAGACGTTTTGAAATGTCTGGCAGGAGAGCCGACGCCTGCTGAAACGTCTGGTGTGTGCTTCCACCAACCCGACAGATGATTTAAAATTGAGCAGATATGCCAGCAACCCCAGCAACCGCCATACGGGCGCTGTACAACGTTTTTGTCTTGTTGGTGGAATACACCCTTAAAAGGGTTCCTGGGAGGAAAATGACCAGGATGGGAGAGCTGTTGCGTTAAATAGGTGTCAAGTATATGTTATTGTCCTTCTCCTGACCTCAATCCTTCAGAAGGACAGTTCAGGATGAAAGCCTCCTGTGATTGGTTCTTCTATGTGTCTATCCCGGGCGCTATGGGGGTGCCCAGTTAAAATCAGTGGTAATCAGAAGGTCCTGGGTTCAAACCTCAGACAAGCCTAATTTTGTTGTGTTTTTTTTTTTCAATTTAAAAAATGTCTATTCTTATTATTCAATGGAGAATAAATGGATTATTTAGATATTATTTTCAGAAGTTCTAAAGGACACTAACCAAGCAGTCACATTGATTATATTGTGATTGATTAAGCTAATAGCATCAGAAAGGACACCTTTTGAGATGTCCTTCCAGAAGGAGAGATTTCAGGATCGAGGTCAGGACAATGACATTCATTAAACGGCCTGGAAGACATTTCAAGTATCTTTCCTTTTCCGTGTCATTTGTAAGGACAATCCATTTTTATTTAACGTGGTCACTCCTATGACAGTTCTATGACTAGCATAGGACTGTCAGATATATGTTCAAATATTAAACGGTCCCCACGCTTCCTGGTGTTAGCTATGCATTAAGTGGTTTGTATGGCAACTGTTCAATAGTTTCAGGGATTTCAGAGATTATTCTCAATGCTTTATGTATGGTTAGCTTGTTAGGAAAATCCTTAAGATCACGGAAATAATAATGCACACATTTACACGGGAGTCAGGTATTTGGGGATCTAGAAATAATATATGGTTGACATACAAAGGTTCTATAAAAGCTTTTAAACATTAAAGACAATAGTTTTGTATTTTATAAAAAAAAATCCTTGTTATCAGGGATTTCCCTGAACGTTGACATCCCTGATTGATAACTGAATAGCAGCTTAGTATAGTCTAGTGACTTAAGACAATAATGCATGAGTGTATCGTGAACTCACAGGCAGCATGGCGTTGAAGAGATGTGTGATAAGGCTGGCTCCATGTTTTACTGCCTCCTTCCCTTGAGAAAGGTTGGCTGTCGAGTGACCTGGGTATAGCAAGAAAATAATCATATCTTACATGCAATCATTACAAGTAGTTCACTTTTAGAGTGTTTTTGTTTAAAACTGGGTTCTTTTGAATTTATCAATCAGACATTCCACTTAGCTTTGCCTCGTAAAATTAGTATATGATCATATCATATGAGTTATGTCATATTAGCTAACCCTAACCACTGTCATTGGTTTCCTCTATAATATGGACGCAACAACTTCCAGTATGGAGATATTCTGGGGGTTTGTGGCTCAGTCGTAATAAATCGTACTACTTACTATGAATATATTAACAATAGACAGTGTTATAGTACAATTCGTAACAAAGAGTACTGCTAAAAGGCAATCTATAGATTATACGTGTACACAAAATTTCTGAAAGTTTGCCCTATGACCCCCTGTCAATCTTGTACGCATTAGATTAAAGAGGGGACATATCAAAAGGATCCAGAATTGTTATTCCCCACCCCCCTCACTGCATACGGACTTTATGGACGCCCCCTAACCTACAGACATGCACAACATTACAAATCCAATGATAACTTCACATAGTTGCTGGAAATTAGATTCACTTCAGTATATATAGCTTTCCCTCTAATTTTGTTTTCTCGTTTATTGAACAGAATTCGCCATTGTTGGCGGTGTACATTTTACTCTATGAGCTCAAGAGTTGATTAGTCATACATTCCGTCTTCGATTTGATAAACAAAAATAATGTTATAGTAAAATACTATAGAGTTGATTTATATCTAAGATGTAATATAGTGTAGCGACGACGGGCTATAATATAGAAATGTAGAGAGGGAACAATATGTTGAACATTATAAAATGATGACTGGAGGTTACATATGATGCAATCAAATCGACATGTTTGTATGTCATTGTATAAGCATTTTGACCTTAGAACTAGGACATTTCAAGGATACGATCTCATGTATAATTTGAAATGTTGTTGTATGAATTTGTCATACAACTCTCCTTTGTCCTCCAAATTGTCATAAGACGTCTAAAAGGCTCCTACGTCAAAGACAACTATAGGGATTTCGTACATTTAACTTGTTCTTAAAATACAGCATAAATTGTGATTTTAATTGTAATCATTGGTTTTGTTAAAAATGGCTGTTCATGGTGGAAGGGAAAGGACCCGGCATCATTTAACTGCAGAAGAGAGCCTATGGAGGAGCTGCATGATTATAGATTCATCCAACACATCCTAGGACATGGTAGTAAATTGTAAGACCATGGAAGTGTTATCCAACGCCTATGAGACCTGAGGCTTAGGTTTCAGAGACTTGACCTGGTGGGATATATGTGACGAGATTTTACTGAGGGATTTTACAGATCTTATTTATGAAACGATATTTGGCGTGTATCATCCCGGACCTCCTTCCATCTTGAGCTAGATCTTAATCGTCATGCCCTAGGATACATCCTGGATTATTCAACGGGCCACAGTTTTCCTCGCTGACATGACAGGAGTGAACCTCACCTAGAGACACGGTGATGCCCCGCAAGACGAGGTCACTGATGACGTTATTAGACCCGGACAACTCTGGCGCTAAGGTCACGATGCTAACATTCTCCAGAGACCCGTAAACCTGCTCCAGGTCACGTATCCCATTGTCAAAGCCTCGGACGTACACCTCCGGGTGGGCGCCCTTCTTCTCCTTACTGATGAACGGGCCCTCGAGATGCACTCCTAAAACACAGCAGAATGTCAGAGGGCACGTTCTTTTCTCTTTTTTTTCTAACTTTTTTTTCATAGCAGCGTTTATTTTCTTAAATGATTCAATTGGTAATACAGACTATATGATTTTACAATAGATAATGAAAATGTGGGCAAATAAAACATCAATTCCTTGTTTTTAAGTAAGAATACAGAGGAGAGCAATAAGGTTACGCTGCATTTCTTTTTGGCGTTCTTCCTCTAACAACATGTAACTTCTCAGATTCTAAGAAAGAAAGAAAGAAAGAAAGAAAGAAAGAAAGAAAGGTAACTTAACATCCAATACATGCATTAGGGCTTTTACAAGTAATTATAAAAAGCAATAGGACACATTTAGGTGCACGGCAGACGTTTGACATACACAAGTCATACAAAAAAAGATACAGCTTAGACAGAAACATGAGTGCGACAGTTATATATATATATTGATAAGAGGACAAGTTCCAATACTATATCGTCCGCAACTGGATAATTAAGTAAAAGAAATTTCAAAAGAAAACAAGTTCCGTCAGCACCTTTCATATTGAGAATGAAAAGCAAGGTATTTCATATGAATAGCTCATATATGAATTAAACTTTAACCTAATCTCTTGCATTAACATCATTGAAATTACAAGGCTTTAGTTTAGTGTTTATTCAGTACGAAGGTAAAATTCCTTGCATCCGTGTGTCATTGACGTTAATACACTATTTTTGTAGTAAAACACAATTTCAAGTTCATTGATGGTATATATGTTAGCCAAACACCTGCTTTATAAAAACATCATTATCTTCATTGATAGATTTGTACTACTGAGCCCGTACGGATGGCCGTCCGAGGTCATTTGATGATGAAAATACGGCCCGACACCGCAGGTGGGAGGGCCGTATTTTTTTCATCAAATGACCGAGAACGGACACCGTACAGGCTCAGTCACTACATTTTCTTATTACTATACACCTCCCAATCATTTAAAACACCCTTTTATTAACTTTACAAAGACCTCAAAGACTACTGCAATTCACTACGCCCCGCTGTCACAGCGGGCGCGAACATTATTTATACTACACCTCTAGCAGCGTGTAGTATTTCATACATGTTCGGCCATAGATGTATAGTAATAGCCGTTTCAATTAAACCATTCAAAGGCAAGGTAGGTGAGACCACATATTTCCAAGGCATTTACTTACCTAAGATTCCAGCACCGTTCTCTGAACCCTCTGTGCGACGAAGACATGGTATGATCTGCGGAAAACAGAATTATGACAACATAAACAATATTGTGCATGTAATTAAAAATCTCATAAGGTGATTATCTTCAACAAAATGCTGAAAATGTATTTCCCTAATGATCCTTGGTACCACTGGTGTGCCTGAGACTGACAATGGTAATTATAACAATAAATGACATCTTTCCAACTCAAGGAATACAATGTATGGATTTTAAAAAGTATGTTATAACTACTGAGACTTATAAAGGTTTATTTATCATCATACACTTATGGCCGAACGTCTATGAAATACTACCCGCTGATAGAGGTGTAGTATAAATAATGTTCGGGCTCACTGAGACGTATTGTATGTTCGGGCGCACTGTGCCCGCAGTGTACTTCGAAAGCACATAAGATGGCATTTTTTCCTGTTTTGAGGTGTATAATAATAAGAAAATGTAGTGAGTGAACCCATAGCAATTCCGTTCTCGGCCTTTTGTCCCATAAGATATGTCCTGACGCCAGGGGCAGAGGGACATATTTTATAGGACAAAAGTCCTCGATCTGCAATCACTACGGGCTCACTAACTATGTTTTCTCTTATCCCTTGCTCTGAAGAAGCTGAAATACGACTGTCCCTGGTACCACCTAATTATTATTACATACCTATGGCCGAACGTCTATGAAATACTACCCGCTGCCAGGGGTGTAGTATAAACAATGTTCGGGCGCACTGCGCCCGTAGTGAATATTCGGGCGCACTGTCACCATTGGGTCAATAGGTACAAATGATAAGTATGTAAAATGGCAATTCTTTTTTGTATTTAGGTATGTAATAATAAAAAAAGGTAGTGACTGAGCCCGTATGGATGCCATTCTTGGCCTTTTGATGCCATAAATATGTCCCTCCGCCTGCGGTGTCAGGACGTGTTTATGGCATCAAAGTTTTCTCTTAATACCTCTGCAATACATGTATAAGCGGTATCTGTACACTACGCGTTGTTGCCAGTACGCTTTGGTTCTCGACGGACACTGCTCTCTGTCAGATACTATGCTTCAGGGCGACAGGCCGGGATGGGTAAAGGTCAGGGCTGGATTAGGGTTTCTTCAAGCGGGCGCGTCCACAGGTTGAGTAGGTGAATGATTGAACCCAACTGGAGAATAAGATAGGCCTAGCGCCCACCGGGACAGAGATTGTAGTTTAATACATAAGGAGGTGGTCAGATAATGAACGATCGTATCACTAGAGCGGTTAGATTAATCTCAAGTATCAACCAGATGCGGCCATCTTGGTTCTGGATATCAATTTTAAAAGGACATATCTATAGGATCATAGAGAAATGAATTAATAAAAAAAAATTTGAGCATTCCTCCCTGGAGAATTATTCACCGAAATATATTAACATGACTTCAGATCTCTACAAGGTGTTACTCAAATCCATTTTTAATCAGAATAGGTCTGCCGCACCATCGCGTACATATCATCTCATAACTCTGAAAAAATGAGAGTATAGACCCCAAATAAAAGGTGAGATCTGGAGAAAAGCACTAAAGTTATAGCAGCTATGTCCTTTTCCTTATAAAAATGACAGGTCTATTTTATCATCCGTGATTTCAATAATAGCGCGTAGCGTCCGGGTCTATCATGAGAAATCGAAGCGTACTGTCCAATTTTAGGCCATCCATGTAATATATACACAAAAATTACGAAATTGTCCACCCCCCTCTCAATATTGTACGCAATAGAACAAAGAAAGAGCATATGCAAAATCTTCGAGAATTTTGACCCCACCACCCCTTGTTGCGTACAAACTTTATGGATGGCCCCCTTTACAAAACGGATTGTCTGAAGCACAGTATCTTATATTTGAGTAAGCTCACTTGTTTGTAGTCTTCGGGAGGCAGTGTGATGACTGTCGGGCAGAAGGAGGTCACCCCGTGCGCGAGAAGCCCTTTGGCAACCTGAGAAACATCTCTTGTCAAGTTGTCAGATGGTCGAGAGAAATCAATACCAAATGCCCCTTGTAGAAGGAAAAGACAAAGAGTGTGTACACTAATTCTCCTTTAGTGTTCTGCATGTATTCGAGATATGCGTTTATATTTTACATAATATCCATGTAATTATTACTAGATCTTGATTAGGCAGTCATGAAAGGGGAGGGTAGTATTATCAGGATCTCACATATTTGAGATATCACTGTGTTATATATATATGATAGCTATGTGCTTTTATATATGTAGCTTTAAGGGGGTGTTCCATTAAGCGGCTATTCTACCAAGCTAGAACAAGCCCAGGCCGGGCGCCTTGTGGACACCTATTGGTGATCGGCGGCAATGGCCGGCCCACATCTCCCGACAGCGGCTATAATCTGCTTGGTGGAACAGCTCTTAACATCGAATAACTTCTGCACGGCCGGCCCCCGCCGACCGCCGGCCCCTCGCCGTGCCTACAATACCCCGTCGTCGGCTAGAATCTGCTGGCCTGTTGGTCGTCGCCGACCGCCGGCCTTGAATCAGATGGTGACGGGCATCTGCCAAAACATGATTAGTGTACAAATCCATAGGTCAGTTCAAAGGTTGACGCTGCACAGCGGCTGTGTGGGCTACATTTGCAGGTGGCCGGCAAAGCTATTTCACTTATTTTATGAGCTGTAACCCGTTACACTTCAGTGTGGCGGCCGCCGATGAGCATGTCTGCCACAACACTGATTTCTATAACTCTATGGTACTCTGTGGCTCCATGAAAGTTAGACAGGCCTTGAGCCTAAAGCCCATAAGACACCGGAATTTGTTCCCGATTCATCCCGACCATCAGCTCGGTGGGAGTCGTGAATAAAATGTTGGTGTCTTATACCTATAAGACACTGACATGTAGACTCTTCCCGACGACACCTCCTCCTTTTATAACCTCGTAAATTACCTGGGATAAGATCAAAGAGAGCCGCCGGGAGCCGAGCCGGGGTGAGCCGCGCGCCGCCGGTGTGGAATCATAGAAATTAATTCAAAGTTTAATAACTTTGGATCCAATTAAGATATCGGGAAACGGTTTTCAGAACTATAATCGCCTCTGTTTCACCTACAAATCGATATGAGGAACTTCTAAATCAGACTAGGGGATAGGTAGCATCGCTATTCAAACGGCCAAGATAGAATCAGTAACAATTGGTGAAAGTGCGTACATCGAAATCTTAAGGTCGGGGAGAGTCGGTCATATCTGACATGGTAGTAATGCCCGACCTGTCGGGAAAAGCAATAAAATTGGGTCGGTGAAGTGCATACATCGACCTGATTGATGCAGATTGTCACAGACCCAATGTATCTGTTGGGCAAAGGTAGAATCAGGCACAGCAGTCGGGTCAGTGTCTTATAGGCTTAAGACATCCAGGATAAATAAACAAGTGAAAAAAAAAAAAAAATAAGCACCTGAGAAATACCGGTAGCTGCCATGTGAACTCAGTGTGGCCACCGTATGATGCCCGTTTGTGGTCATGCAGTCAACTCAATGGAACACACCCTTTACTAATCTCTGTATTAAGACCCTGATCTTCAAATGAATTTCCGTTGTACTTAACCCAAAACCAGCATAGCATGTCAGTAAATAAACAAGAAGTAAGAAAAGACGATTAGTGGTAGAGAATTTGATAACAACAGTCCACATGGGTCATGGCACATTTCATATATGACATATAATCCTATAGTCGCTCACACAGATCCGTTTAAATTAAAATCAAACTTTGATTACCAACCATTTATTTGTACATCAACGAAGCCTGGAGCTATGATAGAGCCACCACAATCCACCTGGACATCTGCATAAGCCTGCTCATCAAAGAAGAGTTTTTCTGGGTTGAGAATCTTTCCATTTCTCACCCACAGGTCATCTCGGATGAGGTTGTGGTCGCGCAATATCAAACAGTTCTTGAACTGTGTAATGCAGGCAGTCTCTCTCAGGAATTTCCCAGGCATGGTTCTGGAGTAACTAGAATAAAACAGAGTTTGTTAACCAGGAAAATAGTTTTGAGCAACTTGTTCATTTCAAATTCAAGCATTATCAATAAGACTCCAAGATGAAAAAAAAGAAGGATAAATAACAATCCGATATGTAGTTTCTTTGAAATAAAACATGAATCAAATATCGAAGATAAATCATTCTACATTGACTACGTCCTTTCTCTTTTTTTTTCTGACAAATTAGCTGCGACGTCCAAACAAACCGCTGTAGGTGTGCTTTTCTAGAAGAGAATAACTAGGACAACGTGGAAATGATCAGTTATCGTGTTATCTCTACAGATCTCTTTGCTCTGTGTGTCGCTATGGGAACATTATACGCTGAATGGCACCTGTCTCTAGTGCAAGTATATTTTATATCCGTATCCCCTTATGTTTCCTCCAAGTACTTCGTTATCTCCTTTTATTATTTGCTCGTTGCTGTCGGTGAAAATATGCCTTGTCTAGATCTACATTTTTTACAGACGAGACAGAAAATCGGGATGGATTTTAATCGACATTAATTTGTTTTTCATTTTCAAGGTAGCATCTGGCGTAGGTGTTATAGCCACGTCTTTTGAATTCAAACATTGATGTGTGCAAACTATTTGCAAAGTATATAATATATGTATGGTATGGTAGATTCTGATTGGTCAGTTGGTGAGCCAATGACTGCAAAGTAGGAACAGGTTAATAACTTAATTGTTTGTACCGAACCCTCTATCATAGAAGTCAATGCAACAGGTTGCCATCAAATGATATGGGCTGGCTAGACCCGGTACGGTACGCTTATCTTTCACGCCTATTCACTAGATCTAAGCATGGACTTGGGTGGAGTCTGTGATCTAAGTGTATGCATCTTAGCGTTGGGAGAAATCTTGATTCTTGTGGTTTATCTTTATCGTGTTTGGTGGCTACCACAATACGAGGATCGGATTGAGCGTTTTCACTTTGCACTACCACTGGTACCAGAGAGGGGCAGAGAGATGCATCTTACCGTGATCTCCGATCTGTTCTAACTTCTATGCGTCTGAATCTACACTTCCAGAGTGTCCTCTCATGTGCTGAAAAGCGAGTGGGTTAATATTAGCAGTCCACGTGTGACTACTAACTACCGTCTGCTTATCAGTAGTCTTTTCACTACACATGAGCATATCACTTGTGGGTATCATAAAAGCAGTGTTATCTCCCTCTCACTTGATAACAGAGTCTGAGCGATAATGGAACCACAACAAACCGTCCATACACTGCGCCGCTCCGGTTGGTTGAGCTATGCAGTGTGATGCCTGTAGTGCACACTGCACCGCTAGGGCAAAGTGATAAACTGGAGCGGTGCAGTGTACCTGTAGTGTGGCGAACATTCACTAGACGGCGTGTTTGCGGCTCACGCCTCTCTCCTACCAGATTTTTCACGGCGCTAGCGCTTACAGCAGAGAGCTGGAGTCTGTGCTAGAAGCGTGCGAAGAACGCGCAGAGTAATGCGCAGGCGTTAAAAGAAATGCACGCAAAGAAGTCAAGGAGGAGTCAGAGAGTTAGTCAGAAAGTCAACTTTCCTCTCCTCTAAAGTTTGCAAGTTGAACAGGTAAGAGTGCGTTTGTTGTTCCCTTCACTATGGTTATCACCTGTGATGTATTTGACATACAGTTACCGCGAAAAGCACAGACTAAGACACGTCAGTGAAAACCCAACAGCTCTCTGTGAATCTGACGGCGACGCAGCCTTGTTTATAGGTAAAGTATTTACCCCTGATCTCCAGGGCCGGGTATACTGGCTACCTTGTTTACAAATTACAGTAGCTCTGTCGTTTAGCGGTACTAATTCATGCATTATTGTTACCCACTCTCAAATTTGTATTGACACTTATGGGTGGTGGGTGGGGAGGGAGATGAAGCATTTGTTCTCAAACGATATAATCCTGGTATCTTGCTGTAATAGTAAAAGAAGTTTGCAAACGTTACTAAGCTCTCTATTATCGCTAGGGATAATTTCTAGCTTCCGGTCTAGATCTAGGTCTAGCCAGTGTAACCAGCCGAGTCCGAGAAACTCTGCCTGTAACCTGAACGGTGATTAGATCTCATGACCCTTTTCCGCCGTGACCCAGAGTCACCATGACCCTACTTCCTGGTCGTGGTGACCCAGTGTCATGGTCGTGGTGACCCAGTGTCATGGTCGTGGTGACCCAGGACTGGTCATGGTGACCCAGGACTGGTCATGGTGACCCTTCTTCATTTTACAGGGAGATTGGCCAAATACTTTTGTGGAAATGGGGAAATTTCGAAAATACTTTTAAGGAAATGTGCTATTACTTTTGGGGACATTGGGAAATCAGACCCCCCCCCCCCCCCCTGTGGGACCCTCTTTAATATTAGCTATTCAATAGATATTATGAGTATTTTGGGGTATTTTGTTAATTCTGATAGTTAATTCTGAAGGCAAATTTTATTTTTTGGGGTTCATTTCCCAATTTGTTGGTCATTGATGCAACAGACAAGTAAACAACCATCAACAGTTGATTCCCGTATGCACAGGTTTTTCATTTTTTTAAACAGATCAATATCATATCACAAATATGTCATCAGTAATAAATACATTAAATTAATACAGATCGATGCCATAAGCTAAATGGTGATACATTTTATTAACTCGCCTAGATCCGCTGTCACTTGACAAGCGTTCCTACCCCTACCCGCCCCACCACTGAGTGGAGTGCATGGTTCGATGTCAATATCTTTAATTCATTTACTATTACTTCCACACGTTTGAACCTGACAATATATATATACTGGAATAAACCTATGGGTCTCGGCTTTGCTCCGACCTACCTCCCTGATTGTTTATCTAACGTTAAAAGCCTGTACGAATTAATTTAGAAAGAGATGATAGTAGATCAAAGGGTCACGGCGACTAGCACCTCGGGTCACGACGACCATAATTTTGCGCGAAAAACCGGGTCACGGCGGAAAAGGGTCAGGACGACCATTAACCGATGAACCGTCAGTCTCTCGGACTAAACTGACCTGACCCTCTTTGTTGCTCCCTATTTTACCACCGTAGGATCGACCATAAAGGTGACCAGCGAGTGATCTTATCAAAGTGTTTGGCAATAAAATACATGTATAATATGTTAGTAGTTGAATAAACAGAACCACTTTTTTAGATTTGTACCTTGATGTCTAACATGCTTGCAGTAATTATCAATAAAATACCCATCGCAATTGACTATTTCAAATGAGGAGCAAAAGGGGGGAAAATAACCTGATGTGTAAACAAATTAACCTGATAGGTTATATGTAAAGCGATTGTACGTCCTATTTCTCAAGAATTAAGAATAACTAGAAATAAAACATGGCGCCCGTTTACAAGCAATTTATGTTAGTATGTGTTTGCAGGGGTTGACCATACAATAATTGATGGTCATATGAAAGAGATGATAGATTTTTACCTTTCCAAGGAAATCCACATTTTTTTTCATTTTCAGTACAACAACTAGTTTTCTATTTTTAAAAAATGCTATCGTAATTTCAATTGACCCTCATTCTCGCCAATAGAACAGTGGTTGGAACCTTCCTACACACCTCAGTGGACACGCCACACGGTTGTGTGTTTTGCATGTTTTCACAGTTTAATTAAGAAGGAGTGGAGAGTTAGCTCAGTGGTTTAATCACTGGACTTGTAACCCCAAGCCAAGGTTATCCTTCATTATCTCACCGCTGGAATTTTGCCCCATAGGCTTAACATTGGTAGCTCATTCTTTGTGTCCCTATAAGTATCAGAGTCCGTTCACCAGGTTCTATGGCATCATATATCCAGTGTGTCATCTGTTTTTTAATGTGAATAGGGGTGATATATATACAGAAAACGACTCATTTTGTCAAAGTTGTCATCCAAAATCTTTTGAACGATACTCATCAAACTCAATGACTTTGACCAGAACTTGTTGGTTTCTTCTTTATTCCCAGCAGTGGTAGATTTACTGCTATATCAAAGAACAATCCTTCTCATACCATGCCTCACCTCGATAAATGTGTACTGCTGTAGGGTTGAAATTTCTATCTAAATTCATCTCATAGATTCGATGCCATCCAACCAAAGTAAGAACATAACATTGGATGTTGAACTACTCAAACAAACAAAATCAAACACATTAATGAAAGAATCCTGTATAGTAAACTTGTCATTTTGTTTCTTTCAGAGTTCCATCTGCTCTTTTCGGCCCGGTTCAGCTCTTAACATTGCATATCAAGCTGCTCTCGTTGCCAGCGGCCACTGTCTTGCTGATTTAGTTCGGACTTGAACTAATATGGAATATCAGCTGGAACCAGATTTTTCAGGAAATGAAGCAATGTTTCCTGAATGTCTGCCGTTCCTGCGACCAGTCGCGGCCGAGTTTGATGATGAGGCAAGTTATGTGCTGCCCGTTTCGGGTGAACTTGAAGATTTCAAAGATCTGAACGAATACCTCAACATACTAATGCATGGCAAAGAAGAAGATCCTGTCGATAATGACCTCTCAAATGTCAAATCAAACGAAACAGAAAAACTCTCCATCGTGGAAGATAAACCTCTTGAGGATGAACACAGTGACGTCACAGAGACAAAAGAGACTGTCCATGAACCGTCAAAAAGTAGCTTGCAATTTAATGGTTCCCTGGAAAACGCTCTATCTTTATTAACAAATTTGGATAAATCACAAGTTCGCACTATTAGTTTTAATGTCGAACTCAAAGAGGAACCTGAAAAAAAGGAGGTCAAATTCAAGCAAAAGAAAGAAAGCATCACAGCACAGAAGTCACAAAATGGTCAGAAGTCACAAAATGGTCCCAAGTCACACAGTGGTCAGAAGTCGCACAGTGGTCTGAAGTCGCACAATGGTCAGACGTCGCACAGTGGTCAGACGTCGCACAGTGGTCAGACGTCGCACAATGGTCAGACGTCGCACAGTGGTCTGAAGTCGCACAATGGTCAGACGTCGCACAGTGGTCAGAAGTCGCACAGTGGTTCTGCGGTTCCGGGGAAGGCTGCTAAGAGGAGGAGGACATCATCAGCGACGGGCTGCTATCCCTGCGACATCTGCGGAGTTGTCTACAAACACAGTCCAAATCTGTCGCGGCACAAAACCCGCAAACACCGCGCTAACCCAGTGATCATTAAGTGTGATGATTGTGGGAAGGTCTTTGAGCGAAGCGACTACCTTATAGACCACAAAGGGATTTGTCGCATGAGCAACAGTGTCACTCTAACTGTGTTAGAATAAGGTTACATTACTGATTACCTTACTCTCGTTTCAAAATAAAAAGGCCCACGAGTGATAACCTTACTCTCGTTCCAAAATAAAAAGGCCCACGAGTGATAACCTTACTCTCGTTTCAAAATAAAAAGGCCCACGAGTAATAACCTTACTCTCGTAAACAAAATAAAAAGGATAATGTAATCATTACGAGGTAAAAATTAATTGAACAAATTGAACGATTATGACACTGGGTACTTATTCTAACACAATGACCTTGATACTCTGTGTAATCTGTGAATCTTGGTGCTGGACATACCCACAGACTAATAATGTGTGATGACCTCAAAGTAAGAACCGGGCGATCCTCTCGCAACGGACTATGGTGACGCCTCATGTGATCGGTCAGGCAAGGTGGAACTAGGACAGATTTCACCGTCTGACTGAAGGAAATATATGAACCTCTTTAAGTTCATGTGGACATACTGTGTTATAGATGTGATTTAATTGTGCTGTACTTTTCCAACAAGGACACTGGGAACTTCTTCAAAGACTTTGTGGAGTACTCTATAAAAAAAAAAGAAACAATGACAACTTTTCATGGCAATGAAAACAATAGTTTCAGAACGTCTAATGTGTAGACGATTCTCGTGATGTTATTACACGACGCTGGTATTTCAGTCTTTTTGGGTCTTCCTCTTTCTAGTAAATTGCGAGGTTACTGATCTGAAAGTCAATGATCCTATGAACAATACCAAATGGAATAATCCATGGGGTGATTAGTTGTGTTGTCAAAAAGACAAAAGGCTGTTGTAATAAATAGTTGGCGTTCCTGTCGCCAAGACAGTAGAGTAAAAGAGATTGGAGAACCTGGGTAACGGAGAAAGATGGCGCTCAACGATTCCTTCTCCTTTCGGGGCGTTTGTTAACCGAGTCAAAGCTCCTGGAGTGGGGACGTTGCAGAAGCTGCTCGACCTCGTGTATCGGAGGCCACTATCCATGGGGGCAGGACGGGACAGGTGTGAATCAAGAAAAGTAAAAATCGATTCAAAATGGCTATCTCAGCTGAGTTTATTTTTCAAGAACTTGAGTATGAGAAATTGAGTCGGTATAGCAGGTATTTTCATGCTTTGTGGTATTATGATGGTGAAATGGGCATAACGACCATCACTCTACCACCTATATTCTCATGTGCTGAATATATGAAGGTGTTTAAGGCTTTTGCTGACCATAATAATATATATGCGTTGGCACGAGCACTGTGGCAGTCGGTGAAGAAAAGCTCCGGTAACGCATACGTGGAGTTTTGCAATTTCTTTGGGTGCGATGAGCTCTACCACTTGTTAGTCGAAATCGCATTTACTCTAGTATTGTATCCACCTCCAGTCTCAACAAGTCGTTACTCATGTCAACTTGTTTGTGAGAACCTTGCTCGCATGTCCGGCTTTCTCACGCTCCTCAGATGAACGTATACGCATGCATCAATATGTTAAAGAAAACCGTAATTATACTAAATCTTTCTTATGTAGGAAATAAGGTTTTAAGTTGTGGTGAATAAAAAGGGAGAAATACCTATGGTGCATAAAAAGGGAGAAATACTAAGCTATTATCTTCCCTTTTTCTATTATCTTCCCTAAAATTATTATCTTTTCTAAGCTAATATATTTCCTTTCTGTACATACTATGTATATAGAGGTTTTACCTCAAGAAGGTTGCACGTGGCAGGACATGTCAGAATCCTCTTGGAGGAACGCGCAAACATCTTTGCGGTTTCTTCTTAAAATGGGATAGAGGTCCCTAGACGGAAAAGACGTATCCATATTTGGGGGAGCGTCTTGTCCCTACATGTGACCGCTAGTGACCAATTGGGAAAAATGTAACCATGTTTGGAAACAGTTACCGCGTCTGTAATTGACTGTATAAGGAATGGTATGTGGGTATGTGACGTACTCGTCCGTTGTGACGTCTAAATGTACTCTTGTTATAAAATAAAGCGCCTGCCGGCATAAGGCAGATCCTCTCTCCTCTCAGCTTCAACCACACGTTGTCACTAGAGTTGTTTTGTTACGGAGCCTCACCCCACTGTGTGACCAGAGCGGTTTCAGTGGGGGAAGCAACTCAGCACGCATGAGGTGTGGACGAGCATCGACGTGACAATTACATTGATATCAATGTCATTGTGTTAGAATAAGTATCCTGATGTATCATCAGAATCTGCTTGCATATACGAATTATGCAAGTGCAGATATGATCATAGTCAGGGCAGGTGATGTGCCTACCCTTTCTTTGATGAAAAGACACATACAAGCCCAAGAGGGGGTTGCTTGAATAAAAACATTTCGAGCTATGAGGAAAATTGTATCAGAAAGTGAAAGAGGACTTTACTGATCTTTTGATTTGAGGAGGAAAGGTTGAGATTGTAAAAAGTATATATATACGTTGCCTTCACACACAAAAAAATCTGAATCGCTGTTATATGCTACTAAATGTGTTAATTGACAGCCTGCTCAAGTAGTCTGGTTCTAACTCAATGATGAAAGAATGTGAAAAGAGGTCATAATGTTAGCATAACAATTATGTTGTGAGCACTGGAACCTCCGGAAAATGAGATTTGTTTTGTAACAATGCATGAAGATGATGATTTTATCCTAATATATGCTCATGCCAGATTATTGACTGGAGAAAAAAGATGAGTGAAAGCAACCAGAGGTTTTAAGCACAATTATGTTTGGATTGTAGTCTTATTGTTGTTGTGTATGCCATGTAAGTGGACTGACTGAAAGTAAGAATGGGCATTTATTTACATATACACACGTTTTTGTCAGTGAAGGACTCGAGCTATGCTTTTTTGACTATTGCAATAATTTAGAACCACAGCTCTAGCATGAATTATGAACCGCCGAGCAATCCATTGTACGAGGATGGCTATTGTCACATCATCACCTTTTTTACATTGGGAAAAAATCAGTCAGTGTTCTTTGCAATCTTTCTATGAAATTATCTGTAATGTGTAGTGAATAAAGATTTTTCCACCAACCAACATCTTCCCTGAAGTCTGTCATTTTGCATCTTTGTGACCAGCATTATTTAAGTGAGCATCCTATCTTAACAGAGAACCAAAGAGAAATTTACACAACGAGTATCCTATAATATGATTTGCATGCATTGTACAATTAGATGAGATTATAGAACAGATTGTAAAGATCTGAAGTCACTCAAATGTAGTGTATATCTGAATAAGTTTTATTCTCTTTATATCTGGGTCGATTTGAACAGTGGAATTATCTTTTTGTCTACTTTTTTTTTTTTTTTTTTTTAAATCAAAGTTTATTAACGACAGATAATACATTCACTTGTGTAACAAGCGATCTTCCATGTATATGTCACACAAATCTGACAGCACATACATTGTATATATACATAAACAACACAGGACTAGAACATATTTTCATTCTCTCACACATTCATGCATGGGGTTTTATGTCTTCTTTCTCATATAACATTTCCCAATTTGCTGCCTTTTCAGTATGATCAAATCATTTTTCTATTAGAATGTCCTGTAGTACCTCTTTTATCGTCATTTTAAATCGATCTGGTTTATCTATCCTTTGTACATCTCCATTTAGTTTATCCCATAAGCTATTTCCTACATAAATCGGTGAATGTTTATATTTTTCAAGTCTTGGTTTAGGTATCTTGATTTTTATTTTAGTGTCTCCCCTAGTTCTGTTTAGATTCCCCTCAAAAATATTGTTAGGGTCTGTTGCCCACCATTTAACCAGATTTAGTAAATGCCCAGCACTTCTTATTTTAAGCTGCCGTATCTTGCATCTTTCATGTAGTATCTTAGTCTGCATATCCCTGGCATTTTTCAATCGCAGGGCTACTCTCAGTGATCTGTTTATTAATATCTATAATCTATCTCTATTTTTCTGACTTGTGCAATAATAGATGAAGTCTGTATACTCCAAGATAGGCATGATCATTTGTTTTACAATTTTTATTGCTGCATCCGTTGTTAATAAGTATCTAATTTTCACTAATTTAAAAATTTTCCATTTACATTTTTACTAACTTGATCTAATTGTGCATTGAAATTCAGTTTATTATCTACTATAATTCCTAAATATTTGTAATTTTCTACTGCATTTATTTCATTTTCACCCATCGCAATTTTTCGTTTTTTATCAAGTTCTCTCTGATTTCCCACCCACATAACCTTTGTTTTTTTATAATTTATCCCTATCTTATTTTCTTTAGTCCATTTATTTATTTCATTTAGATCTATTCCCATCTTTCTTACTACTTCATCTTGGTTCTTTCCACTTACCATTAAAACACAATCATCTGCATAGAGTATAACTTTCCCATGGTAAACAACATTACATAACCCATTTATAAAGATAATAAAAAGCAACGGTCCAAGAACCGATCCCTGGGGTACTCCACAGACAATCTTATTTTCATTTGAAAAGATATTGAACATTCTAGTTTTAACCAATCTATTTTTTAAATAATCTATCATCAATGAAATTAACCTATAGTCTAAATTTATTGCTATTAACTTTTTTATTAGTGGATTATGGTTTACACTATCAAAGGCCTTGCTAAAGTCTAAAAAGGTTATTAAAGTCATTCTTTTATCATTTAGTTCTTTATGTAATTCATTTATTAATATAAAAAGGCTTGTGCCGTCGATTTTCCTGGTAGGAAACCATATTGGTTTTTTTCTATGATATCGTTATTATTTAAGTGTTCTAATAGTATTCTGTGTATAACCTTTTCATAAATCTTGGATATAAAGCTTAGCACTGTTATCGGTCTCCAATTGCTATAATTAACTAGATTTCCTTCTTTTGGAAGAGGGGTGATACATCCATATTTCAATATATCAGGGAATTTCGAAAATTCTAAGCTATAGTTTATTAGATTTCGTATCACTATTGGCGTTGTTAGAAAAAGTTTCTTTAAATAACCAGATTGAACATATTGAAAACCTGTCGATTTACCATTATCCATGTTTTTTAGAATTCTGATTATTTCTTCGGTTGTAGTTTCGTAATTTTCAATGATACCTTCCCTATAAATTTCATTTCCTAATTCTAACGTGGGTACTTCTTCCATATCGTTATCATCATTTACTGCATCTACAACTCCTATTTTTATAAAATGCTCATTCATTTCATTACAAATTTTTTGTTTATCAAGTGCCTCAGCTATAGGGTATTTATTCATGTTATTTTTATCACCTTTCCAAATACCATTTAGTGCTCGCCAAAAATGCTTAGGATTTTTTTGATTATCTTGCAGACTCTTCTGAATCAGCTTACCCTGGAATCTTCTGATTCCACAGCTTATTTCTCTTCTCAGTTTCCTTATTTCATCAAGTATTTGTTTATATTTGTCCGTACCCTTCGTTGTAGATTGTAATTTCGTCATAAGATATTTTCTCCTTTCTATTTTTACATTTACAGGTTTTGGTAAAGCTACATTATTTTTTGTTCTAATACCTCTTGTTTTTATTGGACAATCTTTATCTAGTTTATCTTTAAGGTAATTTACAAACTCTTCACATGGATCTCCTTTAGTTCTACTATCTTCCCAGTCATATTCCTGCATTATCCCTTTTAGTTTATTGTTATCCATTAATTTAAGATCCCTATATTTTATCAATTTCTTGTCCAAAGTATCACATTGTTTCTTTCTCAAGGCATATATCATCACATGATCCGATAAAAAGTAGTTTACATTTCCTGATCCGTGTATAAATTTGCTATTGGTATATATATGGTCTATTTTTGTACTCCCTTCTTTGTGTAAAAATGTATCATTAGTTTGTAGCATTTCCATGTGATTTTCTACCAGAAACTTATTTAAAACCCTATACTTATTACTTCTTTTAGCGTTGGCATTTACATTTACATCACCCAGGATCCATATCTCATGCTTCCTATAAATCTTATCATTGATTATTGTTGCTAGGTAATCATAACATGGGGATGGGTTCTCTCCCGGCAGTCTATATATTGCAATAACCAATAATTTCTTCCTATTTGGTATTTTTACATCTACAGTAAGACATTCAATATCCCCACTAGAGCAGCAATAGTTATCCACTTTTTGTGCATAATCTACCATATAATTAGCAACATAAAGGGCGACACCACCCCCTATATTAGTATCAGTATGGTCTCTATCCATTCTGAATAGTGTCATTTCGGGTAAATCAAGCATATTACTTGTATACCGTTCCGACAGCCATGTTTCACTTAGAGCTATGAAATCGGCATATCCAAAATTTTATTTTAAATCTCCTAGCTTAGCATACATACTTCTCATGTTCGCAGCAAGGAAAATTACTCCTTTACATTGTTTAATTTCTTCTGGGGTTTTATAAATCATTGTATAATTTTAAGATTCCCCAACTCCCCACACACTCATTCAACAGACATTCATGGACATCACAGCTGGAGGTGCAAAAGACACTACAGGGACCTGTCATAACAGGTATCCGGTAGAGCCAACCACGAGATATAAACTCTATGGTTGCCATAGTTTCGTGTAAATTTTGACAAGCAAGTTATCATTCCCAAGAGAAAATGGAAAGCAATAACTTGAGGAACTCCAGCAGTCGTTATACTGTAAGAGTCCGATCTGAAAGAACTAAGAGAATTAAGCAATATAAACAAAAACATAAATTTAGTCAAGGTAGTGGTGGTTTGAGGCAGCACAAACAAAAGTTTAATTACCAAGAAAATTTCATAATATTGCAACAATTCCAATGTCTTGTTTGTCCAATCATCACAGTGTATCAAACTTTTCCTTACATTATAACTATATAGTATTCAATTTCATTAAGTCTCTCATTCCATTTTATCTATATAACATTTCATGTGCTATTACGTCTCATGACATATATATTATAGTGCAATATCTTAATAATATTCTCAAAAAACTATTCCTTAGGCACTTTGTTAGTCTTTAGGTTAACATTTTCCAAGAGTCCTTCATCGATACAGGAATAGTTCTTATTATAAGTAAATGCATATAAGTAGTTTTGTCAAAGTCACATAGTCCAATTTGTTCCATTATCAGTTACAGTCTTTTGACCATATTCTTATTTAACACAGTTCATAGGTGACAACCTCGTGTTTTGTTCTTTGTAAGACACTGGTGCAATAAGTCTACTATCTTTGCTTGAGTATCTGGCAGTGGATGGATCCCGTCACTTAATTTATAGTATTTGTGGGTAGTAGGAGCTTCCTTCTCATTCTTGTGTATGGCCCTACCTAAGTAGGGAGTCATGACTTGGTGATCTTGGTTTATTTTCGAGATTCCTTCGTTTATCTCCTTTACTATAATGTTCATTTTAGTTTGTTCCTTGTGGCTTCCATAGTAGATCCTATTTGCGTTATTCAGTTCAATCCCATACAGAGATCCAATTACTACCGCGCAATTTGAATCCATGGCAGAGACTGCCATACACAGATCATCAAAACTTTCGATCACATCACTAACCAGTTTGTTCACATTACCTGGTCGTAGTGTAACCTTATAGGGTCTCACAGTCCTTTTGGTATTATTGTTAGTACCTCCAATGGTATACAGGGCCTTGTACTGATGTCCACATAGCTTTGCCGTTCTGAGTTCACGTACTGCTACTACCGTCAGCTGTTCGATGGTCGCTCCACTTTTATAGATGACTTTACATTCTTGCTCGCCCATCTCGTTTAAGCAACCTTGTACTCCTCGGGCTCTTGAGTCGCCGACTATCAAGTAACTTTTCCACGTACAGTCCATTTTTCTTTGTACTAGTGCAGTAAATCGATATCAGCATACAGACAACAGTAATATACTTATTTACATAAACAAAGTGGTACACATCTGAAATTGTTTACCTAGACAGTAAGCCTCATTCTCGCTATGGTGTGTCTACACTTCTGACACCTGGTGTTCATATGAGGTATCCATTCTTGCCTTTTGTTTTGCTTGCATTAGCCGCATCAACGCCACCTGTCTTTCTCTTCTCTCTTGCTCTCTAATATTCATCAATATTTGTCCTAACATATTTTGTCCAATTAATCTACCAGCACAGTATTCGTCTGAGGTAATTTCGTGACCTCCACCCCAATATCTGTCCCTCGTTCCCTCAATTAACTGTAGTGGGTAGCTGTGTAGTAGTTCATTCATCAAAACCTGGTTTTGCCTGTATTTTGCTTCATTTACAAAGATCATTACTTCATTTTTCCTCCTTTCCCATGCAAAGTCAGTTTCACACGTATCACCGATCTTTTTTGCCGCATATGCATTGTATGTTTTCATTATTTCAGGCACAAGATCGGGTCTATCATTGAGTCTGCATTTTTCTGATTGGAAAATGTGTTCAGAGGATTGATAAGTACTTCCGTTATAGTGTATGTCAACTGGGTAGAAGTTGCTCAGGTATGCACCCTCACCTTTAAATACTATGGCATTCTTTATCCGTCTCAACCCATACACTGTTCTTTTTTCAGGTTCTGTTGACTTATGCATATCTGATTGATTTTCTTGTGACACTCTATTTTTATCCCCCATTTGTCCTAGCGGTTTAGGTTGTTGAGTTGTCTCATTCGATAGCGTCTCGTCTACAGGTAAGTCGTCTACCTTACTTTCCTCATTCTCTCCTTGACTAACTTCATTCTCCTTTACTGATTTATCTTGTGTATGTGTTTGTTTCAAAGGAATTTCTACCTCTGCTCGTTCTTGGTCTTTTGACCTCACTTCCTTTGTCTCTGTTCTAACCATTTGTTGTTGTACATTTTGAGGTTTATTCCAAGGCAGAAAATTACTCGGGATTTGGTCCATACAATAACAGTTGTACCAGATGTTGTCGATACATACTTGTTCCCCTTTGAGTTTAGTTGTGTATCCTAGCTTACAGCAGAATATTGCTATTTGTCTCGCCCTACCCTTAGCCTGTCGTGCCTCTTGAGTTTCGTCAGGATTTATGTAGATAAATCTATAACCTTCAATATCCTTTAAGTTTCTTTTTGCCCTTAGCACCTGATCTCGAACTCTGATTGATGTAAAGCAAACCAGTATCGGGGTATAATCTTGCGGATTTTGATCATTTCTCTTATTCCTTTGTACATAATTCAGATCGGACATGTTGATATCTGGGTGTTTTTCTTTTAGTATAGTTAGAACAGTCTCGTATAGTTTTTCATTGAAAGATTCGGGTACCCCTTCTATGTAGACATTAAGTGTTCTGTGTGAATGATATCTTTTTTCTTCTGTATTTACATAGCCTACGTTTTCCTTTAACCTTTGGATGTCACTACTATGTGTGTCTACTGTAGTTTCCATTTTAAGGAGGTCACCTTGTGCTAGATTTAGAGCTTTCTTCATGTTTTCCCTCAGTTCATCTATTTCATTCTGTATTTTTAGTTCACCTTCCTGAACCATTTTTCTGTTTTGCTCTACTTCTGTACTTAAGTCTTTTATCCTTTTTAACGTTTTTCCCTGAGTTTCGTTTAGTTTTTCGTATTTTGACTCAACATTTTGTTTCATTTCACTAACAGTTTTCTCGACCTTTCCTATCCTATTTCCAATATTTTCACAGGTTTCTTTTAGGTGATCTTTGACATCGTCTATGGATTCACTCATTTGACTGTTAGATTTGTTAAATCCTTCTTGCATTGTTTTTGTCAGTGTTTGAACAGATTCATTCACTCTTGCCATTATCTCGTCTATCAAACTACTACTCTCTTCAGCCATTTCACCACTCTTAGTTTTTTTCGGATTTACCTTTCTCCTATTTGCAATTTTTTTCAACGGTTCCTCACCTGGTGATCTAGTCAATTTATTTTGAGACTGTTCTATACTACGAGATCTCTCTCTCTTTCCCCGTGTCAGTCTGCAAGTCACTCCCATGCGCTGCCGCACAGTGGTATTTACCTTTATTTTCGCCCCCTCACTCGGTCCATTTCCCTTCATTTCTACATTCATTTGCTCACATGTCAACGGAAAACTATCAAAGTCATCCAAGCATTGTGAGTCCTCCATTTCAATACTTTGATCCATACCATCTGATATGTCCACACATTCTTTGTTTACCTCTACTCTGCATGTCAGCTGCCATGAGACCAAGATGGCTGATCTGCTTTGCTAGCGATCTCACCGATTGTCAAACACTTCAAATTCGTAAGTTACACACTGTTCACAGTCAATCAACCTATACACAGTATCACATCACCTTTATACACTTTATCAACAAATATGATTTATATTAGTACACCATAGATCAGTAAATTTCCATATGTTATGCTGCCTCAAAGCACTCACCTACCACACTCCCGCCATGATCGCCGCTAGATTTTATGGAGGAAACTATTGAGGTTTGTAACAAGTGACTAGAAATACTTATACACCAAGTAAGTTAAATGTAATCAATCCACACATACCTGTTCTGAATCATTAAAATCTGATGCATTTTATTATTAGGACTTTTACCTTGTGTCAGTAGGTGTGAAGTTGCTGCGCCTTACTGGGTACCTGTTCTGAATCATTAAAATCTGATAAACTTTATTAGAGCTTATACCTTGTGTAAGTAGGTGTGAGGTTACTGGGTACCTCATCTCAGCAGGTCTGAGGTTAGCTCAAAAATAAAATAGATTTTAATAATACGTGCACAAAAACAAGGATACATAATTATCTTTGATGAGAATACATTCTAATAATCATCTGAGCTAGCTTACTCCCCGAATTGAGACAAGTTGCTATAACAAGACGCTCATAATATGAGATTTAGAGTGCTCTATGAAATATGTAGCCGTGAACGGGGAATACAGGTTATGATAATAATGAAGGACGACTCGGGGTACCATTATCGGGATCCACAATGGTACATTTACAGTAAAACCCCGCTTAAGGGGGCAATTTGCTGAGAACAGAAATTTGTACCTCTATTATTATCAGTTTATTTTAAGGGGACAGTTATTTTGGTAACCCCGGTTAAGGGACCTCTTTGGAGGGACACCTTATCAAATCTGATAAAGTCAGAATTATCTTGATTGTTTGTAATTGCGCAAATTAGACGTTCAACTACATAAACAAACAAATGTGGTGTTTGTGTGAGGCGGGTAGGCTGTTGTCTAGACAATCCGACACCAAACACCCTGCGTACACTCCTGCGTGTTAGAGCAATACGGTTATTGAGAAAATAATATTACACTTATATGTAATTAATCAGAGAGTTACCACACAGAAGTACAGACGTTTCTGGACCGCTTTCAAAACGTTTTATTTGCGCGTCAGATATGCGTCTGTGGGATGCCTGTGTGGTTTTAACAGTGTCCATATGCCATCTTATCACCTGTATTTATATAAGGTACATATATTATATTCGGTCTACGGTGAATTCGGTCACATGCGAACTCGATACGGGTGAATTCGCTACCGCTACAAGTTCGGTACCGGTGAATTCGATACCGCTACGTTCCCGGGCCTGCCGCCTATGTCGCGGTGAGTTCGGCCGGGTCTCCCGGGCCTCTCCCGGACATAGCAGGGTTATGGTTAGGTTACGGATAGGGTTAGGGATGGGTTAGGGTCAGGGATAGGTTATGGTTAGGGTTAAATAAGAATGTAGGAATTAGACAGACTGGCTGACAGGGCTGTGAGTATATATTCCGGGTGTGGCCAGCCGTGTGGCCCGCCCTTACCGCGGGTGGCGGCTGGCACGGCGGGCGGTATCGAATTCACCTTTTTCGCAGACCGAAACTGTCGCAGTAGCGAACTCACTGGTATTCTTATATTCTATATAGCCTAACCATCGACAGACTAAAAAGCCCGGTTAAGGGGTCAACCCGCTTAAATGGTCACTTTATTCTGAACGGAGGGTGCCGTATTAAACAGGGTTTTACTATAGTTCAATTCATAACCCTGCTTTTGGCATATCAAAGATGGCTGCAATGGGCCTGGGAACCTCCCAAATGTATAGTTCAAGATGTTTTCTCTTATATACCGGAGCAATAGATTATCTATTCCTACTGCGGCTGGAACCTACACACCGCTGCCTTAAACATAGTCGGCATTCTTCCACTTTTCTGTGAAATCTAATTTTCCATTTTCAGTATTACTTTTCCCCGTGTTAGGATAAGAAAACATTATTCGACCCTCATCCTTACCAATGAAATAGTACTTTGTATCTCCGATCCACCCTCCCTCAGCCTTATGCCGTGGCTAAACTTGACTTGTTTTTTCGGACTCTGCAAGGCAGCAAATCTCATATGAAAACTATTTCTACGTTTTTCTCTGACCCCAACTGGCATCCCTGCTTAAAATAACCCATATCATATTCCTGAAAATTGAATATGATGATCTCCAAGTGTTGCAGAACTCATTTTGGAATTGGAGGTCACCGTGCTACTTTTTTGGATTAGAGATTATGATTATGATAGCAAAAAAAGAAATTCTAAAACGTTTGATTTTGCATAGTAAAATCCATGTCATTTACTTAAAACTTTAACAGAAAATATGGATAGCACTAAACACTTAACCTTTAACAATCATAGGTCACATGGTTTTTGAAGGAACTGAAGAAAACAATATTTTTCAGGTCATTTTCGTATTGGGTTTGGAAAAATGGAACAAAACATTGAATTTCCTTTTTTTTGCATTAGAATCTTTTGTTATGCTTTTCAATCTTCTGCGGATCTTTTTCTTGAAATAATTGCAACCGATCATTTAGATTTCTATCCCAACTCGTCTTAAAGTTTTTTCCACGAACCGACAGGAAAGAAAGTCTAAAGAACATAAAGGATATAGATAGCGAATGATGGAATTTGATATTAGGAAGGGAATTAATTAGTTTGATGAGTCCTATGAGAAGAGACTTGTCAAAATCAGAATGTGGATTCTATTATGGTGTTCTGAAGTACCTTCATTAAGCACGTTATTCAGATATTAGCAGTTCTGATGACATGATACGTTGTCTCTATGTTATGTCGTCCATTGGATGGTGTGCATCGTGCGTGGTGCCATCTTGTGTCTCGTACGTGAACATACCGTACTATTTATCCTTGAAGGTCGTGTGAGTGGAGTTTGGGCACCAACCTGAACATGCAAACACTAGATACCGAAATACCTCATTACCCCGTAGGTGCTTGATATATTTGGATCCTGGATAGACAGTTGCAGAAATTGTAAATTGACTCAGTATGTCTCATAAACTAAACCAAAATCTTTTCATTGCTATATATATTTATAAATCCATGCTCATTCATCAATGATGAAACTGCCATTTGTTCCTAGTAAGAACATGTCTCTCATTCAACACTAGTAGATGTAGTTGCTTACAGTGTTACCATATTACACATTTCTCATGCCAGTGTTACCATACCACACATTCCTCATGACAGTGCTATCGCTCATAACAGTGTTACCGCGCCCCACATTCCTTAAGATAGTGTTACCACGCCACATTTCATATGACAGTGTTACAATACTACATTCCTCATGCTAATGTTACCATAAAACGCATTCCTCATGACAGTGTTACTGCACCACACATTCCTCATGACAGTGTTACTGCACCACACATTCCTAATGACAGTGTTACTGCACTACACATTCCTCATGCCAGTGTTACTGCACTACACATTCCTCATGGCAGTGTCACTGCACTACACATTCCTCATGACAGTGTTACTGCACCACACATTCCTCATGCCAGTGTTACTGCACTACACATTCCTCATGACAGTGTTACTGCACCACACATTCCTCATGACAGTGTTACCATACCACACATTCCTCATGGCAGTGTTACTGCACCACACATTCCTCATGACAGTGTTACCATGGAACACATTCCTCATGACAGTGTTACCATGGAACACATTCCTCATGACAGTGTTACCATGGAACACATTCCTCATGACAGTGTTACCATGAAACACATTCCTCATGACAGTGTTACTATTACCACACATTCCTCATGGCAGTGTTACTGCACCACACATTCCTCATGACAGTGTTACCATGGAACACATTCCTCATGACAGTGTTACCATGAAACACATTCCTCATGACAGTGTTACCATGACAGACATTCCTCATGACAGTGTTACCATGAAACACATTCCTCATGACAGTGTTACTATTACCACACATTCCTCATGGCAGTGTTACTGCACCACACATTCCTCATGACAGTGTTACCATGGAACACATTCCTCATGACAGTGTTACCATGAAACACATTCCTCATGACAGTGTTACTATTACCACACATTCCTCATGACAGTGTTACCATGAAACACATTCCTCATGACAGTATGTGTTACTATTACCATGTCCTACATTCCTCATGAGTGTTACCACGCCACATTTCCTATGCCACACATTACTCATGACAGTGTTACCACACCACATACCTCCTGAGTGTTACTGCCCACACATTCCTCATGACTGTTACTGCTGCACACATTCCTCATGCCACTCATTCCCCATGTTAGTGTTACCATGCCACATTCCTCATGACAGTGTTACCATACCACACATTCCTCATGCCACACATTCCTCATGGCAGTGTTACCACGCCTCACATTTCTCATGACAGTGTTACCACGACATACATTCCTTATGACAGTGTTACCGCCATATTCGTCACGCCATACATTCCTCATGGCAGACCTGGAAAGTGGCATTAATGGCAGGGATTTCTGTCAAACCGGGTCGGTTAGATTCAGCTGGGTTCCGTACGTCCCCATGACACAGGCACAATGGTAATGTTGCGAAATACGGACTAAATCGGAAGGCGGATTAGCGCAGCCTTTTACTGACGGTATTATCCCCCCACTCCCACCCCACCCGCCCCACGTGGCCATTGCTTTATAAGCATGGCGGTGCCAGTCGTCAGAAGCGATCCCTGTCAACTGTATCTACTGTGATCGACCTGCTCAGATGGCAGGGGAATTATTTTCTGCACGCAAGGCGGTAGGTAGCTGAGTCAACACACAGAAGCAACTCCAGCTATGGCCGAGTTAAGACGCATTCAATTTCTGATCCTTCCCCAAAAGACACGCTGACTGCTGAATGGTTCTCAGCCTAAATTCTCGCCTCGTGCGGGTTCTGCCCAGCCTGGAAACCTGGGGGCTGTTGGATAAAGTTTGTTCGTTTCTGGTGCTGGACTGAACGATACAATAACTCCAACTCTAAACGACATCCTGGACGATTTATTTTCCATTCAGTATTGCATGACAAGACAGGTGCTATTTTCTAAATGAATGTATTTGTATATGACATCGTATAAAAGCTTTAGATTACTCTTATCATCAAAACATCTTATGCTTGAAACCCATTAATTTATACAACACTATGGCCCCAAACACAATCCTAAGATACTTTTTTGTCGTTCTCAGTTTATTCAACGGCCCCCGGGGAGGTGTTTTTCAGTCGCAATAGTATGGGTGATACATATGAGCGAGCGAGAGTGCGAGCGAGCGCGTTGGCATGCAATTATGATCATCTAAGGGTATCTATCACATAGCTCTGCGACGATACTAGTATATATATAATGATAATTCTCGCTCGTAGCTCAAAAAGTGCGATAATTACAACTGAAAAACACTACCCCCTGCTTTTTATTCAAAGAAAATTTAACGACATTACATGTTCATTGGTTACCCAACGAGAGCTTGCTTATGTACTCACATATCAGGCCAGGTTGTCACTACCATTTTATGGTGCATTGTGGGATCGATCTGAGCTGGTTCCCTGGCTAATACAATAGGTTTCTATTGTGTTTTCATTCCCAAATAGGCCGACACCATTTGATTCTCATCCAGTCTGCTTGGTTGTAGAATCAAACAACAGAGCAGATATTCTATTTCACGTGTCAAGGGTGTCACAGGTGTGGGAAGCTTAGAAAAAAGCATAAATGACTGAAAATTACTCTCTACTTACAGATTACTTGGAGGATCTCTGGTGAAATGGTACTATAGTTTTTAATGAACCATTTTAAAAGGTTATCAGATTATGAAAGGTTTATATTTGAATTGTCATTACGTTTGAACCAATATAGAATAGTCATTTGGGGTATTTCGTGAGAGGAGAAGCTTAACTTGTACAGTTCAAGGTCGCTCAGTCTGAACAGGGAACCAGCGTAAGTTCTGTCCGCTCCCGTGTCATTATAGGCCAGGAAGGCATATTAGGGAATATGGTGGGATCCAGATTCAAACATGTGGCATGTTAACACTGGTGTTTTCCTAAAAAAATCTTATAGATAGGCTTGTAGCATAAATGACAGACACTATACAATACGCTGGTCTATTACTTCTATTTATAAACGTTGCAATTCACTATTACTATCTTCATTATTATTATTATTATTATTATTATTATTATTATTATTATTATTATTATTATTATTATCATTATTATTATTATTATCATTATTATCATCATCATTCTTTTATTTTTTATTATCACTGTTATTATAATTATTATCATTACTATTGTTATTATCATTATTATTATTGTTGTTGTCGTTGTTGTTGTTGTTGTTGCTGTTGTTGTTGTTGTTGTTGTTGTTGTTGTTGTTGTTGTTGTAATAGCGACCATTTCCCAACTTCTATGCAGCTCCCATATGCATATTTCAGTAGATCTTCGGGAGCAGCTCGAGCCCAGACCCCACTGAGGACCGAGCTGCTCACGAGACAGATATGATCACCTCCTGATGGATCTGTGTGAAATAGCCTCTCGAAAACTCGCCTGAAATGAGAAAGAGATCCCGGTAAGACAAGACGAGATGGATGAACCAATAATCTGCTGACTCGGTGTCTGGGCTTATTTTCCTACACACCTTCTACGCAGATAATAGTTATGCTCAGCTGATATTCTCCAAACCGACCTAATTTTTCACAATCTCATTACATTTGTGTTACCGTAATCTAAATAGACTGTCAAATCAAGATGGGTGGAAAATAGAGAATCGAATATAGAACTCTAGGTGGACGCCTTGAAGGAGCAGATGAATCATAGGTTTACGATCTTATTACGTTTATCGTGTTGAAATTTTTATGGTATAGAAATGATTGTAATGCGCAATATGCATGCTCATGTCTATATCAGATTTATTTACAATATATGCGTAATATTCCTATTTCATTGTACTACTTAACAGATATGGTGTATAGGGTAAATAGATGCTGCTTCTTGCACATCATGATGTTTTTTTCCCACCCCATGTTTCTGTAAAGTATTAAATGTGTTTGTTAATTGTCTTTTCCCTATTATCTCACCCCTGGTACAAGTTTAGCCATAACATATATGCAACGATCACCCACGTAAAGGGAGAATAATGTGCCATGGTCGAGGTGGAGTGATGTGAAATGACGTCATAACCGACTGGCCAATCGGCGGCCAGGATTTGAGAAAATAGGCAAAACATCCACATGGTAATTTGTATCATTCTGATATTGTGATACCATTCTAATGTCCATCAAAGGGGTGAGATGAATCCAGAACCGCACTCAAATCATAAAATAAACAATACCTCACTCGTTATGATGTGCCGTAAGATCACTTGACTTCGCCTCGATGATGAATACGGCGTTTCCAATCTATTGTCTATTTATATGATTCTTGATGTTCTGTATAAGTACTTCATAACTAGAGATTAGTGTCTTGTTTAATGCTTGAGTGTCTAATGTAATATCTAAGTCGTGTTCTGTCTTATCAGTCTTTCATTGTTAGTTCTTACGACAACTAAATGGAAGATTGTTGTAAGACATCAGCGAATTCATGTGGCTGATAAACTCTTCAACTAATAAAAAAACAAAGTCCGGCCGTGAGGACACTTCTATTGAAAGAGCTGGTCTTGTACTTAGAAATGGAACAAATATTTCTTTCGTGAAAACACTCATATGTTTTGGTAAATATCTTTATCAATGTGAAGTGCCTTATTACAGTTTCATTTATACCATATCAAATAATAGTATTTTACTGTATAGAAGTAAACTATGTACAGTACGTTCTCTTCCATTGCCTCTTTGTGCTTTCTATGACTGGTCCATTAAATATAAATCAAAGACCTGATCTGTACCCAGTTGGGACTTGGGGTTCTCTGTAGTGGTAGTTGTCATATCATAACCTTGGCACTGTATACCCTAGAACTATGGAGATATACACAATACATACCACCGTACACCTATGCATGTACATGAATGAATACACCATTCATTTTTGTGTGTCTTGGATCAAATCCAGTGTTGGATGGGCGCTACGGTGGAAGAACTGTTCAGACATTTCAGTCATTTGCTCTGTAATCGATAACAAGGCTGAAAGGGACACACATTATCATTTCCCTATTTTGATAAAGGGAGTCTATGTATATCTGCTTTGTTTGGATAAGTCACTTTTATTTTTATTTTGCCTACATGTAATGCCCATTTATGACTTTTGTTGAACATTTATGACTTTTGTTGTATCATCTACAGAAAAGATTCATCTTACAACAGTTACCCTGTGCCTTGTAACTCATAGTTATGTCTACTATCGTTGTGTCTCCTCTGGAGCTATCTATGGTTCCTATGCATGTTTGTTTTAACTAGGATGTGTTAGTTAACATCCTATTTCTAAACCAGATACAATGTCATAGATCATATATAGGTTGTATTTCTGTATCTAAAGCAGAAAGGATAAAATCAATATTTGGTCAACATTCATCTTTCTTTTCCACAAGACCCATTTAGATGGTCCTTTAGATATGCCATCTTGAATACGCTCATTATTGTGTTGGTCTTTCGTTAGACAATGGGAATTTCAAGAAAAAGTTCTAACCTTTTTTAATCAGACAACTTCAATTCCATCAAACTATCTCATCTATTCGTCGATCTGGGAGCTGTTTCAAAAGTCGAGTGAGGTCTCGCCAGCGGCACGTCTCATTTTGTAAGCGAGAGGCCGGCAACAGTGAGCGGCGCCTCAAATCAAAGCGGCAGCAAAACTACTACCAATATCCCATAGAGAGCGGCACATCCACCTCGACAGCGACGCCTCAAGTTCCATTGTTGGCCTCTCGCATTGGCGATGAGTACTCTCGTTTAGCACACTCCCGACTTTTGAAACAGCTCCCTGCAGTTTAGGATATTTTCAACAACATTGGGCATACCTGGGTCAGGTGCTGTTTTTCATATACTACTACTTCTGGGCCCACTGCTACTGCAATTGGTGCTACTACCAATACGACTCGTGATGCAGACGCGATGTAGCGGCAGGCAAAGGCAAAGGGGTTTTACAGGTATCATAGACTTGCTCAAGACTTTGATTATGGACATTATTGAAAAAATAAAACTACTTTGCAACATGTGGACCTTTTATTTTTCAATTTTTTCAACAACTTCTGATACATAATCAGTTCTTCCTTTTGGTGGATCTTAACCCGTAGAAAACCCTAACGCCTGACAGACCAGGAAATCACCTGTATCCCGGCGAGATGGGTAAGTGGAGGCGTTGGCGTAGGATACATCTAGTGTTATGGATACAGGGACTGAAGCCAGTCTACAGGTCTCATTCAATGAAATAAACATGTACAAGGACTAGATACCGCCATGCTGGAGCCCCAGGACCGCATCATGTTGCCTCTCTCTATATAAATACCCCGACTACTACTCTTTATGTAGGGTCCCTCGGAGTGTGATAGTTATGGGATTCTCTCTGTCCCCACAGAGTCTGACGGCAGCTCCAAACTGACCCCCAGCGGACAGCATGAAGCCTACACTTGGCTGTATGATCGACGATGTGAAGGTCAGAAGGGTAGGGATGTGGATGGGTGTAGACAGGGGCTGTCGCCCGGGGCCTGACGCATAGGGAGGGGGTAAAATAAAAATAAAAAAGGGGGAGGGGTAAAATGCGGCCAAAACGGGGGTAAACAGGGATCGGGAAAGGGGTCTTCATAGGCTGGAATATAACGGTAATGACGTGGTGTCGCATAAATGGTGATAGGTAGTCCTACACTGGCAACCAGAGCTACGTAGAAGGGGTTGGTTGCCAAACTAAGGTGGTCCTTGCAGAACGAGACACTGAATACATCAATAACAACAAGGTAATACATGATGCATTAGAACGAGGACACTCTGGCGAGTGTGCATCCATAGACCAGTTTCATCCAGTACAAGCAGAACTAGTGAGAACGGCATCCCAAGGTTCAGCCGATAAACCTAATATACAGCCTCTTTGGGGTCTTAGGTTTTTACCATTTCCGTCCGTTTGGTCGTGTATCGTTGGAGAAAATGCCAATAGAGGAGGCTACAGCTGGGAACGCCTGTCAAGCGAATGATCTAATCATGTCTTAAATACATCATCTATATGTATGTTATTGAGCGTGGGCCACACACGCATATACTTAAAAAAACAAAAAAACAAACAAACACTCTGACATTGGTGAAGCTGCAGAGGGCCCTTGTCTCAGAGGTGTGCCCATCTTACCATGGCCAATCAGTAGAAACGGAAATACCTCATTGACACACCCACTGCTATCTTTACAGTTAGAGTGCGTACGGTGGGTATGATTTCAGGAATGTTGTTACCTAAAGTATTATTACCCACCCAATACACAGTCACCATACTAAGCCTATGGAGCCTCCAGATCGCTATCGAGGAGAATACAGCTTTTTCGGCCACCTGACGGGCGTTATATGAACATTTTTTTTGGTAAATCATGCACGGGGCTTGCATCAAATTTCTAATCATTGACATGACTAATAATTAGTCGAAAGGTGAGTAATATGAGTAAACGTGGTTACTGAGCCCGTACGGGTGGCCGTTCGAGGTCAATTGATGAAAAACTACGGCCCGACGCCCCAGGCGGGAGGGCCGTATTTTTTCATCAAATGGCCGAGAACGGCACCCGTACGGGCTCAGTCACTACGTTTCCTTATTACTATACACCTCCAACTCATTTAAAACGCCGTTTCATGACCTTCCCTGCACCGTGGTTAATGCCCCTGTTCCTGTACAAAGCTAATGACATTCACTACGGCCCGCTAGCGGTAAAAACCCGGCAACGATCGATGTGTAGCAACAGATGATGCTGGAACTTCACTTCCCGTGGGAATTATGGAATGAAATTTTAACACGAGTACTGCATATATATAACCTATAATCGTACCAAATATGATGAAGATCGGTTGCTTTAAACCGAAGATATCGGCGGTTCAATACGGCGACTTCGACATTCACTGCACACTGGGAGATGGGAGGGTGAAAACCCGGCAACTGCCGACGTGGAGCGGACTATGAAATGTATGACACAGGACGACCTGGAACTCTGGTAGCCAACGTAATTATGACGTCGACAACGCGGAGCGGCGGAACGGGAGGCGATCGGACTTGTTGTTATTGATTAATGTTTCAGCTATTTAAACGGTATTAGGTGAACCTACACGTTATTTACCTCGATATTTGGACATTACGCATTCCCAATTGTTACGGGTAGGTCTTATAATGTCTCTTAAGTTATGAATGGGAGAGAACCGCCATTTTCTTTGTTTGTTTTTGACACGGACACTGGTCTCGCGCTATCGTGATATTTTATGTTAGTGCGACGTAGTGTTTGTAGCAGCGGGACGTATATTTTTACATGCTTAAGCCTATGGGAATCACTACGTCCTACTACACAGCGGGCCCGAACGTTATTTATACGACACCCGTAGCAGCGGGTAGTATATCATAGACGTTCGCCCACAGGTGTATAGTAATAAATACAACAATACAATGAATAGATCTGTGTGGCCGTATTCTCCTTGTAGTTGACACTCGTCAACTACGCGGAGAATACGACCATGCAGATCCAAATCATGGTAATATTGTATTGATTGAGGTGATATGCATGTATGACACACCGAATTTGAGCTGGAATATCATAGAATACGATGCAATCGTCATTATATCTATGGAAATAATGTATACAGGTATTATACAAGTATAACGCTCATACACTCAGTGATACAGTGCTAAAGAATACGTTCATGAGGTGTTTCATTGGCTGCAGGCACTGCATAACCAAGCAAGTAAGGTGCGAAGCCAGCCTATAGAAAAAAGGTCTATTAACATTCTAAACTTGTAAAGAACCCTTAATTGTTCAGTGGTTTCATTTTTGAGGGGCGAGTTGGCCTCAAACTCCCCATTTATTGGGAGCTAGATGGAAGTCATGGCTTCGTTCTCCAATTCTGAAACCCATGTGAGGGACAGGATACTCAAATATACCTGCCTCATTGTATCACCTCGTATCTATTCCGGCTTGCAGTATACTTGGTATGCAATGAGCTAATGTGTTCCTTCTGTCATGTTGGGTTTTTAATAGCAATGCCTGTGCTGGTCTGGACAGGTACATACTGTGCCCTGGACAGATGGGCATACATACAGACTCTTGTTAAAGGAATAAGGAAACTTGATTTAACCTTATCAAATCATATGGGAAAATACCTCAAGACAAGAGATATGACAAGGGCTTTATTTCTGACTTATAGAGAATGACGGATCAGCATCCACGACTAAGCACATCATGGAAATAAGGAAACTTGAGAGTTGGTTTAACCCTATCAAATCATATCGGAAAATGTAAAAAGGTAAAAAAGACAAGAGCTTTATTTCTGACCAATAGCGAATGACGGATCAGCATACACGACTAAGCACATCATGCTGCGAAGGTAATTGAAAATAACAAAGACAGTAAAGAAATAGAAAAGAAAACCATGTGAATGAATTTCTGAAACATAAGGTACACACAACGTGTTCATTATCTAAGAAATTATTATACAACAATCGCTGGTAAGGGGGCAAGATGTTAAACACGAATGGTGCCTCGCCCCTCATGTTTATTCGTGGGGTGGGGAGTTAGCTCAGTGGTAAAGAGCACTGGACTTGTAATATCAAGGTTGTCAGACTTTGTTGATTCTGGTCCCACTGCAGCCACTTTTCTCCTTCACCCCAAGCGGTGGTAGATTTACTGCTATATCAAAGGCCAATCCTTCTCATACCATGTCTATGTGGTGTGGGAAGTAAAAGAACTCTCACCCCGGTAAATGTGTAGGGGTGAGGTTTCCACCTAAATTCATTTCATTGATTCGATCACCACCCTTATGGTGTAAAAGAACCTTGAGAAAGTTTGGTGAGAACCTGCAATGGTTAACTGGACGTTAAATCAAACCAACCAACAAACAAACCAGCATGTTTATTCACGAATGTTTAATCGGTAACAAGGAAACGAAAACAGGATTCGGAAATCTTTTCCAAAAGAAAAGAAAAGGAAGACAAAGCATAAGACCCATCGGTTTGTCAGAAGCACTGTTACTAGGTGGCAGCACAAATCCAGGTCAGCTGTGGAGAGATGGGCTGATGGAGGTCACACCCAGGTGGCAGCACTGTGAACAGGTCGCCGACGTTATCTCTCCAGGAGAACGAACGCGATAAAGCAGATACAGCCTTTAGTCACGAAGATAATCAATACTACCTGGATGTGTGATATATAACCAGGAGTCAGTGATAAGTTACGATAAGACCGCTTATTGGAGAATCCTGAGGCAAACATTTTAGGACAATTCAATCAAAGGTCGAAGTTCAATTATCAAACATAGACAATCAGGAGTGTTCATTTGTTAGAGCATGCTTGCATGCGCTATTATACAACGTTTGGAGGTTAGAGTAGTCACAAATAGACTTCCAGTTACTGCGCCGATACACACCGATAAAAATTGTAGCCTATCTGGAGGCATATCGTACTATATCGGTGTGTATCGGTCGTCGTAATGTGTTGGGAGGGTGCAAAAAGGTACCATGGTCCCGATACAGCTCACGATGCGACCAGTGTCATCCACCATATTTCCTTTATATTTCCAGAAATAATGCATATTTATGATTTATATTTTACCTGTAGATTAAACCAATCTTTTATGATATTCCATAATATATCCAATGAAAAAATCAGTTCCAAGTTAAATTTTAAAATGATCGATTTGAGACCTTTACCTATTATCAAATTTCACCATATTTGCAGAGTGGCATTATCATTATATATTCTGGGTATTCCGAAAATTTCATAATTTTGCGCCGATTATGTCATATGATTTCCCGTTCGAAGCATCACCGGTACACAACGACTCGCACCGACGCGCTACGACAATCGATACATAATCGATTGTGATAGGCCCTCGATGATACGGTTTTATTTTCATTGTAGCGGTATCGTAGAATCTGACTAACTGCCCCGATATGCGCTACGATTTCGCTATGATATGGATTTTGTATCGAGACGTCAATATTGGCGTGTATCGGTGCAAGTCGGGAGCCCGGTGGACACCCCCTTACCCTTCACTATCTGCATGCTATTCACTGTAATATTGAGAAAGGGCCAGGGTGCCAGTGTCTCATTGTCTAAGAGACATGCCCATCTGTCCATGACCAATCACTCAAGACCAAATATCTCAAGACCCACTGGTACTTGATATGTTTGGATTCTAGACCCGGGGAAGTTGACTGGGTGTAAATGGGTTACAAAAGCTATTCATAGACTGAATGTAACCCAGACATTTCAATTGTTACTTATTTATAATTGCACGCTCATTCATCAATGATGAACATACTGTTAGCTCCTAGTTTGTGAACTGATGCGAATGTTGGTGGGGTAGACTGGTCAATGAACAACTACTCGCAAGCAGTGTGTTCATCATTGAAGAATCAACATGTAATTACTAAGAAAATGACAATTTAATGGTTTGGGTATATTCAGTCTATATAGGGTCCCCTTTTGTAACCCAGTTTCCCCCAGTCAACATGCTATTTCTGCAGCTGTCTGTCTAGAATCGAAATATATCAAGAAGCAGTACCCATTGAGTATTTACAAAGATACTTAATGGGGATTATGTCATAAAGTTTAGCCCATTTGTCAGTGTGGAGGGTGAGATGAATTCAGAAACCTATTCAAGTTTAGGGTCAGAGCTCCATCCATTTGAATCACCATGCAATTCATGCGGATTTGCCTTGTGAATTACTACGAGATTAAAACTTAATAGAATACGATCTCTGACCCTAAACTTTCATAGATGTTCTCTAGAGTACTGTATATGAAAGACAGGGAACTCTTTTTTTGTTTATTCTAGGTTCATTCGTAATGCTGAGCATTTGTACTGCTGAAGATTCGCTTTCAATAAGGGAATGGTCTGCCATTTTGATTTTTTTTTCTGATATGAGAATGACAGTGGTCATGTGGTACGGAGTGACGTATTGACATTATTTCGTCACTAGGAGACGAACGGAATCTGTCCCCCAGGTCAGTAAAATGAGACATTCGCCCATAGGTATATTATTATATATGGAGACAGGGTTAAGGTGGGTGAATGATTTCCATTCCGGGGTGTTATGTGCATCTAAACACCTAACACCGAAGAACAGAATCCATTCACCCACCCTAACCCTATCTCCATATACTCCTTACTGTGCAGGTAATTCAATTCGGTCTGTGTTTCCATGAAAACAGCGAATGTGGCGTCAGGAATGGGAATATTACCTATGTGGCTCAGGGCAATATTATTCGTACTCTTATATATAAGACATACACAATTGCACATAAACATAGATACATGCACATATCATTACACACATAAATTCGCATAAATAAATAAAGATATATACATTTATACACTCATACACATATATACAACGGTACGGAAATAGAGATACATATGTGAAAACCTCTACATAAGACATCCATCAGTGAGAACTCATGTCCTAGCTCGGAACAATGCCTTATACCGACCACCGCGTGAGGACACCTTGGGGAATAGATCTGCTTATTCCAGACGTGCCTGTAGATGTCTGTGTAGAACAGGCAGTCAGCCGAGTGGAGATAAACGTATTGTTCGCAGTCGTTGATAGCATATGGGCCAGGAAAATAGGATTCCACTGTTCCCAGGACGTTTGGTCTATCTACAGAAGACAGCCCTGGGGCCACTGGAACGTCTGCCGTCCCCACAGACCGCAGATCCGGACCCCACAGCCCCACAGCACACTTCAACTTGTCGCTCAGCCCCGCCATCACTCACAACTCACCCACATCAGCCCTGTACCGCCGGGATGCACCCTCTCCCACACCCCACACGGGCACCCTCTCCCACACCCCACCCCTAGCACCCTCTCCTACACCCCACCCCTAGCACCCTCTCCCACACCCCACCCCTAGCACCCTCTCCTACACCCCACCCCTAGCACCCTCTCCCACACCCCACCCCTAGCACCCTCTCCCACACCCCACCCCTAGCACCCTCTCCCACACCCCACCCCTAGCACCCTCTCCTACACCCCACCCCTAGCACCCTCTCCTACACACCACCCCTGGTACCCTCTCCTACACCCCACCCTGGTACCTTCTCCTACACACCATCCTGGCACCCTCTCTCATTTACCACCCTGGCACCCTCTCCCACACCCCACCCTGGCATCCTCTACCACACCACACCCTGGCACCCTCTCCCACAGCCCACCCCAGTATCCTCTCCCACACCCCACCCTGGCACCCTCTCCTACACCCCACCCCTAGCACCCTCTCCTACACCCCACCCCTGGCACCCTCTCCTACACACCACCCCTAGCATCCTCTCCCACACCCACCCCTGGCACCCTCTCCTACACACCACCCCTGGCACCCTCTCCTACACACCACCCTGGTACCTTCTCCTACACACCATCCTGGCACCCTCTCCTACACACCACCCCTGGCACCCTCTCCCACACACCACCCTGGCACCCTCTCCTACACACCAGCCCTGGCACCCTCACACACACACCACCCTGGCACCTTCTCCCACACCCCACCCTGGCACCCTCTCCTACACACCACCCCTGGCACCCTCTCCCACACCCCACCCTGGCACTCTCTCCTACACACCACCCCTGGCACCCTCTCCCACACCCCACCCTGGCACTCTCTCCTACACACCACCCCTAGCATCCTCTCCCACACCCACCCCTGGCACCCTCTCCTACACACCACCCCTGGCACCCTCTCCTACACACCACCCCTGGCACCCTCTCCTACACCCCACCCCTAGCACCCTCTCCTACACCCCACCTCTAGCACCCTCTCCTACACACCACCCCTAGCACCCTCTCCTACACCCCACCCCTAGCACCCTCTCCTACACCCCACCCCTAGCACCCTCTCCTACACCCCACCCCTAGCACCCTCTCCTACACCCCACCCCTGGTACCCTCTCCTACACCCCACCCTGGTACCTTCTCCTACACACCATCCTGGCACCCTCTCTCATTTACCACCCTGGCACCCTCTCCCACACCCCACCCTGGCACCCTCTTCCACACCCCACCCCAGCACCCTTGCCCACACCCAACACTGGCACCCTCTCCCACAGCCCACCCCAGTATCCTCTCCCACACCCCACCCCTGGCACCCTCTCCCACACCCCACGCCCAGCCACACAGTGCAACCCCGGCATCCCCACACCCCACCTTGGCATCCTCTCCCACACCTTACCCTGGCATCCTCCCACACACCCCATGCCTCTCCCACATACCACCCCAGCCCCCTCTCCCACACCCCACCCTGGCACTCTCTCCACACCCAACCCCGGCCCCCTCCCCCACACCCCACACTGGCACCCTCTTCCACACCAAACCCTGTCACCCTCTCCCACACCCCATCCTGGCATCCTCTACCACCCCCCACCTTGTCACCCTCTCCCACACCCCACCCTGGCATCCTCTACCACCCCCCACCCTGTCACCCTCTCCCACACCCCACCCTGGCATCCTCTACCACCCCTCACCCTGTCACCCTCTCCCACACCCCACCCTGGCATCTTCTACCACCCCCCACCCTGTCACCCTCTCCCACACCCCACCCTGGCACTCTCTCCCACACTCCACACTGGCACCCTCTTCCACACCCCACCCCAGCACCCTTGCCCACACCCAATACTGGCACCCTCTCCCACACCCCACCCCAGTATCCTCTCCCACATGCCACCCTGGTACCCTCTCCCACACCCAAGCCTGGCACCCTCTCCCACACCCCACCCCGGCCACACCGTCCCACTGCTAACAACCAATAGATCACGCCCAGCCACACAGTGCCACCCTGGCATCCCCACACCTCACCTTGGCATCCTCTCCCATACCCGACCCTAGTACCCTCTCCCACTCCCCGGCCTGGCATCCACTCCCACTCCCCATACCTCTCCCACACACCACCCTGGTACCCTCTCCCACACACTACCCCTGGAACCCTCTGCCACACACCACCCTGGTACCCTCTCCCACACAATACCCCTGGAACCCTCTCCCACACCCCACCCTGGCACCTCTCCCTCACCCTACACTGGCATCCACCCCCACATCCCACCCCTGCACCCACCACACCCTGTCACACTCTCCCACACACCACCTCACCCCAGTACCCTCTCCCACACCCCACCCCGGCCACACAGTCCCACTGCTAACAACCAATAGATCCACAGACCCCTGTCTCCAGTGCTACCAACATACAACCAGCCGAGCCAGCCACAAGCCCCTCCCGCCGGCGACCACCCGCTACCACGTCCCAGCTCCGAGCATCAAGCTGTCTATTGACTCATTCATTGATTGTTCTACCACCCAACAACCACCCAACTTGTGCCCAAATATTTGTACTGCAGATTGCCAGGAACAAGCAGAGGCCAGGGCTGAATTAAAACCGGAGCGGAAGGGGGAAAGGTTTCGAGCGAGGAAACTGCAGCTCTAGGCTGTAGTATAGAGCTCAGTGAACTGGTTGGCGGGATAGACTAAGGTAGTGTGTGCAAACATACATCTACACGTGTATATACTTGATATGCATGGGCAGTTGTCGAGAAGGTCGCGTGATATTTCACGGAACTCTTGTAATGCGGACCTGTTTGAATTGGTCTGGATATTCAATACTTTACATATATATATATATATATATATATATATATATATATATATATATATATATATAATATAAAACGATCCATCCTCCTGGACATCTCAAGGGAATCTTCTACTGAAGTCGTCCTATCGTCGAGGCCGACCGTATCGCACCCAGACTTGGCTGTCTACCATTCTTGACACGGGACGACCTGGAAGTCCTCAACTCCTCATCTTTTTTCCCCGAATAATTCCGGGAATCGTCAACGATATATGATGACATTGCTCTGGGCTTGCTCCTCCGACCCATATTCCAAGAACCGTCTTGAAATCGCCCAAATCTAAAATTTCCCACCTCAGTGAGGAAAATACATGTGTCGTGGTCGGTGAGCAGATGAAGAGTGAGTAAATAACGGTTGAGAGCTGCTCACCGCCACGCGTTAGGAATTATTACCGTAGTTATAGCATTAACAATAGCAACCGCCTAGACGACGGAAGTAGGCGATATCCGAGGTGAATAATATGAGACATTTCATTCGGTATTTATATTTATATATTAACATATATAATATATATATATATATATATATATATATATATATATATATATATATATATGGACATGTACATGTATATATAAAGTTGTCAAACTTGCTAAAGCGTGTGTTCCACCAGACTAAGGCTTCATCAGAAAGTTTATGGTCTCTTCAGAATATATCGAAGAATATTATATATCTTTACGAATCTCGCAGATTTGGTGAATGTACTCTTGCGATCACTTGTATCAATTCAGAAACTATCAGAAATAAAATTGGCCGCACTTCCACTGAGAATTTTTCCGGATTTTTGACGATCCTGCAGGTTTCGGCATAAATCGGCTGCTCAGTGGAATCCAGCCTTTACGTGAACTGGTTATTACCCTATATGATGGAGAATTCTCCAAGAAGGTATCAATATGAATAAAAAAAGGTATTTTGATTACTTATCATTGAGGTCAATGGTGTCAGTTTACATATCCGTAATTATTATCATCTGCAAACCACAACAAAGCATATATATATATCAGAGTCGTATTATTTTTCTACATTTGGAAAACCTAACTGTCCTGATCTATTAGTTGGGATATGCAAATCAATTAGAAATGATATATCACGTGGCACGTGGTACTAAGTGCACCTTAGTTCATTATTAGTTCGTGCACAGCGTGCACAAATGAAGCATGATACATTCGCACACAGGCATATAGTAATAAGAGAAAACGTGGTTACTGAGCTCATACGGATGGCCGTTCAAGGTCATTTGATGAAAAAATACATCCCGACACCGGAGGCTAAGGGACGTATTTCTGCGTCAAATGACCGAGATAGTATGTGGTGACCGGGTAGTATTTCATATACGTTTGTGCATAGGTAGATATAGTAATAAGAGAAAAACGTGGTTGCTGGGTCTGTATGGACGGATATTGGAGGTATTCTGTGTTACATAAAATATGTCCTCGGAACCATCACGTATCTAAGTTACAAAAGGCCGAGAACGTTTTCCCACTGAGGACACCTATACCTCTACCAACACAAACGGGCGGGAGGTGGCGGGGGGAGAGCATATTTCATGTACGCCAGGTGTGAAATTCAGCCAAGATGCGTCCGTATATAAACCCTCGGCGTATATTCTATGAAAACAAGTCAAAATTCAGCCAATACATGCACTTCCGCGATGGCGTAAATATGAATAAAATGGTGGTTTTCGTGCAGTGCTAGCAATGAGGTTCTTTGTCTTTGATGTTTTCAAGATAGAAAGCCAGCAAAAGGCTATCGCTACGGCTCAGTAACCACGTTTCCTCAGTTTATCCTACCCCTAATAAAAAACTCCATAGGCTTAACATTAGTGGACTGTATTTGGTCTATGGTGCAGGAAAATGAAATTTATCCCTCTAGTGGGATACAGTTGTTAAATGACGTCATTTGAAATGCGACCAATGATTATCACTGGTTATCAGTGAGTTTTATGTTATTTCTTAATTTGTTGAAGTAATTTAGATGGGGTAGGATAAATTCTAAACCAAACTCGAGTTAGTCGTGTTGTTTATTGCACTCTGACAATGTTGCTTATCACTGCACTCAGCTTCGCCTCGTGCAGTAAATGCGACATTGCCGTCGTGCGATAAACAACAACACGACTACCTCTCGTTTGGTTTCTCTTAACTATAAAGCGGCGTCTATATATATATATATATATTTATATATATATATATATATATATATATATATATATATATATATATATATATATATATATATATATATATATATGCTGACGCGATACGGACGAGAGCTCATGTTCTTGTTCGCTTCCTCTTTGCTGTCTGCATGGCTATCATCATGTTACTATCTGTGTCACACGCCTACGGATCAGATCAGTAGAGTATGTATTATGATCGTTGATATTCTCACGGTCAAGTGTATTAATATACACATATGGCCGAACGTCTATGAGATACTACCCGCTGCTAGCAGGTGGGGCAGTAGAAATAATGTTCGGGCACACTGAGCTCCTGGTGAATGTTCGAACGCACTGTGCTTGTAGCACACTTTTCAATGACTCATATTGGCATTTTTCATGATATTTAGGTATGTATGATATTAAATAATGCGTCAGTACCTGTATAATTTCATCCTGTATATTTATTCAATTCCTGTGTTTTTCTCTACTTATTTTGTCCAGATATGCAGATGGCAAAGCGGGCCGTACATGTCACAATGGGCCGTACATCATATTTTTTACCACTGTCATTCGCGAATACACCTTTATGTTTTTAGATACAAAAAACTTTTTATTCACAAACTAGAGGAGTGAGTCTGTAGATATCGACCATCAAGTCTAAAAAACAATGGGAGACAAGAAAATATAAATGCGCAGAGGGTGATCTCTGCACTCAGCCATGATAAAGAGACTGTCAACAGGAGACTATGGAGACGCAGCCCAATGTTTATACCTCCTGATGAAAATTGTCGTCTGCAAACAGGAGAAAGTGGCGGGCTCGGAATGCCTGTGATTGTGGTTGATAACAGGCGTCGTTTTGTAGGTACTAAACCACGAGCCGTTTCCGCGGGAAGCAGGTGACCATCCATCACGCCATCTACACACAGTGCGCATGCGTGGCGGCGTCTGCCGGCATTCCCGCGCGCTGATTGGTCCGCCTGCTGAGCCGTGTTTACCGGCGCCTCTCGTGCGACCGGCCTGGAAGGACGCGTGCTTCCTTTGAAGGTCACCGGGGTCAAATAGGTCATTTTGTGAGAGGGGCCAAGACGAGTCGTCACCTGTGGTCAGATAAATGGCGGACAGGTCGTGATATCCATCAACGCCCTGGTCGACATGATATGTGCGATGGTGGCGCGCGGAGAGGCACTAACATGAAGGAGACACACGAGAGAGTCCCGGCATCCTGAGACTTCTTCTCTTTTTTTTCATGGCGAGGGGAAGTTTTTAACTGCAGCACGAAGCCAATCTCTGGACACATCCCAGAAAGCTTTTTAGCCGCGTCGCGAGGACCACCGCACGCATGCGCAACAGATCACTGAACACAGCGCATACTCACGTGTCGCGCACGCGCAGACGGCGTGGACGGTGGAGGATGCACGTACAACGCCACCTGGAGGTAGGCAAATGAAACTGCACCGGGATTTTAAAAATGGTGTAACATGGGGGAATTGTTTTACTCTGCAGGTAAAAAGAGGGTATAGAATAAACAGGAACTCGTCGTTTCTCAATACAAGGGTTGATTGATACCTGATCCCTTCTTCGGGATTCACCCCTTAAGAAATTATATATGGCATCCCCAAAACCCCAACCCAAGCATTTTACATCTTTAAATTTTCACATAGACATAGAATAGTTCGGTTATTATAATATTTGAGATTTCCAGCGGTTATTTCCTGTATTCTTTCATATTTTTTACCCTTGTACACATGGTTTTGGTGAACATACATATAATTTGATCCGTCGAAGGGCCAGTGCAGTATATTTATTATACACTAATTTCATAGAGATCACAAAAATAAGTGCCTTTGATTGTGCCTAGAAATGAACTATGATACAATCATTACATGCGAGAGTAAATGTACCTTTTTTCTGCTAGACGAACAAATCATTTATTAAATCATCTATATTGAAACCCCAAAAGTAAATGTGTTTAGATAAAAGAATATTACAAAAAAGAAGTCATGATGCACCTATATTTTATATATGGAAATTCCAAATAATGTTATGTATATGGTGAATATTGAGTACTGTGGACAAAACTTATGGAATGGGTTATCACCTATAACAAAAAGAATCCCAACCTATAAGTAAGCATAACAAATTCAACAAATAGTGCATGAAGAACTCCTATTGGCATAAATAAAACTAAATGTTGGGAGTAGACTGTAATCCCCTGGATCGTGTTACTATTATGTTGTATTAGATGATGCACTATTAGTGTCACTTGTGTCTGTAACTGAGTGATTGTTATCTTAGTGTTCTAACATATTACTAAAACTGATATACAGCTAATCCCTTCAAACTCTGTAAACATCGTATTATAATTAGCATAAATATGAAAACCAGCCGTAATGGCTGAAAGAGCTGCTGTACTTCTTGTCAACGAGATGAAAAAGAGAACTTTGAAACATGAGTAAACTTTGTGAACCATTATCGATTGACAATAAAAAAAAACAATTGAAAAAAAGGCGTGTAAGCTATTAGAGTCTTTTCTATGAGGTGACAAGAGAGCAGTCTCTCGACATTGGGACCCGGGTCTTGCGATCAAAATTTCATTGTCCAATCTATGTTACAACACCTTGCCACAACAATATTTATGTCTCATTGAACACGTATACAATTATACTCAAGAAATATTTTATATGGAAGTGTATTTTCAAAACAATTCCATTTCTGTTTCAAAGGCTTGATCTTTTTTGATGAAATTCCTCCAGATCACAGTTAAAAAAGATGAAAAGGATTTTTAATTGTCTCAAGTATCCAAATTTAGTGCTATTTGTAAAGTAAATTGACTACAGTCTTGGTGTTAGGGCCAACAATTGACTCGATCACCCCACCTCTTGTGAAAATGATAAAGCCCACGATGTAGGAATCAATGACATGCCCGTGATACGCCGAGATCCTCGTTTAGTGTCCGCACTGGTCGCTGGGTGGCGCTGGCGACGCAGCGGTGACAGCTCCCACCAGGGGGCGTCTCACATCGCTCCCACCACAACAATAGGCGGCGATTACCGCCACGCCACCTGGGTGTAGACGACAACACTAATTCCATGGCCCGCGTTACAACGGTCGAGGAAGCTGTCCATTATTCACGCGGCTGAGGTCAGGGGGAGCGGGAGGAGGGGCGGAGTGATGGAGACTTCAAAAGTCTTCAGGGTCAAGGCCATCTGCCCGGCCTCACCCCTCCAGCCCCTCCTCCAGCCCCCATTGTCGCCCTCTCCTACCACACACACACACCCGCTGACCAGTGGCTTGATGAGGTCAAGGTGTTCCGCTCCGTTAAGGTCAATTTAGGTAATTAATCAGAAGCGACGTAGCTTATTTAAATTTTCCAACCATGGTCGCATTAAATTTTCACACTGACGACAAACTAAACACGGGGAGTGACCTTTATTAGCGGTCTGAACACCAGAACGATGGAGTACTCGTGAGTATGCGCAAAGAGAGGGCAATCTCCAACCAATTATTAGTCAAATAAGATAAATATAATGCATGTGGTAGGCCCGGCGTCCACCTACTACGGTATGGCTCCGATATGGTCTACGATGCACCTTCCGATAAAAAAAAAATCAAAATTGCGTCGGAAAGACACCTAATATCGGGGCAGTTGACAACGTTTCTGCGATTAGACACCCATAAAAACCCCATACAATACGTGGTGGATTGGCATGATTAGACATATGTCTACGATTTTGCACCTCCCCGATATGTCTCCGATATTTGCTTTTTGTATCGGTGCCATATCGGTAGGTCTAGATTTCTATCGTAGTAGGTGGACACCAGGCCTTACTTATAGATTCGGTCAAACCCAAAGTAAGTCTGATAGAACATATTGTACATTAAACTACACAAGGAAACAAACAAATAAATGTATTACTCTTTGCTTGGTTTAACATATATCTTATATCTAGTCAGTACAGTTTCTCTGTTGTGTCATGAATTGCAGACTCAGTAAGTTTATGAAGACCATTCGTGTATTGATGTTATCTGAGAACTCTATGGATTAGACGGAGTTGAGAATTCATGCACCTTACAGCATAGAATAATGTTATCTAGATTAATTCAGAATGAACACAAGCTACTATACATTAAGCATGTTAAATCTATTAATCATAAAATACACTTATTTCTAACCTTATCATGAGCCATACGCTGTGGATTGTAAATTGTCGATTGATTTCTCATTAATAACAAAGTTCTCTAACAAAACTGATAATATCGAGTGATCATTCCATTTCCTCTTACTCAGAGGGAGAATGCACGGTACAAACAAATGAAAGAAAGAAAGGAAGAATAGACAAACAAAAGAAACAAATCAACTGAAGAACACAGACGAATAAAACAAACAGACAACTCCAAATTCAATGAGCCGAGAGACGAATTCCCAATAACCACTGAGCCAGCGTTGTAATTCTGATTGACCCCACTGACCACCAACACTTTTACACAAAGAACGAACTCACCATAGTGTCGATAAACAGGTTCCAGTCTGCCCCGTCACTCGCCAGGGGCGCTCAAGTCGTTGCGGAGACGCAGGTCATCAATCCACCACGCAACGCCCATATCCCGACATCAATGTCGAATGAAAATCAATCGTTCTGTTTGATTTTATTAGTGTGAGGTTGCCCTGAGACGATTGTTTGGCTTGCTTTGATATCTGATTAAGCGGAGAACTTTTTTTAACCCTCCCCCCTCCTCCCCATGAGGCCCGACATCTGGCTTGATGAACCCGGGGAGAAGGACGATAATCACTGTCTGTGTCAAAGGTCACTTATGATTAAGAGGCATGCAGGGGTTAATTTCGGGTCAAGGTCACACCTTGGCGGGAAAACAAAGTGGTGCCGATTGAATCGTAGCTGAGTGAATTGTCAACTTATCTTAGTTAAAATGACAGAGTAATTAGTACAACTCTCTTTTATCGGGATGGCTACAGTGTCTTAATTAACGCGCCGGCGAATGTAGATGTCACCCAAGAAGAGCTGAATCCATTAGTAGTTAACAAATAATCTACTACGTTCTTTTAGGAAACTGAATTTACTCCTTTGTAAGTCAACGAATCCATTACACCTAGAGTGCTGATATCAGGGTTAAATATATCTACTAATCACCTTTTTTCAATTGGCAATTATCTTTTAATTTTTCTACTCAATAGACCATCGTGGTCATAACTGTAATATGTCTGTAGGTATTTCCGGAAAGTCCTTCAGCTTTCTTTGGTATGAGCAATACTTATCGTTATTCTACATCGCAGAGAGGGTAAATAGTAAATATCTTCATTGTTGAAATAGTTTAACACAGAACAGCCCCGAGTCCACCTTTTTCAGTTGCTTTTATTGACAGTTGTTTTGTTTTTGCCACAATTAGTGTATTCAATATTGAAGGCAGCAAGCACCCAATGCAATTATAGTGGGTTTAAATCACTATATAAGTTGTCACAAACCCTAAATTTACTCGATAAAAACCTAGATCAAACCGCAAGATACGCTTTAGGGAACGACGGTATGAGAGCACCTCCCATGCACAGAGGTTTGAAACTCTAGAATATTCAACCAGTACATGTACAAACAAGCAGAAAACAAAAACTCGTGATTTGAGATCAAGAATGTAATTAATAACCTTTCAACATATCATAGATACTCACCACCATCATGATAGCACTATGGCATCACGATGTATCTTTTCCTTCAATTCACCGGAGGAACCGTTATCATAACAGAAGTGAATAAACGATTAATTATTTAAAAACAATAATTTTGCATACATACAGAAAATAGGGTTAGATACATTTCGTGTTTAATTTTACACGCATTAAATATATTTCGTGTTCTGTCTTCATTCGTTATTGTGCACCGTTTATGATTACTTGTGCGCATGGAATTTCCCCCAAAATAGGCATTTGGGGCAACCACTGAGGGTAAAGTAAAATCCACCCCACTTCGTCCTACATTCGTAATTTATGTTAGGATATCATCTACCCATACGTAATTTTCTCTATTATAATAGGACGATTTATGAATTGAATAAATGGGCAATGCACGTATCTACATACAACCACACATACCAGGTGTTGAAGTGCTCACTTCACACATTTACAACATTCTTTCACTAGAAAGATAAAAATGATATGATTTACGATGTTGCTTTAAAGCGCTCATTCACGAGTGGGCTTCCTACCACAGCCCCAGGCTGTATCACATCACAGGGGGATGCGGCAAGCAGACACAGCAATACGGCAAAATGACCCCCCGGCTGTGTTACCTCACGGGGGATACGGCAAGTAGGCACAGCAATACGTCATGATAATGCCCTTGGCTGTATCTCACCCCTGGTATTTTCCCCATTCACTTAAATTTGACCAACGCCGATTGAATATTTAGAAAAAATACTCAATGGGGTCACAAAAGGTTAGCCCGTTAGTGAATGTGAGGAGTGAGGTAGATTCAGAAACCTAGTCAAGTTTGGGTCGGAGCTCGATCTCATCATCATTTGAATCACACAGTGATTTACTTGTGAATTACTACGTGATTCAGACTCGATGGGATATGAGCTCTGACCCTAACCCTGAATAGGTTTCCTCTATAGTATTACCTCACGGGGGGATACAGCAAGCAGAGAGGGGAATACGGCAAGATAACGCCCCTGGCAAACAGACACAGCAATACGGCAAGATAACCCTGCATCATATATGACCTCATTCTAGTGAGAAAAAAACATACACAAACGTCATGTGTCTCTGGTTTTAATGATAAGGCAGCGGGCCGCGCCTCATTTCCATCTTTATGTAACTGTCACAGGCCCACTTCATAGACCAAGGCGCCTGTTTGAGATGTGGGAAACATGAAGAGGTTCGGTTTGAACTCAAGGTCGCCGAGTTATCACAGAGCGCCACTGAAAGGCGTGTTAAAGCCGTGGTTATGGTGAGTTATGACGGCCCCAACACGCATATCATTTTCACACAGTCATCATATATCATGTAAGTCTGAGTGGAGCCTTCCTCTGTCGGCAAACCTGCAGCTGTTTGTGAATCCTGCGACACCAGCTTGTGGTGATCCATGAAGACGCATGGCAGTGGGATGTGTGCAGATAGAAACACAGGGGATTCCAAACCAGGTGATTTCTGAGTTGTTTCATCTATAGGTCTGGAAGGCATATTAGGGACTAAGGTGGAATCCGGATTCAAATAGTGTTTGCCTAAAAACTCTTATAGATTGAGTTGTGCTGCTTATCAAATTAGTTTAAGTAAGCATTTGTTTGTAATTAATAACTAAAGAAAAAACATTGTCTGAAATCATAATGTAAAAATACTTACTTCTCCATTTTCTGCCTACCACAACAATGCTTTAATATATGGCACATATCACAAAAAGGGGATTTTTGCTACTTTTCTATTTTGATAACAAAATGGTCCCTTTTGACTTCTACTATGAGCACAATAAAAGTTAAGGTATCACAATGATCTGTAAAGGAATCTCTACTTGATTAAACTGGGCTTTGATGTTGCTTCCTTATGGAATCCTATGGAATCTTTACTCATATTCTAGAAGTCAAACATTTTGCCTAACTTTTAGCATGATTTCAGAGAAAATATGTCAAAAATTAAAACAGATGAATCACCTCAATAAATCCAAAATATATATGACAATAAATGTGAGTAAATTTTCTCCGTTCGTTTAACCTTGTGAAGAGGTTTGCGTTGGGAGACAATCGCCTACCCGTACACTCTCTACATTGTGGTCGTAAATGCGATAGGGGTAGGATCGAAAACGCCAAGTCATACCCTTATATATATGACAATAAAGCCCATAATCTCTGATTTGATATGGTACCCTTTGTAAATATGTGTCTTTTTCTACAGCCTAAGTTATGAGAACTTTTGTATAGCAAGTCAAACTAGTTATCAGTCCCCAATATGGTTGCGAGGCCTATAGCTTGATCTGGAACGAGCTAGATGAAACAACACAAAAATAAAATAGTAAACAGGAATTCAAACGGGTTGTGGAACGTGCGTTGTCTGTCTATGATTGGTCTTCAATTGAGCCTACAAGCATCACAGGAACGGCTTTTTGGTTGGTTTAGTAATGTGTCCGATATTGTGTAGAGTATGTACCTAGTAGACTATGTATCTCGTGTACCTCATCCCATCCCATCCCACTCAAATGAGTCACCCTCTGTTACTACCTTGTACTACAATGATGATGCCACCATGTGTTCTGTTCTGTAAGTTGTGAAGGAACCTCAGTAGAAGAACTACCCATCGTGGTAGATCTGACGAGAGTAAAACAAAAAAAGGTGTGTTTGTATATAGATTATGAGAACCCTCACGTTAATCAAACTAGGTGTATTTGTATATATAGAGTCTGAGAAGCCCCGTGACACTAATTAAACCAGGTTTGTTTGTATTTAGAGTCTGAGAACCTCCACATTAATTAAAACATGCATGTTTGTATTTAGAGTCTGAGAACCCCCACATTAATTAAATCAAGTGTGCTTGTACATAGAGTATGAGTACTCCAACTAAATCAATTAAACCAGGTGTGTTTGTATATAGGGTCTGAGACCTCCCAGATTAATTAAAACAGCTGTGTTTGTATATAAATACACAATATTGACTGGTTTCAGATACAACCGGCCGTATGCTCCGAGGAGTAGACGCGTAGTAATATCCGAGCGTATGCGAGGATATTGTAGAGAGTCAACTCCGAGGAGCATACAACCGCTTGTATCTGAAACCAGTCTATATTGCATTTATTATCCACCTTTTTCTGGACAAGTGGCATGTCAATATCAGTTCGTTTTAGCTATGCACTACATTTCTATACGCACTATTTTTCCGTATGCACCACCCGGAGCATACAGCATATCCGGATGCGCCGGGTATGTCCATACAAACGCCCTATGTGTTTTCTATGGACAATTTGTATTAGGTGGATAATAAAGTCTGAGAACTCCCAGATTTATTAAAGCAGGTGTGTTTGTGGAGAGGCGCAGTCCCTGGTCCTCCTCAGTGGAGGTTGGTATTCACGGCGGTGTGAACCGGGGTCACGGTCTGGTGGTTCCATGCATGACCAACCCAGGAGCAACATGCACAAAACCATCTTCCACGGTTCAGCGATGAACCAAACCGCCCGGCTGCCTGCTGTGAAGGCCACCTCCGGTGTTGCCTTACCTGCACACCTCTCCCCACCCCATATTTCATTTTTCAAATGTCAGGCTAAGGGAGAACCCACTAGGGTGCTGGTCTCCTATACCCATGACCAATTATCATCGATCATAGAGCCTGTGTAAATGGCGGTGTGTCGCTCGCCCCTGACATTAAACGGACATCAGTCATATGTTCTTTGTTCGGTCACCATGTGATGTCATGCGTTATGCCGTGCGGGCACTGCGCCTGCGCGGTGTCGGTGACAGGAAGCAGTGACAGGGTGATGACAGTGCCCGACTCAGGGAGGAGCCACAGGTACATACTTCATATTGGGCATATCCGCAACGTATGACAACCAGAGAGATAGGGAAGAAAGGTGATACAAGCAAGATATGACTTGGTCCATGTATCATACCTTTTTAGAATGACTTTGTTGTAAAAAGCTGGCATATTTGAGTATGCACGGGGTAATGGAGGGACTATCAAACTGGGCGGTTATTCTTTGCTTGGTGAAGAAGTTTAGCATTTTAATCCAGCTTGATTTTATTCGCTAAACGAAATCCAAGTCAGTCGTTACAAGTAATCATAGACTGTGCGACATTTCTAAACATCTTTTAATACACCAAAATGGCCGCTTATATCCTACTTTGGTACTTCCGAATTTCTTTCTGTAGCTGGAATAATGAGAACCAAGAACCCCAAAATAGGAAACCCCATCACCATCACTAAAAACAAGAAATACAAGGAAAACCCCAACAATTGGGTCACCTCTAGTCGTCCCTACAAATCTTATTCTCTCCTATACTTCCCCGTATTATATACCTGTATTATATACCTGGATCCTTATATCACAAAACACGAACAAATAGCTCAAAAATAAATTTTCTACTGAGAGAATGACGTCCCCCCAATAAAACTCGCAGAGAGTTGACGGGAGACTAACCATATCGAAAGATAAAATTTACACCAAAAACAGCACAAAGTGTTCATAATGACAACATAGCAAAAAAGACATATGAAAAAAATAGTTTTATAGTCTTTTAATTAATCAAGAAACTAATCTATGGAAAATTGCAGATGTGTAAAGGGGACTTTGATAATATACACATGGAAAAGGCTTGTGTATGACACCTAGAATACATCATTTGATTGTGTTTGCTGTTATGATTCCAAGAGCACCAGAATTAAAAACTTGGGGTATTTTGCCCAAGGACTGTTAACGCCAGAGCAATCTTAGAGTCGCCCCGACATAAAGTCAGCGGTATTTTACCAAGTTGTGTTAATGTTTATCTGCTGATGCACTGCTGTGGGTTGCAATCCACAACTCCATTCAAACCGTGCTATTACCTAGAAACTGCACAACCCCTCAGATAAGATGATGCATGTATATATATATCGCTTTGGAATGATTTTATACGGGTTGCAATATTTATATTGCAAAATTGTCTTTCAGAATGATATTTCCATTTGTGTGATTTTTCACAAAGATTGTGAGTAAATGTACAGTCTCATCTCCAATCTATGACAACTCTTATCCAAATAATCTATAAAATCCATATATAAAAATTCGAGGATGATTAATACACTCAATCCTATATTGTAATGCAAAAACATCAAGGGAGATATTATTTGTATCTGTACCTCTTATTCTAATCGTAAATCGTTTCCCAGCCTTTATAGTTTCTAAACATAGACCAACTACAACTTGCCTGAGAACAGAGAAGCAGAGACAAGTCGGCGAATAAACACGGCCGGTTGGGGGCGCTTCTCATGTCAGCGCCCAATCAGACCGACCCAAACTTAATTGAGCAATGCTCTGAGTTATCTTAATTGAATCTGGCCTGCGTTTAAACAGCCTGCACTGCCAGGTGGCTTCTGCTGCAAGTGCGGGGGGTTGGGGGCAGGTCTGAGGTGAGGGCAGGACGGGGGCAGGGGTAGGGTGTAATGGCAGGGTTGAGAATAACGCCAGAGCTGGGTGGAAGGGAAGGGAAGGAAGTCAGAGCTGCGGTCAGTGATAGGTTTGGGTAAAGACAGTGGGGACTGGCAGAGCTCGGGCCCGTTGAATAATCTAGGATCGTATATGAAGACCCATTTACTGTACCTCCTACAAGGATTATCGTTTAATAACATTTAAGTTTGTACACCAACACTGTTTTAGCCGTTCTTAAGTGTTCAATAAAGTTGTCCCTGGGTTCTCTTGGCTTCTGGAAATTGTTTTTTTTTTCTGAGAGACGTTCGCTCATCCGTAGGTATTACCACATCACCATGATATTTATCAATATCTAATATACCTTTAGCATCACTAAGATTAGAACGGATTTTAGAGAATACTGTAGCAATACAAATCACAGGATATTACATTTAAGGCCCGGCGTTCACCCACGAAACAAATGTAGACCATGCGGTACATAATGTCCGAAAATCGTAAATCCCGTTTCCATTGGCCGATGAAAATTGAGTTTCCCTAAATGTCTATCGGTATTTCCACCGACTGTATATCGGTATCATTTTATGGGTGAGGGTGTATTGTATGCACTGTTTCTGTATTTTCTAGATACAAACAGATCTAATTGACATCGATACATAATCTATGCAAAATTAACCTCTGAGCATTCTCTCCAGGTCTCATCCATTCACCGATCTGGCGTCAGTGCACCCCAAAAGCCTATCGGTGGTTCCCGACTGCATGTCGGCGCCAAAAAGTTGGCCAATGGAAACGGGCTTATAGACGCATCGGGAAGGTCTGGGGCTCGTTGAATAATTTAAGTTCACGAGCTATTGAAAGAAAGAAGGACAATAGGACGAGCTTTGGCTAGTCTCGTTGTAGAACCCCTATCGTCTATGGGAAGAAAAATCATGAATAATTAGTCTCGGTCCAATGAAATTGATTAATGTGAGGACAAAACGAGCTGTAAGAGAGGTCAGAGGACAGTGTGTATTAGGGTTCATTTTTACTGGAGGTAGTGACACATAGTGGCATTTCGGGTAACTAATTTCATATAGAGGAAACCCATGAAAGTTTAGGGTCTGAGCCCATATCCCATCGAGTTTGAATCACGTAGTAATTCACTCGGCTTCGCCTTGTGAATTACTACGTGATTCAAATGAGATGGGATCGAGCTCTGACCCTAAACTTGAATGGACATTATCCCCCATTGGATATTTTTCATAAATATCTAATAGGCATTAGATACGAGTTCCCAATTTTAAGTCTATGGAGAAAAAATATCTGGGGTGAGATAATAATTTATAATCATAAATGTGTCTAACTAAGTATTCCAGATAGGTCCCCTCTCATACTCCCAGTTTTCAGCTGAGTCCAAAAGAAATATCTTCTGCCGATGACAGTATACCCACGATCAGCCTTATTAAACGATATTTAGCTTGAATCGTCCCAGAGGTTCCCCCTACGCTTCATAGATCGTATCGTCCAGGCTTACTATCGTTCGTTCGATATTAAAAGAACTATCGTGGACAAAAGTCTAGACTCCGCACTTTGGATTTTCCTGGCAGAATAGGCTACGATGCACACCGATTTGTCTCTGACATTTTAACACCCTACGATACACCATTTTCATCGTGAACAAATGGCAGAGTAATTGCAGAGACGTGAATAACTACCACGATTTCAGCTTGCCTTCCGACGCGATAAGAAAATTATTCAATTAGGAATTAGATAAAAGATACACATGCCCGTATATATATGGCCTGCAAATTTGGTCATTTTTGATTAGGTTTAAGTATCCCAAATCAATACTTTCTTAGTTTGACTTACAACAGACCTTTTAGCGCCTAAGAAAAATATTTTGTTGTTCTATGTGTACTAAAAAATATTATTGATGTGATATTTCCTGAATTATAGTGTATCACATATATAAAAAGTGGAAATAACACCTCAAGACATGCACTTTAGCCCTGGTTGTACCGTGGGGTATATCGGGACCATGATCACCACTTTTTACTGGTCAATACTTGGTGAAATGGGTTATCTAGACATCAATCTACGATATTTCACCATCCCGATATGTATCCGATATTGACTTTTTGTATCGGAGCCATATCGGTTGGTCTAAATTTCTATCGTAGATGGTGGACGCCGGGCCTTAGTTGCCTGTTCACCCTTCCCCGTACAACGTGCCCCGTATCCGGTATGCAGAGCCCTCTGTCGGAGGTTATAGAGGGCGACAACCAGAAACCACGTATTATCACTAGACTCCAGCGAGACAATTGTGAAATTGGAAATGCCACTGTGTGTCCATCTCAGCATATCTCAACAGCTCAACACCGCGTGTTGCGATGGCCAACAGGAATTACAAACCCAATCATTGCTCTGTATATGCTGGACACTATGTTTTGATGGTTGGCATACTCCGGTATGATTTAACATCTAATGATATTAGTACCATTCCAGTTTTTCAATCCCATCCCCTGTTTTCGGATAATTCAGGTGTAAACTAGTAAACCTTTGTTACGACGTGTTTACAGCGCAAGCGACTGCTGGTATGTCAAAAAAAATTTCCGAACGGAAGTACCACTTACACCCCCACCAGGGACAAAGGAGGCACAACACGGAGAGAGTTTTAAAATACTGTAAACTAGTAAACCATTTTATACTTTAGCGTAAACTCAGTGGTTTATTACATCAGAAACTGTTGTTAAAGCCAATAACATAAGACTTTATGGCATGTATAATTATATGTTGTTATTATTATATAGATATATATTTCCGACACATAGGATCATGAGTATTTATGAGGTCACATGTTTTCCTACATGGTTTTTCGCGGGCTTCACATGCCCCGCGTCCGCCATTCTGATCACTTGTCTCTACACTCCTCAACAATTTTTCTTTTTGATTGTTGAATTATTTTTTTCTAATCTATTGGTTAAATTGTTGTTAAATTGTTAATAAAAGGGCCGACGATTATTACTATTGTCCTGAATCGGCAAGAGTGGCAATCCATTGTTGTCTCATACTTTAATATATCGGGCACATAGCTATTGTGTTTTGGATGCGGCCATCTTGGCACTGGACGCCATCCAAAACACCAGGTGGCAGAACCATTTATGAATGGATTTCATCAAAAATATTTGGTGGGCCTTGCCATGCAGGAATTTTAGCCTCGTCTCAATATCATCAATAGTTAATAACAACTGATAACAGTGGTTGCCCCGAGACTACAGTGGCGCTATCTTACAATTCCTGGCTGATGATGGCAGAACTGACAATCACTCTGTACCCTATACTGGAGGCATGAGTTTCCGCAGCTGTCAATGGTTGGGAATGAGGCACATTGACTCCCTGGAACAACCTACAACCGCAACTAGGAAATCTACCTTGCTACGAACTCTTTAAGACACAGATAAAAATTAACCTTACTGGACATATCCTACAGGATCTAATACCCAGTTTCTGTATTTAAACTTTTCAAATAAGATGTTATTTGGACATTTTTATAATATGCAATTGTAAAGCACGGTACCTGACGATGAACTGGACTATATGGACACATATCTTGTATTATGTTATTAGCCTTGTTTCTTGAGAATATTACAAAGATGACAAGATACACTTGTCAAAATGACAGTGTTTGTGCATGGGATCCAGCCGAATATATACTGCTGAGTGCTGCCAATCTAGATAAAAGTATTTAAAAGATTAAAAAATTGAGAAGTAGCGAATTCTTTTTTTTGTTTTATATTTAGCGAATGTAGGGTCTACGTGAAGGTATCAATAGCTTCCTTCGACAACTTATATTATAAAAAAACCCTTCTTATCCGTTTCATGGGCGGCAGTGGTCGGTCCCAAAGAAGGGTCCCTTGCCAACTGGTGACATGGGGGGCGGATTGACTGTATCAGCGGCCAGGAAGCCCCTCCACACCTTGCCGTGCATTCACTAGATCCATTTCAAGCCTCTAGTGAGCGGCTCTTTCACATTTTCTATCAGAATCTGAAGATGAAAGACCTGCACTTACGCCGTTTCACGTCTAGAGATTTGACTGAGTGTCCTTTTCAAATCATCACAGCATCTTGTAGAGGAACCTCCCATTGGTGGCCTCTGTCAAAAATGGTCATTTTGGGCTTTTATAACCGAGGTGACTGTGAACACATGCATGGCTGTCAGAGACTTCCGGTCCCCGGGGAATGTACATAGCTAGAGCCACGTCCTTTATTTTGCTATTATGATACGGAATACACATGTATAATATATGTCTTAGAATACAGATGTGTAAGCTATATGAGACATTGAAATCCCGACGGTTAAATACCCAAATACATAAATGCATATATACATTACCCCATATCCCTGGATTAAACATGATGGAGGCCAGAGTAGGCTAATACAACTTTATTTAATTTTATAGGTCTTATTGATATGAATAAGTAAGTATACAATGAATATCAATAATAATAAACGTATAATTGACAGATGTATTTTCATGTCAATTATGAATAGTTTATGACATAATAAGTGAAGTTATTATGGATTATTACATAAGTATGAAGTACATGTAACAATAAAAATAGCCAGATTTTTTTCCCTTTTTTTGGGGGGGGGGGGGAAATCTTAAATAAGACTAATATCAAAACGCACCTGATGCCTTGTATTGAATGGCCCTGAACTATCTGAAGTTATACCTTTCCTCAGGACTGTATCCTAGTGCTAATCAAAGGTACATTTGAGTCTCTCATGGTGAAGATACAAGTGACCTGTGCTTGAGACTCTTGCGTTCCCATGTAATCTGCGTAAATCTAGACCGCGAACCGTAAAACTCTGAGTAAAAGAGAGTAAAAGCGTTAACTGTGCGGCGCGATGGGCTTCACAATGCTCAGCGAGAGACACACTCCGCATACAAAGCAGGCGCCTACCGCCTCCCACCTGACAGAGATGATACATCACCCGGCACCCATTCAGGTGAGAGTCCAGGCAGGGCTGGTTGATCATAAATACATTTGTTCAAAGCCTATCATCTGAGCAGACCTGCAGCAGCTTCGATACGAGACGAGGTCGGCCTCCCATGGCTGACAGCTTCACTCTGCCGACGCCATCTCCCCGCCTGTCTTCAGGCTGTTCATATTCACAACGGAAGACGGATTTGACAGCCAATATTCCTGTGTTTCAATGGGAATACAGAAAACCCGTTTCAGTTCAATATTTGCGGTACTTTTGTCTTTTCTATCATAACATTGCTGAACACTGAATGATAGATATGATATAAACTGGTTTCAGATAAAAGTGGTCGTAATCTGTTCGGACTTGACTCTATGTAATAACCTCGCACTCGCTCGGATATTACTATCCGTCTTGTTCTCAGGGATTACAGCCGCTTGTATCTGAAACCAATCAATATTGTGTATTATCCTACCCCTAATAAAAAATGCCAAAGGTTTAACATTGACTTAATGTATTTGACATAGCGTTGGATAAAGTGTTATTTATGCACCGAGGTGAATAAAAAAGACGGACCAATCAGGGACGAGATAACGAAAGTACATCCGGCAGCATTGATAACTACTAACATGGATAATAACAAATATCCTCTGTAAATCGGTGAGATGGGGTAGGATAAATACGAAACCGAACTCGAGTTAGCCTTGTCAATGTTTATAGCACTCTGGTCACTCTGCTACTCACTAAACTCGGCTAGCACCTCGTGTAGTAATACACATCCTGCCCATCGTGGCATAAACATTGACAAGGCTAACCCTCGTTTGGTTTCTACTAAAACTTAGTCATCCTTTAGGAGTACTTCATTGTTTCTAATCTTCACGTTCCCAGGGACAGCACGATCATAATGTAAACTTCCTCATTAATACAACGCACATAATCAACTCTCTGTTTCGTTAAGAAAGGTCCACTTTATTTGTACTACCAATAGATCATGATCTCGATTGAATCTATGAACCTCATCTTGGCCAGTAGAGACGTCATACACAGGGACTCCTGGAACCCCCGTTAGATAAGGTCTTCGCTGTGATAAATCCATTTTCCGTACACTGCAGCTCACTCGAGTTGGATCTGGATCTAACAATCAATCCTGGTGGTTTATCTTGTATTGTTTCTAGATGCGCAATTACATGTTCATTTCCCGGGAGATATAGGGAAGGTCTTGCCCTGTTTCTATTTAGTTTTTTAATGAATTTCTGCTAGCTCTTTTCCCATTCTCTACTCTACAAATAACTATCGCATTAAGCGCATCTCATGGTTAATTAGAAACCTACCACAATTACAGTTCTGTATCAATAATTAGAACAGAACATGTGGAAGAATTGAATTCATGTCATAGGATGACAAGAATTTGTTATTTATCAAAAAGTGCTTTTGATCATGTTGATATTCTTTCAACACATCACTAATTTGGATGTGAAAGGATTGATCATATTGTACATGTACATACATCTCGAAAGTAAATAGCCAAACTCTTTCTCAGTAAGAAATAAAAAAGAAAAGGCTAAATCATATCCTTCTAAAAGATTGAATTAAAGAAACTGTGGTGGTTGCCGGCATTAGTTGCACTGAAGGTCTACCTTCGGAAATTCTAGTTCCTGGTGATATCCCAACCTACGCACAAATACGTAGGTCGGTTTGGAATTTTCAGCAGGTATGAGCTAACCTAGTCACACAGAACACAACTCCACAACTTCAATAAACAACAGGTTGTTCATTACAACTTCCCAGAGTGAACTCGGTTAGATCAAACCCAAGGTACAGTACCCTTGCACATGGTGCCAGGTAATGCTGGGGAGGCTAATCTGAAGACCGGAGTCTCAGACTCACCTAACCACCAAGAGGGTTCGGAAAACTCTACCATACATGAGGATCCAAGGGATCACTCTTCACAGAGAGATGCGCGAGGACAGCCCGTCGACCCACTGCCAACCTGGCCTATATATATATGCTGAGTTACGCAATCCCAGGTTCTGCCACGCAACTCTCGTGTGCGGCGTTACCCGGAACCACTATGCAGCGGAGATTGACTCTCTGTGGCATCTCCCGAAGAGCCGACGAAACACCTCCTACAGAACCTTTACATGACGTGAGTTATCGTTAATCTTCATACCCCTCATATATCCAACGAATTATCTTGTTATTGTCTATTCAATCCTGAAAAGTATCTACGTACCGTCAGGGATCAAACACAATAACTATGATAAGCTTTACTACGGAATTGACATCTATCTAACATACATCAAATTATAGCAATTCGGATATCGTCAACACTGATCAGGTAGCCATTACGATTATGTCTTTCATGATCATAAGAATGTTTCGATTTGAAGTCTCCTGTGAAAGGAGGACAAAAACCTATGATTGTAGCATTGTGGCAGTTCCTACAAACTCGATGTGGGTCGAAATTCAATCAAGCAGTTGGCCATTTTGTACGCTTTGGCCTATTGACAGATTAATTCTCACATTAGGAAGTTGTTCCTCTGGAGAAATCAAGCCCATTTAGTAGACTTCATAATAGATTCTATCAAAGCACTCTTTCCCCAACAGGCCCGTGGGCTACAGATCCCTCGTATTTGGAGTTTATTCGGCGCCGAAGGTTTCAGTGAAATCCTTTATGGGTACCTCTATTCATCAACTGAACAGTGGAAAGGAAAACATGCTGCAGATCTCCAGTGAGAACCTGGAGCGACACCACCTTTACCCGAGCCTCATAACGCTCACGGAGGCTTATCCTAATAGGAAATACAAGCACTCCTTTCATCGCTTATTTCATCAACATCGCCAGAAGGGAGAACTACTACATTTGCAACATTTCAGACCGTTAGCACGAAGCGAACTGCCCACAGGGACAAATAGCCTCACTGGCCTTCTCCTGTACGTGCAAACAGCATGGAATTGACACTCGGCACCCCATAGGCCATAAGACGACTGCGCATGCTCGTGAGTGGCCAGCGTCGATGAAGGTAGTGCCTCCTGGCGGCAACAGTCCCTTTAGAAAGATGGCGGGTGTTAAATGGTTTAGTCCTGGAGTAGATTGAGCTGTGGGTGGGTTGGACGTGGGGGCACCGTCTCCGGGCCTGGTTTTGGTGTGAGGAGGGCAGGCGGAGGGAGGGCGGAGGGCAGACGGATGGTGGGCGCAGGGCAGACGGGGAGTGGACAGAGGGCGGGCAGAGGGCGGGCGGAGGGCCGGCAGAGGGCGGGCTGGGAGTGGCTGGGTAAGGGCCGAGGGCAGCCACAGCCGACCGTCATCACCAGGGGCGGATGACCCAATAATCGACATCGTCTGGTTGGTCAATGACAACCTCTAGAACCTCCTGTTTCTCTCGTATCCTACGTGCTGTCTTGTCGAAAGTAAATATTTAACAATCCGGAAGATACACTGGAAGGAAGAACTTTTTTGCTGACAACAACACACAGGACAACAAACGCCATGTAAACAATCATATGGAATAAAGTGATGTTTAGATTTCATCCTACCATGTTGCATGTTTTTAACTTCATATATCATGTGTGGCATATAGATATTTTATGGCATAACCGTGGCATAAAGTCACACCATATTAAGTCTATGGAATTTTATATGAGGGGAAGGATGAAATTGATCACGGTAGGGCTGTAGAGACCAACACATTACAAACTGATTCGGAGCAACACTATCATTGTGAGAGTGTATTGTTGTCAGAATGAAAACTACAACCTGCGCCACAGACCAGTACATGAAGTATACATGTAGTAATACCATGAATTCCCACTCTCTCCAAATATAACGAAACATGAGTATTTGTTTATGGAAGAGCGGTTTAAGATGAACCCTGCTGGCAGCTATAGATATTATACTCACTTGTATTATGGAGTTTATTACTGTGTGAGTAGTATCAGATTGTGTATTTGCCGCGGGCAATGAATATTTAGAAAACACGTCAGCACATACTTATCGCAACAGGGGGAGAGTATTAGGCTGTTGAGCACCGTAAGCAGATTATACAACGTGCATTATTTAGCCAAAGATTAAAAGAAGACATTACTTACTAAAAACACATCTATAGGGCACCACCTGCTGTGAATACAAACCCTCGTTCAGGTGTCCCCCAAAGTATGGAGGATGTATTTTGTCCTGACAAACGATTAGGGTAACTCAAACGTGACTTACGAACGAGGATTTTGTCACCATGGATGATAGCGGTAATATAACGCGATTGGCGAGCTCTCGTCGAATGTGTCGTCCACGGGGGTCTCCTTCGTCGGGCCTCTCATTCCTTACGAGAGTATGAAATGAAACGAGCCCCTAGTATCACTTATATACACTGAATTTTGCTCTCCTCTTAATGCGGTGTATGTCTGAGTATCTCTTCAGTGTAAACACAAGTCAGTGGCCAATTTTAGGCCAGTGCCTAGTTCTTTTGGTGAGTTTTAAGTTCTTCATAGTTTGTATATTCCTAATTCGTGGGGCTAGAAAGTTCCTTTCCAACACTCCTCTCCACAGATAATTATATTCATCAGATACAGGCTCAATTGCTGTGTTTTGCCTGTTGTGTCGACATAATGATTTTGGCACATTGTATTATAACCTGGGAAACCCAAGATATAAATATGCTACTACACTTTGGACTTAAGATAGCCTCATAAGTATTACATGCCTTATAGAAAAGGGGAAGATCACATCAAGATTACAACAGGACTTGCGTGTATTTACTTTATATATATTGCTATAAGGCTATTACCACTCTGTATGTTAAAATACCCCAGATATATCAATAGTTGGAACTATCAGAATACTGAACACAATATAGATTGTATCAATAATGGAAATAAAGGCTGGTTAAACAAAATTTTTTAATTTTTTTTTTTTATAAAATTGCACTTTTTGGAAAAATCCCGTCCCCAATCGCATAGGAATTTCCTACTGAGGCGTAATACCAATTCGGGCAGCGTAATGGGACTTTGAGCACTTGTATCCTTGCTGAAGCATTATTCTACAGGTGATCTATGAATAGCGCGTGCTCACTGCGTCGTCTCTGAGAACGACACTGCGCCGCTCAACCTACTCTTTTTTTTACCTCATATTAGACGTGTCACCATGACAACCAACAGCTGTTGCTGCTCGCCTCTCGGGCATGGTTTGAAGTCTCGTATCTGGTCACATGGTAGCACGAGACTTTGATGGACAGGTATTTAGGAACGCTTATCGCCGAAGGCCCCGAGCGAGCAGCGATCTGATTGGACCTTAGCACTGACTCGTTGGTCACATGAACATCCGCTGGGCTGCTAGTTGCCGGTGGGCTTGGCGCGAAACCGTTTACACGAGAGTGGTGCATGCGGAAGTAGATGAGACGAAAATAGCCTTGTCGCTACTTAGGTGCCCATGCCTGACATTTTACTATGAAAGGTCATAGGATACTTAACCTTTATAGTATACTGCAGACTAACAAGGAACATGAAACCTGTGTAACTTTGTAATTATGGAGTAAAAAAAAAAAAAAACACATAAAAAACACACTCTCTAGCCTCAAGGGAACTGCAATATAGACGGTTCACGTCCAGCTGATAGGAGCATATCATGTATGATATCAAGTATCTACATGAAAACCTCAATCTCAGTGATTTAATAACCAATAATCTACTCACAATTATTCACTGCGGTTCTCGGTTTGTTGACTGGCGTCACTCTTCTTGGTATCCCGGTTACTGATGCGGTAACCAATGGTTACCTGCTGCAAGGATGTTTTCCAGGTCATTCGATAATACATGTTTGCTATCGCCAGACTAATTGGGTCGAGTGCATATGAAAAAGACTCTGCATACATTGAAACCCATAAATTACAACCGACCTTGTCCGTAAGCGTCAAGATTAATAAGCTATCCAAAAGGAATTTGAATACTTAGACCGCCAGAATGGTACAAGCGTTATGGGTGCTCTTCTTATCTACTCTAGGTTAATAATACCCGAAAGAGATAGCTGGTGAGTGGCAGTCGAGGGGGTAGCATCATTGCCTGAAGATATCTTCCTTACAAGATGAAGGTGTTCAAATTTATACTTAGGTACAGACAAAACTATATGAAGCTGCTATATGTGCGGGAATTTGCTTCAAGCATCCAGCATGTACATTCTCCGACAATCAGGCGCAAACTAAAACGCAGATGACATTGAAGAGACCACGGACTACGGTCTTCAAAAGGAGCCAAACCCATGATGGACTGCAGCTCTGCAACAACTAACCAAGGAAGTTCCAACACGATTTGTAAACGTAAATAGTTCAAATTGCGATATTGTGTACAAACCTATGGAGAAATTCTGATGTAAGTGGACGGCTTTGAAAACCTATCATAGCAGAAAGCGTGATTAAACACCCAGTTTTTGAATGCAATAAAAATAAAGGTATAGGTTGCAATTAAGTATAGGCATAGCAACATTTCAGAACATACTGAAAATTCTCGTTCCCATCGTTCATTTCTCTGATATTCCCATTAACAATGTCAATATGAGCGAGTCTGCGGCCTCTAAAAATCCGCACTGATCGGTTCAAAGATTCCGATTCTTCTCCTTCTCCTTCTCCCTCTCCCTCTCCCTCTCCCTCTCCTTCTTCTTCTTCTTCTTCTTCTTCTTCTTCTTCTTCTTCTTCTTCTTCTTCTTCTTCTTCTTCTTCTTCTTCTTCTTCTTCTCCGTCCTGCTCCTGTTCTGAGGGATCTGACCTTTCCCACTCGCCCGTCTCCCGCCCACCCTCCTGCCATGTACCCCAGAAGAAATCCTTATCTCCCACCCAGCGTCGCCATGGCAACAACACAAGTTCCCGCGTTCCATTTGCTCTCTCCGCGATCTGATTTATATTTTTCAGGCGGAGGCGGGTTCTAAGCCTCGCCGCGTGGGGCGCTGTCACTTCCGCCGGAAACAATAGAGGCGGGACGGCGGGCTCGTCTTAACTTTATTAAGGGTGCGGCTCGAGGGCCGGGGCGGGACCCCAGCGCCGGCCTGTTTGACCGATCCAGCATCTGTTCCGGCGGAGCACAGCAGGAAAGGGACGTCGGGCAAAAAGAAACCATCAGGGCCCTTGGAGATCCTTCTGATACAGCAAATACTCATTTGCGGGCCGCCGGCCTTTCTTATTTTGCGTCTCTCTTGTAGCGCGCTGGCGAAGAGCTCCGACTTCCGGTCGCACGGCGGGCCCGATAGCTATAATAAACGAAGTCTCGTGTTTTCTCGTGATTGCCGCGAAATGTGTTGACCCCGTGACACGGCCGATTCGGACGCGGCCTTGAAGGAGGGAATCAATAGTCGCCGCCGCCAGGAGGAGCAAGGAGAGTCGGCTTATCAGGGACGGGCACGCCGCAGAAACAACTCGTGCACCTTCTACCAGGCCAATGACCCATGTTGAACAGAGCTCGCGAGTGCGGCTCGGGCGGGGGCCGGTGGGAGGGACCGGGCGGGTGGTGGGCGGGCTGCGGGCGGGTGGTGGGCGGGTGGCGGGCGGCGGATGGTGGGCGGCGGGCGGGCGGCGGGCGGGCGGCGGGCGGGGGTGGGAGCTGGGATGGGGGCGGGGGTGGGAGCTGGGATGGGAGAGGGTGGACGGTTGAGGAAGAGGTTCACTCTAGAACAAATAATAGAAAATCCAAAGAAGAAAAGAAGAAGAAGAAGAAGGGCGGGCGGCGGGCGGGCGGCGGGCGGGCGGCGGGCGGGCGGCGGACAGGTGGCGGTCGGAGGACGGCGGGCGAATGGCGTACGGGCGGGCGGGCGGGCGGGCGACGGGCGGGCGACGGGCGACGGGCGGGCGGCGGGCAGGCGGCGGGCGGGGGTGGGAGCTGGGATGGGGGCGGGGGTGGGAGCTGGGATGGGAGAGGGTGGACGGTTGAGGAAGAGGTTCACTCTAGAACAAATAATAGAAAATCCAACTCCGATATATCCTTCAAGCGCCATTTTGGACCATGTGACACTGATAGAGGGCATGCGCATGATGTCACGTGGGTGGCTGTGTATGGCGCGTGTGAAGGCATACCAATTAGAGAGCTATCAGCATCAGAACAGGACACGTATAACCAGATAAAAAGTAAGTTAAGGCTCGCTTTGAACATGAAGCAGACTGCACCGCCCCCGGGGTGACTTCCTCGCTGATCGCTTTGTGTGGAGCTCACATTTGTCTCTGTTGCCAATTCCCTATATTCTCTACCTGTATAGCAACATCGAGCTTTGAATTAGTGCAGGCCTACGTCGGTAGAAGAACCTGGATTGGTCTCAGACATGGCATATGTTCATGACTGAAACTGAGCTGATTTATATCCCACGATCACACATTGCCGTAACCGCCATATCATGAAGATCAAGTGTAAACGAGCTGTTTCAGTATTCGTTGATAACAAGAAAGAACCAATAATTGGCCAGTAATTGATAAATTATCATTACTGGAAAGGTTACTTGAACAGATACGTTACCTATTGTCTATAGCTGTTACTGTGCTAATCTTACGTCATAGGCCCAACACAGACCATCGTCATAGCTACACGATTCAGCGGTTTTTCTGATCGCCAATTTTGCAAAGTATTTTTTATTTCCAAAGACACGAATGCTGTCTTTGTATTATTATCTACCGCATATAAAACCTGTAAATTCTATCGGATCAGCCTGGAGTTTCTCCATAGATACATGGTCAACGAGATCTAGGCTTGGAGATTGAAGCTTCCTGCGGCTGCTTATATTTCTGACCCGGCCTGGCTTTTTGGGACAAACTCAGTCAGTTTGTCAAATATCGTAGACTTTTAGCGCCTTGGGGAGTAATTTGTGTTCTACTTGTGTAAAGAGATATATACATATTCATATGGTCATTAATATACACCCATTTCTATTATGTGTAATGTCAAATCAGTTTTATGGATTACTTCCTTCAGTGGGAAGCACCTCATGTGTTGTAGGGTTTTGTTTGTCAACATAACACATGTGTTCATTCGAAGGGGCAGTCTAAATAAAATGTGGATTCACATTATAAAGTGGTTTAAAGCTGAAAAAGAAACAGCTGGATTGTCCATGAAGCTCGTTTAATAATTCCTATATTTCCCAAATCAGTCTCTAGTATACCTTGAAATCTTGAAATGTAACATCGGCCTTGCGCGATGGCATTGGTCATGCTCATCATACTAACAATATGTATTGTGCTGTTAACTTGGTAAGTAATGTGTACTAAATCATGAACTATATAATATTGAAGGTGGCTTTTTGACACACCTGATGATGTTGTTACATGGTGTTGTTGTAAAAATAAAGGGACCTAAAAACATATTCAGATACAAGGCTCTGATGTTAACATTTACTGCAGTGACTCATTCCCAGGTCAACGCGATCATGTTAACAGGGAATTATTCATCTTTTCTGCTGAAACTGGGAGGCGGGTTAAAGTTTTTCATTAAACAAAACAAGAGAGGATGATCGTTTTCAATTTTTGCTCTTGAAAGATGGTTCCTCTGAAATGAGAAGTTGAGCACGCTGCCTTGATCTGCAATGATTTCCCTCATCACATCATCCAGCAGTCCCGATCAGATTAACAGCAAAACGCTATTCATAGGGTTATCTTAAAATTAGCAAAGACAATCTTTTCTTCTCTGAAATTACTGAGCGCTATAAAACATGTGTTTTCAATCCGGAAAACGTTTATATGATTCACAAAGAACGTTCTCCACAATCGAATTAAATGAAATTAAATTAAGACCACAAAACCAGCTGTCTTTGCTAGAGACTCTTCTCGTTGATGAGGCAATCGTGAAAGAGAATGGGGAGTTTTGGATACTATTACTGTAGGTGTTTAGCATGGTAATTAGAAATACTGATATTATGGGGCTAATGAAAATGAAAATACTTATATTATGGGGCTAATGGAGCCCGTAAGTATTTTGTCAAGGAATAAATAGTTCCTGAAACGTTACTTTTCCAGTAAGTGAACGATAATGTAAACATTATGGTCTAAGCTTTTACAGGGGCTACTATTACACTAGCATACTTCCCTACTAATGGACGCTGGAATGGGCATACAAAGAAGAATTGTTATGAAGGAAGACACAACCCAAGACGGCAACGTTTCAGATATGATAATCCTTCATCAGGTATTTAAAGAAGAAACGAACAAGTTTTGGTCAGTCATCGCTCTCCACGAGTTTGATGGACAGTGATATGAATGAGGAGAATGTAATTGATTGAATATCAGGTAGCATTCAAACTGGTTACTGGAGAACTCGACCCGAACCAAACTCGACCCGTAGTTTTCAGGAGAACTCGACCCGTTTTGGAGAAATCGATTAGAGAATTCGACCCATTTCAGGTACTTATGTTTAATATAGAAGGGAAAATCTGACCAGTTAGATTTTGGACAAATAAACCAGCGGATATAGAAGATAAGTTCAGTTATATCTAGGTGTAGGGTTAAGGTTAGGGTTAGGAATAGGGTTAGGGTTAGGGATAGGGTTAGGGTTAGGGTTAGGGATAGGGTTAGGGACAGGGATAGGGAAAGGGATCGGGATATTGTTAGGGATAGGCTTAGGGGTAGGGTCTTCTGTTTGTTTTCTTCCCCAGATAAGACACAATTTATTGCGAAGATAACATACTTACTACTAAACATGTATTTATCCATAGTTGGGATAAGATGCTTGAGTTGGGAAGGTTCAAAACGGGTCGTTTCCCCGTTCGTTACAGGTCGAGCACTTACAACGGGTTGGGTTCCTTACGGGTCAAATTTGTTTACGGGTCGAGTTCGTTATGGGCCGAGTTCTACTGTATTTTTCAAACTATTTGGAGAACAATGACTTTGACCAATAGAAGTTGCTTTCTGTATTTATCTCACCCTGTACACACTAATAAAATGGATGATACACATAACCTAGACCATGGAGAACAGACTGCAAAACCCATAGGTCCATGGAGAGCGAGTTCCCAATGTTAAGTCTATCGGTTAGAAATACCAGTGGTGGGATAATATTTGTTATCTGACGAGAAGCCCAAAATGGCGACCGTCTGGGCCTCACCTCGGGTGGACGTATAATATCTCGGGAACGTCACAGGTGATGTTAATTTAGTCAAACAAAACTGCATTAACACAGCAGGATGCTTCTACAAAGTAGCAGGGGCCAAGATGGGCGTTTTCCGGTCTGCGGTGGACGATTCAAGATATCTAAAAGGCCGAGACCAGGTATGAGACGCAGATCAAACATCCTGTGTGTGACGTCGGCCTCCAGACTCCTCTATCATAAAGTTCAATGTCTCTGTCGGAGTCACGTGATCTACAAGGCCTCTGATAAGATGTATATCGCCATCGGAACTCTGGGATCACCAGGGGGCGCCACTGGGGGCAGCGCTCATCCGTCAACTGGTGGAGCATTACACTAACCCAACCTGGCCGCCGCCGTTTGCCATCACTCACCTAACGGCGCGCATTACGGGTTTAAGATAACGTTCAAAGTGATAACTCTCTGACGGACTCTATCTCAATACCGGAACCTATGCTATATCAGACTATTATTCTACTTGCTTCCCCGTCTGGTTTGGTTAGCATTTGTGCCTGCCTAGCAGCATAACACATAAAGTACACGTAAGGGCGTATTATAACACGGTAATTGCCTCAGTTGGTGTTTTGGGGTATTTATGATTCAGATGTGTTCATCGTTTGCACTACCTAAGATGTGAATAAACACACAATATTACCATGATTTCGATCTGAGTGGCCGTATTCTCCGCGTAGTTGACGCGTAGTATTGCGTAGCGTCAACTACAAGGAGAATACGGCCACACAGATCGAAATTATGGTAATGTTGTATTTATTACTCACTTATTTTTAGATTTAAGCAATAAATATGATCGTTAGAAAACTTTTCAACGTAATTAAGAAGTTATGTTTGGGACTACTTTCATCTAAAAAATCTGTATCCTCCTAGGAGGATACGGAGCTCCGTATCCTCCTCAGTAGCGATCTGTAATCTCCATAGGCTTAGTATGGAGACTCCGTATCAGGTGGGTAATAAACGCCTAGATTAAACTCTGGATGAAAGTATAACAGGTAAGGCAGTTGCCTCCCCTTCCCGTCCCGGAATTGCTGAGTATTATGTAAAGTCTATGTATAATCACATAGTATCTGCCATTTATGAGAATTAAAATTTCATCAAATTCCTACATGGGAATTAGGATGGACTACTTTTAGTATCAGGAAGTGTTTTGAAAGGGCACCCCGTATTTCCAGGGCCCCTTGCAAACTGCTTCTTTGTGGGTGTCTCTATGGGTGTGTTGGGAGGAGAGAGGGGGTGTGTGGTAGACAACAGGACCCTCTGCAACATTAAGTAAAGCTCCCACAGTTCTCTATGGTTACCATGAAGCGCAGCAGCGGCTCTAGACAACCATGAAAGCCTCAGCACACACCTCATATCGGCAGACGTACGGCGGCCCACTCTTATAGTCTACAAGACAGTAGGTCTTTTTTCATTGAGATTCTGACCAGTTGGTTTTGTTTAAGAGGCTCTCCGTCTCGCTGGCCATGACGCCGAGGGGAAGCTGCTCCGAGCAGCTCACAGGAGAACAACTCGTGCAGCTGGTTTAGTGCACTTTCCATGCAGAGCACAGGTTGAACAAAGAAAGGCCGACAACTTACACTAAAGGAATAATCCAATTCCCAGTGAAGGATGGAAATGATCATGGTTTGCTGGTAATTCGATTTGAATACAAAAGTCACAGCTAGAATTTTCAACATGGATTTTCCACTGTGGAGAGAGATTGAGCTGGAAATTATTTTGATGGTTCACTGATGAAGTGTAGCGACCTGTTTCATCCAAAGATCTGTGAAAATAAGCGATAATTTCTGTACAGTTTTCTACATAGTTTCAGCTATGTGATGTACTGATGTAGACTGAATATGCTGAATATAACTTGTTTGAAAGCATTTAAGCAAGAGGCTTCCCGTAAGACGAGAGGGATTCCTTAGTCACCTAACGAATGACTGCATTTCTTTTCAATTTCCGTTAATGGTACACAAGACATTTTGTAAAAAGTATTTTCCGAAGAACCAATAAGAATGGCGACCTGTTAGCAGCGGGCTGGCCTTTTGTTGGGTTTTTTTCTGCTGCCATTCGCAACCCAATAGTTAACCAGCAAAGTGTGGGCTCCTACATCCACCTCGATAGGTGTATTCGTATCTCACAGATAAATATATTCAGTGGTAATGCAGCTATATTCAATACTCTTAAGTAGGTATGCTCTCATTTGAAATAGTCTCAAATAATTGTTTAAACATACGAAGGGTAGGTGTACTCCTCACAACAGGTCTGAGTCCACCCCCCCCCCCCCCCCAATAGACTAATACTTCTCATATATATTTGGCAATTAGGCTGTTGCATCTTTAACACAGGTGCATCAAATAACCTTGTGGATCTTTGCCTGGCATCAATATATACAGTACATCTAGTTCTTTCATATATGAGATTCATAAGCGTTCATACAAATATGGTACATGTGCTTCTCTAGATAAGTTAAATATTTCTGATTTTATCTTAGCCTGGAAATATCTATTTGTTTATCACCCGTTGAGAATGAGTTACCGTACTTGCAAGCCTGTTGAGAACGAGTTCCTAATGTTAAGCCTATGGACGTTTATACCAGGCTAAGATAAAATGTTGATCCTAGGTTCGGACCTTTGTTGATAATATATTATTTTCTCTTAGTGTATGTATCAGATCTCCGGTGATCCATGGTTCTCTAACTGTTTTTATTTTGCAGTGTTTCCCTAGTCTATGTTCTCCACCATTAGCTTTGCTATTTCTTGGTTGAGAGCTGGTGAAGAGCATCAGCTTTACAGTGTGATGGTCGGAGTCTGGTAGCAGGACGACTTCTCCCAGTGAGGGGTAAAGAGGGGGTAACTTTAAAGGAAACAAATCACAGTTTAAATTCTGATTTATCAATGTTCTCCAGGGAAATTCTCTCAGCTACTCATAAATTTACCCGTGTGCTGGGTCAAAAAGGCGATATCAACATTTAGCACTTCTAACTCATCCAACAAGTGGACAAGGTAGCCTTTTTTTTTTTTTACAAAATTCTTTATTGATGATCTGTTTCATTACAATTTTTTGTTTCAGACGAGAAAGTTTGGGTGTAATTGTCCTGTAGGACAGCCATCCCAGCCCATACTTAGAATTCTACTCACACTTTCGTTAAAGCATTGTCCTTCAGTAGACATTGAAAGTATGCTCATAGGACTCACTGCACTAATCCGATCCAAGGAAGTCGCCAAGACCGTGCTTAATTAACTGAGGCTTGTCCTGGTTTATTTACTCCGTCCGACTCCTGATGGTTTGAACACGGATCCCTGCGGCTCCGCTTGGAGATCGCCGCAATCCGGAAGGTGACGCGAGAACTCTGGGAAACCAGACAAGCGCATTAGCTGAAGCACCAAAAGCTAATTAGAAGAAGAAAACAGAATGCGCGGGAACGTTGCCAGGTCTGACTGGTCGCAGATACCGGGCATTCAACAGATCGAGTGCGTTTCCTTTCAGAGCTGTAAGCACGGGCTCGTTAAGCGCAAAAAACGGTGAAAGAACATGGCTGCTTCCGGCGGCACACTCCATCCCATAATACATGCTGCTGCGCATGGTAGACACCCAAGGGGCGTTGCTGTATTGCCTGCATGTGACGTCAGAGTAGAGGCCACCATCGCCATTCTCCTCCCAGATCTTTCGCGGCACTATAGCTTGCTTATCTCTGCCTGAACCCAGTGAAATTCAAACGACTAATATTTTATGAGTTGGGAACTATTGTTATATGAACTTCATAGACAAACCTGCTCTTTCTTTTGCAGCTTGAAACCACTTTATAGTGTGGATCCACATTTCATTAGACTACCCCCTCGAGAGAGCACATGTGTCATGTTGATAAACAAAACCCTGCAACACACGAGGTGTTTCCCACTAAAGAAAATAATCCCTAATACAATGTCTAGTTTGAATAAAAAATAACAGAAATGAGTGTATATTTTTTACCATTGAAATATATCTCTATATATACAAGTAGAACACTAAATACTCCCCATAGCGCTCAGAATTTATGAAATTTGAAGTACTGGTGTATGGGACAGATTTTGTCCCAAACAGGCGGATCGGTGCAGAGATGCAAGTGACCGAAGGAAGTAGAGCGCCGAATATCTGCTCGGAGAGTGCTCCATCGCAAGTCGTGTGGGATGGTCAGAGTAGCGTTTGTTTGGAGGAAAAAGAGGCGTGAAACACAGGATTCAGTGACGTAAGTGATGGATAGGTTTCCCAATGTCCGGTAGATGGCGTGTGTAGCGTTCTCTCTGGACTCACACGGATGTGACTATAGACAGAGGGGCGTCCGACCAACCCAATTCTTACCTCGAAAAAAACAGATACATCAATATAAATTGCATGGTTTTCAAAGACACCACTTAACTTACCAAGTCGGTGTTTCCCTTGAAGTCTCCCCTGAGGGAATTACACGACGGAACCATCCGTATTCTAAACAAGTCTCCGGAGAAAGAATTCCCTGTGGATTCTCGCGGGCCCAGCATTGTGTCCTATCTCAACATCAGCGACATATTGGTGGCGACGAAGGCTGATGAATAGGCCTTCTGGGTATGTGGAAAACTGTTGTCTCTTGTGTGGTATGCCTCGTGGCGGCACACATGCCATGAGAAGAGTGACGAGATGACTGGCTGAGTTAGGTAAACGAATGCTGATTTTGAATGTCACGACAGTATGACTGAGATGGGATACATGGTACATATGCCCATTTTCCTACAAATTTCGTGATTTTCGATTAGGTTTAAGTATCTCAATTAAATACTATCGTAAATTGACTGGTAACAGAGCTTTTAGTGCCTGAAAAAATACATTGTTGTTCTATGTGTACTGGTAAATATTGTCGATGCAATATTTCCTGAATTATAATAATGTATTATATATCTAAAAATAAGACCTCAAGATATACACTTTTGCCCTAGTTGTATCGTAGGGCATATCGGTACCATGATCACCTATTTTACCAGTCAACCCCTTATGGAGCGTGGTAAAGTGGGTTGTCTAGACATTTGTCTGCCATTTTGCACCCTCCCGATAAGTCTCCGATATTGACTTTTGGTATCGGAGCCATATCGGTAGGTCTAAATTTCTATTATAGTAGGTGGACGCCGGCCCTTATGATTGAATTGCTAGATAAGATCTCCATAATTTTATTAGGCTGTATAATGATATCTTAAGGGAATCTTGTTAATGTAAGGGTAAAGTAATGCATCAGTTGATCAGTAATAAATTCTCCTCCTGTCGACATTATCCCTAATTCATCATTAATAAGTGCACATTCAGATTCGTATCTAAATATAGATAATGCATGCAATAATCCCTTTATAGGGGAATTACGAAATTGTGTTGAAAAGTCATTCATTAAATGACCTAGAAAGTATGTGTTAATCATAATCCGAACGATACTTATCAGAGAACACACAACATGGAGGAGTGGGGGGATGGGGTATGAGTCGGAAGGTGTGGGTTATGGGTGTTGGAGCAGCGCTGAAGGCGACCAGAGATAAATCCTGCTTTCTTTTACTTGGGATATATACGAAGTCGGTCTCTGAATTTACGGTGTTCCTAGCCCGCCATCATCGCCTCCACTCTGTCAAACAAGAATAAAGCAGGAGTGCAAGAAAAAACGGTGCGTTGTAATGTGTTGGAACAGCTATCAATCGTAGAACAGCGTTGTTGGGAACAGCACATTCTTCACGGGAGACTAAGAGCTCAGACATGCACAGCGGAGATGAAAAACCGCCCGGAAGGAAGAAAACCACGTTTTCCTAATGTCCTATAGGAGAGTGATCTAATTCAATGTCGCTAAGACGAATTAACCAGTATTCTCTTTATCAAAAGATCTCCCGGAAATAGATACATCAGAAACGATGAATGGCAATGAAAAGATGTCTCCTTGTTATCTTTATCGTGAAGAGAATCAGGTTATCCCGAACTATTAGAATACGTCCACATTACAATAAGATCATGATGTATTTCCCTTTCGCGATACACGGTAGGTCTTGAATTTATGGTACTGCTCCCTTGCTCGTAAATGCATACACATATATATAAATATACATATATGAGATTATACATTATATAACAATATAATTGTGACTCTGTTGACTTTAACTAGAGCCTGGGACATACCCTCCCATCACCCATGCTTATCATCCATGCTATTTTTACAGCACTACAATATGGACCACTTCAGTATTAAAACAGATATGCACATCTCCACCACCCGTATGATCCCAGACTGGGGCCTGTTGAGAAACTCAGGGCCATACATTAGGACACTTTTCTGCACGCTACCGAGACACAGGGACGATGTGGATTGACTATACTCAACACTTATCGTCGAACTTCCATCGGCTAGGACTGTCTTAGCGAACCAGCTTGAATGTTTTTTAACCATAACCCATGTGCAAAGTATCCCTTTACTGCATACTTTCATCGGCGAAAGTTATTCAACAGGCCCCTGCTGTTTCCTGGGAATCCAAAGGGCCCCACTCTGCGTGGGCACGCCGAGAGGACATGGCGGCCTTCAAGGGGGGTAGAGATCGTCTCTGCGGGTCTCCTCCATTAACTCATCGACCACCGTGCGTGATTAAAAGAGCGGCTCACCTGAAGCCAGTCGCGGCACATTGATCCCGAGCTGCTCGTGAAGTGGGGCGGTGGGCGGACTTCCTGTATGGATTAACGCCGCCACAGCCCGCCGCCGCCCGCCACCGCCCGCCGCCGGCCTCCGCCACAGCCCGCCGCCGCCCGCCGCCGGCCTCCGCCACAGCCCGCCGCCGCCCGCCGCCACCGCCCGCCGCCGCCCGCCGCCACCGCCTGCCGCCGCCGCCCACCGCCACTGTCTGCCGCCTGCTGCCGCCTGCCGCCCCTGCTGCCGCCTGCCGCCGCCCCCGCCTTTTCCCTCTTTATCTTGTACGCCAACAAATTAAAGAAGGGAAGTACGCAGAATTTCCAAAACAATTGCGTCACTGCGTATGTGCTGTACGGATGGCATCCAATAACATTGGCCCCGGGTGTTTTGCGCAGTATAATATATGGAGACATTGTTAGTGTGCCTGAATGGAATCTGTTCAGAGTAATTTTGTTCGGAAATAGTCACCGAGTTAGAAGAACGAGGTAAATATATCCGATCAAAACATCAAGGAAAAGAACTCAGGTACACTCATTGTTTCGTCTTATTAGTGTGTATCTAGAAGTCATTAAAACCGCAATTTTACAGTTTTCAGGTCAGTAAAAGTGAGACAGTCGCCCACGGGTATATAATAATATTGTATACTTTACTCCTGATGTCTCATAAATATAACGGCTACCTTTTTACATGTCTTCGGACTAGGATTACTTTGATGGTCACTCACATATCACACTGTATCAGAAGTAAACGTAGAGCTCTTGGGAGTTTTTATCCTCTACATCCGATCAGCGTATACTGACCAACAGCAACTCATAGAAAACAGTGATGGCAATTCCTGATCAATTTACGCAATCAATTCTGGAAAGAAAAAGGATATATAAATCCCACTAAGTCTGAATGAGTAGCATCCAACCTTAAAACAAACTCAGAGTAATCTAAGCATCATTTGACGCATCGTACCAGTCATACCAGTCATGACGCAGATGGGACGCGTGATGTAGACTGGTGTCACGTCCGTTTGACACACGTGAGAAAATCAGACGTGCAATGTAAGAGACGGGTTCAAATCATATCACATTTTCTATATAGTAGAAAGATGACAATTTTCCACTTTTATAATGAAATCCTGTAGATTATTAAGACTTTTTCTTTTTTTGCAACGTATGTTTTTCCCCTTGGTATACATCATATGAATTTCAGCGATTGTCTTATAAATCTAGCTCTTTCAGATTTCTCTTACTTAAATTCATAAGTTCATATATGTTTGATAACAAGCACATATCGAATTAGTATTCTTAAACAATACCAATCAATCATATTGTGGTCATACTATTGCTTCTTTTCTTCTTTTTAATTACGTTGTGTAAAACGACCCTCAAATCCATTCCATTGCCAAAACCACGTGTTTTCCATGTTTCTCTGAGGCAGGAAATTCCACGTGAACATATTTACACTCATTTCATTGCTCCAACTGACAGCCCTGATTGTATCAGCGGCTACCAAACATGTGTGATATGTTGGGTCTCGTCACGTTCAGTCTGCGACTCTCCGCGACAGTCGAGCGACTACTTTTAACCCTATCCCTGCAGCACCCAGTTCCCCTGCTCGGCATTACACGGCAGGCATTACCTGCCAAAACGACCCTTGTCACATACAGTAGCTAAGACCTAATCTTATAGACTAGCTAACCTAGTGACAAGAAAAGAGAATTCAGAAGATCTTCTATACTAAATGAAGAAGACAGATAACCATACACAGATATGCATTGATAACATATATTATAACAAAGTATACAGTTACATATCAATTCTCATCAACATACAAAATCATATACACTTCTGTAGTGTTTATATAATATAAGTCCTCTTGGTCAAAGCAGTACTCACAGTCTATCACTCTCAGTTATTGTTCCATGTCTCCTTGACTTGTGGATATAGATGATCCGAAGTAGTGGTAGCAGTCATCAGTGTCTTTTCCTCCAGTGCTGGGGTGATAGTAGTTTATGGAGACAGGGGACGGTTCAAAAGCTGGGGGTGGCAGTCCAAACGGTTAGGCCATGACCACTGTCTAGAGCGAGGACCTGTTAGGAGGCACCCTGTGATATTCTCAATACATACATCACACCTTGCTATGGCAGGCACCTTTTTTTGAAATAGCAATGTCACATGATGTGTCATGTGATTTAAATAATTTACCTTGGTGAGTGATCATATTTTGTTTTACCGAATCAAAGGTCAATATGGCTCTTATACATTGTAAATATTTCTTTTGAATCAAACAATTATCTTTGTATCTATTGAATTTTGTATATAAGTACCAATGATGCCTCTAAGATGCCAGGAGGCATCTTCCTGCTGTTAAAGGGTTAATAGTCTTGACCCATCGTGTGGCGTATCGTCTGCGTCATAATCGCGATGTTTGGGTTGGCCTTATCGGCAAATAAGGTCCGGTGGGTAAACCATCAGCATGCAATCCACACATGTGGTTAAAAAGGTAACGTTAATGAGGATTCCGCAGTGTGGAGTGTCTTGTCAGCATTTGGAGGGATTGATTAGCAGACGTACTCGCCAGTTAAACGGATACACTTAAATAGCAGCCCGACATATATAATCTCAGGCGACTTGCACTTAATTAGTCTCTCTAAGCTGGCCATCATTCATACAGCATTTTGACAATTGCTGTCTGAGTAGATCGTGCTAATGACTGTATTTTTTTGCACGGATTCCGTATCTATTGATTGGCTATCATTAAGCTATTTTTTACATAGTCATCTACAACATGCCTATTGCTTAAGAAATATCAATTTCCCCAGCGTGATCTACTTAAAGTTAAGGCGTAGGTATGATATAAGTTAATATATATGACTAGCCTGAAAAGTTGAATTAATAGAAAGACTGTAAAAATAGGCTTGGGCCCTTACATAGTATTAAACCATCTGATTTGTACCTACACTTAACTCCATGTCAAACGGGAACTGAAGAACATACTCGTTAAAGTACATTAATGAAAAATGAATCTAGGTAATATTTACAAAGGAATATCAATAAAGGCAACTAAGCTCGTAATAAAAATTAGTATTTTTTTAAATCTCCAAAAGAAGTTCGTCGTAAATCTGGTTGTCTTTGGTGGGCCAGCTTCCACCTGGCGTCTATGGCGAGCTATTGATTTGAATTTGGTTTCATTGGACAGTCAACTCATCAACACCCAGCGCGAGGCAGCTGCCCGGCTTCCTATAAAGCACGTTACTGGTAAGACCCCGCTAGGGGCGCCACCTTCTGATGGCAGGTGTCAGGCTGCCGGAAACCACCATCGTTCCTTCTTCCGCCCATTTCGACCATGCGTCCATCTTTGTCTAAGGCGCCCATTCGCCTTGATATAAGTTTGCCAATACTACGATAGACAGGCCAGTAGATCTGTTAGTGAGACAAGTATGTCCTTTACTTCCTGGCATTTCCAAAGTAACATTTATATGGACTGGGAGTTCAATGCTTGTTTAGATTTTATAGAAGAGAATTTATATAAGATTCTGAAAGCAGACTACGAACTGACCTTTTTAGACTCCGTGTGTATATTGGTTGATGTGATATTAAATCCATTCTGCTGAGGAATACTGCATTATTTAACAAAATTCCAATCTACCCAGGCAAAGATAACTGCTAACAATTTCCTATTGGAAGTCCAAGATGCATCATTATACAGCTATATACAATATGTTAAAATGAAACTGAATGAACAGCTTAATTTAGCACAAAAGGCTTTATAAAGTGTGATACCAGGTCCATACTTTATCTCAACCCTTGTAAAGGTCTAGCAATAGGAATAACATTTGAAAAAAAACCTCAACGATCTCCCTGGTGAAGTGACAATACTATGCCTTGGGCGTAGGGGAGTGAATGTGAGATGGTGTTATATGCGTTTGGCCAATCAGCGGCAAAGATTTCAGAGAGTAGACAAGACATCAACACAAGCGTTCCTTAATGTATTTGCGAAATAATTTGAATTATTCTGATATTGTGATGCTATTCTAATGTCCAGGAAAGGAGAAGGATCAATTCAGAACCATACTCGAATCGTAAAATAAACAATACAGGGGCAGCTAAACTTGTAGAGTATTGTTTATCTATATGATTCTCGATACAGTTCTATGTCCCGCGTCTGGTTTCTGTCTTTAGTATATACTCTGCATCACAACTCATCTACTCATCATACCTCCAAATACCACAGTGCTTTTAAAGCACTGACTAAGTTTGCTGCCCTCAAGAAATGTGTACCGATTATGAAATTGGCAATACTGCCTGCCATGCGGGGGCCAATATTGTATTTTCTATTATTCAAATAATAATAATGTTAATGATTGAAATCCATTTGGCGTTTCCACTAGACAATTTTTTGCGTTTTACAGCTGAACCTCGTCAGGTGATGTTAAATTCACGAATAGCCACCTATGAACATCTCGTGTAAACACCAGGTTGGATGATGACCTTGCTATTATATTCAGAATACAGCAAAACCTTTCGTTGAATTTGCCCTTTCTACCCACTTACATGAAGTGCAGATAACATATCCACAGACAGTGTATCAGATTATAATACATTTTCAGATAGATGGCAAAATCGAACTCGTGATAATGATCTGTTCCTTATATGAAAAGGCTTCTATACCTCAATATTTTTTTTCAACTTTTTATCGACCACATAGAGGTGATTTACATTTGATTTTTGGCATTTCGAGTTTTGTAGTCAACCAATCGGCATCCTGTCAGCCTTGGCTCTAGGCCTTTGCTGGTTTTCAGCAGGTACCGAGGTATCTATCACGTTAGCATGCTTACCTTTATTACCATAGTTACAATATACATTAACATATCTCGTGGTTTATATTCCAATTTCTCTCTATGTTAAAAGTAGTGAGGTCATGTGATTTCAGCATAGAAATAAACCCCACACTAATCAGTTACATTATAAACTGAGCATCTGCCAATATGAATAAAAGATTATTAAAAAATACTTCTTCCCCTTTCATTTTACCGTAAATATCACGGTTTATATCTGTCCAGATGACTGCACACAGTTATTGGCTGCAGGACTGTACTTCTCCGGCTGTATTTATCATGTTCTCTTAACATAGTCCACCTTTCACACTGAACGTAAACAAATATAGAAACAAGGGGAAGCTTCACAAATCCTGCAGACAATCAATCAAGCTGTGCGCATGCGCTACCTTGAGAGTCTGACCTTTCCGCTTCCCATGAGAGGGCCATAGATGTACCCCCTCCCACCTACTCTCCCACTCCCTCACCTCCCTCCCTACCCCACTACCACTCACTCTCCCCACCCCTCCCACCCCATCTCCCACCCCTTCTCCCCCTCCTAGGACCTCTCCCAACACTCCCGCCCCCTCTGCCATCCCCTCTGCCGCCCCTCTGCCTTCCCCTCTGCCACCCTTCTCCCAGCCCCTTTTCCACCCCTCTCTCCCACTTCATCTACCACCCCCTTTCCCACTCCATCTCCCGTCAACAACCACCCCCTCCAAACCCGTCTCCCACCCCTTCTCCTATCCCTTTCTACCCCTCTCCCACCCCTCTCCCACCCTCTTGCTCACTCGTTCTCTGATTTCCTCTCCCACCTTCTCCCCCACTCCCCTTCTCACCCCCTTTCCCCCTCTCCCCCCTCTGTCTCTCCAAACCGCTCCCCTACCTCCTTTCCCCTCTCCCACCACCTCCTTTCCCCTCTCCCACCACCTCTGCCACCCCACCTGCCACCCCCTTTGCCACCCCTTCTGCAAGCCCCTATTTCACCTGCTTTGTCCCCACCTCTGCCACCCCACCTGCCACCCCCTTCTGCCACCCCCTATTCCACCTGCTCTGTCACCACCTCTGCCATCCCCTCTGCCACCCCCTTCTGCCAGCCCCTATTTCACCTGCTCTGTCACCACCACTGCCACCCCCTCCCATCCCCTCCGCCACCCCCTCCCACCCCCTCTGCCACCCCCTCTGCCACCCCCTCTGCCACCCCCTTCTGCCAGCCCCTATTTCACCTGCTCTGTCACCACCTCTGCCACCCCCTCCCATCCCCTCCGCCATCCCCTCCCACCCCCTCTCCCACCCTTGTCATCACCTCCGTGGAGACCAGCAGGGCCAAGGACAAGGTCACCTTCCTTCAGGTGGATTCAAGGCGACTGCCTATTGGCTAGTGTCATCACCCATCAAGCACATGCTGGCCCTCTCCAACCACTGGTGACCGCGCCAACATTTGCTGGCCTTTCCTGAATCAGCAGGAGATACAGGGATAGAATCTCTCATGTATATTCTAGTGCCAGCAAGTCTAGCTTTGATAGCATACGGATTTGTCAACCTAGATCTCCTGACTGCTCAGTCGAATAAGTCAATATTTGAGTTTGTACAGGGCTGGTCAAGTGTACATAATCATCACCATATACGAAATTATGATTTAAACAAATCGATAAAACATGTAAAGCAATAGACTAAGTTGACTCAGACATTGCATGTTGTATGTTGTACGTTGGATGCAGAAACTGTTCGCATTACTTTGTTTATGAAAAGACATAATAATTTAAACTAAAAAGTATACGGAGGTGCGATATGGAAAATCCTTGTAAGTGGCCGATATTTCACCTCCCCGCTGCTAACCTCGTGGCTGGGCGCTGATGCTTTATTCATGTCGCCGACTTTGCGCAGCTTATCACTGGAGGTAGCGGTGGACGGAGACCTTTAGCCGGTATGTAGATGACAGTAAAACACAGGAGGTGGTCCGGCAAAGGGGGGGACTCCCGCCCCGCCCTCCAGGCGTCCAGCAACCTGACCAACAGGAGGAGCATATCTCGGTCTCTCATATATGCTTTATTTATACTGCTCAAGTGTCTACAATGTCAGTCTACAATGATTAGTTTGCGTACGTGAACAGTTCCACAAACTTACATTACACATGTTAACTACACGTTTTTATAGGTAGTGAATATCATAACATATAATTTAATATATACTTTGCTAGATTACGACTAGCTTTTTTCCAGAATAGTAGGACTTATGTCCTGGAGATGACACCTTCAATTCTATTAGTTATTGATGAATAGAGTGTTTCATGTCCGTACGATAATAGATATACTGAGGCTCTTGCCATTAGGGTATAATCTAAATCAAATCAGGTCATAGTTTAAATAAAAGCAGAAGACAATTTTTCATGAATCAGACATTCGCACTGAATTTACCAAAAACAATAAACAAGGTCATTACATTGACATATACAGTTTATCATAAATATGATAATAATCACCTACACCTTTGGAGAAAAACAAAGCAAAAACAATCCCCTGCTGGAAACTAGAAAACATATAAGATATAAAACAGTTTATACAACATGTTTTTATAATTATGTCGTTTCCCACCAGGGATGGCCTGCACCTTTGGGGGAAAGAAAATAAAAAAAAGATAAATACACTGATGAAAAATATAAAGTATATCAGATGTAAAATGATTTACCTACAGCTTGGGTTAAAAAACAACAGTGAAGCAAAAATCAAAAGTATAAATTGAGAAGTAAATCAATTTGTTTTGTATGTTATGCATGTCAAGTATCTTTGTCTTCTTAATGAATAACTGAATAGTATCATTCAACAGGTAAATTAGGCTGTAATCTTTTAACATAGGAATTTCACACTCGGATGGAGACAATATCAACATTTCAATGGCTATGACAAACTTGATTCATACGAAATCCTGCAAAACAACTCATCAATAATATGAGACAGGAAATCCGACGTCCGGGAAGTTTCTTATCGGGCATTGAATTATTTATAGGAACGGTAGGAAAATCGTCATTGCAGACACCTTCTTATAGAGGCATGAAAGCCGAAACCAGAAGATAATCCTATTTTCTTTCCAAAGCGATCGAAGATCTCAAAAGAACTATTTTCTTCACACCTGTTTATTTGAAGTTAAACCATCCTGGATCATTGTCAAGACTAGTGTTTAACGAAACGCTTATGGCCTTACATGACGTCACTTCCGGCCGCGAGTGCAAATATCAGGTATCACAACGAAGAATTTGTGACGGGCGGAGCCGCTCGTCGGAAGGACACAAAAATAAGAATTGAACATCTGTCTTGCTAATGCCTCAGCCCTCAGAAACCCTGACGAGAGAGACCTCAGGGAAAAGCATTGGCCGACTTTACTGTCTAGGAAAACGATCGGTGATGGATGGAACGAGGTGGAGTAGGAGTTCCTGAGGGGAAGATGGGTTGTTACACGGACATGATTGACTCGCGTTTTATCATCTGCAGACTGACTACCCTCCATTTTAAATGTTACGTAATCAGGATTTTCCCTTGGTTCATCAATAAGAGAAGACTTCCTGCTTTTCAATCCCTGTAAATCGAAGGTCTTATGGCTCTTTTATGAGGCAATACCGATTTTATCTGAGCTTACGTTGGAAAGCATGTAAATACTTGACCTTCCAGTCGAGGAGTCACCCGACGTTTACACTAGGCGACTTAAGACCTGGCGATTGTAGATCATCTAGCCAATAGTCGTCAGGTGGTGCCCGATTGTGCAATCTTGTCCGTAATAGATGTCAAGAATGTGCTCAAGGGTTTCAGACTTTTTATAGAAATGCAGAACACGACTGAGTTGTTACGGAATCGCCAGTGATCTAGAGGACTAATTCAAGCTGGCTTGAAATAGTTGTCAGCTGTCAAGTGGTCTACATAATCAACGGGTGGTCCGAATCACACAATCTGACATAATCAGGCGATCTGTACTCGCCATGCACTTGCAGATATTTAGCCTTTTACAGCTGAAAGTCGTCAGGTCATACTAAATTCAATAATCGCTGCCTATAATCGTCTCGTGTGAACACCGGGTACTCGGAGTATAGAGAAAACCAATTCATCAACGTCATATTTTCTTATGCAGTTATCAGTAAGGTGTACATTCTGACAGCACAAATCTTTGCCTACTATCTAGAAATCTAACAGAATAGAAAATTATGTGATTATAGTATTTCCAAAGTTACTTCAGACATATTATTTGCTGCCTCGAAAATCCCTATAGAATTTGTAACCTTCCATAATTAATGTTGAAAAGGTTGAATCCCGCCTCCAACTACGACTGTCTCTCACTTGTGAGTTTTTGTCGTAGTTACTCACTAGTGCCTTGGTCTGTGTTTGCAATATGTGCAGAATATAAATTTCAGTTTCTGGCGACTGCCCTTGGTATTCGTAGTCCTACACCAGTAGGGTAGTGAGGCGTACATAAATACAAAAGAATCTTGTTGGATTTTCAAAATAGCCGTATACTAGGAGAGACCCTTATGTTCCATTACCCAGTTTGGACTCTATGTAGGTTAAATAACCCTTTGCCAGGTTTTTGGTCAATATTGCGGATTAGAAATTAACAAAGTAAAGACGTATCCAACTCCCAATAAGTACCTTATGGATGGTGTTGTCTCAGCGAACTAAAATCCGCCATAAAAAAATACCCGTAATGTTCCAATCACTAATGTATAAAGAGGAAGGAAGCTGAGATACTCCCGGTCAAGGACCTTGCGCTCTTTGCTTCAGCTTGCGATCTTGCCCCAGAAATGTTCACCTCAGAAGACTGTACAGTATATTCCGGGACTTGAGAGGTCCTGGCCGCATGGATCAGCTCCATACGACTGGATATCTGCAGTCCTCACTTCTAGTGTGGGGGAAACGAGAGCTGCTGAGGCTTACATCCGCCTGTTCTGATATATGATTTAAAGGCATTTCAGACAATTTACCTTGAAATCTAAAACCCATGTGATCTTTAAACTTTAAAAGGATATAGAACTTAAATGTGGGACACTATACTATACAATTAAGTGTTCAAAAAACTTTCAAAGAATATAGTACTTAAATGTGTGATACTGTACAATTAAGTACTTAAAATCAGAGGTCCCCCTCCTTATTTCTTAGAGAACGTATTGAGATTTGATAAATTCGACAAAGCGTTAAATTTACCCATTTAGCATTAGAATTAATCAGAGGGAACTAGTTGTGACTGGTAATTGACGATATCTAAAAAGCTTTAGGTGGCGCCACTTTGACTTGTAGGATATGCCTCTAAGATTTTTGTTCAATTCTTATGTACATATTCATCCACATGTCTAGTATTCTTGGCAAACCAGTTTTCTTCAAACAAATACCATACAGAGTTGTGTTTCCATATCCGAATCGTTTTACTGAAATATATATGCATATTGTTCTCTGTAAGCATGTATTTAGTTTGTAAACAGGTTCTTGTATATTCAAGGTAGACTGTCCTTATCCAACACAATTACAGGATTCATAACAGAATTCTTGGAAGCCAATTTAATCCGGCTTGAGACTGCTTTGTGTATAGTCATGGTCATAATATTTCTTATGACAGTGATTGTCACTTGTTAATTCTTGATGAGCCTTGCACATTAGCAGAACATATTCTATGCTATCTGAAGACGACGGCATAATATATCTTGAATAGAACATCTTGTATATAATGCGAATTTGAGTTGTGTAGCATTCGTCTGTGAACACTGTTCAACACACACTCTACACTTCGTTTGATAAAGAAGCGAGAAAGAATTTTGGATATGAAAGGCGAATTTTCTTATGCCTCTCTATATGGAGAAACCCCTCTTCAAAACTAGGAAATTCGCGAAAATATACTGTTAGATAAAGTCAGGCAGACAGTACGGTCTGCCGTTCACACATGTAAGAAGCTGATGACAGGAGACGTAAATGCCAATTGTTGGTGCTACAAAGAGAATCCGTGATGTTTCTGATGCAATAGCAAATAGTTTGATACGAATGGATACTCTAGTCAATTACTGGGGAGACACTTTGAGGTGCCGGGTTAGACAGCAACCACAAGAAAAGTCCAACTTTGACATAAAAAAAACAAAAGTCGGAATAGTCCTTTGAATACTTAGAACCAAAAGATTTATGTATGTGACTTCAGAACTCTCCTGGAAGGTCCGTAAATGGTACTCTTCATAATCGTCAGAATATCCAGTTAGATCAAATTGGATAGCTGAGCATCTTCAGTTCCATTTTTTTTTGTTTGAAAATACGTTTATTCAATCTGTCTAGAGACAGTTCTTCCATGAATAAATACAGTAGTTTGTTCAATACAGCATAGATGATACAAAAATCAAACGATGATGAGATGGTAGGAATACAGTAGGTCATCACTATAAGACAATCAGTTTATATACAGTCATAATATTAGGCATTGACAGTCACTTAAGGTGAAACATGTACTATGGTGTCAGGGTCTGGTTCAGTTCACGGCGGACCATGTATTTGAAGGTCTCTTTGGTCGGCGCCTTTTGGGTTTCTGCAGTTAACTTATTCCAGATTTGCAGTCCTCGGTAGGATGGACTGCGCTTATAGCTGTTAGCTTTGAACTTGCGCTCATGGAAGCGTAGTTTGGCATCACTACGGGTTCCACGTGGTTCATTCACAATATTTGTAGGTGATCTAGACAACTTGTAAAAGAAGCTCATCATTTGCCTCTGTCTCCGCAGATACAATATCTCGATTTTACATATATTATGCAACTGGTCCACTCCCGTTTCGGTGACCCCGGTCTTAGCAATTTCCCACCAGGAGAATGTATAACTCTTCTATATTTCGTTATGAACTGGTACAATAAGGCCCGGCGTCCACCTACTATGATATGGCTCCGATATGGTCTATGATGCACCTCCCGATAAAAAACAAAAATCGCGTCGGAAGGTCCCCTAACATCGGGCCAGTTAAACACGTTTCTGCGATTAGACACCGATAAAAAACCCATACAATGCGTAGTGGATTGTCATGTGTAGACATATGTCTACGATTTTGCACCTTCCCGATATGTCTCCGATTTTTGCTTTTTGTATCGGTGCATATCGGTAGGTCTGAATTATTATCGTAGTAGGTGGACGCCAGGCCTTACACATAAAAACACGGGTTCACATTATGATTAGCTGTGCATTATGTATTTTGCCTACAAAGACAGCACCCTAGCAGCGACTTCTAATAACCCAATGACAGTCAGACTCAATCTACGAGCAAAATATACACACACATATATATAATCTATGCCTGCAGCTGGCATCACTAAGGACATGTGGTTGTATTTCCTACTATCGTTCGCCTGTAGACGGCTATATATTTTGGGAGCAATACATCGGATTTGCATCAAAGCTTGACAATTCCAACACAAATCGTGTGCCCCAGTCACTTATGTATCTCTACATTGTACCAGTTGAAAAAAGCAAGAATAGGCCACTTTTTTAAAAATAGATGAACCTTGATTTCCGTGTGCGATGAATATGATCGATGACATTTGTGATTTCATGATTTAATATTGCATGCTGTTTTCCGGGGAAATTTCTAAATCTTCTTCTTAATGCCTATCAATTTCCGAAATAGGAGTGAAATTAGAGTTAGAACTATGTTAATGGAAATTTAAAAGAAGACGGATTATGGATGAGTGCCGGGGATCCTATGTTTTGGTCTCTGTGCATTTAATGGCCACCAGATACTTGACTTATGTAGACTTATGTAGCGTTTTCACCTGCCGATTGTGACCACCAATAACGGTATTTCATACCAACGACCGTTTATGTAACACATCCGCGAAATAATCGTTAGTAGTGAAACAGAAATGATTAACGATTTTTCTCTTTCTCCTCAAGCAATATGGCACCACCGACCGACCTTTGAGCCCACTGACATAATTATACTGGGTTGTATTAAGGGGTGGAAGTCTGTAGTTTACAATCAAGAGTTTGTTATCAGTGTACCTTGAGAGGGCAAGTGGAAACACATGTGGGCATTGCAGGTCACCGATTATGTCCCACCGACTTTTTGCAAGGAGAAGCTCGAACCGACTTTTGTACCGCATGAAAATTAGCGGTGGGGCTTTTGTTGGCAGGTGGAAACGCCACATTAGAGTTCAAGGTTGGGGACAGAATCCAAAATAATTTGCAAGACGTTAATGCCATTTGAACAAATAATTTGGAAGCGTGCCAATCTTCTGTCGCGAAGTGATGGTGAAATTGTTCATTAATAAGGATGGTAATGCTAGATTAAACCGGAGAACGGTGACAGCAGCAGTTTTACCAGAAAATCTCACAAGGCCGTTTACAAGAGAAATTACTAAGATCCCAGATTAACATACAAGTTCATCCCAACCTAGCAGAGCTATATCATTTAAATCCGGGTCATATGATAGGGTGGCTCGGAAAGGCCTATAATTTAATGTCCATCGATACACCCGTTCTGCTTTAGTATGCCTTTTGATTATTTCATTTTTGAGGACGGATTTGTGTAGCATGATGATATGCAAGAATTTCTCATTTAATTATTTCAAAAAACCTGTCAGACACAATAGCCCAGGAGACAATGGGTCAGTTTCCACCATACTGAGCCATGCTATTCTAGATGTTTCCGGTAAGCGATGTTACATTTTTCGCCACTGGCACTTGTAAGTATGAGTGAAATGTACTGGGTATTTTTTATCATTCTTGGAACATCCAAATTTCCATCTACTAGGCACAACATTAGCGAAGTTTTGATTGCCGCCGACATCACTTACAGAAAGTAAAGGTGGGTGTCCACTGAGCTCCCGACACACTACGACACACTGCGACAAGCCTTCCGACAAGTGTTACGACACAGAATCGAACGTTTTGGGTTTTTGTCGTAGCAGTGGACACACCGTTCCGACACGGCTTCCGACACACTGCGACACACTCCGACATGACTACGACACAGCGCCCGTGTCGTAGCCATGTCGTAGCCCTTCCGACAAGATTAAACATGTTTAATTTATCGTAGAGGTCGGCTTGTGTCGTAGTTTGTCGGAAGCATTCTGCACTATGTTAAAGCTATGAACTGCCCCCCACCCACACACGTACGCCTTTATAAACTGTTATAATATCATATGTACAAAATTTTATCCTCTGTTATATAGGGATATGCATTACAAATGGTCCATTGAACATATTCAGGAACAGATATGATAAACATTTTTAATAATCATATACTTTTAAAATCATAATCCAGGTCTGAGATACATGATTATAGATATTTGTTCGGATATCTAATACTCTTGATAAAAGACATCAATTCACTACGTTTTTCTTTTCGAAAATTGAAGAAAAACATATTTTTCAGTATATTTCCTATATAAATTAAGTCCCTCAAGGGAGCCGTTTGTGTCGGAGTGTGTCGGTACCGTGGCAACCTTTCTTTTCCCGCCAAACCGTTACGACACACTCCGACAAGGCTCTACAACACACTCCGACACACTCCGACAGAGCCCTTCCGACAGGGATTTTCTTTGTCGTAGTGTGTCGTAAGCCTTGTCGGAGTGTGTCGGAAGCAGTGGGTACCCACCTTAATACATAAGCTCAATGGAAACGTCAAGAATGCCTGACCCCAATATCAAACTAGTTATGACAATAAATCCAATGCTGTAGGTATATGTGAGACAAATGGGTGAAACTGGGATCTACATATTGTCAATAAGTGGGCTGTCCCTGGGCCCATGTCCCTTCCTCATGAATATTCATGGCCTTTGTGTTGTGAATACTGTCATGACAGGCTGTCATCGTTCGGTGCTGACACAGTTTGACCTCCGCTTACGGCACAGAGATTACACAAATAGGGGAAAATAGATGCCAAGCACCTTCAACGGGCTCATACCTATATCAATATCCACAACTGTTTTGATATAATCAATATGTCTCTATGTAATTCCTATCTCTATCATAAAGCTAGAGCCTCCCAGCAAAATGCGATATTAATTTGACTTTGGTGAGCCAGATGCCTCTAGCTGTAATGACCAAAACTCGTCGAAGGCATTTTGGTAACATTTATTACCGAAAACTGGAAATATGACAGAGGTATCATGAAGTAGAAAATACAATGCCAGAGTGATCGAGGGAGTCAAACTGGTATAAACGGTATAATGTGAGAAAAAGATACCATAGAAAGTCCATAGGAAAACTGTGGGGTGGGTGGGAGGAAAATGTTCAAAGGCGTCTTTGATGGCGTGCGGCATGACGTCACGAGGATGATGTCACAACGGCCGCGAGCCTCTAGATGGCGCTGCATCCGGGGAGGCCGGAATGCGTCTCGTAATCGTCAGGGGGCGCCACTCCGTTCTCCTCGTGAACCCATTAAACCTCCTCAGTCGGTCACAATGACCAAAACTCGTCGAAGGCATTTTGGTAACATTTATTACCGAAAACTGGAAATATGACAGAGGTATCATGAAGTAGAAAATACAATGCCAGAGTGATCGAGGGAGTCAAACTGGTATAAACGGTATAATGTGAGAAAAAGATACCAAGCTGAAAGTCTGAGAATATTATACAAGATAAGGTGCCATGGCTGCCGAGGATGCCCAAGTGCCGAGACGCTGTAAGTCCGCGGCCGGCATGCCATGGGAATGAAAAAATTGGGCCCCCCCCCTCCGGAACGAGTGAGGAGTCACCTCGTCCGCGTGGGGGAAACCGGCCCGTTGCAAGAGGCAACGAACGACCGCGGTGAACTGAGAGGCCGAAAACGGCTCCGCCGGTCGTAGGAGAAACATGGGGTCTAACGGCCGCGCGGGGGCGGCCGCTATATAAGATCTCCATGCCCTCACTGGGCATAATGCCCTGTCGTCAGACGGATCCAGGGAAATCACAGCCGGGGAACGGCCGGGTCCTAAGGTCTTAGCAGATCACACGGTGAGCACTAAACGGCCGTCCTGTATGACCGCGTCGGCGCGCAACAGCGCGTGAGAAGACTGGCGCCTCCCCGGAGGTGGCGCGAAGAGATTGGAGGCGCGGAGGAGGGAGAAAAAAGCGACGAGCGCCACGGCTTTGACGAGAACCCCGGTCGTGAGCGATGCCGCCTGGTTGGCAATCGACGACAACATATCCATGGTGATGGGAGGAGCGCGGCGTAGGATGTGCGCCGACTGCAGGGCCGTGCCGCGCAACACGGCCGCGGCCTGCCGTGAGCCGAAAGCGCTGGCGTCCCCTCCGTGGTCCGAGAGCCAAGCGCGGGCGCCGGAAATGGCGTTCCTCACGGCCGCGGGTGACGAGAACGTATCCGCCAGGTGCTGTATGTAGAGACATGCCTCCAGGACCGTAGGCCGGAGTATGACCGCGGTGTGCCCGGCGGCGAAGCGGACGTACCTCCGCGCCTGTACCTCCTTGTTCCTGTGAGTGGAGGGGGCAAGCGCGGCGTCGTGGGAGGCCCTCATCCGGGCGTGGAGATCGTGTGGTGTGCCTGCAAATTACAAACCAATATTGAAGAGATCTGCGTGTGTAGGGACATCGGCGTGAGTCGGCGCGTGCGTTGGGGGGGGCAGCCCCCCCACCCCCCCCGGAAGCACGTCGGTGTCTCTGAGGGCGGCGTCGAGCCAGACTTGCCGCGCGCATGCGGCGATCTGGCTGTTCTTGATGAGCCCCGGGGCGAGTGGGGCGAGTACGCCCGGATGGGAGGCGTGGACCCGGATGGCGACGCCCGGGGGGGCGTGAGGAGCGAGGAGATGAAGCGCCACGACCAGGGCGTAAGCGTGGCGAGGGGCGTCGTCCGAGGGGATGTCCGCGTCGCCGGGGACCCACCCCCACCTGACGACCGACCCCCCCAGAGAAGCCGTGCCGCCTGCCGCGGAGACGTCGATGTGGAGGTCGGTAGAAGCGTCGGGCGGGCCGAAGTAGTGACGCCCGTTCGAGGACGTCGCGTAAGCGCGGAACCACGCGATGTCCGCGTGCATCTCGCGGCCGACGGTGATAACTGCGGCGCCCTGCGACGCCCGTAGGGCCGAGAAGAGGCGTGTCATGAAGCGGTGGGCGTAGCGGACGCAGTGGCCGACGTGGACGAGACGCCCCAGGAGGGACTGGAGTTGATGGCGAGATGCGTGGGATCGGCCCTGCCAGTCGCGGCACACCTCCAGTACATCTGCGAGCTTGCCGGGAGGAATGGAGACGGTGGCCGCATCGATGTCCAGCACGAAACCCAACCAGGTGAGGCGGCGGGTGGGGGGCTGGCACTTCTCCGCGGCGAGTTGGAGGCCCAGCTGGTCCGCTAACCACAGGAAGTGGCCGTACGCCTCCTGGGCGGCGCGCTTCCCTGCGGCAACGCCCGCGAAATCGTCCAGATACGCAAGGCAGTGCCGGCCGCGGGAACGCATCATATAGACAACCCCGTTCGATGTGCGCTGGCACGCGATCGAGGAGGTGCGGCAACCGAACGGGGGGCATCGCTCCACGTAGAAAGACCCCCCTACACGGAAGCACAGTAGGGGGGCATCGATGGGGTCTATCCTGAGTTGTCGATACGCCCTGGAAAGATCTGCGGACCAGACGTGGGCCGTAGGGCCGGCCGCGAGAACCTCCTCGATCAAGTCTCCCACCCCGGGGAGGGTGTAGGTGGCGGGAGACCCCAGGTAGAGACCCGGTGTGATGGCGTCGTTGACCGCCTGGCCAGGAGGGAACGACAAATCCAGTATGACTCGAACCCCCTCCCCCCCCTTCTTAGGACGAGTGAGGAGTGGTGAAACCTGTGACCACTGGCCGAACGGTAGCTGGGTGAGGGGGCCTGTCAGACCCCCGAGAAGCAATTCTTTTTCAGCGAATGCGGCAAGGGCGGCACCCTGGGTCCTCCCGGATGCGTGGTTGGTGAATGTAGAGACGGGCCAGCGTGACTGATTGAAACTAATCGGCCAGCCGTAGCGAAGAAAATCGCACAGTTCGGAGTCGTGGTAGTTGGTTAGGAGTGTGGCCCAACGGTCGACCCGTAGGCCAGACGGAACCTCGCGGCGAGCAGCTCGGTAATTGTAGTCGCCGCCGGCCCGTACCGCGTCGTACAGCGCCGCCTCCACGGGGTAGCTTTCACGGAACTCGTCCGAGGGAGGGGGGCGCCACACTTCGGCGGCAGGAGCGTCGACATGGCATGCCGGGGGGGGGTTGTCCGCCCCACCCCCCGGAAGACGCTCCCCCTGCCGGGGCGAGTTAAGCAGAATTGTTGGCGGCGGCAGGTCGTCCTCCTGCCTGCCCGCGAAAGGGCGTACCACCAGCGTGACTGCCGCCGGTGGCCTCATGGCGGGCCCTTATCCGGCAATCAACGAAACTGTGGGCATGATGGGCTCCAAAGTTGTCAGAACAGTAGGAGCAACAGTGAACAACAGTTCCCCCACTCGTGGAATGAGGGGGGGTGACGGCACAACCCCCTTCGCTATTGTACAATTTGCAGGGGGGGTGGGCTGGAGAGGAACCGGGCGCCTTGTTTTTCTTCTTTGCCGCCGGTGCCTCCACCGCGCGGCAAACACGAGAACTTTCAGAACGAGAAATCGCCGTGCGTAGGTGCTGGATTTGCTCGGAATCCTCCCATCCCCTGGCGAAACGACCTTCCGCCACTCGTATGAAGATCTCTTCGCTCCACCGGCGAACGGCTGCGAAATCGTAATCCAAACAATCCTCCACGACCTCCCGGAGGTGTGAAAGTACATGAGGTTTGACGGTAGGGGGCACCGCCGCATCGTCCACGATGCGGAGGATACCCCAAATGTGTTCCTGTAAATTTACAGTGCCCAGACTCATGTGGTCCTTACGGCTGGGGAGCAATACATAGTGGCAGGGAATAATAAATTTACCTCTGTTTGGCCGTAGTACATGAGCCGTAGATTGAAGTAATAGGCGGACCTGGTCGTCGATGGATTGATCCTGATACGAGACGCCAAGACTAGGTGCGTCCCTGGGAATCCAGGGATGCGCCAACATGGATGCCGCGAAACCATCATTAACGGCCGTTGGGGCTGTACTCGCAGTAGTATTCGGTCGATGTAAATCGAATCCCCGCATCTGAGGTCCCGTAGGCGTCGATGGAGAAACTTGTGGAACCGCCATCGCGGAATCGTTCATAGGCCTGGACGGCGAGGCTGCCGCCTGGTTCCTAGAGGCTGCCGCCTGAGTGAAAGCCATCAATGCAGATTTCATAGTCCGCATTTCGCGACTCAAATCCTCGATTTTCTTGTCCATTTTTACGTTCTTGTTCTCCCCTGCCGATGTCTTTTTAACGATTTTCTGGGTCTTGCCCGCGGGTGTTTTCTTCAGGGGCATCTTTAGGCGTCGCAGATGCGCGAAAAAGCGAACTTGTCGGCGTAATAGCAGGATCAAACAAAATGTTCAAAGGCGTCTTTGATGGCGTGCGGCATGACGTCACGAGGATGATGTCACAACGGCCGCGAGCCTCTAGATGGCGCTGCATCCGGGGAGGCCGGAATGCGTCTCGTAATCGTCAGGGGGCGCCACTCCGTTCTCCTCGTGAACCCATTAAACCTCCTCAGTCGGTCACAATTATATCGGTATTCTAGCATCGATTATGGCATTTAGCCTCGCCGACCGACTATGTGATACTTTTATTGCAACAAACGTGAGGTGGAAACGAAAAGGGTCTTGAAAAGACTTTTCTTTTCGACATCACTTAATATGGCACCACCGACCAACTTATGAGGCCACCGACAAAATCAAACCAGATTGAATTAATCGGTAACAGTGACAAAACATCGGTCTCTGACCTCCTCCATTTTCGCCCAATAACAGCGTTTGTTCCTCTCTGCCACCGATTTCTATGTTAGTTAAGGGAGGGTAAATCTTCTGACTGGCCAGTCCCTACACATATTGAATGATCGAAGCACATGGAATGAATAATCGGTCTTCACATGGACACAGAGGGTGTACTTCGGGATTAATGATTTCTAGCACTGACAAATTATCAAGGAAAATATTTGACTGAGAGAATGATACCGCCCGAATACACTCGCAGAGAGTTGACGGGGGGAGGCCGATCTCAAAGGATGAAATTTGCACACAAAATTAGCAAGGTGGACCCCCGACCCACTTCGGTACAGGGTAGACATAATCGGTGGACTTTATGTTGGCAGGTGGAAATGCCACTTAATGCGGCGTTTCCACGATTCTTGCCATAGATTCTTGATTTTAGGACCAACCTGGCAAACTATTTCACACTTTTATGGCTAATAGTCATTAATAGTGGAAACAGATATTAAACTCTCAGGCCGATGACAGTTTATCCACCACTTGATGAGTATGTGCCTCACTGATCAGTTGTAAACAGGTACATACAATTGGTTGCAGGGCGATATTTCTGTATCGCTGAGTTGTGGACCTCCATTTTTCTTTACTTGAAAACAAAGCCTTTTCTCTATGGAGTTTTTACCTTAACCCTCTCTGCATATAAAAGAACCCCACCAGTGCGTGTATTCGAAGTGTATACTCGGCTGTAGCATAGTGTACCGAGGTTTATGGAAGTCTGTAGCCTCTATTTTGCGCTGTCCAGTTCTTACCAATCCATTAATAATAGATACATAATATTCTTATTTCTTTACATTTCTTCATTTTTTCAGGTCTCATTTTGGCTAAATCCTCATGGGTATAGAGCGACCGTGAAGGTGGTGTTACAGCAACCAATCGATATAATTAGCTACAAGAAATCAGCAGTATGAGGCTTTTAGTCATAAAACCGAGATTACAATTCTGGATCACCAGTGGTCCATAATCTGGATTATCTTATTATATTACCATTTCTCTTTGCATAGGAATCCTGTTTTCATATATTCAAGTTATACGTCCAATAGACTAAAACAATCTGTTGATTAGTCCACAAGTCTTCTACGACTGAATTTACAGTGACCACATAATTGATAGACAGAGAGAAATGCTGCAACAGGGATATAGAGGTGAACTATTTTCGCTGATCATGCACAGGAGGATTTTATCATCAATTTAGATAAAATTGGAAAATATCAACACGAGTAACCTCAAGCCCAGCGCCAGAATCTGTCTAAGTTATTCTGTACATAACGGAAATATCTCGTTCCTTTCAAACCTCATTAATTCAACGTGTTAAATGATCTTAAACTATTGAATTCCTTTGGCGGTAACTAAATATGCATCTCCACCTATCTCAGAGCGTGAGCTTTGAAATTAAATAATTATTTGTTGCTACTCAAACTATTAGATGTCTTCAATCCCTGTCTGAGTGAACAGTACTCTTCATGCAGTGCACCTGTGACACCGTTCTCATTTCGCGTGAAGGTAAATAGTTTTGTGGAGTTAGGGAACGATGTGGCACGTGTACAAGCCTTCTCCTCTGACGCCCTGAAAAGTAAATTAGTCGTCGAGGTTAAATATTCACCTTTTGTACCAGCTAATGCAAGTGTTACAATTATATTTAATCCGATAATCGAAACGAAATAGTAGAAGTTGCTGGCCTTTTTATTATTGCACATTAAATATCAAGCCGCTGTGGAAACCCCTTTTCTTCTTAGCATTTTAAAATTTTTTTTTTTTATTCAAGTTTATTTATAGACGTTACATACGTTCATCTGTTGCCAGACGATCTTCCACGCTGGCGTCAACACAAATTTACAATTACAGGACAGACACAAAATACATCATTCATTCATCTTTCACACCAACTTAAACACATTGGTCCCTGTTTACATACTCATTCTTTACTTAGTAATGCTCTTAACATGTTATGTCTTCTATCATTTCGTACTTTTTTTTTATATATAAGTCTTCTGACTCTGTTTTATAGTTGTATAATCCTTTACATTTTAAATCTTTAATCCAGCACTTAACATATTTCCTCCTTCACTTTCATTTCAAAATTGTCGCCTTCCAGCAGTTGTGTTTCTTTAGACAATCTGTCCCAATATAAAGTTCCTATATACAGTGGCGAGTGCCTGTACTTTTCTAAATTCGGTTTTCGTAACTTTATTCTAATTTTTTTATCGGCCCTTGTTCTTGATATATCAGTATCAAGCACATGTGTATTATCCTTCGTCCACCACTTTATTAACGTTAGTAAATGACCTACTCGTCTATATGCAATCGACCTCATTTTACATATTCCATATATTTCATCTGTACTCATATTTCTCGCCTTGTTAAATCCTATTGCTGTTCTTAATGTTTTATTAACTAAAGTTTGTATTTGTTTTCTGTTACGTTGTGATGTACTATAATAAATAAAATCCGCATATTCCAAAATTGGTATTATCATTTGTTTCACTATTTTTACACTAGATTCCCTATTTAGTAAATATCTTATCTTTCTAAATCTAAAAAGTTTTATACTCACTTCGTTCACTACTTTATTTACTTGATCATTGAAATTTATTTTCCTGTCTATCCAAACACCCAAGTATTTGTATTTATTTACTGCTGTAATATCTACATCGCCCATTTTTACACTTCTCAACGTATCCAGGTCATGTTTATTCCCCACCCACATACTTTTTGTTTTATCATAATTTGCGATTATATCCACGTCAGACATCACAAATAGGCGTATCGCTATATCCGAGTAAAACTGGGACATGTTTCAAAAGTTGAGAATCCTCTCGTTGTTGGTCTCAGTAGCACCACAGTGGCGGTTCCCTTTTCAATATTCGCTGAACGAAACAGCGAGCGGCACACTGTCAGTACGAGTGGCACCAACAGTGGCAGTGACCGTTTCATTACTAAATATCCTGCCGCTGTTACTGCCACTGTTACTGCCACTGTTCACGAGAGGGTATACCCTCTCGCATTGATAAAAAAGCCCATCTTAAAACATATTGTAACATATCTAAGTAAAGAAAAACATGCTCTGAACAATTCCATATGTATCTTTTACCCACATCTCGATTTTCGTGTTTCTTTAGTGGTCAACTACTTTGTGAAAACAAGTATACTATCTGAACCAAGAACTGCAGTAATTGCACTACTCAGTCAGTTTCCTACTGTACTGCTCGACCCTAAGCTATCACTTGCATGTCTCACAGGCGAGACCTACAGTATCGGCTCTGTAACTCAGCTCAAAATACACATAGAAACGTAAAAAAAAACAACCCTGAAATGTGGGGGAAAACGCGAGAAATAATTTGAAATTGTTAAATCATTCATTAGATATAAATTTATTACATGTCTCGTTTGTTATGCTGGCATAGCAAACGGCACCGGGATCTCAACAGCGACACCATTTATGAAACGGGACTTTATAGTTTGCACTGTTTTTTTTTTTTTTTCAAATGAGCAGCGCTCTCTTTTATTCAGTATCATGATTTAATTACACAGTTCATTCTCCCTGTTCAAAACTAGCATAAACCCATTGGTGTTAACATGTGCTCGCTCCCACGATGAACAATAGTATATCCTTCTAGCTACATGTGCACCCCTCCAACGCTGCACAATTTCCTCTGTAAGAAATAAAAATCAACACATGAACAATCTCATTGCACTATAATCATTTGATAAGAACCTCACTCTCTTAGGAAACAATTCTGCTACGTCTGGCTGCTCGGAAATTTTTGTGGGGATGACCTGATTCCCTTCTGGTATTTTACAAGTAGACAGACATTACAATACAGAAACATATGACATTACACATGAACAGCAAATAGGACGTGAAGAAATCAAGGTGTCGTAAATAGGACCAAAAGACCACCATAGTTTGCACTGTTAGTGCCGCTGATTGCTCTTGCTGTTGGAGTTGCTATTCCCTTTTACTCCCCAAACTATTGAAACAGCTCCCTGGTTGCCGTATATCTTTTGCGCAATAATCGTTAAGTGGAAACCAAAAGGGTGAACGTTTTTCCTTCAATATTATGCAATATGGCACCACTGACCGACTTTTGAGGCCATCGCCCAGTTTCAATTGATCGGTAGCAGTGACCACAAAAATCGGCTGGTGATCACCTCCATTTTCATCTAAATGTAGCATGTTTTCTCACCTCAACCGATGTCTATGTTAATTTAGGGAGGGTAAGTCAGAGGCTGGTCAGGTCCTATACATATTGAATAATCAATTCACATAGAACACATGATCTGACATAAGATGGAAACAGGTTGTGCACTTTGGGGTCAACTATCGTTAGCACACACACACTTTCAACGAGAACCATGTGCACCGACCGAATTTTGTTCAGAGTGCATATATATGAGCCAGTAGGACGAACAACAAGTGACCTATACACATTGTTTCAGATGACTTTGAACAAAAAGTTCCGAGAAGCAACCATCGTTAAATAATATATCATCCTCAATTCCGCACTCTTTACATTACTGCATTTAATAACTAAGAATTATAAATGGGCAATAAGCCCCAAGATACTATTACTATATGTTGAATGTACTACATATATATGTATCATACTCCAGAAATACTGGATACAATGTCAGGAAAAGTAACTGACTGCTGTTAAAACTGCATGTAAGCAAGACAGACAAATGAGCCTAGAGCCATCAATATAAATGAACGAACTAATAAAAAACAGAAATCGTTTTTTTGGGGTCGGCAGGTGGAAATACCGCATTATGCCGAATGTTCCCCACATTAAACCTTTCCTGACCAGACCTGGTTGCAGCTGCACATCTTTCAATGCAGCATGCTTGATACCGGACCACCCCTGTCGTGCAGGCCTATGTTAACATTTTTGAGGAAATTGACTCTTTTCCTACATATTCAAAGTTGTATGTCAATTCTTCCATGGTGATGACTATAAAATGATTCATCAATTATCACTACAAGGGCATTTTACATAATCTCTGAAAAAATCGTTAAGATCCATGTTAAATCAGCTGAGATGAATGACATTTAAAAAAAAAGGAAAATGATGCCTTGAGGCATCCTTTAACCTAGCTATGAGAGTGCCCTGAGGAATCATTTGCACTAATTAGCCACGGAGGTGCCTTGAAGCATCATTTGAAAGGAAAGGGTTAAGGACGGAGACTGCGTCGTGCAGTGCGCGTTCTCAGTTCCGATTCTCTCCACCAGGCGGCGTGACGCGGAGACGCACAGACCTGCCCGACGCATGCGCAGAGGGGAAATTAGCTGTCAGGTGGAAGTGTCTTTGGCTGTCACGCGGTAGGGAGATAAAGCCGGCGGCGTCGAGGCGTCAGGGCGCTATCGGGTTTACAGATAACGCGCGGGGAAACCCGGCGTGGGCTTTCATCAATTCAAAAAGGCTAAGGACGTGTGGCTCCGGCTGGTGGCAGCGTGCGGCACTGACGGTATATCTCCATTATGGCGGTCGGGACGGTGACCGGATGTTAACCGCCCTCCACTTCCACCTCTCCGCCAGTCAATGGAACCCTCCATTTTCACTCAAACTGCTCCGGCCCATTTTCAATTCACAGGGATCAAAGTCTATTTCCCGCCACTACAACTTTTGGCGAGTCGTCGGATAAACACTATTCGGCACGGAAGAAGAAAAAACAATCGCTTTGATATAGGCTGCAAAGCCCTGCACTTAGGGTCCTAAGCGTCACACTATGAAGCGTGTATTGCCATTGGTTTTGCTCTTTCCCGGACCTAAGGGCATTTTGTATGCTTAGTCCTAAACCAGGGATAGGAATGGACCTTAATACTCTTTTTTATTTATTTTGAAACGATAGATGAGATGAATTTTAGCCGGGATCAAAAGATCGAGGCACTGTTCACTGGGCAATTAACACGCAAATTAGGCTTGTTTTTGTTATCATTTTTTTCATGCTTTTACTTCTACCCTCCACTCGGGCGGTCCCTTTTCAATTGTTCAGGAAACAACCGTGAAATTATTGATTTAATCGTCGGTTATAACTTGACCCACGGCCATCGGGCGCTATTGGAATTGAAGCAGGGCTTGAGAATTCTAAAGGTTTCTTTAAGCAAACATTTTTCCATTAACGTTTTTCTTTGATTTGTGAATATGACATTTTCCCTTTAGTCACAGCTTCTCTGTCAGATTATTAACGAAGGTGTAGCTGCAATATTCTATTCACACCAAACAGTGATTTACATCTTATTACAACTAATTATCAACGCTGACTGGTCTACCTTCGATAAAGAAGGGGACTTAGATACTGCCTGGGAAATCATGTACGAAATCTTTATAACCAAACTAGACACCCTATGCCCAATAAAAAGGTTTAAAATAAAACAAACCAAAGAACCCTGGGTAACTAACGAAATTCTCGAACTTATAAAAGATAAAGATCGATCTCTCAGATAAGCACACAAATCAAATAAGGCGGCAGACTGGGGAACAGCCAGATACCTAAGGAACTATTGTAAGAAAGTGATTATCAAAGCCAAGGCAGACTATGTTAAATCAAATCTTGATCTACACAAATCAGACTCCAAAAAATTCTGGGCGGAAATAAAGAACCTTTTACCTAATAATAATCAAGCTACTAATTTCACTTTAACTGATAACATTTCACAGGAAACTATTCCAGATAAAACTACAGCTGACTACATAAATAAATATTTCGCCAACATTGGGTCTGCCTTGGCTGAAAAATTTGCTAACAACTGGACATATTATGGTAATTCGGCTGACACTGAACTGAATACGATTGAATTTGAGCAAAAAGATCTGGTTGATCAAATACATAAATTAAACATTTGGAAATCGTCTGGTTTGCCTGACCTGTCTAGCAAATTTTTGAAAATAGCATTACTCGCCTCAATTGGAAAGGTGTCGCACTTGTACCGCTTATCATTGTCCAAGGGTTATTTTCCAACTGCTTGGAAGCAAGCACTGGTGGTTCCGCTTCAAAAGGAGGGCGACAGGAGACTGGTGACGAACCTAAGACCAATTTCTCTACTACCTGTAGTGGGGAAATTGCTCGAGAAAATCGTGCACAGTAACATCATGACCTATTTGGATACCAACGAGCTCCTGTCGCCCTACCAGGGCGGATTCCGCCCGGGTCATTCTACAACGAATACAAATATAAGATTTACTGATGATGTATACAGAGCTATGGATAAAAAACAACTAACCGTGGCGGTCTTCATAGATCAGAAGAAAGCGTTCGATACGGTCGACCACAAAATCCTGCTAAAAAAACTAAAAGAATTTGGAATTTCAGGCCAACTAATTGACTGGATTGGTAGTTACTTATCTGATCGCAGGCAGTGCACTATTGCTAATGGTATTGTATCGGATGAAGTGGGTGTCGGGTGTGGGGTCCCTCAGGGCTCCATCCTCGGCCCCCTCTTCTTCTTAACTTATATAAACGACCTAACTATGGCAATTGGCAACTGCGAGAACCGTTTGTACGCGGATGATACCGTTATCTATAGCTCTGGTCCAGATATAGGCGATACTGTTGACCGTGTTCAGACTGGTCTGTCTAAAGTTATGGAATGGTGTACTTCTAATAAAATAACATTAAACGAGAAAAAAACAAAATTCATGATTTTTGGAACACGACAGCAACTAAAAAGATGTCCTAAGATTACTTTAACCATCAACAAAATAAATATTGACCGGGTCCACCACTTTAAGTATCTTGGAGTACACTTAGATCCAAACCTGAATATGAACAAACACCTATCGAACACAATCAAAGTAGTCTCACACAAAATGTATATCCTGTCCAAAATACGGAAATTTATTGACTGTAGTACTGCCGTTATACTGTATAAATCTATGATATTACCATATGCAGACTACGGGGATATTTTGTACGACTGTGCCTCAAAGGCCCTATTGACCAAACTACAGAATATACAAAATCGGTGTCTTAGAATATGTATTAACAACCATGCCAGGATACCAATAATCAGACTACACCAACAAGCTAAAATTCCTAATTTAAAGGCACGCCGGACAGCGCATCTTCGCAACTATATGTACAAGCAGCAAGAGGACCATAACCTAGTTAACCATGAAGCAACCGTTAGAACCAGACAACAAGGTGCTACGACCTTCAACATACCCCGACCTAAACTTGAACTTTATAAAAAAAGTGCCCTATACAAAGGAGCTGCCGACTGGAATGGTCTGCATACTTCTGTGAGAAATATTGACACTTATTCGAAATTTAAATATTGTCAAAAAAAATGGGCCCTTTCCAAGAACTGGCTACCACCATGAACGTTGTAATAGATGAATGGCTAGAGTTTTTGAGCCTGACCTACCCTACTATATTAACCGAAACCTTAGTAATACTTAAAATCCAAATGTACTATTTTTACTGAGACTAAGCGGATTGAAAGCACTTTCTTCTACTGTGTCAAAAAGATCTGTAAGACACTCACGAAGTGCCGACTAAACAGTTGTTGTACACAAAGCTACGTTATACCAAAATTTCCTTTATCTTTCTTGTAACTATTTATATGTATTTATGTATTTAGTTTTTTTCTCATTATATTTACTTACAAAACAGTATAAGCTTAATCTATACTGTCGGTAATCATTGAAATTGACCAATTGTGGGTCGACACTTGTTACTATAAAAGAAGATGAAACATGATGTAAAATCCTCCACGTTGGGAGGTCTATTCGAACCAGCTAACCGCTGATGAATTTCCCAAGTAAAATAAAGAACTTAAAAAAAAAAAAAAAAATTAGGTTTGTACGTTTAGCCATAGGAATAGCATTAGAAGAGTATACACAGGGATGACCAACGTAAAATGATATTACTACGCCATGGTCGTAGCAGAGTGACGTGAGATGACGTCATAAGCTACTGACCAATCAGCGGTTAGGATTTCAGAGAGCAGATAATACATCAACATGGAGACTTGAAGGTTCCCATCAGGATTTTTTAGGTAATCTGAATTTTGCGATGCGGTTCTAATGTCTGTGAAATGGTGAGATAAATTCAGAACGGCACTCGAATAATAAAATAAACAATACTCCACTCATTTGGAGTGACCTAATTGTCACTCAGCTTTGGCTTGGTTGCGACGATTGTGACGCATCCAAATTCGTGGAGTATTGTGTACTAATACAATGCTCGATGCAGTTCTATATTGCCTGAGGTTTTTTTTACATTGGACAAGCAGGGCAAAATAGAAATTACAGGATACAAATATAATAATAACTGACACACTTTGGACTAAACCAAAGTGTGTTAGCTGTGCAACCCGAAATGTAACAAGTAGATTTTCATTTCTTGTCAATGCTATGTGAGTATTGTCAGGGCTATATGAGTACTGTCAGTGATATATGAGTAATGTCAGTGCAATGTCAACGATATGTGAATACTGTCAATGCCATGTGAGTACTGTCAATGCCATGTGAGTACTGTCAATGTTATGTGAGTACTGTCAGTGCTTTGTGAGTACTGTCAGTGTAATGTGAGTACTGTTAGTGCTATGTGAGTACTGTCACTGCTATGTCAGTGCTGTCATTGCAATGTGAGTATGTCAGTGCTTTGTAATTACTGTCAGTGCTATGTGAGTACTGTCAGTGCTATAGTATAATCCATTCATTTATAAATCACAAGACCTGAAGAGATGTGAGCATAGAAATGTGCATGCTAACAAGAATGATCCTCTATGCCTCGCGATACGATGGATTTATATTTTGGACTAGCGACTTCGTCGAGTCCGAAAATTATAGAAAAGTGAAATAATAGACTGCCGCCAGCGGGGTTCGAACTGCCGACACTGGCCTTCCTAGCCAAGGACTCTGCTGACTGCTCCACAAAGATATGTGCTTTACAGGAGTCAAATACTTAGGCTATTGTTGGGTGGGGGAATCAGTGGAGTTTCGAAAGGGGTACCAGAGAAATCTTGCGATCTCATTGGTTTCTCACGAGAAAAGTAGATTAGAAAACTACAATATTAAACTTTGATTTCGGCATGGCTCGAAATGAATGATAAAAGAAGAAGTTTGTCTGAGGATAGTCCCACAAAAAAGAAGAACAGGTTCGAGTTTTTCACTGCACGAGAATCTCACTCTCGTGGGCCTTCAGTCTCCAACCCTAGGTCGGGTTCACTCTGTCTCTATATGCGGGAGACTCTTCAAGCGGATAATACAGAAAATTACACGTTTTATATGTGGTAGGTAACAATGACAAAATATACAACATATGACGGGTAATGTTGTCAAACATTCTAAAAGAGAGACCGCCGACCGAGGTTAGGATGAGCCAATATATCCGGTTTATTGAAAATATTTTGCAGTTACACTAAAGGAAATAATCTCATGATTGGCACATAATAAGACATTAAACAATGGTCCGACCTCAAGAAACCACACAGAACCAGGATGAGGATTTCTTATAGCGGGGGCACTATCATTTCTATGCAGAGCATCACGGCCATGGCACCTCCCAATTAGCCTTTGTCCCGTAACTGTCATGGTCTTAATTAGGTCTTTTTCGTCATTTAGTGACGTTGGCCTTTCTTTACTGCCTTTCCACGCGGTGGCACTTTCAAACGGTAAACCAAAGCGGTAAAAACGTCCGATGAATCCCAGGTCACCAGCGCCCATTGGTGCGGAGTTGATTGAAGAGGCCGCTTCGCCAGTAAAACAACTATTTCTACCTGATGCCCAAAGAGGTGAAGGGTATACCGAAGATGGAAATATCCGTCAAAATGTGTTACAACCGACGAAAAGTCATTTAACAGCCAAATAAGTCTTTTTAATAAAAAAGAAACAAGGTTGATAAAACCGTCACCCATCATTCACTCCTATTCCGACTATAAAATTACAGAATTGATATAATCTGACTAATCGTATATTGCAATTAGATGTTATTGCTATAAACATTTTACTCAGTTGGGGAACCGTAATATATAAGGCCATTGGTTCTATATCATGGTCGCGCAATACAGACATTTGTATGGTGTTCCATGCTGTTTTGAATTATAAACAAACGTATAGATAAACTTAAACTTGCTCTACACCCCAAACTCCCTTCGGCCCGGAGTCCACTGATGTCAAAAGTGTCTACAATAGGCCTGGCGATGTATCTAAAAACGATTACGACGCACTCCGATGTGCTTGATCTAGACGTTTGTTTACAGAGGTTCTAGATTGTCTAAAAATGTTTATATTCTGCATAGTAGTGCTCCAGGGGGGGCCTTAGATTGCTTTCCCGGCTTTCACCCCCGACGATTAATGCACCACTTGACGACTTTCAGCTGTCAATGGCAAGACATTGCTAGATATAAAAGGTGTAAACTCTTGGAAATTCTTGGGTTGATGACTATTGCGACCGATTGGTGACCCATGGCCGTTGGTCAGGGGTGGTCATTGCTCCCCCTGACACACCCCCCGCGCACCCTGCGCACTCCCCCCTGGTGTCGGTCACGTGCTCATTATATATCTGTCAATTACTTTCTTTACCTTATATCATATTAATATTTACCGTATTAATATTCATGTCGGTGAAGGTTTATAAAATTAAAATAAATTTTATTATTCCCAACTCTCGACTCATACTTTTGTGTTCAGGGGTAGGGGTAATGATACGTAATTGAGCACCAGCTGACGCCCATAGGCTAGACAATTTACAGTCGTCACGTTTTATTCGTCTAGTTTTAACGCCTGGTATCATAGTAGGTGGGCGCCGGGCCTTATTACACGATTCATCTACATGCTATCTTTTGTTCTTTTAAAATTGATCCAAATAGCTTCATTGAAAACCCTGTGCGTTTTACTATGGTAACATCACTCAAAAGAGTTTTTCTCAGTACATTGTGTACTACTTCTGGAGTTTTAAGTTTGTATTTAATCCTATAACTTGATCCCATAGCATTTTGAGTCTTCGACAAAACATCTTTTACAGTCCGTATAGCTGTGAAGTGGTCTGGCCGTGCAGATTCACTTCTCGATATGCGATCAACTCATCCGACGAGTTATGAACCGGCGCATGACACTTTATCAGCCGGACAGAAGTATAATTGAATTGAACCATACATTCGATAGCCGCATGTATCAAAATACATTTGAATACGCTTCAACATGAATTAAATTGTATTTCTTGACCTCACGAAGGAGGTAAGGATATCTGTGAGGTTTCGTTTTTAATCATCTTCAATTTTATACACATCATATATCAGTCAGAGCGAAATCACCAGAATAACGTACCCAATCAGTCCTCCTGTGTATTCATTTTTACTATATACCTACTGCCGTAATTGACGTCATTACTACACACTACTATCCACAATTACTGCACAGACCTGTGTGCGATGGGCGAGCAACCGCTGTGTTTCGTTCTGCCGGTTTCTCATGTTCGAAAATGATATACGTCTTTTTGTTGGTTTTAGATATCAATATTTATTGACTTTTAGGAAACGTGTTTCATCCAACAGCTAGTACCTGACTCAGTTATAAAAACGTATTAGAGAGAATGCCTCATCAAGGACACACTTCTTTCTTATGTGGAATAGGAAGCCAGAGGTTTATAGTTTCTTAATGCTTGAGAACCTTAATCTTATTGTATGAACTTGCTTTTTTTGAGTTTAGATTTTTCTCTGTTTTATGATTGGAAGTCTTTTTCAAATAGTGTACTCTTTATATACATATACAGAAGTGATATACACTATTCACCATGCAAGCGGAAAATGTACTTTATGCACTGGATCGATCTGTACATTACCAGCAAAGTAAAACACAGTATTACCGTGGGCGAATTCTAACGCTTGCTACTGATAGTCTCTCTTCCCTTTAGTGTATTGGGAATCGGTAGCGTCTGACCCCTACCCCTCCCCTCTGCCGGGAGTTGAGGTATTGATGGCTTCAGGAAGTGGCTTCCACAATAACGCTCTCCTGTAGTGGCTTCGTTTTGAGTTGTGCTGCATTAGTTGTGAAGTGCATCGCCCACCTTTTCACGAGGGAAACTATCGCCATTGCAGATAATAGTGCTCTAAAGATTTTTATTTTCAGCTTCTTGGTTATTATGATTTCGGTTCCAAACAGAATTTTCAATCAGAAAATAATATCATCATTTTTTAAAGATTTGAGCGTTACTTTACACATTTCTGCTTTACCATAATTGCTTATGTAATAACAATCGTCACAATTTATTCGACATTCACCCATCGTTTATCCATCAATTGTCCTGGTTTTCTTCGTAGGTTTCATTCTCTGTGTCGTCTCTGTCTCATTTCCTGTCTTCTCCTCCCTGTCCATCGCGCACTGGCTTTTATTCCATATTTCTCACATGGCAAGCAAGAATAAGATCAATTATTTAGCGTTTCCAGTTTTTATTCAAATCAAATTTTCACCCTGATTCATTACAGAATCATGAAGACAGCATAATAAAACGATACAAACTTCTCTCATTTTGCCACTTGATCGAAGAAAAATACGATGATTCTATTTCGAAAAAGAGTGTGCCCCCAGAAGACATGTTTGATTGGAGAAAAACAGTGTTGGATGTAGCCTGAGGACCACAACTCTAATTCAATTTACTTCCCCTTTAATTTTCAGAAGGTTCCAACACATTACACACAGTAAATTGAATGGCTCTCTTCGAACCTGTTTCTGACCGTTCTAATTCCAGGATATCTGCCGTCTCACCATTGGTATTTTTTTCCATAGACTTAATTTTGGGAGCTTGTACTCAACGCTCATGGAGTATCTTAAAAAGAATACATAAAGGGGGATGATGTCAGAAACGTTAACCAATCAGTCAGTGGTAGGGATAAGATCCATTGCCACTGAAAACAATCCATTAATTTTGATCTGCTATTTAACCTCACTCTGTTTGCCTTGTCAGATTACTCCGCAATTAAAACTCATAGATCTTGATGGAGTGCCTTATCAATCTGCCACTGTTGCCTGTGCTGCTATGGGGGTATCGTTCCATGTCCTGCGAATTGCAGAATAGCGACCCAAGGTTGAAACCGTTGCACCATATTCTTTGGGATCTCTTCATAACTATGTTGCCATCTATATTCAAACTAAAATCTAATGAAACTTTCATCTATGTCACGGAAATGTGTGTTTCTTTTCAAATGTAGGTCTACAACGTGAAAAAAACCGATACTCAACGACACGATCTGATATTACTGGAGCAACTCTTTCCCAAGAATTCTAGGAGGAACGAACCCCTGGGGAGGTGATGGGGCCCCGGTGGCTATACACAGGTATCTCAGGTAGACCAAGGAGATGGAAGGTGGCCACCGCGAGGCAGGAGTCAGCTGTGGCTCTTCTGTATGTCACCTTCACTTTCTCAGCAGGGTGTTGGCTTCCGTAGAGATTTTCTTGCTGTATCTCTGATGACCGGGAAAACGAATCCCTCGACACTAACTGCCGCCTTACGTGATAACCCTGAACAGAGATTCCCAAACGACCCCAAAAACATCCTGACAAGAAGTATTGCCTTGATGCCTGAAGATCACAGGGATGAGAAGAGACGTTGAAGAAAAGATCAAAAGGAAAGATTTTCATCCCCAGCCTACTATCCTAAATCAAAAATGAATTCCATTTTCTTACTCATTTTCTCCAAGATGAAACTGATAGTAATTTTAGGTGGGTTTATAAAATATCTGAGAACGGCCTTGAAGTGAAACAAAAGGTAATAATTTTCCCGGTTTTGCATCGTGAATATGCAGACGACATTTAGTGATCCCCAGGGAGGATTAGCTTACTCTAACTGCAGGATTTTTACGTGGCAAGCCAAACCCAAAGGGATTAAGGGTGGGTAGTGTAAAAAGGTCAAATAAAACATGGGTGCATTCCCGTCTGTACTGTGAGTTAGGCCTATGGATTTATCTTATTTATACAATTAAACAAACCTGTTGTGTAAAACCTTTCACACTGATAGTGCCTTCCTATATATTTATCCTACCCCTAATAAAAAACTCCATAGACTTAACATTAGCAGACTGTATTTGGTCTACGGAGCAGGAAAATGAAATTTATCGCTCTAGTAGGATACAGTTGTCAAATGACGTCATTTAAAAAGTGACCACTGATTATCACTGATTATCGGTGAGTTTTATGTTATTTTTTAATTTGCTGAAGTAATTTAGACGGGGTAGGACAAATTCTAAACTAAACTTGAGTTAGTCGTGTTGTTTATCGCACTCTGGCAATGTCGCGCATCACTGCACTCGGCTTCTCCTCGTGCAGTAAACGCAACATTGCCGTCGTGCAATAAACAACAACATGACTAACTCTCGTTTGGTTTCTCCTAAATATTGACTCTGTACTATTGTATCAAAATCACTCATCTGTATTGATTGAAAGATACAATAAATCCAACTAAAAAAAAGAAGAAATGTCATCCTCATAGCATTGCCCTCATCGATACCTTCTGCAGATTATGACATACACTCTTTGCTAGCCATTCCCTGTGATGGTTCATTAGATTCCTGAAATCCTGTATTTATAAAATGGATCGATGGAACATGGCACCGAGATGAACTACCTACCGCGCAGCCAAGGGAACCAATAACGGGAACCTCCAAGTTCCTTATGAATCATAAATCATCATTTGTAGTTTGATAAAATTTGTTTAATTTACTCAGTAAAATTGATTTTCAGATGAACCGCTGCATTCGGCATCGATTCATCTGATCGTCAATTTCACCGCGTATTTATCGCGTACAGATACAATAACCCTACCTCCGTATATTACGTGTGAGAGAAAGCAAATACCTGGTATTTCTATAAATTACCGAATCAATGCTTAACGCGCACTACCTTCCTTGTATTACTCAGAAATAATTGCTGAATCTTAAGATGCTTTGATGTCTGATATGAGTTGGTATGAGTTACAAGTAAAAGTATTATTAACATTAGGCTCTGACAAGAAAACCAATCGGAATAAGAATTAAAGCCAGATACCTCCTTTATTGAAGTAGTGTAATTAGTCTGAGATTACTTTTTATTTTTATTTTTGCCTCTTAATGTAAATCGAGTTGTTCAGGCACATTATCATAAAACTCATGGTGGACATCTACGCAGTGCAATCAACAGTTCATTTATAATTGTACTTGTTATCAATAAAGGAAAACTTTACACACACAGATTAACAAGCCTCCTGACTATGCCTACCACCTCTAGGTGCTTCAAGAGATTTTCTCAACAATTGTTTATTGACTTGGAATTAATCTCTATTGCAAATAGCCAAGTTTATCTGCAACTTAATCCCCTTATATGAGCGTGTGAAGTAATTATATCAGCCCTAATTCTAGTATAGAATTCTTAAATTGCGGTCTACCTAAAACCGGCAGAAGCTGACGATATAGATTTAACTGTATGTTAAATCCTCCGTCACTTGACCTACGTACTAATGATTAAATCTATTCAGTTTGATTTCGTTTTTGATTCGCTCAGGATATCCTCCCTGCTTTAAGACAGGAAGTTTATATCCGTAGTTAAATACACACATTGCCTTATATCCGCAGCCTACGGAAATGAGAGCGGGTTTTTTGTGCTACACAGTACGATTAGCGTTAGCAATGTGAGTACTGCGGAATGCCATCGTGCTCCCGACCAGCTCCGAGCGGCTCCGAGCAGCTCCGGGGAACCCGAGCATCCCTGAGCATTTCTCAGCACTTCCGAGCAGCTCCGAGCAGATCCAAGCAGCTACGAGCAAATCGAGCAGCTCAAAACATCTCGGAGTATCTCGGAGCATCTCAGAGCAGCCCCAAACAACTCCGAGTAGCCCCGAGCATCTCTGAACATCTCCGAGCATTCCCGAGTAGCCCCAAGCAGCCCAAAAGAACTCCGAGCAGCTCCGAACCGCTCTGAGTAGCTCCGAGCTGCCCCAAGGAGCTTCGAGCTGCTCTAAGCATCCCCGAACATCTCCGAGCATTTACGAGTAGCCCCGAGCAGCCCCAAAGAACTCCGAGCACCTCCGAACTGCTCCGAGTAGCTCCGACCTGCTTCGAGTCGCTCCGAGCTACTTCGAGTCGCTCCAAGCTGCTCCGAGCACCTTCGAGCTGCTCCGAGCACCTTCGAGCTGCTCCCTGTTGTCTTATGCTTCTGTAGGACTTGACTTTGAAGATCGGTTGTCGTCATCTCGTTTTACCTTCAGAGGCACTGACGACAGCTGATCAAATATGTACGCTCGCCTCCAATGGAGCGAGGTTTTAATTGAGCTGGTTGTTAGAGGAAACATGTGATACATACGATTACGGTTCACCTTTCTCGTTGGCTATCCCTGTTCTTTGCTCAGGTGTCTCGTTATAAAGGAGCGTTATTTGTGTGTGCATCCATACGGTGTTGTGTCGTGTTACAAACGAGCATTTCCTTTGTGTTTCTGACGCCGGATATTGAATTTTTTTCGTGGTGATGCAGCACTCATTGAAATGTAAAAATAAACGTTTCACAAAGTCTCGATATATGAAAGAGAAATACCTTTAACGACGTTGTACAAACGCATTTAATAATGTACATATATATATAAACTCTATAAAGGTACCGATGAAAGACATGCAGACCTTTGCGATATATGAAATGTTATCTGTAGTATTTAGTTACACTGTTGTAAAAGATATCTATAGAATTGTATTGTTAGGTTGTGGTGATGTGTAATAGGTTCTTGATACGTGGTTTGCACTCAATACGATATAACTATGAAATGAAGACAAATATTTACTCTGGACGAGTTGACGTCAATGTACAGTCTTTTCCTCAGCCACTTCACTCTTAATGAATAATTTCCTTATCATTATTTATACATGAAATAATAAAAGAAAAACGTCATATTAATTACTTACGGAGTTATTCATTCAGGTCGAGAGTACCCACCATTCTTGTGGTAATTCAGTACAGCCAATGGGCAAGACCATTATATTTATGCTACCCCTAATATAAAATCCCATTGGCTTAGCATTGAGTTTCCGTATGCCACGCTGACTGGCATACGGAGTTTTATATGCCACTAGTGGCATACATAATTGTTATCACGTAATATTCCAAAATCGAGGAGACAGGGTAGGATAAAATAAAAAACTGATTCATTTTAATCTTGGCCACTGCATGCCACTCCAAGAGTTTTGGGTCTGGACTTCACTCGGCTTCGTCTCATGAAGTCACTATGCCAATCTCCAGTCATGGCATACAGTGCCCAAGATTAAAACTCATCCAGTTTTACGATAATACCGTATAGATAGCGGGGGGTCGTATTTAGATATTCGACCACAGGTATGTATATAAGCCACTTTAAACATTTCATCTAAACCTACTTCGGAGATGATGTGTAATTGCCTTTGCTCTAATAAGGTCCCGGAATGTAATGTGGCGCTTCTGCCTGCCGACCAAAATGCCTACGGCTATATGCGCCATTTACAGAAGAGGGTGGGCAATTCTATTTGAGAAACTATAGGAGGCGGTCGGAAAAATACTTTTTTCTGATGAAAACTGAGGTAGTTGCCAACCGATATTTGACACCCAAATCCAGTCCGCCACTGATAGATTTAACACAAAAACATTTCGTCGATGTGTACACAAGGTCGGTCTGTGATGCTTGGTTATGTAATGTTCGGGATAAAACATAGTTGACCGTTTTTCTTTCCACCTGACGATCATCACACCAGAAGTGTCACATAATCGGTCGGGGCTATCAAATTCCAAAATTGGTGGCCTTAATCAGTAGGTGTAGACACCACATTAAGCTGAGACACACCAATATTTTGGTGTGTTTCGGCCTTAAGCGGTACAGATGAGTTTTAATATGTGCATATAACACCCCCGATCCACTTACTATAAAAGCCTTGTATAACATCACCAATACGAAGTGGATATGACTCTATCCAACGGTCTTTCCGTCATTATTACGACCCTTGAAGCAGGTACACTGTTATGCTATGGTGAAAAGGAGGAAAGGGGACAACGGTAATTAGGTCTGGACCTAGGAATAGGATACGAGTAAAGATGTCCTTCATTCCACTAAGTTTATATCGGAGATATCCGGCTATGGGGTGCACAATACCTGCCGGGTTCGCTAATAAGTAGAGAACATATTCCGAAGTGGAAGATCGCTCAGGATCAGCAAATTAATACAATTGTGAAATATTGTAGTAGGCCTACAAGGATATCATTTAAATTTTGTCTGGCTAGATCCAAGGGAAGGTGAATGTATGGAGTGTGTAAAATGCAGTTATCTATTTGTAAGCATCCCAATGAATTCATAAAACATCTAAAAGGATTAATAGATTATCATAATCATTGCTGGATAGGTGGCGGTCGCTGAATGTCAAACATCACCAAATATGTAGGGTTTCACCAGATAATTGATAGATCGACAGGGTGGACATGCTCCTCTCAGACAATCAGGGGACTATAGCAGGTGCGGCTAGCTTGGAGTCATGGCCAATTATGTTTGGACATGATCCCTAACTTGGTTTTACCACCTGGGACCTGTTTCACTAGTTTAGTGACATGTCTAAATGGTGTGACATGTCTAGATGGCGTGTAGATGGTGTGTCTGGTTTCATAAGAACTATACATTAAACTTCATTTTGTGTGTTCTTGCTTGCACTGTTGGTGCCGCTTTTCATGTCTGTCTAACACTTTTGTCACAAAACTAGTGAAACAGGTCCATGATGTGTAGATTTATGTGATTCTTATGTTTGAGGTCTGTCTTTTCCTAAGGGCAGCTACTTGTGTTGTCACGAAACTAGACAACCCCAATGTGTGTGTATGGTGTCACAGACATGTCACGAAACTAGTGAAACAAGTCCCTGGTGAGGAGTGGGGTGATTGGACAGTGGTAATAAACAAAGGAGGGTGCAATGAACTACCAAAAAGGCGGTATAGTTGAGAGTTGGGCAGGCCTGCAGAGAACCGCAGATGGAACCTGAGCTGAGAGACTGGATGAAGCCTGAGAAGGAGAGAAACATAGAGCGGAGCTGAAGTTTGTAGCAACGTATTGGCAGGACAGACACTAATGCTAGGTTTACACAATCCCCCCGACAGTCCCAACAGCCCCAACATGCCGTCGCCGTATCTCGACGGCTACTTCTGAGTTAGCCTTATGTCGTCGGCATTGTGAATCGTAGGTCGACTTGACTGTCGTGGAGTTGCCGCGGCAAATTTCTGACTGTCAAAAAATCTGCCACGACAATCCTGGCAATCCCCCGTGGTTTATGACCGCCGGGATTTGCCTCAAGTCGACGGGGCTTCCGTCACAGACCTCAACTCGACTTAACACGACATGCTTGGTGATCGTAAGGCCCGGTGTCCACCTACTACGATATGGCTCCGATATGGTCTACGATGCACCTCCCGATAAAAAAAAAAATCGCGTCGGAAGGTCCCCCAATATCGGGGCAGTTGACCACGTTTCTGCGATTAGACACCGATAAAAACCCCATACAATGCGTGGTGGATTGGCATGTCTAGACATATGTCTACGATTTTGCACCTTACCGATATGTCTCCGATATTTGCTTTTGGTATCGGTGCCATATCGGTAGGTCTAAATTTCTATCGCAGTAGGTGGACGCCAGGCCTTAGTGTAAACCTAGCATTGGATAGACTATGCTATCCATGCAGAAGGATAACATGGAATGCACTGGCTCTCTTTCTCCATAGCCCATTAACTCCTACTATCCTGTAAGTACTGACCTCATTTCATCCTGAATATACCCACGTGTTCACCTTGCCTTTTGTTTGTACTTTTGGCGCACCATGCATCACCTTGTTGCCTGATGATTTAATTATGTGTAGTCTGTGTTTAGTGGCTAGAAGTAGGTTTGTAAATTGTATAATCATGTTTGTATTTTACCATTCAAGTCCCAGAGGACATGGCCATGTTAGAATCCCTTAATAAATCTAGCTTCAACCACTGATCCCCAACTTCGTCAAAAGTAATGTTATTTCAGTAATTGCGTTACCGGGCAGTCTAGAGATATCAAAAGAGCTCTTTTACACAATACAGGTGAGACCATAATCAATTCGAATGGGAGTTTTGGATGGGCCGATCACTATAAATAAAGTTGCATGGCCTACTAAGTTGCATGGCTAACTGAATCACCAACACACAAACTGTGACTTCGATCGTGGACCTTGAATTGTGTTACAATTATGCATGCCATATTGTTAAGTCTAGAGCCCAATTTGAGCAAGGCAAGGCTTTAAGAAGAAGGTAGTCAAACTAACTAAGTACAAGACTAAGAAGATTGATCTTTATTGATAAATCTGGGTTCTTTTATGCGAACTTCAGGGGGATGACGCTGCAGGCTTGGCATCTGTGAGCTCTGCAATCTCATTGGCTATTTTACCAACAGCCAATAGGGGAGGACCAACTCGTTCCGGTTGAGAGCCCGTTCTGGTCTCTTGCACAGAGCCTATGAGGGCACTTCTGACACTCAGAGTGTCGTTGTTAGAGCATCCTGCCCCCACATGGATGGGATAGGAACTGGAGTAATAGTGGGGTAAATCTGCCATTTAAAGCAGGGCAGCCGGACTGTAAACATCATTGCGGAGGAGAATAATCCCAAATAGTCACTCTTCCAATTCATTCTGTTTACTAATAATTACCGGGACATTTTGTTGGCTACTTTCTTCAAAGAAACCAATATTTCTTGGTCGTGATGGAGATGTATAAACCTGAATTTTACAATGTATTATATCAAACTATACTGTAATCTAGTTTCACCAAATCCTTACGATGTATCCTTCCCTCCTCTTCAACGATACCCATTAGTCTCTGAATTACGGCTTTAATGGAGACCTGCAGACCTTAATAGAATTTTCTAAAATAGATACCTTCGGCCGAAGCCATGTTCCGGGTCTCACCGCCAGGGGGCCTGCGCTGGTTCCCAGCATGCGGCACTACATAGTGGTGATTAGGTGGCTCGAGTGTAAGACAGATTACTAGGATCACGCCGGAGACCAGTGTAGATTATCCCTTGCTAATCTCATGGGTGGTGCCTGTAAGTGGCCTGTGAAGTGGTGGCGGGGGTGGCGGCGGTGGTGCCGACTTGGTGGTACTATTAATCCATCCCCAAGGCGGTCACCATCAACCTGATTACTGCTTCTGCCACTGGGTGGCGTCGAACACGAAACCTCCAGCGGACAGTCATTACACTAATTACTCACACAGACACGTTAGTAAATTACATATAATATTGTCATCGTCAAGTCAAGCGTTATATATTCATAGTGAATAGCTTCCTTAAATAAAGCCATGTCAAATTAATGAGAGAAGCGGCGAGATTAGATAGATCCTTCATTTTTATTTCTGTAAAATCACGGCTGCGGATCCACGTGTTTCATTTGGTAAATCACACTGTATATTTCCGATTGGATATGATTGTGGAAATGTTGCACAGACTATTCAATTCTTAAATCGTATGAATATGATATATTTACATCTTTTACCAAATTTTGTAGATCCACTATGTATCACATAGAGACAGTTTTCTATCGAAGTGTTAGTCATTAGGGAGGCTGCTGAACCAAATTTTTAACATTCATGTTATAAAAGCCTGGTAATGATACTTCAGCAGCAACTCAGAAAAGTGTATCGTATAAAGTGTTTAAAAAGGAAGTGAAAATAATATATTCCACCTATGATTGGCATTAATACATTCTCGTTTGTAACATTAATCGTTTATCATTTCATCTAATAGTTATTGTATCATTCATTTTTCGTGCATTTTTTTTTCTTGTATGACTAATTGTTTTGTGGTGCGAAACCTTGTTAGTTGGACTATGTATTGCCGCAGTAGAAGATCTAACCTCTGAATTAAAAGTGCTTTTTTTGCAAAAAAAACCAAAAAAAAAAACCAACAAACTTTTCATGATTTCAAAATCACACAGTGATTGAATTGTAAAGGTGTGGCGATACGCTAAATGGTATATAAATATTGCCACATTTCAATATGATAGGGCCTGAACTACGTAATCGGGGTTTGGTTCCAAACTATACTGTTTTGGTATTCAGTACATTAACCATTAGTGCGTTATTTTTACAGGACCTTTCTACAAAATTAATTCATATTTGCAACTTATTTAGGACTCTGTCCTCATTGATATCGTTTACAAATAAAACCAAATCATCTGCATACTGCAAAAAGTTTCATCTCTCCACTTCACACATGTGATTAGTATATAATAGACAGAGTAACGGGCCTAACATGGATCCCTGCGGAAGTCCAGGATCAATTCACACGATTTAGTTGATAAAGTCCAGTTAATAAGGTGTAGCACATATAGTTGACCAGAATAACTGCCAAAGCAGAGGTCAATTATTGTCTTTTTTTTAATCATTTGATCAGTTATCCAATTCTGCAATGGGACAGTTCTTCCATGGATGCTAAAGTGCAATTAAAATAAAATTTATCGGTTGCCATGACCACCAAACCACACACGTGTCCCGTGCATGTGACCTCCGTTGGTATCCGTCATCGGCCATTGTGACGTCACAGCGTCTCGCTGTTATTCTGTACCCATGCCCAGGGGGCAGAGCGAAACCCCTTCCCCTCTCCCAACCCAATCTCCCGACCAGCGTGACGTGCCTCCCAGAGAGGTGTACCCCTATTTATAAAACGGGCTCCATGCAGGGGGACTGAGTCGTTGGTTTTTCATCCTGTCAGATTACAATAGATCCCTGGTCGAAAGTCCCATTCACCCAGGAAAAGATGGCTTTGTCGGACACAAGTGGGCTGCTAAACACACAAAGATGCCAGGCGCAACCCAAGCTATCAATCAGTAGCATTAGGCCACGCCCACTGGGTTCTCTACGGTAGAGGGCGTGGTGTAGGGTGAGTTACTGACCACGTGATAAGGTGGGTGGTACTGATAAGAGGCAGGCAACCACTTAACCTCTGAACTCAGCAATTGGGAGCCAAACAAAGCCTTAGTTAACGTACATAAGCTGCCATCAACAACCCCAATCTGCTGGGTGATTACTTTCCATAAAGAACAAATTGAGAATCGTAGCCCAGATATCGCGCGCAGAGGCTGGGTGTGCATACGGTCATCAGTCATTCATGCTCCTTTTTAAAAAGGCATTATATCAACCTCACGCTCAGAGAATAGTTCTGACATCCGACTTTCGTGGTCCAAATCCGATTTGATGAATTCTATTATCTACCCCAACCGGGAGATTTTACGGCGCTGTGGTGAGTAGAAAGCCCAAATAAAACTATTTGTGTGACAATTAAATCTGCTTAATCAGAATTTAAAATCAGCTGCTGTTCAGGAACAGAAAAACGTTGTTGCTGCTCGCAATGACCACTTTAGAGAGGAATAAAAAAAACCACGCCGGACGAATCCGTACCCTGAGTGGGGTTCTCTGGCCGGGGGACGACACTGGTATTAATTTACATTGTCACTCTCAGTCATCCCAGATTACACATTCAGCTGCAGTTTTGTGATTATTGGTTTATGGATAAGGCCTCTCCCTCAGTGATCCACGACGTTCCCTGAATTATTTAAAAACCGTCTTTATGGCGGTGTGAGGAATTTCCCCAGGCATGGTTTCGGATTTTAGTGTTAACATGCAGTAATCAAGATGGATCAATTAAACTCCTTCCTGTATCATCATTAGCTCTGTAAGGCTGGAAACAATTCAAGACCCTATTCGACTGCTGTGAATACACATTTTTCTTCCAAAATAGATATATAAGTCATTAAAGTTTCTTTCATAGCGTGCACTTAACCTTTTCAATTAACGATGTATTTGTAAATATCAATACGGCTACCCTCTTCAGTATGAAGTTACCGTTTCATTGATAATTTTCATTTAAGTTTTGTTTTTTTATTCACGTGAACACACAGAGACACAACTGTCGTCCGAAGACGTTCTTCCCAGGGTGGTCCGATGGACAATACAAATACAAGACAGGCGTTCGTACAATAAACAAATAAAAGACATACTGAAAAATTAAGCAAAATAATAAGATCTTTCATAAAAGTTGTTATCTGATGACAACAGTATAGTCAAAAAGTTCCATATTTTCCCCCACAAAAATACGGGCAAGGTCATATTTAACAGCCAATTTGGATTTGTCGTTGGTTGTGGCTTTTTGCGTTTTTTCTGATAAAAGATTCCAGAAGTTAATTCTTATATAATAAGTTCCTGTACCTTTCACGCTTAGGTCTTTTTTGTTTAAACTTAATTTTGTTTGTTACTCGGGCATGATAGTATAGTATAAACAAACAGTGAAAATAGTTTTGACTACGGATTTCACTTGGCTTCACCTTGTAAGATTACTACACCAAACTCCAGTAATGACATATGGCCGCCAAGACTGACGCTCATCATGTTTTACGATAATACTAAGAATGAACGTCGACATCTCTGTTTTCATGCCTGATCTGTATCTCACAATTCTGAAATTCAAGGTATTCATAAAAGCTGCAGTGGTCAGTCAAGAAATAATACAAAAAAATGCTGGTTGGCAGCAACTATTCATATGCCACCGCCTAAGAAGCTAAACTGTAGTTTATGTATAGCCTAAGGCCCCAATAGTCGTCACGACGCCAATTGGGTAAAAAGACTAGAGTTATAACACTGCAAGCTGCTGCTGCTGCACCGCTCATTGTAAGAGCTGCTCCTTGAAAAACTGCCTCTTCACGCTGAGCAAATCGATCTACTCGACCTGAGCAAGTCAGCCAGATGGTCGGGGCTCAGAAAATAGCGCGGTGATGGAGGCGGCCGTACCCGAGCCTAATGTGTTTGTGATTGGGTTTTTATTTCATGAATCAGCACCTAATTGGAGATGGAATCGATCAAGGTTTCAAACTGCTTTGCACATGTATCAGGTATTTTCCTGATCTGTCTGATATCCGCTGGAATTTGTAGCTGGAGATTTTTCCATTCTTACAGTTGTTTACTTCCTTTTTTTGTTCTTTTTAAAAACGTCTCTCCTGATCAGACCGTTTGTAATCATTTCTATTGAGATGAAATATATATAATTAAAACCAAATATATTAACCCGTTCTAGGTTTTGTTCTTTATTTCAACACTGTAAGTGTTAAGATTTAGTTATATATATTTTTAGTTGTCACAAGAAGAAAAATGTTGGTTATCCCTAATCTATTAATCTCTATTGTTGATCAAAGTCGTTATCCTGTAAATAATGTGTTTTCTCGATTATAAATGTTATGAGATAATGTTCGTTATCAGTAATTATCACTTAACTCGGATCAACGCGCATCAAGAAATTAATGTTTAAAAAATATATTATCACATTCTTATATAGCCCTGCACGTGCATATAACAGTTACGCTTTATTAGTTCCCGTAGCTCCTAGACCAATTTACAGCTGAATGTTATCAATTTCGGGTACATGACAACTTTAGAACAACATGCCATTGTAATACAACATTCAAAACTCGATGGGGTTGCCTTTATACAGAAATCTCGGCTCCTGGCTTTGTTCCTTGAATAAACATCAACCCGATTACGCTTTGGATGTTGTACAGCCATGGTAAGGACATTCTTTATACATACTTCATAGCCACTTATACGGCCCCGGGCCGTTGAATGATCTAGGCTCATACATGAAGACCCTTTTTGTACGCCAAGGAGACACAGGGACGATGTGGGTCAACTTTAGTCAACACTTATGAACGGCTGAGACTGTCTTAGTGAATGAACTTAAATAATACAAAATAATAACCCCTGCACGCGGTACAGAAAAGGAACTTAATTTACGAGCCTAGATTATTCAAGGGGCCAGGCCAGACCAACATTGTCAGATGTTCTCTACGTTTCATTTTTAATAAATATTCATCTAGAAAGTCAATGTGTTATGATTATGTGCCCATATACATGACAATCAATAAGTATAATAATTAATAAATATTCATCTAGAAAGTCAATGTGTTATGATTATGTGCCCATATACAGGACAATCAATAAGTAGATTTATGTAATTCATATTAAAACCCATGACAAATACTAGCGTAGCAATTCAAATGGTGCCTATCATCATAGCGTAATTTACGGAAGAATTCCACAGGGGCTAAGCATACCCACGACCCAGTCCTGCTACTAAATCCTCGTCCTATAAAACACAATCCGTGGATTATCTCTGTTTTCCTATCCCCGTGTGCCATCCAGCCTCACTCCGGCATCCTACTGTGCATATAACTCGTCGTTTGCAGGTTATCTGTAAAACCCCAGCCCTCATCGATATCCGTGTGAATTTAGAGTTTTGTGGACTTCTATCATCATTACCTGGTATCAATGAGAGCAGCTCGATCACATCCAGCCTACCTCTCCTCTAATTGAAACGCTAGCTCCATCCAAGAAATTCAACGATTAAAAGGCGATTTGGGTCTAGTTAATTATTTACCCGTAAGTTGTTTCGGCAATCTGTTGATCAATCCCTAAATCAGCTGCTTGGAGCTGCTCGGAGCTGCTCAGAGCTGTTCAGAGCAGCTCCGCCAACGTTAAAGAGGCGTATAATTGCTCATGCAACGAGGATATTGATATGGGCGCAGACACGATAAATGCTTATTGAATAAATGAGGAACATTATTGAGGGATGGCTACGCCCAACGATAAGCCCTCTTAAAGCGTCAATGCAGCGCTAAGTGTTTGCAAATTGAATAAATCTCCTCTCAACAGGGCCTTCTTTAATGACACACTCCTCATTCTTCTGTAGCACACCCGAGGTTTTGAGTCTGCGGTACCAGGTCTAAACGGGACCAGATTAATTGAACCAAACAAGCGTGTTTACCTAATATGTAAGTGGAACTACTGCCTGGTGACCCCATCTTGATTAGGGAACCTATATATACTAGCGCTAATGATTTGCTGGTGGCCAAATCATCACTAATGAATTTTAGGCCAGGGTTATTTGAACGATTCCCAATAAACCATTATCAAACAATTTGGTTCTGTTCTCAAAAAAGGTAAATTTCTGAGTAATTGTAAGTTTGAATTTTGTTCTGTCGATTTTGAGCTATTCTGTCTACACGTCTCTTCTTTCTTTGTATCCCAAAATTTAAGATAAGAGCATGAATATCGGTAAGCTGCTTCATAAACACAAACAATTTCATCCAGATGATCCTGCGTAACAGTTTCTAGCCCAAACAAACATATGGTAACATACTGTAAGGACTAGAGACCTAGACTTGCTAGGAGTAGACCTTATGAGTAAGGGAGTAAGAACTCAAACACAGATGTACTAAGCACAACTACGAGTCAAAAACTGATTTTTGTAGGTTATATGCATACAACCAGTGGCATCTTGCTGCAAGTTGAGCTTGTAAACCCTGTGCTGTGATTGGATATTGAACCAACCACCAACGAGGATTGACCAGACTAGTTCCAGGCTATTGCACATGCAAGGAGGGCTGCTCATGTCATTGACAACTGAGGTGTCATATCAGCACACCTTGGGCACATGTGAGCAAACTGGGAACTAATGTGAGCAATAATAAGGGTAAACTAGTCTCTTTCACGACCGCTTGAGGCGCACAGGTTATGGAATTCCCTGCCTCAACCACTAGACTCCAACAGACCCTTGTCAGGCTGCCTTGCGCGCCGCCAAGTGTCTGTGAAAGAGACTGAGGGTAAACATGCCATTCACTACATGGCTGCCATATGGTAAAATGTCAAGACAGAGAGGAGCTGTACAAAATGGCGACTGTCTTAATGAAGTCATTTTGGTACTGATAGATAAAGACAATTTAGATGACTAATCTTCTTACTTAGAAAGCAATATACAGTAGAACCCCTCAAACACCCCGGGTTAGAAGACAATTAACCCTTTCAGGATGGGTGCCAATAAATCATTATCAAACAATTTGGTTCTGTTCTCAAAAAGGTAAATTTCTGAGTAATTGTAAGTTTAAAGTATTTTCTGTCGATTTTGAGCCATTCTGTCTACACGTCTCTTTGTTCTTTGTATCCCAGAATTTAAGATAAGAGGATGTGTAACGGTAAGCTGCTTCATAAACACAAACAATTTCACCCAGATGATCCTGCGTAGCAGTTACTAGCACAAACAAACATATGGTAACATACTGTAAGGACTAGAGACCTAGACTTGCTAGGTGTAGACCTTATGAATAAGGGAGTAAGAACTAAAACACAGATGTACTAGGTAAACTACAAGTCAATAACAGATCCTTCAGCTTATAGGCATACAACCAGTGGCATCTGGCTGCAAGTTGAGCTTGTAAACCCTGTGCTGTGATTGGATATTGAACCAACAACCAACGAGGATTGACCAGTCTTGTTCCAGTCTATTGCACATGCCAGGAGGGCTGCTCATGTCACTGACAACTGAGGTGTCATATCAGCACACCTTGGGCCCATGTGAGCAAACTGGGAACTAATGTGAGCAATAATAAGGGTAAACTGGTCTCTTTCACGACCGCTTGAGGCGCACAGGTTATGGAATTCCCTGCCTCAACCACAAGACTCCAACAGACCCTTGTCAGGCTGCCTTGTGCACCTCCAAGTATCTGTGAAAGAGACTGAGGGTAAACATGCCATTCACTACATGGCTGCCATATGGTAAAATGTCAAGACGGAGAGGAGCTGTACAAAATGGCGACTGTCTTAATGAAGTCATTTTGGTACTGATAGATAAAGACAATTTAGATGACTAATCTTCTTACTTAGAAAGCAATATACAGTAGAACCCCTCAAACACCCCGGGTTAGAAGACAATTAACAGACACCTTTGGTGTCCCTAGAATGGTTGCCTATATAGATGTTTATTTTAACCCAGTGTAAGCAGACACCCCACGTAGGCCGACACTTTGGCCTAGAACGAAGGGTCCGCTTACGCGGGGTTGTACTGTAATTGATTACGATAGTAATGTAGAGACCAGAACTTTACATTATGATAGATTAGTGCAGTTCATATCAGCCCATACACTGATACGGAAAACAAACATCAACAAAGTGATGATTTAATAACTAAGGAGTACCCTTAAAAACTCGGGAAGAGCAGTAATACGTGGGAGATTATAATTTTACCGCTTCACCTCCGATTTATTATCCCTCCTCATTATAACGGTGCCGCTTCACTATTCTCACTTCATTTGTAATGATCCTACAGTTCAACAAAAAAATGGTTTTTAATCACAGCATTATTACCACATTTAGGAAGTAATAAACCGCAGTAATTACTCCAGCTTTTCCAAATGTGCTCAAATATCGGGAGAATATTACGAGATCAGCAACTCTTCCTAATTCAATATTAGGTGAAGACTATTTGAGGCGCGAGATTCTCAAGCACGCAATAAGGGAACTTTATAAAAGACCCTTATCGGATTTCCTTTGGTGTTGTAACCAACATACCTAAGTACGAATTTTCAAAAGAGCCTCTGTTGTTCCGAGATTCTTGCAGCAAAGCCGTCCTGGGCAGCACCATTATGTACGCGGGTGGTTTATTCTGTACGCACTGACCTCCATCCCTCCTGGCATTAAGTCCCACTTTTAATCTGACAATGGCGGTGAGAGCAGTGGCGGTAATTGGGAAACCAAACTCATGCAGTGCACAGTGAAAGATCGGCCTGCGCCAGTTTCTCTCCTCTTCCTCTCTTTGATTAAGTTGAAACCAAGGTGGAGGTAATTCAGTTTCGAGGCCAAGCCACAACTGCAGTATTAGGGCCATGTAAGGGGCCCGCTATGAAAGCCCTGCTGCTTCACACTATGAAGACAAAGCCGAGCCATAGTTTCGCCGTTTAATGTAATTTACCTGCACTCAATGCCTTCGCGGCGGAGAATTATTGTCCGTTCTAATTCTTCACAAATCCTGTGTGGTCTTTCAGGCCCTTCCCAAATGTGTCATTCTACCAGGGCTTAAACCTGTCTAATTTAATATTTATTAGTCTCCATTCCATAAGCGAGGCGGTCGTAGGAGTTGAATAACCGGCTTTCAGGTCCCTGGATGTTAAGAATTCTAATGTTGCCTTCATTCTCATTTTATCACCTATGCATGGCCTCTGGTGTTGCCTAAGGACAGTCAATTTAAAAACAGATGACGTAGGAGGGGGTGACTGGAATGAATAGACGTCTTGGACTAGTGCAAAAGACGTAATGCTTAGCCCTGTAACACACTGTGTACACAAAATAACTCGTAGCAGATTTGTCAGTTGACATAATGTGGCTGAAGCAATAGTGAATATAAAACATTTTGTTTAAAACTGTTATGTTATTGAGGTATTTCGAACAATATATGACAGGTCAAAGCTAGGCGCATGGAAGCATATGCGCCTATAGTTACATTGGTATTTATAATGGCGCATGCCAACGCAAACAAAAGAAATCACATAGAAGGGTGTCTACGAAATTCAAACATGCTCAAATTTCGTAGGGTGTTGATTCGCGTCAATAACACAGTTCATTACAAAATCATGTAAAATGATCAACAGATAATTATGCAATTTCCAGATTATCTAGAATACATAGGTGTAATTTCGCCGAGTAAAATATGGTGTCATTTTAATAATACTAAATGTCTAAATTCGATGATTTTATAGTTTAACTTGGTACAGAGTTTTTAGTGACTGATACATGATATGATATTGTCATAGATATTCTGTTGAAAAATCAATTACAACCATGCATTATTTCCCTTTTTGAAATAAGTTCTATATTAAGATATGAAAGTACCGCAATAGTTCGCTAGTGATATCCTGAGGTGCACTGCAACCATGATCACCTTTTTCAGTTATTTAAAGGCGTTACGACGCTTATGGACACACGCGACCCACACGCTACTATCGTAGACCTCCCGACGTGCTACGATTTGAGGGTTTACGTCGGCATGCGTCGGGAGGTACACGATAGCGGGTCGGCGTGCGTCGTAGTAGGTGGGTGCTGGGCCTATCTTTTACCTTTATTTACGCAATAGTCCGATTATTCTAATCTCTGCACATTGGGGACACCACTGGTTTTTGTGATTCGCAATATATACCAATCCATGAACTGATAGTTCGGGGGCCATGGGCGGCCAGGTTGGTGTTGATGTTAGGAGTCCATCTATTATATAGTTGTAGAGTCTTCGCCGACGTTGACATGTACACTGCACCCGTGAATAGTCCCTCTCTGTGCCCCTGCACTCGCCCCTGTGCCTTTTTTAACTTTCATTACTCCATAAGGCCCTGTAATACAGCTATTAAGTGCACGTAGATACACGGCAAATGTCGTCTATGCCTTCTACGCCGGCACACAATACAGACGTATTTATATTCATTTTCGGAAGCACTCCCATTTCTCGTCCCATGATTGATATAAACTCCCTCCCGCATACATCACTACAAGTCAGTTATGGCAATATCTTAAACCAGTCTCAAATAATAACTTGAGAAAAATTAGAGATGACAGCCATTTGAGAAGAACAATTCGCATTGCTTAAAATAATGCAATGTGTCGAGAACGGTATATATTTTTCACCTGGGTTGTGTGCAGTTTCAGCGTAAAAGGGAAGATTTGAATATTATTGGTGTGGTTTTCCTTGGCAGGCAGAACCGCCACGTAAGATGTCTCCACAAGACCGACCTCCGCCTCAGCTATAGCCTCCACGAACAGCCACAAGTCTGCGGCCAGCGAGAAGCCAGACGAAGCAGTGGCTTCTACCTTTTTTTCACCAGGAAATCGTGCCTTTTGGCGTGGCGGGGAGACAAAGGCAGGGTCCATGGAATAATTGCGTCCAGTGTCTGCCCCGTGCGGACGTTTAATCAACCTGTGCCTCTGCCCCGGTTGACAGAAGCGTGTGATTATGTCAAGCTTTGTTCTCTGTCTTATTTCCCCCTTCACCCCGCCCTCACCCTGACCCCGGCCCACCAGCCTCTGCCACGCTCCCCTCGCTCGCCGCGCGCCCGCCTGTCTCTGTCGGCGAGGCTCAAGGAGCCCGGAGTGGCGGAGGGCGGCAGTCTGCTGATAAGAACGAGCCAGCAGCTAGACAATCCTGGCACAGGAGAAGGAGATTAACTCCAGATATCCGCACTGCGTGTGGCTGTTTGTTTGGATGTTTGTGTGGCTTTGCTTGTGGTTGTGCGTGTGGTTGTGCGTGTGGCTGTGCGTGTGGCTGTGCGTGTGGCTGTGCGTGTGGCTGTGCGTGTGGCTGTGCGTGTGGCTGTGCGTGTGGCTGTGCGCGTGGCTGTGCGTGTGGCTGTGCGCGTGGCTGTGCGTGTGGCTGTGCATGTGGCTGTGCTTGTCACTGTACATGTCGCACTGATCTGTGCATGCATCTGTTGTTGTCACTGTGCATGTCACTGTGGGTGTTACTGTGCATGTCACTGTGGGTGTTACTGTGCATGTCGCTGTGGGTGTTGCTGTGGGTGTGGCTGTGGGTATCAGGATGTTGCTGTGGGCGTTGCTGTGGGTGTTGTTTTTGGTGTCACTGTGCATGTTGCTGTGTGTGTTAAGGCAGGCGTCCACCAACCACGACAAGGCTACGACAATGGCATTCCGACAAGGTCAACAACAGGCCTACCATTGGAGGACTTGTCGTAAGCCTTGTTCTGGTTGGTGGACCCCAGTTCCCAACAAGAGTCTATGACAAGGCCATGTCAGGCTGCGACTGGGAAGCTTGTCGGGAGCCTTCCGACAAGGTTATGACAAAATCGAACATGTTCAATTTTTCTTACGACTGGACTTTGTCATGGCATGTTGGGAGCGTGTCGCAGAGGTCTATGATAGTTAATTTTGGTGGAGCGTGCACTTCTCGACACGCCCTGACAACGCTGTCGTAAAGCCCCCCTTCTCACGACAAGGCTGCAACAAGGTGCCGTTAGGAACTTGCTTGTCGGCTCATGTCATAGCCTTGTCGTGGTTGGTGGACACCTGCCTTTACTGTGGGTGTCACTGTGTGTCATGCTGTGGATGCTTCTGTGGCTGCCGCTGTATGTGTTGCTGTGTATGTAGCTGTGCTTGTCACTCTGCATGTCCTCTGTGTGCCGCTGTATGTGTTGCTGTGTATGTCGCTCTGCATGCTGCTCTGCATGTTCCTCTGTGTGCCGCTGTATGTGTTGCTGTGCATGTCGCTGTGTGTGTCACTGGTGGTACTCTGCTTGTTCCCCGACTCAAGGCCTCGTACTAACGTGCAGTGCTGCCCCCATACGCTACACCCCATGATTCACCGTCGCACCTCCTTCATCCTCTGTAAGCATCACACTCATCACTCACACCCCCCAAGATCCTCGATGTTTCTATTTATCTATCATCCAACCTATACAAAATCCCCATTGAAAATGTATAGGGACCCATTATATAAAAACTGTCAGATACCAAAGCCGTAAATTATGGGGAATAGTCCTTAATGATATACCCTTTAATATGGTAATTCCTGGGTTTGATTGTTTCGAGAAGATTGATAGTAAATACAATAAACGATGGTTTTGTGGCCAGGTAGCTCTGTAAACTACTCAAGGTTGACTTCGTAATACACTTGCTAAAGCCCATGTAATACTACATGTGAACCTCTCGTGGTTTACGACCACCTGTCATTGAACAAATCCGTCGATTATGGTTTGTATATATAATATATATATATATATATATATATATATATATATATATATATATATATATATATATAATTCATATAATGTACAATTCATTGTAAATCCCCAGCATAAATAAGAAAGACGTGCAGGTTTGGCTGAGATGAATATTATTGATATTGTTTACAATCTAAGCAATACATTTTCAATGTCCTTAGCTCACCAGACTTAGCAGTAATGGTGGCTGAGTGCGCTTGTGTGTAAGGTTGCGAGGAGTGGTGAGATTCGTCCGGATAACCGGCCACCGGCTATCCTGGCAATTACATGATAATTACTTCTGGTATCTATGTGAGTATCTATGATATCTACTCCATCACGGTCTCCATATTGATAAAAATTACCACGTTGAATGACTGGAATATGGTTAGGGACAGTCACCTTTACCACTTCAACTTCATTTGATATGTTATATCAGAGACTTAGACACTGAATGGAAATTTGATATTTACTGCTCATGTTTTACACGTGTGTGTGAATTCCTTAAGCTGACCAGCTCTATGATAGCGTCTGGGTGTGTATAGTAAACGCCTATTCTCTGCCGTTCAATTCATCTCACACACTATACTATCTAATGACCACCCTTCAACTTAGTCAGTACGGTCTGGTTGCTTTACACTATTATAAATCTACAAGGAAACCAGATTCACCATGGCATCTAGTAGCAGTAGAATTGAAATGTTTTCACTGTAAAGTTTTTCTTTCTAGTCTACGCTGTCTCCGGATTAGGATTTAGAGGAGAAGGATGGTTTTCCTGGCAGTGTGTACAACGTCTGGCTGCATGTAGGAAAAAGAACCAGTTTGGAGGCGACGACATTATTGTAGAACGCATTGAAGCTACGATATAAGTGGGTGACCTTGACTGGCTATTGCTTAAAGCCTCATTCATACTCCATCCTACCTTACACCCGCCCCCTCCACTGACCCCCGCCCCCGCTGAGACAGACGGAAGGAGGGGGCACTGGCAACCTTTTACCTTTATGGAAGGTTATGTGGTGGACTAACAGTGAAGGTCACACGTAGAGTTAGGACACACACACAGTGAAGGTGTGGCCACATGTATCACCTGGTTTATAAACGCCTACTGTGAAAAGCTGGCCTCAGATTGTCGGCCTTGTGTTACTACCTACCTCTCGCCTTCGTGGAATCTCACAATCAGGCCCCCAGCCAGTCTCAATGATATTGTGCCGTCATCATTAATAGAAACGAGAAACGAAACTGATACTGGCCACGGACGCGTTCACTTACAACTTCTAAATTTTCTTCCTCGATTTATCCAACTTGGAAGATATCCTTTAATATGGAGGATGTATTTGTAAATCTAATATATAGATTTATCTGGGATGATAGTAAACTGAGAAGGAGTTCATACGCGTAGTACTAGCAGAAAACGTGGTTACTGTGCTCGTATGGGTGGCCGTTTGAGGTATTTTATCCTATGAATAAGTGTAAGCCGCTCTGCCTCCAGCGTTGGGACCTATTTATGGTACAAAAGGCCGAGAACATTATCCTTACGGACTCAGTCACTACATTTTCTTACTATCATGAACCTAAAGCTGATGAGAGAACGTCACTTCATTTATTTACTAAATCAACGACTTAAGTTCATTCACTACAGGCACAGTGCACCCGAACATTATTTATACTGCACCACTAGCAGTGGGTAGTATTTCATAGACGTTTGGCCGTAGGTATGTATAATGATATTTCCAACTGAAGTACACTCCTGACCAGTGTATATTCTTACGTAATGATGAAATGCTAAAAGGCAATAATACTCTCACCAAATCATACCAACATCTTAATTCACTGCGCATACCAGTATGTATCAACAATTGTCGAGACTCATATCATAGAAATAATATTTCTATGTTCTGCGAGCAGACTAGCGAAACTATACAATCCCAGCTTATGCGGTTCTTAAGTAAGAGTTCTCTTGAATTTTTTTTATCTCAAAGTACAAACAACATATCTTAACTGACGGAATAGGCCTCTGATACCTTCCACTATCTATTGAAATAATTGCGGACGATTCTGAAGGTTAACGAAGGCCTTGACTTGGCATGGACCCAGTGAGATATACAGCTGTGTGCAAAGTGTGTGGAGGCGCAAAAACATTTTTGATTCAAAGTGGTGCTGGTTGAATCGCAAAGTGGATATTTGGTCATTCAGCACCGTTGACACCTCGGCGCAGACCGGTAGCGACCCAACTGGGCGTGTGGAATGTCGGCGGGGGTGGGCACGGCTAGGCTGATGCTGGTGTCGGTTGAATGGAAGCAGCCCCTGCTGGAGGTGGAAAGCGAGGGCGAGAGAGTGAGAGACAGAATGTGTGAGAGAGAGTAAGAGAGAGAGAGAGAGAATGAGAGAGACAGAGAGAGAGACATAATGTGTGAGAGAGAGTAAGAGAAAGAGAGAGAGAGAATGAGAGAGAGAGAGAGAGAGAGAGAGAGAGAGAGAGAGAGAGAGACTGAGAGAATGACCCGGCGTTTACACTAGACGATTATAGGAGCCGATTCCAGAATTTAACCCCACCTAACGACTTCCAGCCGAAAGAAATATAGAAATCGTCTAGTGTACACGCTAAGCGCGTTACGACTACAGCTCGTCCGATTATGCCTTATCACATCAGATTTGATATCAGATTGTGTAATTTGGCCCCACCTGGCGATTATGTTTTCCACTTGATGGCCTAAAACCATTTAAAGACAGTTTTAATTAGTCGTCTAGTCAGCGTACGATTCTGTAAACTCTTAGTTGTCGACCATCTCTAGTTTTAGCCCAAAACAGGTGTTCTGTGTCGACGCCCAAAACTATTTCCTTAACCCTTCTTCATCTGCGATTTACTAAGGGGAAATGAATATTTACCTGTAGTTTAAATAGGGTTAACCGTCAAGAATCATCAACTTTGATCGTCCAGGGTAAACCCCTGCTCAGGTGGACAGCAGAAAGTAATACGTTCCTCATTTATGAGATGATACATGAAATGTAGACGCTTGAGGATAATCTTGGGTAGCCGACTTTTGCGGCCGATATTGCGAAATCGAGCACCAGCTGGCGACTATAAGCCAGACGATCTACAGTCGACATATGGTTATTCGTCTAGTGTAAACGCCGGGTCAGGTGGGTACAAGGAATTCAAAATGATACGTTCCTCATTTAGAAATTAATCTATAAAGCCATCTATATCCAATTACAGATCTAGTGAACCTTTCACTATGATCAATGAAATTGCGGTGGTGCAAAAAGTAGCGATACAACATGGAAATTACGATACCACACGACACGATCCGATATTACAGGAGCAACGCTTTCCCCATATTTCTAGGAGCAACGACCTCCTGAGGACTATAGCCTCGACGATCTCCAGTCGTCACGTTTCCAGTCGTCTCGTGTACACGGCGTGTCAGAGAACGAGAGAGAGGTACAGTCCGCATACAGTCAGCATGCAGGAATTCCCCAAACCAATCATCGCTGTAAATACACGTCCTTCCCTCTCGCATAGCTCCTAAGTTTCCAAATTAGTTTGAAATGAATAAAAAAGAGAACACTGATACAGTTCCCTGGTCCCCTGAGGTTCCCCACTTATACACGTACCGCGTGAGCCGTGCCAGGGGAAGTTATAGCCTCAAGGTTCACATCCCTAGACTTAAAACCGAGACTTAATTAACCAAACTATCACACAGTTTTCTGTATTATACTATACTGATATTACCGAAAACTGTGTAATAGGAAGGTGGCGGACCGCGACACTTGTATACGAACCAACCTGAATTTAAAAAAAAAAGAAAAAAAATTGAAAAAAATGACCATAGTACTATCACAGTGTATTGTACATACTATCATGAAACGTCACGAAATTTCATATGATTGTTTATATGACATGAGTTGTCTTCGTGGAATGATATCACGAAGCAGAGCTGAGTGATATCAGTAGCAGAAGACAATGAATGGCATTTAAACAATTATATGAAATTGAGTGATGTTTAGATTTTATCCTATGTTTTTAACTTCATATGTCACCAGTGGCATATAAATATTTTATGGCATGACCGTGGCATACAGGCCCACCATGTTAAGTCTATGGAGATTTATATGAGGGGTAGGATAGATGTATATACACATACAATCAAGAATATTTTTAATTGCATATGCCACCAGTGGCATATAAATATTTTATGGTATAACTGTGGCATACCGACACACCATGGAAAGTCTATGAAGATTTATATGAGGGTGGGATAATTGTATATAAGTGCAGACGGACAGTACCTGTAATCGTTCTGAGAATGGTGCGGATCCCACACCCGATGCCACTGTAAAAATCTATTGCTTTCTAATTGAAGTCCACTTAGGACTTGTCATTGACACACACTGCAGCCAGGGCTCGAGTGCCTCCTGGGATGCGAGGTATTGCCAGAGTAAAATGGATGTTTAAGGAAATGCCGATCTCTAGGCAGGCCTGTTTTTAGTCTGTGTGAGGTGCAAAATGATGAGACTGGGCTTTGAAATGGTCGAAAGGTAAACAGGGATATTTAGCTTTTCAACATTTACTTTAAACATAGTTGTTATTAAAATCAGAGTAAAAACACATTGTGCAACAGGTATGAGAAATTAGTTTTACAGTTCAATGTATTGAGGTGCCTCAACGAAGAATATTACAGCGTTTCCAACTAGCGGGTAGAGTGCAGTTTATCGGCCGGTAATTGCGGGAAAAATACATAGCAAAGATTGAGTCAGGGAAAAAATCCGTTGGCTCTATACTTTTAACGACGGTCGCTCTCGCTTCAATTTTTCATTTCATCTCTAGTAGTTTATCAAGACATTGCAAGTCACAATTTTTGTGTCATTTGATCCAAATAATTCTATTGTTTCATATGTATATATCTGTATACATGTTTCATGATATCATCACTTGTTAATATCAGTTTGACACTTTTGTTGATACCTGACAGTTCATGTCGGCCATGATTTAAATTTTGTATTCGTACGTCATTCATACAAGGATTATTTCTTTATAGTAAACATAATTACGGGGTATGGGGGTCTCCCCCAACGTTGCCTCACATTTTTAAACATAATCTTACTTGATTTATTTTATTTTGAAAAAAGAACCGCCAAGGTGTGAAAAGGGGATGACTCAACCCTCAGAAGATCTGGCTCACCTAGCACATTTAACAACCCTCCACTTTGACTCAATAGTATGACTAGGAGCCACCGTGGTAGGGTCAACTAAATTTATACTAGACGACTTTATTTAAAGATGTACCGCTTGCAATAGCTGTTGGTGGCAAATCTTCCGCATAATCCCAAGGTGGTGACAAATTTCGCTTATTGTCGTAATCCGACAATATGTATTCGCCACGCGCTTGGCATTTACATTAGAGGATTTCTAGCCTTTTCCTGTTGAAAGTCGTCGAAAATTGTCTCCCAGAATCGTCTAGTGTAAACACCGGGGAAGGGGTACCGCAGAGAGTAAGGTCCGATATGGCTCCGATATGGCCTACGATGCACATCCCGATAAAAAAATCGCGTCGGAAGGTCACCTAATATCGGGGCAGTTGACCACGTTTCTGCGATTAGACACCGATAAAAACCCCATACAATGCGTGGTGGATTGGCATGTCTAGACCTATGTCTACGATTTTGCACCTTCCCGATGTGTCTCCGATATTTTGGTTTTTGTATCGGTGCCATATCGGTGCTAAATTTCTAACGTAGTCGGTGGACGCCAGGCCTTAGTAGTATAGAAAAAAGTAGATTTGGTCCTGGTTATTAACTGCGTGTATGTTTTGCATCTCAAAATTTGAACCTTCAATCGGGAGTCTAAAGGGCATGTCACCTACAACATACATGAAGCAAAGATTCAGATTTTTGTATTAAATAGTCCGTTTGAAGATGATCACCGAGAGAGGTTTCCAGAGTAAGAACCAGAATGATGATGGCGATTGTCCATCGGCGGGGACGTGAATTTCATATTCTCATTACACGAACTTTTACAACACCCACTCGCACAGAAAACCTGTTTTGTTGACGTTAGTGACACAGGGACTAGGTTTTGTGTGTGGCGGTCGATGCGCGCGTGATGCGGCGTAATCACATGCGTGTCCGGTTTCCCATGTCGTAATCCCATCCCTCTTCTAGCACTTAACACACTGAACCTGTGTTCCTGTAACAAGAGTCTATATCAAATTGGTTTGCCTTTGTGTCTCGCAGCCAACTTTTCTTGGTGCTTTTAGGTCGTGTTATATTACAGGGGCATTTTCCATGCATGAGTTCGTCATTGTGCGTAGTGTTAGGTCGACCACCCACTGCTTTCGATATAGCTCCGACACGGCTACGACATGAGTATAAATCAAAATTCCTGCATCATAGCCCTGTCAGAATGTTCAGATATAGCTCCGACACGGCTACGACATGAGTATAAATCAAAATTCCTGCATCATAGCCCTGTCAGAATGTTCAGAAATACGGTTTCTTAGAATGTCTGAACACGAAACTAAATCAACACATCATCGCTGTATTGAAATGTTGAGAAATGCTATGTCGTAATGTGTCGGAACACTTATCATCGTGTGTCGGGAGCTCAGAGAGTTCCTGGCCTTATATTCCTTTCGAGCTTCAATCAAGACTGGAAATATGTCACTGGACTTTATTTTTTAGAAGTGTTTATTTGAAGACGGCGATAGTTCAAATGCACGTTCAAACTCAGTGGACGCCAGACCTTAATATGAATTGAGTGCTTCAACAAATAACAAACTGAATAGCTCATAGGAAAGGAACAATATCACAAGAAGGCTGAAGGGTCAAGCAGTAGATGTCAACAACAATGGATTTGATGTAATATAAATTGCCAATGACGAATTCGAAAAAAAAGATATACGATAGAAAAATGAAACAAGATCTCAGCACATGTAAGTGGAGGATGGAGGACGTAGAACGGACAACGATACTTAGGTCTGGCTTGTTAAATTTCAAAGGCAGGGAGTAGCTATTAGGCTGAGGGTGATGAGCAGTGATAGAGATGGATCTTGTATGTTAAGGGTGTGCTCCACCAGGCCGACTTCTCACCCGATCAATTGTTCCTGGACCCAGTAGAGGAAGGAGACGTATGGTAATTTATTTAATTCTGATAATAATAGTTTAATAAATGACCATTTTCAAATATTTGAGAAATTCTAGGGCATCCGATAATGATCAGCGATTGTCTGGCTACAGAATCGGCTACCGTCGGGCCAGTGGAACACCCCCTTTACTCAGAGTTTTTAGATTCGCGCCTATTTGCTCACACAACGCACAAGACCACGCAGGCTCCATAAGAGTCAGGAACTTCATTGTGCCCGGCAATTTTTTTTTCATTTGTTTATTTAGACTGTAAGAGCTTCAGCGGTTAGCTGGTACGGGTTGCTCTTACAGTATTCATGGTATATCCCAATACCTTTAACCCCGATACAATGCAGTTCACAAAATAGATTATAGTTATATATTTGAGTTCTTCACATTTTATATGTAAATATATTTCAGGACTGGTTTGAAAGTCTCGCCATACTTATATTAAGTGTCTGATGTGGTTTGATACCGATACTCATACCTAGGTATCTGTTCCTAGTGCGATAGTTCCATATAAACTATTTCCATTTTTGGCCGACAAAGATTTACTCTTCATCTGTAGACTACAACACAAGTATCAAGATATACATAATCTATCGTATATGAATTAACAAAAATAAACTGTATGTCATTGGGGAATAATGTCTACACAATACCCTCACACTGCAGCCCCAGTTGACCAAGGTATGATATTTCATATTTTGAATAGAAATACATTTAATTTCCATGATAAAAATAAGACAGAATAATCACAGAAATTGATAATATGGAATATGGGTCCCATTGTAATTTAAGTATTTGGGGACTATAGAGCGGCCTATTCCAGCGAATTATCAACATAGAAGGAATGTTACAATCATATTTAATGTGCAAACGACGGCCAGAACATGCTTGTGTCCCGGAATACATGTATACATAAACAATATGACGCAAATAGCGTTTCCTCCCCATGGACACTCCACAATCCGATATGTGCATGCGACTGCATATGACAAGGCGAGGGACGTTTCTAGAACCGGCAATAAAACCTCCGCCCTCGCCTCGAGCCCCCGTTTAATGCTGCGGAGGCGGGGACAGACCTTTTCCACGTTAAGTTACCCCGGGCTACGGCTACGAGGGTAAGTTCATTGACTGCGTGGTGGCGGCATCGATAAAGACTTTATTGCCTGGAGTTGTTTGGAGGAGGCTGTGTCGCCAACGGCCATGGACCACCGTCTGGTCCTCGTGGGCGGTTCTACGCTACTCACGGCTAGCTACAGGAGCAGGGAGCGGGAGACTCGACGTGTCATGGTGGGACGTATGTTATGGGACAAAAGGCCAAGAACGCCATCCCTACAGGCTCGGTCACGACGTATACTTATTATTAGTGAAAAATGCCAATTTATGTACTTAGAAAGTTGTTCACGATTGGCTCATTTAGTGTGCGTCACAATGAGCCCGTACGTCAGTCATACTGCACCCCTAGTGGTGCGTAGCAGGTATGATTTCATAGAAGTTCGGCTAAAGGAATATACTAATAAAAAGGAATAACATCGATATCCATAGCTGCCATGAGTTTTGGTTGTAGAGTAATCTCACGAAGTATAGAGATGATTAAGAATGAATAGCAGACCAAGAAGAATGGCATATTTTTAGCTGCTATATTTTTGGTCAATTGCAGTTAAGATTTTATCTCATCCCTGTCACTGACTGCTTGTCTTATGTCTGTGAAGTCATCGCCTGTTGAATGACTCTTTTTCTTTTTTTACAATACTCCATGGGGGTTTAGTACGAGTTTCCAATGTTAAATTCATAGGGGAAATTAGGGGTTACATAAGAGACACTATGCTGTGTCATCGACATGCTACGGGCACTCTGTAAATTATACAGGCCGCTACAGTTTCTCCTGACCTCATGGTGACACCATTGGATGCAGTATCAAGGTTTTTCATGTGAACGCCAAGTGAGCGCCTAATCCACTAAACCGATGCTTTTCACATAAAACCGGAGGAACATGAACTAACATAAATTCGCAGTGAATTCGCTCTAGTAGTAGAGCATGCAGGAATAGGGTTGAGGCGAAAGGTCAGGAGGAGTGAGTTTGAGCGCTGCATGCCGTATAAAGGTCGTTTATAACGCCTGGAATATTGGGCTGCTCTCACAGGGTCGGCGCCTATATATATATATATATATATATATATATATATATATATATATATATATATATATATACTTGGAGCTGCTCGCGCTCCCGCTCATCTCCTGCTCGCGGGGTTTCCCCTACATGCATGGACACTGCTTAAGACGAGACCATGAGCCGAGGTGGGTCCCCCGGGTACACATGCTGGTAGCCGGACTGTGTCATAACGTCAGGGCCAGGCATGGGGCCACTGGAGGGCGCCACCTGTGGGACCGGATGTCGGGGCGATAGGTAAGGTTAGACTGGATGGCTGCGGGGGCGAGAGAATGAGGTCGGACACCAGGCTGCATGCAGTGATACTTAGATGGTCGTTGGTTACCGTGTTTCCCTCAGCTTCTTAGCTGCGTGTGTTTAGATTGGTGTGTGTTTGATAATAGGGGCCTCATCATTGGCGCTCAGGAATGCTTGATAAAAAATAAAAGGTTATGATAAATGTACATGTGAAAAGCCAATAAAGAAATGATCCATAGAAGAATATCAAGCTCGGTATATGATTATACATATAGAAAAAAGGTTTATAACTTTGGACATGATACTCTGTATTTACTGGAAGAACTTTCCTGGAAGGAAGTGAATAAAGTACTTGAAAATATATAAGCATGTGTGCTAATGTATCACATTTACAGATCAGCTGTTCGGATTTCATTCGTCACTCGGTAACGAATGAATAGAGTTTGCTTTTGAATTGATAATAATCTTAAGTAATAACATAAGGTTTTTAATGATTCTCAGGTTTATCGTTAAGAGAAAACATACACAGTAACCCTGTCTCCAAATGTGTCTCCACTAAGGTCAATATTTTCGGCCAATCAAAGCTTATTTTGACCACGAAAAGATATAGATTTGATTCCAATAACATTCCGCTCAGAATACCCTACATAATGCGAGAATGAATTTGAAAATTATCCAAGTGATGGAAATAGGTCAAATTAGCGTAAATCCAATACGGCCAACCCAAATCTATGAAGTCCCTAATTCTTGTTTGAATTAAGGTAGAAATATAATTTGGAATGCTAAACATATGCCTTTTGTTATGTAAACTAGTGTTAGTCCAATATGACTGACTGAAATCTATGAAATCTAATTGCAGAAGGTAGAAGAACGATCGTTTGGGGCCGTGGTACCACCACACATCGTAAAGCGCCAGATCCACTAAGGCGACCACGCGAATGCGTCTGCGATCCATGCGATTGTGCAAATCCCATACGATGATATTCAATATATTGAATATTGTCGCAAGTCATTCGCATGTCCATGCAAATTCGCATGAGCCATACGATCACCAAGCGAATTCCATGCGATGGCCCGATCCACTGAAGCGCTTTTTCATGCGAATTTCAAGCGACCGAGCGAATGTCTACGAACCCAAATTCGCATGGAAAATCGCCTTAGTTGATCTGGCACTTAGGGCGACAAAGACGACATGGGTAGGAGTGGGCAGTTTACGCCCGAAATACGCCCACAGCTATATAACAATAATAACCCTTTTAACAACATGATACCTTTGATAGGCATCTTTGTCAATTATATAACTATTTAGATTATTACAAAAGTTAGTGGTAGAATTCAACAATTAGAAAGTAGAAAGGATACATCGGTTTTTGATGTAATTGAATGAAAAATAACTGCCCTCGTAACGTATTGATATCAATTGACTCTGCCATCTCTAGGCTAAACATCGCCTGGAGTAGACGTGATGTCACTTCAAACCCAGCTTGGGCGCTATGTGGATGTGATGGAGTACTACAGGAAAAGCACTCTCCAAGCAGAGATCCTGCGCTCTACTTCCTGCGGCCGCTTGTATCTCTGCACCGACCTGCCTGTTTGGGACAGAATCTGTCCCATCCGCCAGTTTTTCAAATATCCTAAATTTGTCATGGTTTGGGGAGTATTTGTAATCTACTTGTACATGGAGATACATATATTTATATGGTTAATGATTTACACTCATTTTTGTTATTTGTTATTTCAAACCAGACACAGTCTCTGGGATTACTTTCTTCAGTGGAAAGCACCTCATGTGTTGCAGGCTTTTGTTTTGTCAACAAGACACATGTGCCCACTCGAAGGGGCAGCCTAATTAACCTTGGATTCACATTATAAAGTGGTTTAAAGCTGAAAAAGAAATAGCTTTAATGTCTGTATAGCTCTTTTAGCAATTTCCATATTTCACAACTCATAATAGATGAGTTGTTTGAGTTTCATAACTTTTGACAGTTACACTGTTTTGAATCTGAAATCTTAGCTGGTTCCCCCTTCCCTTTGTGGATGTCCAGGGAACCAGCATTGGGTTGAGGCAGAGATTAGCAAACGATGGTGCCGCGAAAGATCTGCTGGGAGAGTGTAGGAAAAGGGTTAACGTAGCCGAAACCCAGTAAACAGCTTTAAATCTGAGGAAACCCAGGCAGGATAAAGGTTTAATTTGTGTTTATTGTCTAATACGCCTTGGATAAGTGATGAAACTATTGGTTAACCCCAAGCCCGTTAATTCTGGACTGCAAATTCTAGTCAGACCGACGGAACAACAAGCCTCATACCTCAAGTATGGTCGATGTTTATCCTCAATAGCGTGCATAATGAATGTTCACAGAAGCCACCTGCATGAACCCCTGGTGGGCATCTGAGCCTAAGGACACGCTTAATGTGTTTGCGGTGGGACCTGTGGGAAGTTGAGATCCGACTAAGTATCCCTGAGTATACAGAGCCCGGAGCTTTCACTGAATCTTTCATTTAGTAGTAATGCTAGTTGAGGTACGGTCTTCTTCAGTCTACATGCATACGCAGCTGGGGGGCGTTGCTCCACGTTTACGATACCGTTGCGGATCGGAGAATAGGGATTCGAGGGCATTAAGCGCCAGATCCACTAAGGCGACCAAACGAATGAGTCTGCGATCCATGCGACTGTGCGAATCCCATGCGATGATATTCAATATATTGAATATTGTCGCAAGGCATTCGCATGTCCATGCGAACGTCTGCAAACATGTGTGAATGTCTGCGAACGCCTGCAAACCTAAATTCGCATGGAAGATCGCCTTAGTGGATCTGGGACCTGTTTCAGTAGTCTTGTGACATTACGCCTAGACAGACATCAACAGCGGCACCAACAGTGCAAGCAACAGCGGAAAAGGACTAGCAAATATATATGAAGATCGAAGTGGCCAATCTTCTTCATATTTGGGACTATTTTAGATTATATGTATCCCCTACTCATGTTAAAGTGTCACTGCTTAATTCCTTTGAGAAGTCAGTGAAACTCTGTGTGTCATCGACTGCAATCTTGTGATCTGTCCGTATGGTGTCACAGACGCCATCTACACATGTCACGAAACTACTGAAACAGGTCCCTGGCGCTTTACCGTTGCTCCCGGAATTTAGCGGATCGCGTCGCAATCGCATAGCCGCATCGCAGCGTAGAATATGGCTTTAAGCAATACTTTTTACGCGGTCCTTCACACCATGGCGGATCTTCCGTGGAGTCGAAAGTAGACATTAGGTGAACATGTCTTAATCCCTTACAGAAAAACCCTCAATATATACATACATTTTTTAGAAATTGAGCACAACTCTGTTCCTTATGCTTGCGCTATAATCCAGTTCCGTGTATAGATGCTCATCCCCCGAAGTACATGAAATTAATCCCTCCCGAAATAGGCCTACATTTAGGGTTTTATATATCAACTGAGCTTAAAAGACCCAAACGTCTACGATGGGCCTCTCGATGCACCTCCCTATAATAGTCCAAATCGCGTCGGAAACCTAAAGCCTATAAGACACAGACCCGACGGCTGTGCCTGATTCTACCTTTCCCCGACGGATCCGTCGGGTCTGTGACAATCTGCATCAATCGGGTCGGTGTACGCACTTCACCGACCCGATTTTATTGCTTTTCCCGACGCGCCGGGCATTACTACCATGTCAGATATGACCGACTGTCCCCGACCTTAAGATTTCGGTGTACGCACTTTCACCGATTGTTACCGATTCTGAGTTGGCCATTTGAATAGCGATGCTACCTATCCCCTAGTCCGATTTAGGCGTTCCTTATACCGATTTGCAGGGGAGACATTATTATAAACCTGAAAACTGTTTCCCGATATCTTAATTGGATCCGAAGTTATTAAACTTTGAATTAATTTCTATGATTCCACACCAGTGGCCCGTGGCTCACCCCGGCTCGGCTCACGGCGGCTTTCTTTGATCTTAACCCGGGTAATTTACGAGGTTATAAAAGGAGGAGGTGTGGTCGGGAAGAGTCTACATGTCGGTGTCTTATACCTAAATTTTATTCCCGACTCTCACCGAGCTGATGGTCGGGATGAATCGGGAACAAATTTCGGTGTCTTATAGGCTTAACATATATAAACCATCATTGCCGCCCAAGGTCGTATATTTAAACCAATCTAAAGCTTAAATATGGAATTTTTCTGTATACATGTAAACTGATAAGTCTAAAACTCTTTACTTCTCATCTTTACATCTTCTTATAATTCTTAACTTTGGCGGAATTCTTCATTTTGATACAAAATAATTCTAGAGACTATGATATGTAAAGCACAAGGGCAATAGAATAGTGCTCTGTTATATTTCCTCTTGTGGTCCTTTAGACCTTTAACATAATAAACGGCTTCCTTCAACGTTAACACGACGTCCATGTGGACGCGTATATTTACACATTTCTTAAAACGTAAGCCAGAATGTGCTCCTCACAACACATCTGTCAAGGTAGTGTCATTAGTTTACTCCAATACAAAATTTCATGAAAATCCTTGGTGAATTCGGATGGAATCCGAGAAAAATCCAATCGCAAAATTCATACCCGTTCCAATCTCATAAATCGCTAATTAAGGAATCCTGCTGAGACAAGTGTAAATATATAACTCTGTGCGCATTTCCCAATCACTGTCATTAGACCAGGATGATTTCGTATGTGTCTATAAGCTTAATGAATAATAAGAGGTATAGAATCTATATCGGCATATTGGGTAGTGTGTGATTGAAAATGAGGCATAGATGAGGCTTCAACCAAGGACATGGCGACATCCACCATCCTTACTTACACCATGTGATCACAGACTATCAGGACACCCTGCAGTCGCCTCTCAAGTTGTATCATGTCCACGGCTTAGCCCGGCTCTCCTTCCCCTCCTCAGTGTCTCCCAGACACGTTGCCTCTTTCTGTATGCCTCTTTTTTCTCTTATCCACTTCCCTTGCTCTATCCCCACTTCTTCCTACTCTTTTTTTTTCTCTTTTTACCGGGAGACCGACTCTTTGTAGGCTTTGTCCAATGCCGCCAGTGCCACCTTACGAGACGCAGAGAGACTTCACTGCCTGCATGAAGGACGATAGGGGGCGCCACCCCGACCCCGGAGGATGGGCCGAGGGGGGGGGGGGGAGGGAAGGGTAGGGGGGAGGGGACACCTGAGAGGGACAGAGATCCGCCGCCATCCCGCTTTGATCTCTTGTGTTGGATTTGATTGGTTAGTAAGGTGGGGGAGGGGGCTGGCGGCGGCCGGGTCGCGCCCTGTGGTTTGGAGGCAGGCGACTGGCGGCACCATGTCGATGGGAAGTGGCGAGTGCTTGTTTCCCTCCCCAATCAATCCCTGAGAGGCCGCCTGGGAGCTCCTCCTGCCCCGGAGGAACGTGCCCCACCCCCCGGAGAAGCCACCAATGCTGACTATAGTCTGTAGAGCAGTGGCAAAGCAATCGGTGACGGTTTTAGATAGACTTAAAAGAATTGCGCGTCTAAAGTACTTCAGACGGCTACATTTACGGTGGACAAAAGGAACCCGGTGAATGTGAGTTGTATAGTACGGCCTCTATGTCTGAAATCCTTCCTCCTTCCCATCACACTGCTGGTATATTCCTTTCAACAGGGACCCAGGACGCAATTCCAGCGGGGCCCGGCCGGGGCTGGGCAGGGGCTCACCCCGCACGGGTCCCCCTCTGGTATTACCCATAACGCAATCCCCGAACCCATCATCGCCCGCTGACCTCGTGTTGTTCCAGCCCTCATTGTGTCACAGCGAGAGGCCGCAGAATAAAAACCGGGCCTCATTGGTGGCGGCGACAGAGGAGATGACTGGTGCTGGGGAAAGGACTTATATTTCTCCTGGAGAGACTTGTGACCCCCCTCCCCTCCACCCACTACATTCCCCTCCCGCTATCCGGGATGCCGGGGTAGGAGGTGGGGGTGATACACTCAAATAGCGTCGTTCAAGCCATCGATGGACACCTTGCAGACGCCAGATAGGCAGGAAGATTGCTCCTAAAACGTATCTGTCCACAAGGCTCATTATATAGATTCTTCGTCATTTGTAAATTCATTATCTGAAGAACATTCGCACTTGTTAGATACTGATAAATTGAAAATGATTCCAAGAAATACCATTAATTTCTTAACAGAACGGTAGCAATAAGATCGTTCACTGCTTTCTTCCACACTTTACTGTGCTGGATTTAGATGACTGCGCCTAATGGTGATGGGTTTAGGCACTGGATCGTTGCTGGGTTTAGGTAGTAGCACCTGATCGGTGATGGGTTTAAGTCGCAGTGCTTGATTGCTACCTGGTTTGGGATGGGGCACCTGGTTGCAGTGCCTGAGTGGTGCTTGATCGGTGATGGTTTTAGGTAGCGTAATGGGTTTAGGTTGGGGCACCTGATCAGTGACGGATTTCGTTTGGAGTGCCTGATCGATGATAGGTTTAGGTTGCCTCTCCTGGTTGATGATGGGTATAGTTAACGGCGCCTGGTCGCTGACAGGTTTAGGACGCAGTGCCTGGTTGGTAATGGGTTCAGGTAGCGGCACCTGGTTGGTGATGGGTTTAGGTCGCGGCGCCTGGTCGCTGACGGGTTTGGGTCATGGCACCTGGTTGGTGACGGGTTTAGGTAGCGGCGCCTGGTTGGTGACGGGTTCAGGTAGCAGCGCCTGGTTGGTGACGGGTCTATGTAGAGATGCCTGGTTGGTGACAGGTTCAGCTCGCGGTGACTGGTCGCTGACGGGTTTAGGTAGCGGCACCTGGTTGGTGATGGGTTCAGGTAGCGGCGCCTGGTCGCTGACGGGTTCAGGTAGAGGCGCCTGGTTGGTGACGGATGTAGTTAACGGTGCCTGGTCGGTGACGGGTTTAGGTAGCGGCGTCTTGTTGGTGACGGGTTTAGGTCGCGGCATCTGGTTGGTGACGGGTTTAGGTCGCAGTGCCTGGTTGGTGACGGGTTTAGGTCGCGGCGTCTGGTTGGTGACGGGTTTAGGTCGCGGCATCTGGTTGGTGACGGGTTTAGGTCGCAGTGCCTGGTTGGTGACGGGTTTAGGTCGCGGCATCTGGTTGGTGACGGGTTCAGGCCGCAGTGCCTGGTCGGTGACGGGTTAAGGTAGCGGCGCCTGGTCGCTGACGGGTTTAGGTCGCGGCGCTCGATCTGCAGCTCCCACTTTGCGGCGGCCACTGCTTTGATCCGCGCCTCACGTGACACTGCCATGCAAGTCATGAACTGATTGAAATTCATGATATCCATTGACCTCATTCAGTGTGCTTCCCACGTCCAAGCCCGTGTTATTAATTGGGTCTTGATTTAATTCGCAGAGCAGTAGCGACGTGGCTTTTCTTTATCTCCCCGGCCTGTCTCTTGATATCACAATGTACATGTAGACTCCTGTCGAAATGCGTCGAGCTGTTCAGATTTATCGCGGGTTCTAGGGTGAATTTCTCATTCAAAACAAATCCTACTTTCATAAAAAGGCGGGTGGAGGGATTAAGAAGGGGCCCTTTATAGAGGCGTGTGTGACTCATCCAACGTGCGTTAAAGCTTATCGGTGTGTATGGAGAGAGTGTTTCTTGACCCAGAGACGATGCAAATGTGACGTTCAAAGAGTACCCCCTGCCCTCGGCACACAGATGACATGGCGTCGGTCGACCTGTTTATGATAACGGTAATTGGAGGGGTATTGACCGATGGATAACACCCTCCTCCTTCACCGTCTCGCAAGCCGTAACTCACCCGGGCCTCCTTTCACCCCGCCCCGTCGCTGTCGTACCCCTCTCACCATGCCATGTCCTGCCATTATCGCCCACCAACCCCCCGGCACGCGTCCACACGCCCCTAAGGGCATCTCTCCACACCCCTCATCTTCCTCCCCACCCTCTCTGCTATCATATCGCATAAAGACCACGTTTAAGGGTTACCCCAGAAACCGCCTGTCATCCACAGGAGGGCCAGCAACTGCCAGCCCCCCGGGCACGGGCCCTAAATGAAAGGTCTCTATGGATCCGTACGATGTTGAGTATCGATTTAGGTTTCTGACCCCTGGTCTTCTGTGACCTTGTCTTGAAATCTGCTTATAACGAGGACACTCACCGTTCAGGAATCACTCACTTTTCATGTTTATTTGTTATTTAAGGGTCAAAATTGACAACGAGTTTAGAAAGTTCTGCAGTTCACAAATGTGAATTGTAACTATAAGCATCAACAACCAATCGAGTTAATGTTTATGTTGGGGTTTTTTTCGGTTCCAGGTGGTCCCGGCGTGTGGCTCCGTGGTAGGAATATTTTTGTAGACAGTTAGGACTACAATATATAGAGAGAATATAGCAGCTCGAATCAGAGCGGGCCTGTCATATCCGCCTTCCGGACTGGTTCTGTGGGGAAGACCACAGAAGAGTACTTACCGCACTTTGCCTGATGAGACTGGATAACAGTTGAAACCATGATAGATATTACAGGGTGATATCCCTCTCTACACACTTTCTCTGATGCGAAAACGTCGGGTTGGCACTGTCCGGCAAGGGTATGCATACACTAGCTCTGACACTGACACTGTCAATCAGAGTGACAGCCTTTGCTGAAGACAACTCACCAAGGCACATAATGCACCTACACACAGGTTTCCTCCCTGTCTCATTGCAGACAGGGGCTGGGGAATGTTGTCTTACCCCAGCGTGAGAGTTTACATGGTTTAAACTATGTAGGAACTGTGTGGATTGACACATAGCACCTCCCTGGCCTTAGTTCCATGTCTACTTATGCAGAACTTAAAGAGTAATTCTTACTACAATTCGCGAAAAATGTGTTTATCTTGTCTGTCTGACCCTTTCTCTGTATCTCATATCATATATATGTGTATGCATACACAGAATGACGTCTGGATCCTTAGTATGATTACACACATCTTTGAAATCTTCACACATCTCTGTGATCCTAAATCAAAAAACGAACTGCAGCTAACCTTTGAAATGTAAGCAATGCATCTGTAGATTTCCGCGCAACATACAGCTCATCTGTTCACACTGTCAGGGGATAGAAGAGAACATACGAGACGGAATCAATCTTAGCTACGCTGTAAACCTGTCTTTGGGCACACGTCTTCAATGCCTGCCATAACACAGGATGTAGCACGTACTGTGATTGGTTCGACTTGCGTGCATGAGCGCCGATCCTGTTGATCTCCATTCCATGTTTGACAAGCTTTAACTCTCTATCATTTGCCTTGTAGACAAAGAGGCTTTTGGTTTAAGACAGTAAACTCAGGGAATCATGTAAGATCACATTTCATTACTCCGTCAAATATTTTCCGCGGGGAGTTTTGGGAATTTCAGTTAAACTCTGAGCGATTTACCACTTATCAAGAGATCCGCACAAAGCTTACTGCCACAGATTTATCGTCTCCTCTCTCTCCCTGAACGGTCCACATTCAACCGAGTTTGACCGCGGAGTAATTAACAAAGCGAAGTTGAGTGAATTACGTATTTTTTTACTGCTCCAGGACTATCCTTTCATTGAGTTAACAGTCTCTGTAGGTATTTTTATGTTATCTGCAGTCACCATTCATACTAGATATTTGATCAACCTCTCGGTTAATGGACATTAAACGGAACTGTAAATAGCTCGTAAAATAATGAATATTAAGAAAATTGATGACAGCTGTATGACATCAAAAAGGGAAGTAAAATAATTATTCCAAAGGAAACATAGACCAAAGGGAGAAATCAATAATCGATTCTTCGAAATGTAAAATTTAAAGTACTCATGAGACTACTGGAGAATCTATCGAGAACTTTCACGTAAAAGGACCAAGTTTCTGTTATCTAGTTGTACATTTTCTCTTGCGTTATCTGCAGTCATCATTCATAATAGATATCTGATCAACCCTCTTGGTTAATGGACATGCATCGACACTCATAAAATGATAACTGACTAGAAAATTGATGACAGCTGTAGGACATCAAAAAGGGAAGTAAAATAATTACCTGAAATGAAACATATTCCATCGAGAGAAATCAATTATCGATTCACCTAAATGTAAATTTGTTCAATGTTATTATTTACTAAAGACTCCATGATTGGCTTGGAAGAGCGATTGTAACAATCGAAGGCGAAATAAGATTTATAACAAAATGTGAAAAATGGCAGAGATCTCATTGTCTATTAAAAAAGAAGACTCACTGATACCATCACGAGACTACTGGAGAATTTATCGAGAACTTTCGCGTAAAGGGACCAACCTTCTAGTATCTAGTTGTAAACTTTTCTGTCCATTATACGATAAAAGAATCTAACTGCAATCAATAGAAGACGGACAAAAGAGTGAACCAAAATAGGCACGAGAAATTATACACACATTTAGAGTTCAAGGTAAACTCTAGTACCATTCCTTTCATAGAAAGGACACGGGAATTATTCCGGTTCTGAAATCAATATCATATGCACGCAAGTACGATCATGTTAAAAAGCACTCTGCGAAATGTCCCATGACATGTCAATGACATACAAGAGGGACAATCAACATGTCACCAAGTTCGATGGTGTCACTGTGAACCAGACACCCGCTCGAGTCACTGCGATACCCGGTGAGCTCTGCCCAGACCACACATTAAGCACACGACCTCCTGCCGCCCGCCCCTCTCCCTGCTCCTTGTCCGGCAGAGTCAGCGAGACGTTGACGCCAATAACGCAGCACAATGCCGCGTACAATGCCGCGTACAATCGCCGCCCACGCCTCGGCACCCGCGCCTGTCGCCACGCCCGCGATCATTTTCCCCGCCATTTGACGGGCGTTGCAGCGCGTTGTAACCGGCTAATTAGGCGCCCGGGTGGCGGCACGGGGCGCCCTATTCCCACCCCCGGACGAGGTGTGACGTCCTCCGCTGCAGGACAAAGCCCGGCCCCGCCCTGGAGGCACTTCCGCGGGCACCCGGCCCGCCCCCCGCCCGCCCGCCCGCACCCGGCCCGCCCACACCTCAACGTGCTGCCGCCGGGCGCCGCTTAAAGTTTCCCCGGCGTGTTAAACGAGGCAGGTAGAATAGGGCGGGTCGGGTTACCGCGGTCCCGCACCTGAATGGGGGCGTTAACGACGTGCGGCCTGTACAAGGGGGTATTTAGGTAATGTGTGTCGGGCGGTCGGCATGCTGAGAGGGGCGTTATGAGTCAGGTGTGTTATTTCAGCACGTGGGTGACAGGCGACCTTGTACCCCGTGACCCGCCTTCCTCAACACGGCCGCCATCACTCAATAAGTCATAAAGTGTCAATTATGAACAGATATTCAGTCTTTAATGTCTGTGTGTATGAGTGTTCAACTGCATGCATGCTTACCCTTCAATTGTATGATAATAGACTTCCCCAAAACCTGTCGCGATTAACAGCATATAACATTGAACGACAGATCTAGAGAGTCGCAGGTGTGGAACATGGTACCAAACCTACCACTGACAAGGACTTCGACGTGTATCTCAAAGTGTTTGTGTATGACGGGGGGAGGGGGGTTGTAGGTCCAATCCTTGCCGCGAATGTTTTCCCTCGACCTAGAACTGTCCAGAAGGACTGGTCAAAGGAAAGAACAAAATTAGAATACCATATATCTCAAAGTGTATCTGATAGATAGTTTTCCATAATTCACTCACCTTTATTAGAGCATGCTCGGAAGCAAGAAATATACCTTACCTAAAGGTAAGAGTGGTCACATATAGACTTCCAGCGTGCTGTAAAAAGTGCCACCCCATCACTGTCTACATGCTATTCACTGTAATATTAGGAAGGGAGCTGGGATCCAGTGCCAGTGTCTCAGGGTCATTATGGTGTGACCAGCTGACCATGATCTATCACTCAAGATCAAAATACCTAAAGGCCCACTGGTACTTGATATGTTTGGATCCTAGACTTCGGCAGTTGCAGAAATGGCAAGTTGAATGGGGGCAAGTAAGTAGCAGAAAAACTATCCATAGATTTAATCCAACCCAAATATGCTAATCGCTATATCCATTTATGATTGCACGCTCATTCATCAATGATTAACATACCATTTGCTCCTAGCATATCGATATACCCTCTTGTGGACATATCGTGCATACATATAGATAGGATATACATATGTACTATCCGTTTGCGTGACCCATGTAGTAAATCAGTCCATGTTTATGGTAAAAGAAAGGACAGGTGGCGAGGTAGCAATACTCGCTACGTTACTTACCAAGGCTTCTTCCACATCACTCACCCTGCTTATACGCTGATGGGTTCCTTGATCTTCTATAGAGACTGTACGTGAAGCATTTGTCCTTTCACTGCTCTCTTACATTATATGATAACACCAAAGACGTAGGCGTGACCGTTTAGTCATTAGCTGGGCAGATTCAGAACAGATCTTAAGCACTATTTTCAAAGCAGATCTTAAAAGTCTATATCGTTTAAAAGGAATGCCTTGATGCGTTGGAACCTATCTTGCATTTATCACAAAATATCATCAACTTTGAATCCGGTGAATTCGTATCGAGAATACACAGAATTCGTCGCAAGCTATCGGAATGAATCAATCATAATCTATGCCACGTCGTATTATATCATTCAAATGTATATTAGTTAGCAGGTGCAAAGTATACATTCACTATACACCTGTGCAGATAGATTGTTCTCATACTTACTGACCTCGGTTCCCTTTATCGTATACATCATTAATCTAGTAATCCCCCTCACTCAAGAACACGAAAATACACCCACCGCAGCGTTAAACCAAGCGAGTCAAGGCAGCGATCTCACTAATCGCCAACACAAAATAACATATATATGTGAAAGATTATTTTACAGTAATATCTCCCACCCATAAGTTAATGTCTCGGAAGCAAAAACCACGTGAAATATAGAATAATAGCGCATATACATACATGTTCGCCATTTTGTGTTGGCGATTCCGGAAATCGCTTGGTGTGTCTCCGACATAACGGCGTTTGGGCAAGTACTTGCCAGTCCGTGAGTTCGTAACAATTATCAAATGAAATACCAAGTCAGTTTTCCCACTGTACTCACTAACCCTAGGTAAGATGAATGAGTTGCCGGGCAGTTACGTATAACCCCGTGGGCAGTTTGATCCGCAGTCACCAGTCTTGACCTCCATACGGGGAAGGTCGTACGGTGTGACCTCATGGCGCCCGGAGGGTGCGTGGCGGGAGGGGGAGGCGTTGCTATGAACAGGTAGCCCCAGTACACCTGCCGGTAACTCCCCCCCCCCCCCCCCCACCCACCACCTCTTCCCCTGAGTCGCATCACTTCGATGCTCAATGAGTTACCTTCAGAGACGAACGGAACCGGAACAGACAGATCATAAAGGCGCCCTCAGCATTGCCGCCGGCACAGCGGAGTTCAGGGGTCGAGCGTTGCAGTGTACACAGGCGGCAGGTTTGGAGAAGGGGTGCAGCTACTCACAGTCACAGGAGGGGTTAGTCTTTGATTTCCTGATGCATGTTCAGTGATTGAGGTGTAGAACAGATGCCGCTCTATTTTCCAGCTGTTGAGCGGTGTTTTATGGAAGGGCGTGTGTGTAATTATTGTCTTGGCAACACTGATTACAAACGGTAATCATATTATCGTAAAACTGGATGAGTTTTAATCTTGGCTACCGTATGCCACATCTGGAGTTTGGTATAGTGACTTCATGAGGCGAAGCCGGGTGAAGTCTGGAGCCAAAACTCCAAGAGTGGCATGTAGTGGCCAAGATTAAAACGAATCAGATTTTGATTTTATCCTGCCCCGTCTCCTCGATTTGAAATATTACCTGATAACAATTCTGTATGCCACCTGTGGCATATAAAACTGCACGTCAGCGTGGCATACAGAAACTCAATGTTAAGCCTACAGGATTTTTATTAGGGGTAGGATAATAACCCATCCCCTTGGCCCTGCAATGGCTAACTAGTCATAAAACCCAATATTTTGGATCAGTCTTTTACTAAAGATTGGTTCGAATAGTCCTGGGACGCGCAGTTCACGAATTAATAATTGAAACAAAAGACCTTGTGTGACTTTGTGTGACCTGGTGTAACCTTGTGTGACCATCCTCCGCAATCAGCATAAATCCGCCATTGTTTTATGAGAGGAGGCTTTTACAGCTCACAAAATTATAGATTCTATGCACACATGGCATGAACGAAAGCGTTATTACTATCATTAAGTGATATACGAGTCATTCTCTACGGCCCATTTAAAATTGTATTGTATTTATATTGACTGGCTTAAGTCCCTGCGTCCGATGTCTAGCCCTGCTTGCTTGGATTTCTGGGCAGACGCAAGGAGATTTACATGTTGCAAAGTAATTTGATTTCTAGATAATATATATAATCAAAGACTTGAACGAGCATATAGTATATGCCGCCGTACATTCTAAACAGAAGATATAACTTATATATGTTCAATTATAAATATTCAAGATAAACAACCAATACGTTCCTGAATATCAAAATGCCATTCGTCCTTTTACCGTCCTCCTGTGTTCCTCATCTAGTAGATTTCTTGTTTTCTTGTCGTCTGGCACCAGACCCCCCCCCCCCCCCCCCCCGTCCTACTAGATATAGATGTTACCGTGCTAGCAAGCACTCTTGCATATCAACGTGTTAGTAGCGTTGTCGATTACCCCACCCATCCCTATTTCAGGTGAGAAAACCAAAACAGGAAAACTAGCAAAAACAATGGAAAGGGGCCTATAGCTCACATGCATTCCGGAAATCGCTGTGTTTCTCGCTTGGTATGTCCCTGGCATAATACCCACCCATATGTCAGGAAAACAGAAAAGGGAAACCTGTCGAAAGTACAAGTACTTAATTAACTGATCCAAACAAAGAACAACGCTGCAGTAAGTATTATCCCGAGATTCAACATTTGAAACCAGACACTGCAATATTCGTTATGGTGTCAGAAACTCATTTGTTCCAACAGATCCTATCTTCACCCCAATTTATCTCATATGCGATTAGCATTTTCAAACTGAAACGTAGACTCGGCTCACTGTTACCAACAGTGTTATCACCCCATTAGCATATAAATAGTTTGACGCATACTCATTCTTCACTATACTAATGGGCTCACAGGTCAAAAGGGTCAGAGGTCGTGTCTCAGTGGTCAATGGGTTTGCCTCATTTAGAAACTGACCACTCGGAAATAATGCTAATGAGAGATTGTTGAAAGATTCGATCATGGCCCATTCATTTAGAAGCTATTCTGGTAAGAGCAATCAGTGAGATTTGTAATATGACGCTATGCCGAGGCCGGAAATACACCAAGCGAGAAATGCAGCGATTTCCAGAATCGCCAACACAAATTGGGGAGTGTGAAGGCTATTATTTTATATTTCACCTGATTATTGTTTCAAATACGCTAAATTATCGGTGGGACATATAACTATGAAATGATATCACATGCTGGAGACACACCAAGCGAGAAACGCGGCGATTTCCGGAATTGCCAACACAAAATGGCGTATATGTGAGCTATTATTTCATATTTCACCTGATTATTGCGTCATATATACTAAATTATTGGTGGGAGGTATTATTATGAAATAATATAGCACATACACGCAAATTTCTGTTGGCGATTCTGGAGATCGCTGCCGTCATTCGCTTTGTGTGTCCCCAGCATAAACCTGGGGACACACCAAGCCAGTCAATGTGGCGATATCTCGATTCGCCCACACAAAACTTCACGTATGTGAAATATTATTTCATACTATCGTAAAACCGGATGAGTTTTAATCTGGGCTCCCGTATGCGACGACTGGAGTTTGGTGTTGTGATCCATCACTACACCAAACTCCAGTCGTCGCATACGGGAGCCCAGATTAAAACGAATAAGGTTTTGATTTTATCCTACCCCCTGTGAACGATATTTTTATGTGAGGATAATAACAAAAAACACGATAAAAACCTACTGAAGTACTCCATATAGCTCTCCTTGCTGCTCTGAAGGCGCTTGGAACTACTTGCAGCTGCTGATCTCTGATTGGTCCATTTTTTGCGCGCTCCTAGGAGCGATTTTTTATCCGTATGCGACATACGGGCGCATACGGAAAGACAATGTTAAGCCTATGGGATTTTATATTAGGGGTAGGATAATAATATCTCCCACTGATAATTAAGCATCTCAGAAGCAATAATCAGGTGAAATATGAAATAAAAGCTCACATGGACGCCATTTTGTGTTGGCGATTCCAGATATCGCCGCGTTTCTCGCTTGGTGTGTGTCCGGCATAAGACTGGACAAATCCCAGAGATCCCTGCGGTGATCCGTGCTCAGATCATCTCTGATTTTACACACCGACTCCAGTGAGTGGAACTGAGACATGCAACGTATGGTCCCTGATATATTTGGCATAAATTGTGTAATAAGTCTTAGATTTTAGCGGCGATGCTGGAGGATGTAGCCTAAACAATACAACAGGATGGATCTGTGAAATGAGGTGAAAACAAAGTATCTAATGTAGCCTCACCGATTATTTAATACCCGTGTGCAGACAGCGACACCACAAAAGACATTGTGCAGTATTTGTAAATTACATATAATTTACTGCCGTGCTGCTTTTCCTACTCAGTCAAATAATCGAATATCACTCGGTCGGTTAATCGGATTTTTTAATATATGCAACTGGTCATGTGATCACTTACATAAACTTATTCCCTTTCTAGCACTCACTACTGGTGCAAGGGATTTTTGTTACCCAACCCACCCACACCTTTTTTCTTATTTCATCTCTTATTATCTTTTTATCATTACCCTAATAGGGCTCACAATGTGTAATTTGATACTTTTATCGTTCTTAAAATGTATTTATATTGCCTTTTTAACATAACAATGTCTTAAAAATTTATGTGCAATAAATACATTTTATATGCAGCACGGCTTTTAGTTAATTATAACTTCATTTCCATCGGCCATCAAAAACGGCAGAGATTTATTCAGTTATCCTAAAAGTCTGCCGGAGGTGTCACCGACTGTATGTCGGTATAAATTCCTCTGTGACACCTCGTTTCAATTGGCTGACTTTTTGGCACTGATATACAGTCAGGAACCAGACAGCTGTTTTCGCTATACCAACGCCATATCGGTGAATGGAAACGAGAATTTCAGGCAATGCTCACAGATTAATTCAGTCTAGATTATGTAACAAAGCCACCATCGACGTATTGTCACGAAAAATCTATGTGTACCTGGAAAATACAGTGTATAAAAGGCACCTACAACGATAAATTGATACGATATATAGTTTGTGGCACCACCGACAGACTTTTAGGGCAGCTTTAAAACATCTACGCTGTTTTCGTAAAAATGAGGTTTCAGGGTGCATGGTATGCATTGTTTTTACCTTAGTTTACGGTTGAACATAGATTTTCTGTGAGAAAATCCGTCAATGGGGGCCTTGTTACATAATCTATTCTAGATCAATCTGTGAGCATTCTCGGCAGGCCCCGTTTCCATTCACTGATCTAGCGTTGCAATAACAAACAAATCTATTGATGTTTTCTGTAGATCGGTGCCAAGCAGTCAGCCAATGGGAACGAGGTTACAGGGGAACTCAATTAATCGGTGCCGATCTCGTCGGACAATGGAAAATGACCTATAGTGATTCATGTAGTAAGGGATAGACTAATCGTCTATTATAAGAGATTGGAAAGGGGTGTTAAGGCCGGGTGTCCACCTACTACGATAGAAATTTAGACCTACCGATATGGCACCGATACCAATAGCAAATATCGGAGGCACATCGGGAAGGTGCAAAATCGTAGACATATGTCTAGACATGCCAAACCACCATGCATCACAAGGTTTTTTTTCTGTGCCTAATCGCAGAAACGTGGTCAACTGCCCCGATAATAGGTGACCTTCCGACGCGATTTTGAATTTTTTATCGGCAGGTGCATATCGGAGCCATATCGTAGTAGGTGGACGCCGGGTCTAATACTGCATTATCAGCGGATTATTCATTTGGGTCTGTGATACGTCGATCACTAGCTTATAATCGTATATTATCATTTTATTGATCCCCCACCCCCTAAGAATAAAGATAACACTTAAAAGGTAAAGGAAACAAAGAATGCTTGGCATGTAAATATCATGATAGCGTGCCCAGCACCATCTTTGTAAAACCAGCTGTGAGTGGATGAAGACGTGGAAAACAACATAGTCTATCAACCCTGTTTCCACCTAACCAACTTTGGCATTTGTCTATTTATCATTTTATCTATTTATTAATTCTTTCATTTTATTTATTTGCTAATGATTCACCTAAACATTGGTAGTCTTCCACTGCAGCACAAGTCAGGGCTGGTTGGCAACAATTAAAAGTAATTTTCGAAGTCACATGATTGTTGAACATAAAAGTGATGTATGCGAATAGTAACAGTGAATAACAATTTTTCAGATGTGAATTTGCTGAAATTCCTCCGAGTGCTAAATGGGATTTTTTTTGTATGTCATTGAGAAATGTATCGGAGCAATGCATCGGAGCACTGATACTTATCCATTATCTATTTATTAAGAAGTCCCAATTGAAAACATCATAGGGGAAACCTATGAAAGTATTTGGTCAGAACTCGCAATCCATTGAGTTTGAATAGCAGAGCAATTCTCAAGGCGAAGCGAAATGGGATCGGGCTCTGACAATATAACTTGAATGGGTTTCTGAATTTATCTCATCCCTCACATTAACTAAATGGCCAACATTTCTGGCATAATCCACCAATATTCTAAGTTTTAGAGTAGCATACGATCTCCCAACGTTAGACGTATCCTGAAGAAATTCCGGTGCTGAGATATATTGGCAAAAAGTATACCACTACCCATGGTTTCTAAGCTGTCATCGATTTGAAATCGATTAATTCCGGGCCTCAGAGACATTGATCATTGGAAAATACACTCAAAATACACTTATACACATGCATGTATATATGGGGAAAGTAAACATATGTAAACTGAAATTTTCATGTTGTGAAAATGAACAATTTGTTGTGCTACACCTAGTACGATATAGGTTTTCGTATCGCCAAAAGCTTGTAAGGCCTGGCGTCCACATATTGGGAAGGTGCAAAATCGTAGACATATATCTAGACATGCCAATCCACCACGCATTGCATGGGTTTTTTTATCGGTGTCTATTCGCAGAAACGTGGTTAACTGCCTCAATATTAAGTGACCTTCCGACGCGATTTTGATTTTGTATCGGGAGGTGCATCGTAGACTATATCGGTGCCATATCGTAGTAGGTGGACGCCGGGCCTTAGCCTACAAAATATTTGTTATGCTACATTTTGGCACCGAAGACAACTTTTTCATCGTAGTTTTATTATTCATCTCCCCCGGGTTTCTGCGTTAGTTTGTTGTGTATATCAGTACACAGCAAGAGAAAGCGTGGGCGTTTAAGACATGGGCTTCGGGCTACCAGCCGCGATGCAAACTGAAAACGCCCGGAGATATAAAAAAACACCTGACGCCATTACGGAATGCGATGTTGGATGCCGCTAACCGACTGGCAGTGTTTAGAGCCCGGCGAAGCCCCCCTTTATCGCCCTCAGACAGGCCTGCAATCTGCACTCTCGTCGGCACTAATTAGAATGTTTAGATGGCATTACGATACTCGTCTGTATAATTAGGAGCGGGAATTTAAAGGAGTTATTGACATCGGTGTTAGTCACTTACGACTGAGTCATTGCGCTATTGCGCGGAAGAGTAGGACTAGTGTAATCTCCTCTTTTCTTCATCCATTATCTGAAATCTGATATTTGCGGATGAAGTGCTTCATGTTTGAATTTCTAGTATCTCTGACATTTATGGAGGTGAAACAACAGACATTATTTCGCCAAGGTCGCAGTATGAATGATATCTTCGCAGTGACTGGCTGGCGTCACATTCTACTATGGGACACTAAGTAAATACCTAGTAGTAGGTATAAATCTGTATTTGTTTTTTTACTTTATTTGTATGGAGGCAGTTCAATTAATGATAATATATGTCTCATTATTACCATATACCTGGAGATAATCAAAAACGCAATTTTACTAACTCACTGAATAGCAGAGTGCGATGCGAAGGACGTATGACTATCATTTCGTGACTCTGAGACGAACGTAATTTGTCTTCCTGGTCAGGAAAATATATTAGCCTATAGATATAAAATGATATTTTAGTTTTACATCGAAGCTCCTATACGCATGATGATGGTACATTTATAAAGGTTTACTATTAGGCAAATTACAAAATAACCAAAGACGAATATTGTTTGTTATCACAGGAAAAACTATCTATAAAATGTTAATGCATTTAAAGCGGTTTTATGTTATTGTGACCAGTGAGCAAGCGATAGAACTTTCCATCCCAAGATGTTCAATTTACAGCCTGAACAACGGAGTAGTACCGTGGGAAAACTGACCAGCCATGTAATATTTGAAGTGTTACTAACTCACAGACCGACAAATGCTTGATATACCAGTCTGTTAGTGAGGAACAAATCACAGATTACATGCTTGGTCTGTTTACGCTTTACACACATACCATACATATTATACCTTTTCCTTTCCTGTGATATATCCAATGGGATATCCTTGTTTTTGCTGTTTTCGTTTTGGAAAATGAATCAAATTTAATTTTCAAAGATGAATATATTTTCACGGAATCCTCCTTAATAGATGAATCGCATTTTCAACCTCATGCAAGCAATTATAACACTTCCTCCGCCATTGGCATCTTCGATAAACAAAAACAGACGATACTCTGAACTTACAACAATATTTCATCACAGTCCGCTAAGCGTTCCTCAAGACGATTCTTCATCAGGCAGACGACAATTCACGTCTCCTTTTCCCGCCATTTCCATTTCGTCGCTAGGTCTCGATTTGTTTGGGAATTTCCTGCAGACGACTTTCTGCTCGTATTTTTCCCGCGGGCATTCACTTGGAGGAGTCTCGAGATAACCGTGCCTTCGCCAAACTAATCTTCATCGGGGACAATAAAGAACATCACATGTTGATAAGACGGTAATAACTCCAACACAAAGTGGCTTATCCGTATGGTAATGCTTCTAAGCGACCCTCTTCTGATTTAATCATTACCACTTTACATCCTCCTGAATTCTAGGATTTTACTTGATGTAGAGCATAATTGCAATCCTCATGGAATCTTTCTTACATAAACGATCCCAATTTGTTGTTTATGACGTGTATAATGAATAACGTCTACGCTGTTTAGTCTAATTAGGTCCCACTATCTATTCATACCTCTCGTTTAACAATGTGTACACTTTACGTGAAAAGGAAACTTCCAACTGGTGTTTATCAGACAGTCTATTGTGTCGGGAACAGTGCCATTAAACAATAATATCACGGTAGGTCTACAGTGACATATAGTGTCATAAAGTAGTGATACTTCACCAATATATTCTGTTTGGCTGGTGAGGAATCTCCCAGCGTATTCTCTCTCGAGACGGATAGCACTAGTTTGGTTTACTTCTGAATAGGAACCCGATGATTCTGGAGATCCTTATGAAAACCTGCTTTTCTCTAGCGGAATCTTTATTCCCGATATATCTATCGCCCACCACCGATCAACTCTTAAATCTTTTGTTCAAAAATCCAGAAATGGAAACAGAAAAATTAAAAAAGGGTCGGATACCGATCTTTTTTCGAGTATTGGCGTTATATTTTTGTTACCACTTGCCGACAAACTAGAAACCAACGAGTTCAACATGAATTTATTTCATCCTGGATGCTTTACGTCAAGGTTTCAAAAGGAGTGATGTAGAAAGTGGTCGGCAAGTGAAAACAAACAGCAATATCCAGTATTGGAGTTCATGTCAACTGCTGTCCTTAACGACTATCTGCTGATAGCCATCGACAAATTTGTTGAGCGGCTAAATCTTTCCTTTATGAAGAACATGTTTCCCACAATGTGGCCAGTTGCCCAAGAAATCCCGATCCCGAAACTTTGTGATGCTAGAAGCCTTGATAACTGGAGGCCAATTGTATTGCTAAATCTACAAAGCAAAATCCAGTTGTGCACAGGAATATATATGCCTTATTGTGAGATTTCAATTTGGATTCCAACCTGGCAGAGGTACCTCCACTGCACGAAAACCACTATTTTACATATGTATACGAAACGCGTCTAACAATAGGATTTTGCGTCTAGAAGTTAGACCTGTTATCCGTCTCGTAGACGCCTTATCTAGTGGCGTATATACATGTCCATGGTGCGGTCTTATATACGCCTGATTCCGTTGTATATACACCAATCTCAACAAGTTCCATTCTCTGCCACTTGGGGACACTACTGGTAGCATATTTCATTTGCCATTAACCATCCAAGTCTGTATCATATGAAAATTGCAATCTTATATTACCAATTTATTTTATAAAAACCTAATTAAGTATGAATTGATTAATTACGCACAGTAAACCTTGCATTATGTTTTTTAAAATTGTTTTTCTAATAGATCTTACTTTCAAACACCATTTCAATGTGTGGACAGTGAGACTTACTATATAATGAGCCTCTTCAGACTTGAGGTTGAATCCTGAAATCATCTTACCCCCGTGTGAAATGCGGCCGCACAGGTGCGGATGCGGCCGCACATGTCTATCCGGTAGAGGGTGGGGTTGGGAGGTCGCGGCTAGCGGGTCAGTGTTGGTGTATCCTCTACCAACTCCCATATCGGTAGGTCTAGATTTCTATCGTATTAGGTGGACGCCGGGCCTAGATCAGAACATTCCATTTCTGTGACGTCACACCACTTCCGTTTGGCAAGAGGGTCAACCGGAAGTTGTTCCTTAAATCATACGCGCTCAAAGATACCTACTTTACTACTGATGGTACAGAACATTAAGCAAAGTGATTTAATAAAGATACAAGCGGCCGTATGCTCCTAGGAGTGGACGCGTAGTAATATCCGAGCGTATGCGAGGATATTGCACAGAGTCAACTCCGAGGAGCATGCGGCCGCTTTTTCCTGAAACCAGACTATATTGTATTTATTATCCACTTTTTCTGGACAAGTCGATATCAGTTCGTTTTAGTTGTGAACTATTTTTCCATACGCACTATTTTTCCGTATGCGCCACCCGGAGCATACAACATATATCTGTATGCGCCGGGTATGTCCATACAAACTCCCTATGTGTTTTCTATGGACACTTTGTATTAGGTGGATAATAAACTTGTATATTGAAACTTTTCTATAGCATATAAACGATTGTAGACAGAATGGGATCGCAAAATGAAATGTTAAAGTTGAGTGTTCTCTCATGACATAGTTCTAGCTAGAATAGTTACTAGCGTCATCCACTCTCATATGAAATCCATCGAATTGATTACGGGATTACATGGCCGAGGTATGATTTCTATCCGTAAGAAACGATAACAGATGGTATATCAAGTTACTCTAGATTACAGCTGTTGCAATGTAGGTTTTCTCCCTTGCGTTTCTGAGTTTCTTTTTCCTCTCTCTGTCGTCAATCGTAATCGATGGTGGGCCTCCTCCCGGGGGTACACTGCATAACAACTCCCAGATCTCTGAGGTACAGTATGCCGCGATAAAAACCTGGATATCAAACCTTCTTAAAAAGTCCTTTTTTTCTGGGATACCCGCATCTAGCATTAAATGGTTAAAGAAAGTTTATTGCCGTACAATAACGATAGGTCTGTACGCTAAATTTTAGAAAAAAGGGAAATCGTATTGAAATTGCATCTTCACTGAAAAACGGAAATGATTAGAGTATAATGAAAGGGTAAAAAGAAAATCAGTAAAATGTATTCGGCTGACACCCCAAACTCTTAATTTGCAACAAGGAAGAACATATACTGTAATGTATTCTCTATGTAGCTGATAATAGCTAATAAAAATTGTTAAGAGAAATGATAAAAAAAAAGGATAATAATAAAACAGGGTAATTGTAATTGATTGCATATCATTAATGATTTTGCTGCCGCGCTGCCCCCCCCCCCCCTAATTAGTATATACAATGACACTCCTCAACCCCCTCATGTGACTCACACGTATCACGTGACCTTACTACACCCGTCGCGGACATTTTGAATCAGTTTGCTCTCAACTGAAGAGACTTTCTTTTGTGAACGGATTTCACCAGTAAAAACACCCTTTTCCTTGTGATGGCAAATAACGTAAGGTAAATGGCAATAACGTAAAATCATGTCAACATGCCACAAAGGAAAGCACCATTGTCCGTACAAAAAAGAAGTAAACAATTGAAAAACTCATGCAGAATGAACCATGCATACAGCAAGAAAACGAGTTGATCGAACTCCAAGATGGCCAGGACGAAGACGAACCTACGACCTTAGAACCAAAACTGGTTCACTCTCCTAGCATATATCCTGCGTGCTACTTCCTGCGGTTGCTTGTATGTTGTACACATCAGTAACTCTTCACCAAGACCCCAAGGCATCAACATCTCCGGGACTTCTAATAATTACTACTACAGGGAGGAGCTTGAACACCGGAGGACTCCAGGCTATACAGGAATAGCCGGCCATACTCAGGATAGGACTTCTCCATTAGCACCTATCATCCCAGCACTGCAGGGATTAATGACTGCTACCACCATATCCCACCGCTTATGGATTACCTCTATCCACAAGTTAAGGAGACATTTGAGAATTACTGGAAGGAGTATCAGAAGGACAGATAGACATTGAGAACAACTGCAACTGAGAAGACTTATATCTTATGAACTCCAGAGAAGTGAATGGGATTGTATCTTATTGCGAATTGTTATGTAACTGTACACTTTGCTATTTAGAATATATGTTATAAATACATAACTGTGTATTGTTATTTGTCTTCTTTATTAGGTATAGAACATAATCTCACTTCCCTTTTCTTGTCACTATGTTAGCGGGTCTATAAGATTAGACATTAGTTACTATAAGTGGCAGTAATTAATACTTTGTCTGTAACATTATAATTCAAACACGGGACGTTTTGAGCTTCATTTTGGTATATGATTTTCTGATTAAATTGAAGCGTGAGGTAAATCCTAAAAAAGAGCCCTTTTTCATCATGAGCTGCCGTGCTATTAGTCAAGTGTAGTCTGCGGGAGGTGTTTTGTATACCAAGGTCCGGGATCCACCTACATGTGATATGAATTCAAGACCTTCCGATGCACTACGATGTATAATGTCAGAAATCGTACATGATCGAGAGCCTCTTTATCTTACACAAAAAGTCACACTAGGAACATCAGTGTGCATCATATTCGTTTGTGGGTACATCGCAAGTCCATTTTAAAGCGTCAGATACCTTAATTCTCTCCAAAACTGTACGGTCTCGAAAGGGGCTGTCTCTATTATCCTACATGTTATACATTACTTACCTTAATTTTCAATTATTCTACCTTAGCGATTATCTGGAATACATTGGCATATATACACCAAAAGTCACCGACATGGGATTGATTGTAACTCAACTACATTCATTTTGCAATCATTGTAATATCTATTATGTGTATGTACATACGTTTGTCAGTCATTCTCGATGCCGAAGTAGTTATAAAATATACCATGAATGTATCTTCACGTATTGACTGGGCGTACATTGAAACCAGCTCTCTGAGTTGAGTACGACCTCAGCATAATTAAATGTTTAAAAAAAAGTCCTATCGTAGACGATTTGCAACTCAGTAGATGCTGGGCCTTAAGATCACACCTCAATGCAAAGTCTGCACTGTCAAGTTGCCTAAGATTTCAAAGAACTCCACTCTATTGAGGCTCCATCGGTGAGCCACACCCTGTACGACAATTTATTTAGGTTACATTAATCTCGGAATCTCCATTCCAGTGAAGAAATTCAATCTTGAGATAAGAACAAAGCCTCTCTTTACCAGAAAGATATCGGAGAAAGTACTTGGCGAAACCTGTGGCTGATTTTCCTATTCCTGTGCTTCCATCCTTTCGTGATTTTATACTTAATCCGTTTATTTTATCTGAGAGTACAACGGGTGGAAAATACAACACGGAATACTCTCCTTTATTATATGGTCCAAGTGTTCACTGCCACATGTTCTAAACTCAACCGGTATTTTAAGCCACTGTACGGATATTAGTTTTTAAACGGAAATCAAACCGGCTAGGTTTTCAGATTTCAGAAGGAAATAGTTTTTGATGGGCATTGTTACTGCATGTAGGTCTAGAAGGCCGCAAACTAACGTGAGAAAATGATTCTTTCCACCTGTACTTCTAAGATGGCGGAAAGGAGAAAGGGGATGGGAAAAAAGCTAGTAGCTGAGGTGTCAGGAAGGTGGTGGAGTAGGGGGCTATGTATAAGAATACGGAATGAAGGAACTATGCCGGGCATGCCTAGCTTTGACTTGGAAGGCTTTGCCGCCGCTTCCCGAGGGACTAGAGCAGATTGTGTATACATTGTCCAGGGCCCAGAGCAGTTCATTATTGGGATAGCCTATAAATCATTCCCTGTCAGGTGTGCCATGTTCTGCGAGCGGGGGTGTACTGAAGGGCCCAGGAAGGACGGTCAAGGGGAGAGCAGGCAGTGAGAGCAGGCTGCACTGGGCGGGGAAGTGCGTGTCTTTGCATTTTGAAGACCTCTATTACCCCAACGTGACAAGATTCTTCTCGTGCCACCGTTGCTATGTCTGTAGCATGCCACCCTGTAGTGTTCTGTATAAAAAAAACCTTCACTTTCCGCAACTCCTGCTGAACTTAAGCACACCCTCTATTCTCCAGACTACCCTTATCTGCCTCTGTGACTTTCGCTAATAGTAGTTACACACATAACCGATATTTCAAAGGGCAGTAATAGAATAACATTTACCTTTGATAATTTTTAAGAAACGTAATCCTATTACATCTAATGCTTTTGTGACAGCACAGAGGTTTTACCGAAAATGAGACAATGAATCACACAGTAATTCTATTCATTTAGATAATCAGATATGCAAGTCAAAGAATCTCCCCTCTGTCATCCTGTGTTTCTAAGATAACCTGTTAACAATATCCCGGTTCTTATTTCTGGAGACTTTTACTATTTGTGTGTATTCCCTACAGATCCGGATCTTTTGACAATTTGTGCCTTGTCTGTCCTTTAACACACACCCGTGGCCTTTCCACCTACTTTCCTCCATTACGTTTCAGGCCTTCTTTAACCTTTCCTTATGTTATCTCACCCCAGTATATTTCTCCATAGGCTTAACGTTAGGAACTCATACTCCACGGTCGTAAAGGCAGTGTGCCCAATACAATACTTAATGGGTAATTAGGTGAGTTATTTTAATCGGTTAATAATGTTCCGGATCATGTATGGGTGAGAAAAAAATCAGAAACCCACACTATGAAAATAACTTGGTTACTTGCTTTAATAGTTACTTGCAATAAACACTTTATCCCATGAGTTTTCATTCTGCTAGGCCAGTCCTAAACGATCCATCAGACCAATATCTATGCCTCTTTCTCTTCTGCATCCCCAATTAGTTCCCAGCCTGTTTTTCCTACTAACTATACATAAATTCATACATGCACCATACTGTAAATATTCTTATACGATACAACCCTGCTTCTCAAGAACTCCTCACCGATCTCTCTTAATTATGCGTTACCAAGTCCCCATTGAAAATATATGTGGCCACATCTATTAGTGGCCATAAACCACACAAGCAGTTTGCGAAAATTGCATTCGTTTAACAGATATTCTGATCCTTTGTTTAAATCATGAACAATGGAGTGTTGTATGGGGGGAAATAACAAGAAGAAATCCCTGCTAGGCGCCCTTCACTGAATACCGCCAAAACCTAAAAAAAAAAAAAAAATAGATAGCGGACCTGTCAGTCGATATGGGCGATGCGGCCGATGAATCTAACAAAATTTCGTTTTTACCAAAACTATAGGATTAGGAACTATTAATAATGACCATGGGTAAGAAATACAACAATCGAAGGGTTGACGCGTAGTAATACACGAGCGATAGCATGTGTATTACGTCGTCAAGCTAAAGTTCTTTACAGAGCCGACCAAAAAAGAAACATCGATCATGGTCTATATAACCTATATAGACCATAATTCTTTCGACCCATTGCCCATCCATTTTGTAAACTCGTGAAACCCTCCTTTAGCATGCTCATCATTTTCCTGCCATTTATCTATCATTTACCCATCCTTATTCAATCCTCCAATCCTCCCTTATTACGCCGCTTTTCTCCAGACTTCACACATCTCAGATCCATCACTTCTTCATGGGTTGCCGGTTCTATTCTAGCACCCTTCCCCCTCTCCTGTACCCAGGCTCTATGCCTATTTGCCACCTGTCCGTCCTCCATGTAGCCCCCTTCTCCGGTACCCGGTTCTATTCTAGCACCTTTCCCCCTCTCCTCAACCCAGGCTCTATGCCTATTTGCCACCTGTCTGTCCTCCATGCAGTCCCCTTCTCCGTTACCCGGTTCTATTCTAGCACCTCTCACTCTCTCCTGTACCCTGGCTTTATGCCTGTTCCCTGCTGTCTGGTCCTGTCTCTTCTCTCTCTATATATATGCATTCCCTATCTCCGGATTGTCCCCCTTACACTCTAGCTCTGTCCCTCCTCCAGGCACCCCCTGTTTTCAGACTGTCTCTCTCACTCTCTCACCCTGTCTGTCCTCCAGGCAGCCCCCATCTCCGGTTCCCCAGTTCTATTTTAGCACCTCTCACCCTCTCCTGTACCCAGGTTCTACGTCCGTTTCCTTCTCTCAGGCCCTGTCTGTCCACCATGCAGCCCCCATCTCCGGTTCCCCAGTTCTATTTTAGCACCTCTCACCCTCTCCTGTTCCCAGGCTCTACGTTTCACTCTCTCAGGCCCTGTCTGTCTTTCATGCAGGCCCTGTCTCGGTTTCCCGGGTTCTATTCTAGCACCCTTCACCCACTCCTGTTCCCAGGCTCCAAGCCTCTTCCGTACTCTCTTCACCTGTCCCTCCTGCAGGATGCCCCATCTCCAGGCTCTCCACCTCACTCTCTTGCCCTGTCCCTCCCCGTCTTTGGGCTGTCTTTCTCACTCTCATGTCCTGTCCTTTCTCCAGGCAGCCCCCCCCCCCCCCCGTCTCTGCTTTCCCGGTTCTATTATTATATACCTGTGTCCGAATGTCTATGAAATACTGCCCGCTGCTAGGGGTGCAGTAATAATAATGTTCGTGCCCGCTGTGAAAGTGACTTAATAAGTCATTAAAATGGTGTTTTTCCATCGATTTAAGGTATATAATAATAAGCAACGTCCTGACTGTAGACGAAACGATTCTAGTTCTCGGTCAGTCATCGATTTCATACTGCCTTCCGCCTATGGCGTCAGGCAGTATGATATCGACGACTGACCTCGAACAGGAACCGTTTCGTCCACAGTAAGGACGTTTCCTAATATTCTGGCACCTCTCACCCTATCTTGTACCCAGGCTCTACTTCTGTCCCCCCTCCTTCACCCGTCTGTCCTCCATGCAGCCCCCCGTCTCTGGTCCCCAGTTCTATTCTAACACCTCTCACTCTCCCCTGTACCCAGGCTCTACGTCTGTTCCCCGCTCTCTTGCCCTGTCACTCCTCCATGTTGACTGTAGTCCCGTTGTCGCCATGCCAGGGCACTCAGGCCTTCAAACTATGCAAAGCTGGATGCGGTTCTAGATGGATTATCCTCCATTAGGCCCCTGTATCTGCGTTGTCCCACTCACTCTCTCGCCCTGTCCCTCCTCCATGCAGCCGCCGTCTCCAGTTCCCTTGTTCTATCCTATCACCGTTCCCCGTCTCCTCTACCCAGGTTTTACACCTGGGACCTGTTTCAGTAGTTTCGTGACATGTCTAGATGGATTCTGTGACACCATATGGACAGATCACAAGATTGCAATCGATGACACACGGAGTTTCACTCACTTCTCGTAGGAATTAAACAATGACACTTTAACATGAGTAGGGGATACATCTAATCTATAATCGTTCCAAATATGAAGAAGATTGGCCACTTCAATCTTCTGATATTTGCTAGTCTTTTTCCGCTGTTGCGTGCAATGTTGGTGCCGCTGTTGATGTCTGTCTTGGCCTAATGTCACGAGACTACTGAAACAGGTCCCAGTTCCCCACTCTATCGCCCTGTCTGTCCTCCATGCAGCCAACTTATCCAGTCCCCAGTTCTGATTTAGCACCTCTCACTCCCTCCTGTACCCTGGCTTTATGTTCCCTACTGTCTGGTCCTGTCCCTCCTCCATACACTGATACAGCCTCCATCTCCCCCACTCTCTTGCTCTGTCCATCCTCCACACATCTCCCATCTTTGGGCTGTCTCTCTCACTTTCTCGTCCTGTCCCTCCTCCAAGCAGCCCTCCGCTCTGGTTCTCCAGTTCTATTCTAGCACCTCTCACCCTATCTTGTTCCCAGGCTCTACTTCTTTCCCCCCTCTCTGGTGCACCCCTCTCATAAGATCTCACACTCTCTAAGTGTTATTCTGTACAGTATTCCCACTAGGTGGCATCATTGTGATCATAGGCATCTTTGGGTTGCATTGATGTACGTCTTTAGCACGGGAGGCAGGCCAGTGGATTCTCAAGGCTCTAAGCCTAGTTCGTTAAGAATTCTTCTCCTATAGAGCATAGTGAGAGTACAGAATACCACTTAGAGAGTGTGAAATCTTATCTGAGGGGTGCTCCGGTCCTCAGTTTTATTCTAGCACCTCTCATTCTCTCCTGTACCCAGGCTCTACCCCGCTGTTCCCCGCTTTCTCGCCCTGTCTGTCCTCCATCGTCTCCGGGCTATCCCCCTCACTCTCTTACCCTTTATCTCACCCCTGGTACAAGTATAGCCATAGGAATAACATTAGAAAAAATACTCAACGATCACCCCGGTAAAGTGACAATACTACGCCATGGTCGTGGCATAGTGAATACGAGATGACGGCATAGGCTATTGACCAATCAGCGGCCAGGAATTCAAAGAGATGACAAGACAAGACAAGAAACTTCAACTCCCCTAACCTTGAAAGGGGTGAGATAAATCCAGAACCACACTCGAATCCTAAAATAAACAATACTCCACTTGTCTGAATGGGCCGTAATCGTCACTCGGCTTCGCCAAGATTGCGGCCCTTCCAAACTCGTGGAGTATTGTGTATTTATACGATTCTCTATGCAGTTCTATATAAGTCCCGCCTCCATGCAGTCCCAGTCCCCATGCTGTCCCCCTTCAGCAGCCTCCAGTGGCCGCCTTCCCGGACGGCTCCGTCACAAAAGACGCGTGGCTCTCGATCACGGCGCCGCCCATCAATAATCCCCGGCCACGGACGGCGCCGACACGGGGAGCGTTTCTCCATCGCCGTGTTCATCATTCACAGTTCACGCACCTCTCACAGGCTTATAACCATCCCACGCCGGGGCCTATAACCACACGGGGCCGGCGGCAGGGTCAGCCTGGCCGCACGACACTGGGCACGACCAGTAAGTAGGACATTATGAAGGCCATAAACTCGGTTTGGATTTTAAGGACCACATTAACCCAGCAGGGGGGAGGGGGAAGGGGCAGGGAATGTTAAAGGCAAGATGGGTTCCGTTTTACCTTGAAAGAAAGTAGGTAAGACTCAGAATTTTCCGAAGGTTTCGGGAGGGTAAGAGGAATGCAATTGTATCTGTACCATGCCTGCCCAGAACACCTGAACTGCCTCCGAAAAATACGAACAAATACATTATTTAGTTCACGTATAACAGGATTAATTTTGGCCCCTTCTCTCTTACAGCTTTGGGCACTTTCAGATTCGCTGGTTTGTATAATAGAAAAATTACAGGGTCTTTCATCGCGATAGTGACACTGCCCATTCTCTCGTTGCATGCCATCTCTATGGCATTTGTAAGGTGCAGAGGACCACAATCTGTGCGTCTTATCTGGTCTAGGAGTGCCCAGCTGACCATGATCAATCACTTCAGACAGAAGAACCTCATTCTCTCACTGATAAATGGGAACCCTACAATGAGAATTCAGCTGTTCAGTGGTTCGTTGGCAGCTTCGCAAGTGAGTTACAGTAAGTGACCCACAGACGAGATGGAACTGCAATAAATTAATTATTTGTATCATCAACGAAAGTATACCTCTTTCAGAAAATACTATAAATACCAACCTCTGCTTGAGAAGTGGTAGTTGACACTGTGCTGGTATGGCTATGTACCACCATACTTTGACTACGATTGTTTGCACTTAACAGAACTATGAAAATGATCATTTTAAAACCATTTCAAACTTATTTTTTATTTACGAAAATGAGGTTGTAGCCCCCTGCTGAATGGAACCTGATCCTTGAAATCAACCTTAGTTGTAGGAGCATGTTTTTCAACATATACATATTTTTCTAGATTTTCTAAGGCACTGAGAAGAAATTGCAGTATCCATCGAAAAATGTCCAACTCTGAGTAAATATATATTCCATACATTTAGTTATCCATGTTTTTATTATATAAGTCACAAAATCATCTTCACCCACCTTCCTTTAATGAACATGTTTTTAGTGTAAAACAATCAGAGAAACATCATTATTCAAATTTTTGCAAAAGTCTATATCAGATTTTTTTTATATTGAAATGTACATGGAGGGAGAAACAGTAAAGAAACTTCGATAGACCACCACCTCTGTCTCTACTCTGTTCTGACTTAGATAGGCCATCACCTCTGTCTCCATTCTCTCCTGACTTAGATAGGCCACCAATTCTATATCCACTCTGTTCTGACATAGATTGGCCGCCGCCTCTGTCTCTACGCTGTTCTAACATAGATTGGCCGATACCTCTGTCTCCACTCAGTTTCGACTTAGGTCGACAACCACCTCTGTCTCCACTCTGTCCTAATTTAGATAGGCCATCACCTCTGTCTCTACTCTGTTCTGACTTTGGTAGGTTAAATCCCACACGGTATCGTCGAAGTGTACCTCAAACAAAGTAACACTATTCTATTTTGTTAGGTTCTAAGAGGAGAAAAACTTAGCTTAACAAATTGATAAAAAAAAAAGGGGAAAAAAAGGAAATACGAACATGGGAAAGTGACTTGAGAGAACGAAATAATACACTCTCCACACAATATGGAAAATGGGTCTGAGAGTGACAAACACATACAGCTACTGGTTCAGGCAGACCACACACTTAACCCCACCAGACCTAACGTGCGTAGCAGACACTTGCTCTGGTGGCCAGTGTAGGTGCCCGCCTCGCCTCACAGAGACAGAGATTACCATTAGTGGTTAAAGCGTCCACCAGGAGGCGCCATGTTGACCCGGAAGTAGAAGTGTGGGCCAGCAGGTCACGTGGTCGGGTCCCATAGAGCGGGAGGTGATTGATTGACGCCGCCGATTGGCTGGTGTTTATCACGTGGTACTCATTCAGTCAACACGCCTGGGCTACCATTGCGCCTGCGCTGGGTACATGGGTTTGACCTGCTGCGAACGATGCCAGGGCCTCCCCGAATAAGACTGCTTGGGTAAGTCAGGGTGCAGTAATTCGAAGACAGGTACTGACTGACTTATTGAATATATACATGTACTCCAACTTGAACCAGACACTGACTGACTCATGGCATTTACTGCTGTCCTGAGCAAAACATTGCCTGACTCAAGTCAGGCACTGACTGACTCGATGCATATGCTACTGACTCAGGACAGGCACTGACTGACTCATGGCATATGCTGCTGACTCAACCAGACATTGGCAGACTCATTGCACATGTTCCAACTAAACATGACACTGACTCACTCATGGCATTTACTGCTGACCTGAGCACAGCATTGGCTGATTCATGGCACATGCTGCTGACTCCAGCCAGGCACTGACTAGATCGTTGCATATGCTACTATGTTGAGCAAAAAACTGGCTTAGTAATGTGATACATGGATTCCCGATATTAGCCATCGGGGTCCCAACATAGATACTGACTCAGGACAAGTACAGACTGAGTCATAGCTGACATGGATGACTCCTAACAGACAGGAGATCACTCACAGTAAAAGTCTTTTCAAGTTAGTAGGTACATAGTGACACATGCCACATTAATGACTCTTGCCATACATGGACTGCTCCATATCATGCATTGACTGCCCACAAGTAGACTGAACTGTTCAGAATCCAGAGCAGCTCACTTCCCATATGATGAACTGACTCAGGGTCAACAATGTGACAAAGAGTACTTAAGATGCTTCAATTCAGAGAAGATGCTAACTCACCCTCATGCTGCACTGCAGGGACATCTAACACTGAGTCACTCCAGAAGGTAGAGAATGAAACTCAAAAGAAACTCCAGGTTAAATACTAGGTGCCCTTCCAAAGTCCCATGTCACTCCTTCATCAACTTAACTCAGATCTAGTGAGCTTAGATGTAGACATCATGCACCAAATAATCATAAGTTTATAATTTGTGGCTCCAAAGAGTGTGGAAACAGGGATTGTTTTATTCTTACTGAGTGATACACGACCATATGACGAGGTGGCCGAGTGGTTAAGGCGATGGACTGCTAATCCATTGGGCTCTGCCCGCGTGGGTTCGAATCCCATCCTCGTCGGTCCTTTTCCTATCAGATCGTTGAGATGGAAAAATATATAAAGGATCTCACTCATTAAAAGTGAACAATGTGACTAACTCAAGGTTCTTGAAGTTGTAGAATATGCCACATGACTCCCGTGCAGTGTGGCAGGGATATTAAGAACGAGGCGAATTAAAGTTGAAGAGAACTTCAGGTCAATTAAGAAATGACTATCTGTGACTCGTGGCACTACTGACTGGCAAGTGAACTCAAAGTGACCTTATAATATACATATAGATATATATAATAGTTTACTTAATCACCTATATATATATTAGTTTACTTAATCAACTAAAGTTAACAATTAGTTGGTCTACCTTGACAGAGAGTAACATATAGTAGAAACGGTGATTCATTATTAATAAATCAACGCCCCAGGGTAGTGAAACGAGTAAAAGACCCGCGCAAAATCAGTGTGAGTGATTTACTAGAATCTTGTAAAATCAGAAGTCTGAATATTAGGAGAGCAACACACACAATACAACTCTTAAAATGGTGGACAAGACCTCCGGAAAACTTGGTAGCGACGAACAAAGGTAAAACGAGAAGTAAAGAACAAATTAAGTCAAAAGGCCCCGCACGGAAAAGTTTAAACGCAGTCCACTGTAAGTTGGCTACAAAATCTGGAATGAGTTAAGTTCAGAATGTCAGAATGAAGCAAAGCTAGACAATTTAAAAGAGAAAGTGAAACGAGAAACACAGCTGATAGACTTATGTCAGGTGCTAGATCAATAGATCTCATTACTCGCAGAGGATTAATAGATCCAAATTTAGAAGATTGCCCAGATAACACCGAGTGTGCTACTTTTTGTATATCAAGTTATCTGTGTTGTGTGTTGTACATGTTGTGATGTGTACTCCTGTATATATTTACGACTTCTTTACGGAAGAGCGCCCACTGCGTGGCGAGTATTGTAAGTCTTTAAAGACAAATGTGGGTAGTTGGGTGATTTCTAAATTCTATTGAGATTTGCAAATAACTCAGGATAATATAAGTTATATATATCAGCAAATAGAAAATGCAAAGAAAATGGCATGTCACCATGCTAACTTCTATTGGAGGGCCATCTGAAAATGTTAGTGCTTTACTATTGGTGTCTATGGGAAAATGCAATATTTTTACTTTGTTGCTAAATGACACTGATGTTCTATTGCTATCTTCAAATAATTCTGGATTATGATACTTGGGAACATGTAGAAATGAGAAATGCTAAAAAACTACTTTGTCACCATGCTAATTTCTATGGGAAGGCCATCTGAAGAAGGTAAGTGCTTATCTATTGGTGTCTATGGGAAACTGCTATGTTTTGATGGCCCCCGATGGCAGGACCAGTGTTAAACCAGGGGGAGTTTCGATACCTACCCGCATTTATCTTTAAAGTTTCTCAATACAAAAAATAGCGAATGGTCAAATGTTAAATAAGAATGGCTCATATTTCCGACATCATCAGTAGACGAGGTGGCCGAGTGGTTAAGGCGATGGACTGCTAATCCATTGGGCTCTGCCCGCGTGGGTTCGAATCCCATCCTCGTCGATTTTTTTCCTATCAGACCACTCTACTCGCGGAGTATGTCTTATGCAATATATTGACAATGTCATCACCCTCGATGGGAACAAAGAAGACTCCTAACATATTGAGAAGAGGCCCGAGTTTTAAGACGTTGCCTGGAATGCTCAGGGAAATGTGTCCAGAGAATTATTTGAGCCAGATAATATATACACAGATGTATTTGATGTATGTGGTCCATATGTTGTGTTTCCCACGGATATCCTTAATGTCTATTATCAATCGTCGGAATCCAATCATTTACAATGTTTTTTACAGTCAATTACCATCACCCATAAAGAAATATTCACCAGATTAATCTACATTCATCTTTACTTCTAGCAGATCAACGGACTATCTGGAACCAACATAGAGAAAAAAACCGAATGGAGTCTCCCCACAACACATGCCCGCTCTATCACAATTTACCCAGACCAATCGTGCAACTGGTGTTGGTTCCCTTCTCTCCTGGTGAGAGATAAAGAAGAATGACTTGAGATGGGTGCTGCTGGGAGCGGAGTGCGGGTGGGTGCTTGAAGATAATGGGTGGTGAAGAGAGCCGACAGCTTGGTTATGATTTACCGTGCCGTTGGGCAGCACCAGTTCTGACAGCAGTCACAAAAGCCGCTGAGAGGGAGATGGTGGACAAGGGCGACTGCTGGGATGGCCGTTGACTTCAGTGAGTAGTATATGGGAAATAGGAATTGGCGCAGGTACCTGCCACCATCTGGGAATTGTTTTTGTGGGCGTCAGGTACCACACACCTTTGCCTTGAGTTGGCATTTCCGGTTTACACTACGCTAGGACTAAGACGACCAATGTTATCATTCGGGAACCACGAGTAAAGGAGATGTATAATATATATGTAGTGGTTTAAATGAGAGACTATTGGGGGGAAGGGGGAGGGTGTCCCGTGACCGACCCCTCCCCAGCCCGGGGGTGTGGGCACACGACTATCACCCTCCACATGGACCCCGTCATTCGCCTGCACGCGCCAGCGTAGTCAACACGTGCTCGCATCTCGCAGCTGGCAGAGACCCTTTTATTATTACATACCTGTGGCCTAACGAGTATGACATATTATCCTACCCCTAATAAAAAACGGCCATAGACTTAACATAGGGAAATTTTATGTGGCAGGCCGTGGCAAGAAAATGTTTTTTATGCCACTAGAGTAATAACAATATTGACCAATCAGAGAGCAGGATGTCAGCTACTATGAAAAAAGTTCTGTTGGTCGTTGACTCAATATTTATCTTTTTAACAGTAATATAAGCATAGACGGGGTAGGATAATTACGAAACCGAACTCGAGTTAGACTTGTCAATGTCTATGCCACTCTGGTCAGGTCTGCTCCTCACTACACTCGGCTACGCCTCGTGTAGCAATACACGACCTTCTCGTCGTGGCATAAACATTGACAAGTCTAACTCTCGTTTGGTTTCTACTAACTACCCGCTACTAGGGTGTAGTATAAATAATGTTCGGGCGCACTGCGCCCGTAGTGAATATTCGGGTGCACGTTTTTCTTGATATTTAGGTAATTTGATAAAAAGAAAACGTAGTGACTGAGCCCGTAGAGATGCCATTCTCGGCCTTTTGATGCCATAAATACGTCCCGATGCCGCAGGCAGAGGGACATATTTGTGGCATCAAAGGACCTTGAACGGCCATCCCTTCGGGCTCAGTAACCACGTTTTCTCTTATTATCCACCAAAAGCCCAGTGTCGATAGAAAACACATAGGGAGCGTGTATCCCTATGCCCGAAGCATACAGACATGTGACATGCTCTGGGTTTCGATAAACCGCGCATACAGAAAATAGTGCATGCTAAAAAATAGTGCATAACTAAAATTAACTAATATCAGTTCTCCACTTGTCAGGAAAAGGTGGATGATAAATACAATAAAGACTGGTTTCTGATGGCATATTTTCAGTGGCTATGGATCTTAATGCCATTCCCTCTTGATACATGCGGCCTAGCGTTCGGATTCCACTCTAAGCAGCGTATTCGGGACGGGAAGCCACTTAACACAGGATATGATATTGCCCTTCAATATCGCAGACTTTCATCTATTAAGGAGGTTTTTCTTTTACCAATAACCAAGAGCATCTCCTCGGAGATAGTCGATGCATCTCCTACCGTTTCTGCGCTATGTTGTTCAGCCAACATGCTCTCCCTTTGAATTATTTCATAAGTAAAATAGCGAATTCATTGCTTCGCCGTAACGTTGATGAGATCAGGGGCTTACCCAGGATTCTTTTTGCGGGGCACCTAGAATTACCTTGAACGATTGACACAGACTACATGGGGCGAATCATTCACTAGAGCTTAAAATTTGTAGATTATACAAGCTGTATCCAGGATGTTGTTTGAGGGAGGGTGGTCACACACCTGAGGCTATCTAGGAATATTTCGAGGAGACATGTAGCAAAGCCCTTGTTCAGGCGGTCCAGGGGTAAAAGCCATTAGAAAAATAGGAATTTGATAGATTATTCAAGTTGTACCAAGCACTTTCTCATGGGGATGGGGAGCCACACACCTGAGAATACCTGGGAATATTGCAAGGGGTCCAGAAGCAAAGTCCCTACAGGGGTCCAGGGGGGAAGCACACAGAAGTATTTAGCTTTAAGACATTATACAAACTGTATCCAGGAATTTGTTTGAGGGTGAGGGGTTGCATACTTGAGGCTAGCTGGGAATATTGCCAGGGGTCCAGGAGCAAAGCCCCTGTCAAGGGGACAGGGTGAATAACTCCCAGAAATATTTGGATTTCATAGATTATACAAGCTGCATCTAAGATATTCTCATGGGGAGGGGGAGCCATACCCCTGACACCATCTGAGAAGCTTGTCAGGGGCCCAGCAGCAAAGCTCCTGCTTGGGGTCCGGGAGGGAAAGCCTGCGGTCTCAATCGGGTTTTAGATTCTATACAAGCTGTATTTTGATTTTCCAGGATTTTGATTGAGGGAGAGGGGTCGTTACATATTTTACACCACCTAGGATGTTGCTAGAGGACTGATGGCATAGCCCCTTTAGGGGTATACACAAGATTTTGTTTAAGGGGGGAGGGGGATCCCGGATTTTGTTTGAGGGATGGGGGTCACACTTCTGAGACTACCTGGGATGTTGCTAGATAACTATTAGCGTGGGCCCTTTGAGAAGTCCAGGGGGCAAAACCCCTGCAAGCACTTTGGTTTCAGATATTATACAGTCTATATCTAAGTATATGTCTCAGGAGGGGGTTACACACCTGAGCCTACCAGCAAAGATTGCAAGAAGTCAGGGGCAAAATATATCCCTTGAGGTTCAGATTGACTGGAAAGAGAGGATTACAAAGATACTTGAATTTTTAAAATCGGTCAAGTGGTTCAAGAATTATGGAGGAAAATCTGGTCAAATTAGGATTGAATTTGAGGAACTCAAGTATATATATAGAAAACAGTAGAAGGCATGGCATCACATAATGATTAGCACAGATGTACAGATTTATTACAATAACTCTCTAGATATTGATGATAGGGAAATGATATTTAGCATAGAGGGGTATTTTCCCATTCTGAATCCAATGGAGATATTTATTTTCATGTATATTGATGATGTCATAGTTAATTTGCATACTAATGGGGAAATCTGTAATAATGATGTATAGATTCTGCAAAAAACCACTCAAATAATAATCCTCTCTAATCTAGATCTTTTCATACAAGGCAAAACATATCTTTGACTTGTAAATAGGAATTTTGACAGCTAATTTGCATAATTTAACTTGAACCTGAAGTCTTCAGATGGATCAAAGCATTGATAAACTCAGTTTTTCAGTGTAGTTATTTCAAGATGCTGACCTTTCATGTCTATCAAACTATGGCATATCATACGTCAAATTAATCCTCTATGTATGCTCTTTGTAATAGCATAGGCACGAAATCGTTTGATTCATTCAGTTTTGTGTGAAGAGCTTTTTAAAAATTCAAATTGGTGCTTGTCCAAGTTCTTTTGGTCATAGAAATTTCGTGCTAGTACTAAAATGAAGCCCAATATGTCCTCTGATTGGCTGAAATAGTGTTTTGGCACTGAAAGGGGCAGAAGAACTCAGCAAATGGCTGAAATAAACACTGTGTCTGACAGAGCAGGTGCCATGGACAAGGGTGTAGGCCCAGGTCAATTCCTTTGAAAACAAGTGAAAAATCTTAATGAATTATTCCTCCATTATTCTTATATCTATATTCACAGGAAGGCCCTGAATCTCAGCTTTCAGCAGGTGTATTTTGATAGTGGATGTGATAAACGGCCGCTTGTTGGGAACCATTTGAAGAACAATAAATGAGAGATTTGTTGTTTGTCGCACTGAGTGACGGCCGCGCGCGCGTTGCTAGATCACCAGGTGATGGTTTTATAGAAATAACCAGGGGTCCAATTCTGTTTAAGAGAAGGGTCTTTACACACTGAAAAACTACATGGGAAGATTGTCAAAGGTCTAATTGGAAAACGCATGTGGGGGGCTGGGGGCAGAACCCCTGGAGGCACTTCCATGTTATTCACAGGATTTGGTCAGGGGGGAGGGGAGGGTTATATATCTGAGACTACCTGGGAAGATCAGAGGGTGTCCAATGACTAACCCCCACCTACCCCTTGATATCTAGGGGGCAAAGCTCACAGAGACACTGTTTTATACATTATACAAGCTGTCTTCAGGATTTTGTATCAAGGAGCAGGATGGTTACTGGTCTGAAACTACTTGTGAAGATTGCAAGGGCCTTAGGAAGAAAGTGCTTCTTTGGGGGTCCAGGCAGCAACTCCTACTGAAGAGCTCTATCCTTTTCGGGGATGTAGCTGCTTTATTGAATGATATGCATATGGTAAAAAGGTCGAGGGATCGATCTTTAGAGGGGAAGGGGAGGCACACCTGGGACTACCTTATCTGTATCTCTCAAGTATGGCCCCCCTGCCTTCCCCTCTAAATAGGGTTCAATAGGTAAATAGGTCATTCCTGTATATTACTGTAACCTTTTAACTATAAAAGATAGAAACAAGATTTTAAAAACAGTGATTAGAGAATTTTCAATCAGAAAAGAACTGCCTTGGGAAAACTTCGGGGAGGGAGGCACGTGGCCCCTGTGCCCCCTCCCTGGGTACGCCCCTGGGAGTTTATCGGGAACTGGCTGTTCTGTGCAAAAGATGCACCTGAGAGCCAGTGAGAGTCTACCATCATAGCGCAACCATATGATACTTTCACAGGAGTTCAAATAGGCTATCCAGTCTCGACTCCAGTGCTCCAGACGGATGCCATGCCTACGAGGAAGGATTCCAATAAACGAAAAGAAAAAAAAACACAAAGGAGGAAAAAGAAATGCCCAACCCTGCATTTCGTTCCCAGATTCTGTGCAGGAGAATCACTACAGATCGAATTGAAATGAGGTTCATTGAGCGGCATAATTGGGAAAAATGACTGGTTTGCACAGTGTTATCAGCACGGGCGCACAAATACTAGGGCTTCTTGATGAGCAATCTGCCTGCCATGTCCGCCCCACAGGTGCGCCGGCACACCCCCGGGTGGCTTCCGTATCTTGTATCGAGGACACCACGCGACGGATTAATGCGGCGAGCGCCCCGCCCGCCCGCCGCCGCGCCCCGCCCGGCCCCCGCCGCGCCCCTGAGAAGGGTGATTAATTGTTTCTCCCACGGTCGGGGATTTGGGTCACACAGTTAGCCCGGCGGGTGGGGGCCCTGATCGCGCAAGCCCCGTGCTGGATCCCCTGGATCTCCTGGCTACCCCTCCCGCTGGAAGCCGGGTTGGGGCGACCGCCTTAAGTAAGCAATGGGCATAGATACTGGGGGTGAATAGTAATCAAAACCCACTGCGGTCATGGGTGATGGCGTGTCTGAGCGTGGAGATCCTCCCTCCTGTGTGAATGGGGAAGGGGTGGTGCCTGTGGGGGGTGTTGGGGATGCCTCCAGGGTTCTAAGTGGTCTACTTTATGGATGAGTAAATGGGACATAGACTAGGCAAGCTACGCAAAGGCAAGCACAAGGTAGCGGAATGGTTGACCATGTAGGAACAGAAGTACTTTGAGAACTATAACGGAGTTGGCTCAGCATTTTTAAAAATAAATGTTCTTTTAAATGAAAGATCCGCCCAAAACACCCACCAGGTGTGAAGTAAAATCTTATCAAAATTGAAAGAAAAGAATTTTTTCAAACATATTTAAAAAAAAAGTTTCCTGGTATTTATGATGCATATGTTTGACCCCAATAGAGGAAAACACAATCACAGCATGTATCGGCCCTCAATTGGTCTAGGTTCGTCGTTGAATACGTTCTGCTTACAACGTAACCTTGTGTCCTGATGCTGCTGCATTGAATAGCTTATTAATCTGTACCAGGCACGTGGATCCCATTCACTACTAGATCCTTATGTATACTCATGGATCGCTTCATCTATCTCCTCCACAGCCCTGAGATTTGCATATAGCGATCATTCACTCTCAGTGTATTGCTATTCCTATTCGTCGGCGATGTGTATTTTCATGCATCAGGGTATTTATCCTAACCCTAATATAAAATTCCATAGGCTTAACATTGGGTTTCCGTATGCCACGCTGACTGGCATACGGATTTTTATATGCCACTAGTTGCATACTGCATTGTTATCACATAATATCCCAAAATCAAGGAGATAGGGTAGGATAAAATCAAAACCTGATTCGTTTTAATCTTGGCCACCGCAATCCACTCCTGAAGTTTTGGCTCCGGACTTCACTCGGCTTCGCCTCATGAAATCACTATGCCAAACCCCAGTCGTGGCATACGGTGGTCAAGATTAAACCTCATCCAGTTTTACGATATTATCCTACCCCTAATATAAAATCCCATAGGCTTAACATTGAGATTCCGTATGCCACGCTGACTGGCATACGCACGTTTGTATGCCACTAGGGGCATACGGAATTTTGATGATTTTCATTCATGATTTCGATATTGAAATATTGTAGAGAGGGGTAGGATAAAATCAAAACCTGATTCGTTTTAATCTTGGCTCCCGAATGCCACTCCTGGCGTATGGTTCCGGATACCACTCGGCTCCGCCTCGTGATATCACTACGCCAAATGCCAGTCGTGGCATATGGGAGCCAAGATTAAAACTCATCCGGTTTTACGATAGTATTCACCTTCATGGCTACTCCTTGTGTATGGTACAAAATTAATAGCTTTGTGCCACTTACATCCCTCTGTTCTACCGCCCAAATATCAGTAATAGTAATCAATTTAAATCCTATTCAACGACTAGGTCGCTGACGGGACTGCTTAAATCCGATATTTTTCTTTTGTTTTATCTCATTTCTTCATTGACTTGTACTATTTTGCATCTACTCATACATCTTTGTTCCAGGGTCTGTTTAAGTGTCAATAAAGTGGCCGGTGACATCAGCTGTTACATTATTGCAGCTGGTTTCAATTCTCTGGCCTAATTGGTTGCTCAAATAAATGTCATTAATCCAATGTACAACTCAGATAGGTTGTTAATCTTAATCCTGGGCCACAAAGTCATCAACGAGTGGTAAACAGGCACAGAATGAAACATCTTACAGTCCACCAGATGTAACACTTCCAGGACTACAGGAGTTAAAGCAATTTGAAAGTCATCCAGATGTGGGGAGGCAAGCAGACAGGCTCTAGAGAGTAAAAAAGAGTTTCAATAATACACATCTATTGTCCTGTAATGATTAACACTTCGCATTTTGACCATCCGAGTTTCAGCATAATAATAACCATCACAAGACAGGCATGACCTAACAACGGTTGAGGGAGAACAAACAGGCTTCGTTCCATAAGAGAGTCTCAGCATGATAATAGCCATCACAAAACATATAATGTGGTATGGATAAAAACTAATTCTAGGTAGATTATTAACGAATAGATCCGAGATCAGAAGCAAGCGAGTACTTTCTGTCAATCCAGTCGTTGTGAATCATTGTAAGGCCGAAGATTTATCTCATCCCTGGTATGTTTATTCCCATAAACTTGAAATTTTACTCAATGCCCATGGAGTATTGTAAAAAGGAGATTAATGGGCGATGATGTCACAAATGTCACAAATGTCAGTAATAGGGGTGAGATCCAACCTGAACAGTACTCGATCCAAAGCAACTGAACAAATGCCATTTATTTTTGTTTGGAAAATAATCTGATTCGGATTATATCTGGGGAACCAAAACTCATGGTATATTTTCAGAGGCTCATAAGATTATTGATAATTGTTGGTAATACGTTAGTACTGTCACTAGAGAAAATAGCAAGGAATTGGGTCAGTGCTGCTGTAGACAGATGCCATTCAGTTTGATTTGGAACGTTATCTGACTGGCTTTGTCCCATAAGATAACTAGGTAACAAAACTCATGGTATTTTTTCAGAGGATCATAGGATTATCAATGAGTGTTGATGATATGCTAGTATTGTCACTAGAGAAAATAGCAAAGAATTGGGTCAGTGCTGCTGTAGAGCGAATCTTAGGCTTTTTCGTAATATTCCGATATATATATTTATATATATGTCTGAAGGTAAAAGAACAGTATATAATACCTCGGGCTGGAAGTGGCCATGGTTGAATAGAGCCAGTATTTGATAGTAGAGGTGTTGTACAATAGGACAATGGGCGTGCAGGGGGTGACATTGCGGAACTATCTACTTTTAGGTTTAGAAAAAAAAACGGCGAGATGGATGCGTTGGTCTGGGCTGGAGCAGTTGGAAGGAGAGAAGAAAAACCTGCCTCATTATAGAAGCCGGTGAGAGGAGGGTCTGAATATAGAGGGACTTTCAAAGTGGGCGGGACTCGGAGCCGAAGCGCATGGAGATGGAGCGCGAATGTGAAAAACCCCACGGTCTTGTACTTGAACCTGGTGGTTACCAGGGAAACGCAGGGCTCCGGGATCTATTCTCCCCAGGTTGGTGAAAGTACCTGGAGGCGAGCAGTGGAGGAGGGGGAGGGAGGCGAGTATAGGACATGGGCCGTGGTAGTTGTTAGACGGTTGTTGGTTGGGTGGGCGTGCCCGAGCACTGGTTCTCAAGTCAGTATCGGGCTCAGTATCCGTAGCAATTAGAGGGCAGGCAGCGTGTCCGGGTCACGGGTGGACGGTGGTCAAGCCCCCGACAGCGCCTGGGAGGGGCTTGGTGTCGGGCCCCTGACGGTGCTAGGGAAGGGACGGGTGTCAGGCCCAATACAGTGCTAGGAAGGGGCCAGGGTGCCAGGCCCCTTGCAGCAGCGATAGGAAGGGGCCGGATATCGTTCCCCCTTACAGCACTAGGGTGGGGGCGGGTCTCAGGCTCCCGGACAGGGCCAGGGTGGGGCTGGATGTTGGGCCCCTTACAGGGCCAGAGAGGGGCTGGATGTTTGGGTCTTTACAGGGCCATGGAGGGGCTGGATGTTGGGGTCTTTACAGGGCCAGGGAGGGGCTGGGTGTCGGGCCCCTGTCAGTGCTAGTTAAGGGTCGGGTGTTGGGCTCCTTATAATGCTAGGGAAGGGTTGGGTCTCAGGCCCTTTACAACACTAGGGAGGTGCCGAATGTCGGGCCCCTGACAGTGCTATGGTGGGGCCAGGTCTCGGGCCCCTTACAGCATCAAGGTAGATCCGGATGTCGGGCCCCTTACAACACTAGGGAGGGGCTGGGTTACGCTGGTTCCTTCGGAGCTCGACGGAGATATACCCAGTACACAGGCGGAACCCAGCCAAGGGCTGGGTGTCAAGCCCCATCTAACACCGAGGAAGGGCCAGGTATGGTTCACCATTACAACACTAGGGAGGGGCTGGGTGTTGGGCCCCTTACAACACTAGGGAGGGGCTGGGTGTTGAGCCCCTTACAACACTAGGGAGGGGTGGGTGTCCGCCCCCTTACAGCACTAGGGAGGGCCCGGGTGTAGTGCCGACCCTGACTAGCGACGATCTCCTCTCCCTCCTCTCACTACCTCACAACGTACCCCACGCACGGCGGGACCTCGGCGCTAATGGATTCTCTGATGTAGAGACCACGTGCATAACGATGATCTGTGGCGGTGGGAGGCGGGAGCAGGGGGCGTAGAGGGAGGGGCGGGCGGGCGGAAGTAGCTGCGTGCATGAGCCATGGTAAGATACCAACGATCTGCCACCAAAGTCTCCTACAGCGCCTCTTCACTTCCCTCATTCTTGTTTCCTCGCCCTATTACCTGTTCCATTATCAGGACCCTTTCATTCATTTCAGTGCCTTTCTTTATACCAGTTCCTGCTTGTCCTTGGCATATCAGCATGTCGAGAGCATGTCGAGAGCGAGACGAGAGAATCATCTGCACTTACAGAACTGGGTTTCAACTTATAAAGAACATCATACAGCACGTTGAGGGGTTAGTGAGTGCAATATCCAAAGGCCTCGAGGATATAATGTAACTAATTTCCGAACCAAAGACTTGTAGCAATTGTTATACACCTATGGCTGAATGTCTATAAAATACTACCCGCTGCTAGGGTTTTCAGTATAAATAATGTTCTGGCCCACTGTACCGTAATGAATGAACTCAGTGTGAACGACTTGGTAAGTATATGAAATAGAGTTGTCATATATTATTCAGGTATACAATGATAAGAAAACGTAGTGACTCAGCCTGTAGGAATACCATTCTCGGCTTTCTGATCCATAAACAAATGCCTCCGCCTCCGTCATTAGGATGTATGGTATCAAAAAACATTGAACGGTCATCTCTACAGGGGACCGTTTAATTATCTAGGATCCACATGAAGGCTTTTCTCTGTAACATGGTACAATGGTCATCGTTTAATGATATTTAAGTCTATTCACTAAGACAGTATTAGCCGTCCATAAGGTCGTCAATGAGTGTTGAATAAAGTTGACCTACATCGTCCCTGGGTCTCTATGGTTTACAGAAAAGGGTCTGCATGAACAATCCTAAATAAGTGAACGGGTCACAGGGTCAGTAACTACGTTTTCTTTTATTATCCTACCCCTAATAAAAAACGCCATAGGCTTAACATGGGATTTGTTTATTTCACGGGTGTGACATAAAGTGTTGTTTATGCCACTACTTTCTGATACTGAAAAAATATGTAAACGGGGTAGGATAAAATCTAGACGCCACTCGTTTGAGTTTGAGCTTATTTATGCCACGCATTTTGTTGGCTCCGTAATGTCACTCGTCTTCGACTCGTGAAATTATGGAGCCAACAAAATGCGTGGTATAAATAAGCTCAGACTCAAACTCGTGACGTCTCTTGATATTATCACCTACTCTCCGTTGAAAATCCTAGTAATGTGTTAGCACCTTTGTGCGCGAAAAAGGTTTTATTCTGACTCATGACTTTTAAAAAAATCAAAATTAAAAACCCACAATCTTGCTGGTTGAGGCACCACACCACCATTTTAAAATATAATATCTAAACTCAAACTGTGCTTACTGATATCTTTATTGGCTGCTGTAGTATCAACTTGCTGGATACGTACACGCATGGCTCACTACAGAACATACACAGGCGATTTGATCCTATTTGACACTTGATGCTGCCATCGATGAGCTTCCCTATCCAAGATACATCTTCCTTTCTCCACTCCTGCGGCAAACCAATGGACTTATTTGAATCATCATATTAACGGTGTTGACTCTGAAATGTAATATGCATCAGTTCATTAAGTACGCGTCAGATTAATCTTACTTGGGTAACTAATTGTTTTCAGAACCCCCTCCCTGCGCTCGTTTTATCCTATTATGAGGCTTAAACATCCATTAACGTTGACGTCGCTGTAAAAGTTCCTGATAAGGGTCTTTGTTTTGTGTGTAAAAAGGAAAGCCTAGAAGCTGTATGTGACACCAGTGAAGGACACTCAGAGACGTGGAGGTCATACTCATAGCTAACTCTTAATCAGATTTTATCCTGATATGGCACACCATTGATAAAAAGCACAAACCGAAATTATCATATTTTATTATATTATATTTTCATATAAACCCCCATTGACTCCCTCTGTTTTCATATTCTCTAATCAAGAAGTAGCCCTAAGCTGTTTTTTTATTTATTTTTTTATTTGAGATATTTATACTGCAAAGGCGTCACAGTAGTATGGTACACCCAGTTAGCTGATTAAACATCAATGACTGTATCAACAGTCAACAAAATACCTGCGCCGTATATATAACAAAGAAATATGAAAAAATAAACAAAGTCTCATTTCCAATCCATAGTAAAGTTTATCACTAGCAATGTTAACATACTTAGATAGCCTTAGCTATCAATCCATGATACGGTAAGTGTCCATCATTGTAGGTAGTTTCACCATTTCCATCGTTAGAGTCACTCAACATAACAGGTTCCTTTGTTCAGTGTGAGAAGTTACTTCTTGGCCGTAGAGATTAGTGTCTCCTCCTTGGTTATAATAGCATGAAATATATACATTTTCATAAATTTTACAATTTTCCATAAGCGGTCTGCAAAATGATACTGATACTGTTTGATACTGACCTGTGTCAGTCTCGCTTTCTTGAAACACCTTGATAATGTCCCGACTATATTCATGTCTTATAGTAATTGTCCTTGTTTTTGTCTTGCCCTGTATATATTCACGGTGATACAAGGAAGAACGTCCATGACCGGTTGATTGTCATTTTGTTATTTACAAATAATAAAAAAAGAAAAATGCTTGATCGTCTATTATGAGTAGCACCGACCACCACAGTTAACAAATGAGTAAACCTCGTAGCAGTGAATACCTGAGGTTGATGATGATTGAACACTACTCTATACTCCTGGACAATATTTCAGTATTATGAAATTGCTTACGGCTGAAATTATAACCAAGGGAGTGTTTTCTTGTATTATCAAACTGCATCTTCATCGTTAGTTTGGCAGACTCTTAATATTATAAGCATATATATATATATATATCCTGCTTGTGAAGAGGCCGTAGAGACCCACACGAATCTGATACTTGGGTGAACATTGAATGTATATTCTTTCTTTGAGAATATAATTGTTACACTCCGTATAGTAATACCGAATGCCACAATGTGCGGGTAGTAGGTGTTTCATTCAATGTATTATACTAGAATTGATTCGTACGACTAATAAGTCCTAATTTTCATTCTTCACCATACATCCTGGATTCTTTGGGCAATAAATGAATTCCTAATCCCAATTACCTTTGATGGAATTAAATGTATGAAAAATGATATGAACATGAAAAGACTGAAGATATCTCAAACATCAAATCAGTCTTTTTATCTCTTGAATCCTGCAATAGTGTTTCAACAAGCGGAAATGTAAAATACTCCCTATACATGACCATGATTGGCTTCTTAGCTACCGTGAGATATACCTGACGTGTATAAGGATATGAGATGAATATAAAGCTGTAGGGTCTGTGGTAGACAGATGGGTAGAGCGCAGTGAGGCTCTATGGGAAGAAGATAAAAGAGGAGATGAGAGGTGTAAGTGAGACATGTGAGCCATGGGAGGGGCAGCGAGAGTGAGGAGACCTGCAGGAATTGGGAGCGGATGGGAGCTGTAGAGAAGGCATTTTACAAGATCATCCCTAATCCAGGCATGCACCCCGGTGGCAGGCGGCGCCAAGGGTCTAAGTGATCCGCTCCCAGTTGTGCCCTGGGATCGATTCGTGTACTCACTTTTACTCTTACCGGAGGGCAAGCTTCCTGCAGTTTATGACATTCAAATATGGATTGCCTACAAACCCAGCATTAAAAGGATCTTTTTATATACTACTTCTCGGGACTTCCCCCAAACCCGAAAGGGTGACTGATGTGTGCTGCTCATTGACTCAACGCAGGGAGCCACTCTTAGTTACAGGTTAGTGAAGGGGTTCCACCACCGGCAGTCCCAATCACACTCACTACTATTGTAGCCTGTGTGCGGGACCGCTATGGAGTCTCAGGTCCAGGATAAAAAGAAACGAGGGTGAATAGGAGGCTGAGTTAGAGAGCGAGGCAGCTACACTGACTGGGCTTAGTCCATTCACCCGGCCCGCCCGTAATACCTCCCTATGCCGTTGCTGAATGCCCTGAAAGCCCCATACTATTGCCCTTTTCAGAAGGCCCCCGTGTGCGTGCGTGGAACGGGCGTAAAGGGCGCCACGGAGAGGGAGGTCCCGCCCGGCACCCCACCTCCCTCCCCGCCCGGCACCCCGCCAGGCCGCCGACTAAATGCACACCTTCACGAGAGGCGTCAGGGCCCGATAGGTGGCGCCCCACACGCCGACATACATGTAGAGCGCATGCGCCGGAGTGTCGACAGACCTGACAGCGCTGCGCCTTACACCCACACTCCGCAGGATGGGGCGGGGGGCTGGCGAGGGAGTGTTAGGGTGTATGTGTGCTGGGGTCGCTGTATGCGTGTAGGCGGGCGTACCCGGCTGAGCCAGCTCCCCCCTTTTAGACAGTAATACCATGACTGCGTGACAGACCGTGGTCAGACTGAAAGCAGTAAGAGAGCTGCCGCCATTGGGCTGGCTGTGATTGGGGTGGATAGCGGCCCCGGCGACCGAGGGGCGGAGAAAACGAGTATTAGATCACTTCTAGCACGTGCCCTTACTGACTGTAGCGCCCCTTTCGGTGGCGGGCCACACTATTGCCTGTCACCATTCCATCCCTCCCCCCGCCGCCCCTTTCCTCTCCTACAACGCCAGGTCTTGGGTTTAAACCCAAATTATCGTAAATGCTCTTTCATCCTGCCATGGTGGTGTGCCGCGGGCTGCGAGCTGCTCTGGCCTTGACCACGAGCTGCTCTGTGGCTATTGGCAGCATTCAGGCCTGGCACTGAGCGGCAGGCAGTCTAAGACACAGCTCCACGCCTGTACGTAATGCAGAAAGCATGCTACTCTGTTCCTCACGCCAGTCAGCCACACGTATCAGAGCAGGGCCTTGGTACAGACTCTGCCCCTGAGTACTAAAGGGAGTGAGACTCTCCGCTTTGAAGGCGTTCTACTTATTGTTTACAAGACTAGTGTCCAAGGTGTTGGAGTGAAGGGATTCACTCGGCAAATGAAAAGGGGTGTCTGTAATTGGGACGGAGATAGGATGGGGCCGATGGAATGCCTTGGTCTGCTGTGACAGCTTTGTAACTAAACAGTTCACTACTGGGTACTGGGGTGAATGCCCAGGAAGGCGTAGGCACATTTATGTTGTACCTCCTGCCATCTGTCTCACTCAGAGTGATTACTGGGGACTTGTGAATACAGGGGCATTCAATAGACAGCATTCAAGAAGGACGTTGAACTGGTCTAGAAACTCGGGAGGGTTTAAAACACAGACAATTCCACAGAGGCCTTTATTCAAGCCAATCGACATTAGGGGAATTATTAATGATAATAAAAGGGGGGAGGGGGGAGCGAAATAATAAGATATCAAAGCAGAGATCTCAGTGTTATCTAGCTATCAAGTTTTCAATTTGGACTCGTATTCCTTGATGTACCATTGATGCGCAATCCTGGAACATCATTAGAAGGTAAGCCGTGTGAATTCGGAATATAAAGTAGTGAAGATTAAATCCTCCTACAGTTGCTGTTAAATGTCCATCGTCAGTTTCATATAACGTTTGGATGTCACATTAAAGAACACGGAAAACGACATAGGATCTGATATGCGTTAAATTATCCACGAGGTCCTTTGATAAGTAGGCTTGTACGTCTTGCTGAATCAGGTATATGATCAATACTCGAACTGCTTTCGTTAAGAGGGATTCATCTGAGGGAAAAAGGTGTTATTAGAGCGTGCTTGCACGCCTATATACATCATCTAGAGACCTAGAGGTTAGAGTGGTCACATACACTTTCAGCATGCTGCCAGGAAACTATCCCTTCACTGTCTGCGTGCTATCCACTGTGATAGTGTGAAAGGAGCAGGGTGCCAGTGTCTCAGGATCTTAGAAGCATGCTAAGTTTACCATGACCAATCACTAGAGACCGAAATACCTCATTGACCCACTGGTGCTTGACCTTGATATTGTTGGATCCTAGACTCAAGTGGTTGCAGAAATAGCAGCTTGACTGGGTTCCATTAGGTCACAGAAAACTATCCATAGACTGAATGTAACCCAAACCTTTTAGTTGTTATTCATTCATAATTGCACGCTCATTCATCAATGATGAACATCCTATTTGCTCCTAGTATATAGTTTTGATGCGATCCGCAAAGAATATGGAGCAACGATTTTGATCTTAGGTGGCTATTCTGCCATCCATAAAATGTGGAGCAATGCCACCTTAGGGGGTGGGACGTTAGTCGGGTATTTGTGGTATCGTTGGCTAGAATCGGATCGAAATTTCATTTTTACGATTGGCGATCCGACTGAAGAAGCATTGCTCCCGTAATATCCCTACATTCATATATCGGCGGTCACATAGGGACGGTTGTCTCCGCTGCTTTATTTCTTCTCTGTAAAGAGAAATAGTATTCACCTAAAAGACGATGCATCACCACCAAACAAGATGGCGACAGCGTGGGGGCGACAAAATCGCCGGCATGTTCAACTCGTTCGTAAGAGAACTGGAAGAAATGAAACGTGAAAGGAAAATTCTCAAGTGTCAGTTTAAAACCTTTGTGATGCAATGAACGCGTTACAACGGGTCTTCAACCCCGCACTCTTCTCATTTACTCTCAAGGTTTCGTGTATCGAGACTCTCTTTTTTATTAGAGTACCACAACTACGAGTCCACTATTATGTTAATCTTACAAAGAAGCTGAGAGAGCTATCAGATAAGGCGAAGAAGCAAGGTAGAAAGGCAGGGAATGACCAGAAAGCCAGAATAAGGGTTTGTTGCTCCTAGAAATGTGCGAAACGTATCTCATCAGTAATATCCGATCGTCTCGTGTTGCATCATTATTTTGACGCTGTATTGCTACTTTTCCCAACAGCACATTTTCAGTGACAAAGGTGAAACGTTCATTACATTTTAGTTGAATATAGAAGACGATATAGTAATGGCGCGATCCGCAGAAAATCTGGAGTAACGATTTTGACCTCGGGTCGCTATTATGAGATGCATATATCCATTGTCATTCTCTTCCGTTGATTATTTTATATGACAGATTCGCTGCCTTAGGGGAAATGGCCTGCGACATCTGAGCAAACTCTGTCTTAACAGTCTCAGTGCCTCGCTGTGAACCTCGTTTCCGCTTCACCACCACCTTCCGGTATAGGCTGAGTAATAGGATAGTGTCCGTTCATTATATTTGTCTCAGGCCAATGGGTGAGTGTCAACTGCTTTATTTGTACACTGTGGTGTTCTGACATCTGATTATATTCGGTCTATAACCCACCTTTGAGAGCAGGTACCAAACCACATAAAACGATACAAAATGTCAAAATCGGTGCCATATCGGGAAGGTGCAAAATCGTAGACATATGTCTAGACCTGCCAATCCACCACGCATTGTATGGGGGTTTTATCGGTGTCTAATCGCAGAAACGTGGTCAACTGCCCCGATATTAGGTAAGCCTCCGATGCGATTTTGATTTTCTATCGGGAGGTGCATCGTAGACCATATCGGAGCCATATCGTAGTAGGTGGACGCCGGGCCTTAAACTAGAGCATGGGTGCGCCACTCTCATAAGATCTCACACTCTCTAAGTGGTATTCTGTATTCCAGTCCAAATAAAGCCACTAGGGCGCCAAGTACACAGTATTCCCGCTAGGTGACATCATTGAGATTATAGGAATCTTTGGGTTGCATTGATGTACATGTTTAGCAGGCCAGTGGATTCTCAAGGCTCTAAGGCTAGTTTGTTAAGAATTCTTCCCCCATAGAGCGTAGTGAGAACCTTGTACAGAATACTACTTAGAGACTGTGAGATCTTATGAGAGGGGTGCACCCTGGACAAAACCTTCGCAGTCAGGCAGTCCTTGATCATCCTATCGAGAAAAGGTATAAACTACTACACTAAAGAGAAAAGGTATCTGGTACTAAACGGGAACTGGCTCACTGTCTTCGTACGAGTTATTGAAATGTATTTAGATGAGACTCGACACAACATAATGTATACATGGACAGAGATCAAGGTGGACCAACACCAAGAACGAATTAATATTCAGTATGAAAATATAACTGTAACAATACAACTACGGAAGGCCCTCGAGCTCAAAATGGAGAGCAGGATATAGGTGTGACAACTTCCAAATGAGCCCTTAGTGTACCACAATATAAGAGACAAATGTACGGGTAGACAAACTTTAATAACAGAGGGCACTAATTAAAAAAAGTGAATAACATGTGTATATTGAAATGAAAAAAGGGGAGCTAATCAGACCACAAACAAGAAGAGAGTGACTAAACGTTGTACATATCTGTGAAACGAGTCCTTTTCTAATAAAACACTTGTACTTTCTGATATGAGAATCAAATGATAATTCTCGTAAAATTACTCCTTTATTCAAATAAGGAATAACAAGAATCATCCTGACTGATAAAATAAGGAATCAATGAAAATAACTGCCAGATTCAGGGGTGCCTGTTATATAACTTTATTGGCACTAATCAGTCTTCAATATATATTTTGATTAACGGTTTGATAAGCCTTCAAGGCGATATTGGGTGATTAATCTTACAAGGGCCTTTTGGATGTTTAGGTACATCTTTAGAAGTAGTACTCATCACTAGTGAAAATAAGATGCCAGGAGAAAAACTACACGTGTATGTTCCACGAGATATTCGTGTCTCCCTATAAGCCTGTTTCCATTGGCCGATTACTCGGCACCGATCTGCAGTTGGGAAACACCAATCAATATTTTTAATGTGAACCTTTTGAATGAAAACAGCCTTGCATTTGAAATGGTCACTGATTAATTCGACCATAATCATACAATAAGTCCTCCACCTACTGAATTGGTCAACGACCAACAGAATTGAAACGTTTTGATTGGATCGGTGAAGATCAAGATTTTAACATGGAAATTCCGCCGGTATTGACAGATGAAATTCAGTGACAACTAGGAAAAGACTTCACCCTCACCGATTATTTGATACCGACATGCAGTCGGTGGCACCACCGACAGATTCAGGAAAAACACAAATAATTGGTGTTATTTTCGTATGCCAATTAGAAATGGCCTATGCAGCCTATTCCATTGGCTATATTGCGTAATCATATCCAAATTAATCGGTGAGCATTTCAAATATCAGGTCTGTTCCATTCACCGATCTAACGTCGGTATACCACACACACACACACACACACACACACACACATATATATATATATATATATATCAGTGGTTCCCGACTGCAGATCGGTTCAAAATAATCGGCCAGTGGAAACGGCCTATATGATCACGGCATCCCGGCCCCTTTGGTGGTGGTCAGCCAGTGCTCCTGAACCAGGCAGTTCGTGGCTGCACCCATCCCCCACGACCGCCACTAGTGGATGGGCTGTGGTCATGGATTACCCAATTATGGGCCTATTAGCGGGGCTAATTGGGCCTGTGATCCTGGTATCGATCTGACAAAAGTGCACCCTGTGATTACGGGCCGAGGTTCCGGTCAGGCCAGGTAAAAGACAGGTAGGCGCCTGGAGAAGGTTGGCAACATAGGGTCAGTAAGGGGAATGTAGCGGGATCCACCATATGTTGTTCATATGCCGAAGGTTCAAGAAAATTCAGCAACGAGTTTCACTTGAGAGGGGTGTAGCTCATATCAGACCATAATTTTATCTTGGGTCCAATTTCCTATACCAAGATAAAGTTTTATATGATATTTTATATCATACCATAATCTCACCTCGGGTCCTATCAATTACACTTAAATAATCATTTAAAAAGTAATATATCTTGCACCAGGAGGTTATGTTGATAAATCTCCCCATTACGACTGTTACAAAGCCCGTTCCTAGAGGCCGACTATTCAGCACCGATCTGCAGTGGGAAATCACTGATAGATATTTATGTATACCGACGCCAGATCGGTGAATGGAAAAGGCCTGGAATTTGAAATGGTCACAGATTAATTTGGTGAAAATTACGCTATAAGGCCACCACCAACTGAACTGAGAAACGACCGACAAAATCAAAACGATTTGATTTAATTGATGAGGCTCAAGGATTCATCATGAGCATCAACTCGATATGCAGGAGAATCAAGGTATACATTGCATCCTCACTGACTGATATATTTGGAATTAATTCAGAAAATAGTTACTATAAGGAAAGGAGCATACTTGGGGAATGCCTTGAACTGACTATCAATAGTATCATTCCGAAATAGACAGCCTGTTCGTGACTGCATTCAACGTTTTCCAGTTAGGTGGACAGCATTGTGATAGCATGTACGTTATTCTGGCTGAGATAATTTCATTAATGCTTTTTTAATAGTACTGGTAGTCTTGTATTTTGCTGTTCTTTTATCAGAGTATCTTCAGTGAAACAAATTTTCAAAATAGAACCATTCAGAACGATCTGTATATATATATATATATATATATATATATATATATATATATATATATATATATATATATATATATATATATACATATATATACATAATATATATATATATATCTATATATATATATATATACAAATGATGATGCATTTATAGTGAACAGTTGTGGTTGACCTGCTGATACCATTTTTGACCAGAGGTTTTCATCTTTTGTTATAAGAATTAAGTTTATTTATTTCAATTTTGTGGTTGATATAACATAATCCTAATTTCTCCCTTATTCTGAACTCTCCCTGTTCAGAGACACAGAGAGATTGCATAGCAATCTTACTGTCTTCTATACAAATTTAGGATGTTGACATTTTTCTTTATAACATTCTTAAATAATTTTTTGTTTTGAGAACGTTTAGGTTTGGGTACTGGCCGTTCCGAAGTCTGTGTCTCCTGTACATATGATCCCAAATGTCATACTAGATAAAACTTTTGGAATTAACTACCTTTCTGATAGAAGGGACGCACATATACTCAAAGAAGCGTTTAAAAGATCACGGCAAAGTCAGTATCTTGACAAGACAATACCACCCACTCGCCTGTACGACGGTCCAGTTTTAAAGAGTAGAACACCAATAAGAACAAACAAATACAAGGAATCAGTAGAATACCAAAACACTCCACGATGGAATCAACTAGCACCGGTAACACGAAAAATACAAGACAAGGACATATTTGTACGCTATGTAAAAATACACTTAAAGCCAAGCTGAACAACCAAAAGTAAAAGTAGCTACAGTGAAACACCGTCCAGAAAATGACTGAATTTTGTATATAATGTACTAGTAAATCATTCAAGACATAAACTTACTTAGTATTAACAAACATGTATCTGAGATAACATACTTGTATTTAAGGTTGAATAAGGTTGACCGTGTTATGGTCATTCTTATCCATATGTACGTATGTATCAAAACTATCAGTTTACGAAATGAACTGCAAGCTCTGTAAACCTACATTGTAGGCACTAGCGGAATGATAACTGAATAACACTCGAGTTGCCGGAAGATAGGAACAACTGCTCCTAGGTACTGTCTCCAGTATTAATAAAAACTTTTTTAAAAAGAAGCTATCAGTAATTTGATCATCAAGCAGAATTCATCAAATGCGTACAAATAAAGTTAAGAACCCCAGGCCTGTCTCTCCTTATGTTGTCACCATCATCTATAATAATGCTCAGTAAATTGGACAGCATCGTGAAAGCGTGTACGTTTTTCTGGCTTGGGGATATTTCTATGTTGCAGCCATGGGATGTGATATCTCCAGGACGTTAAGGTCATCCCACCCTATAAGCAGCTATTCCATCTCTGTCCCTCAGAGGGCGCTCTAGACGAAACACGTGATTCTGTTTGGTGTTGGGATGGCGACGTGGGGCGAGGCATCCATCTTGTGGCGCCATAGTACCCTTCCCACAACAAACATTACTCTATTTACCTCTAGGATACCAACGAGAGAGTTCTGGCCTGCCTCACCCATAACAAGCACCACCACCACGTACTCCCTTATCAGGCCCTTATCAATGGAGCCTCATATCAGAGCGCACCTCCATCCAGCGTCCGCCGTTCCCACGTTCACCGTGCTGCCATCTATAATTAAATAAAGACGTTTCTCCTACCCCAATAGAAAGAGGTTGCTGGGGTAAATGGAATATAGTTTTATGGTCGGGCATACCTCGTCGCCAGGCGTTCTGATTCATTATTTCGCTGATGGCTGTGATTCCTCGGTGTAATCGGACGGAGAGTCGTTTGCGATGCTCTCAGAAAGACATTATTCATGATTCCGGGCGCGACTCTGATTCCTGGGAGTCCCATGAAGACGTGCTATGTTATAGGAGACTCCTTCCCACGGGACCCCGCGCTTTTACTATCACGACGCGCTGTCCTCGTTATGACGTGTGGCCGGGACGCCTATCGCACCGTTAACCGCGTCTTGTTTATAGTCGGCGCCCTGTCGTACTATCGTAAAACTGGATGAGTTTTAATCTTGGCCACCGTATGCCACGACTGGAGTTTGGCATACTGATTTCACGAGGCGAAGGGAAGTGAAATCCGGAGTCAAAACTCCAGGAGTGGAATGCCGTGGCCACGATTAAAACGAATCAGGTTTTGATTTTATCCTACCTTGTCTCCTCGATTTCGGAATATTATGTGATAAAAATTCTGTATACTACTAGTGGCATATAAAACTCTGTATGCCATGCAGCGTGGCATACGAAAATTCAATGTTAAGCCTATGGGATTTTATATTAGGGGTAGGATAAAACAACCTACAACCACACACAGAGAACGGACGACCGTTGTCGGGTGGTGTCCTACGTTATTTAACTACCACCCAGACAGCCACGACAGCCATGACAGCGTATCGCCGTACCCCACCGGGTCTGTCCTAAGGACACCGTAAGTCACCGTATACATTTGCGAAACGTAAATCGAATTGGCTGACGGGGAACTGTTGGGGAAACTTTATTTCTGACAGAAAATCCAGCACGGCAGCCACGATGAACCATGGCAGCCCCCCTCCCCACCCCCAGTTTACAGCAAGTCACTGGAAGTCATCATGAACTCTTCCGCAGCCTTTCGGGCTTACAACGTAAGTCGCCGCGCCCGCGACGCACGGCGGAGGAACGGCAAGACCACGGCAAGGTCCCGGCGACTTGCGGCAACCTTAACTCACCGTGATGTGCCTTAAGTCGCCAGGATATTTGAGGCTGAGCGGAGCAAAGGTCATAAAAAGGTCATACAAAGTCTACGCTCAGTTACGGTTTGAGCTGAATTGGCTGCCGTGGCTGTCAGGGTGAAGGTGTAAACGTAGCAGTAGACTTCTTTCCACTGGCTGGTGTCGCACCCTATCTGCCTAGTTACGCAATGCCTGCAGCCAAACAAACACCTGGCAACATATTCTTAAGCATTACAGGACTGAGTGTATGAAGATAATACGTAATATACTAGAAGTGTGTATCACTTATGGCATATTATTGGCATTAAGCCTCCGGAGCTCTATCTAAGAGTGGCAGTAAATACAGTTGGAACCTGTTTCAGTAGTTTCGTGACATGTCTAGATGGCGTCTGTGACACCATACGGACAGATCACAAGATTGCAATCGATGACACACAGAGTTTCACTCTTTCTCGTAGGAATTAAACAATGACACTTTAACATGAATAGGGGATATATATAACCTATAATCGTTCCAAATATGAAGAAGATTGGCCACTCCGATTTTCTTATATTTGCTAGATTTTTTCCGCTGTTGCTTGCACTGCTGGTGCCGCTGTTGATGTCTATCTAGGCCTAATGTCACGAGACTACTGAAACAGGTCCCAGGAAGGCATATATTAAACATGAAGCTCTAGATGAATAGTCTGTAAACATATTCGCGATATGATGAGATTGCAGGTTGTTGACGGGTGTGTTTCCGGGACGGTGCGTTATTTGTAGCTGTGAACACTGATGGACCGACACCCGCAGGTGGCGGTGAGCACGGGCCTGGGTGTGTGAACATCGCATCAGCAGACAGCTGGCCGCCCACGTGCATGAAACCCGCCTCATCAGGTGGCGCGCTAAAACAAGCGGCTCGTCTTAAAGAGGTTAAAATATCCGAAACGATGAAACCGTTTCTTACAGCCCACTGCAGGAAATGAAAATACTCAGAAACCTGAGGCTTTTCACGTGGTTTTTCGCCCGGTTGGTCTCCACTGTTTATTATAGACTGCTTGTTGGTGCACCATCAAAAACCAACACGTGAGATCAACCTTTCAGGTCTCAGATGTTGTATAGAAACAATGAACCGAAATAATTGCAATGGTTCTTACCTGTGTGTTTACAATGCTCAGTCATATTCTTCCCTTTTCAAATAACCATGGAACAATGAGTAGAGAAATAAGAGTTTTTCTTATCCATAACTGTTTGCACAACTTCACATTAACTGTTTATTTTAATTTCTTCCGTTCTTGTAGTTTTTTGGACGAATACCGAAGATTATTTCCATGTCAAGAAAACAATATCATGTTCACATACGACAAGTGAAGGTCCCACAAGCAAGTCTCATCTCTACAAATGTATGAGGATACATGTATGACTTGCCATTCACGCTAGAGGCTAATAGATATGCCACTCCCAACATCGGACGTTTCATACTGAAAGGAAGTTATATTAAATTATAGCATGTCGTGGAATGTGAGGTACTTCAAAGAACACTTATTGTGTATAAGTTCCAGTCGACAAATAACGCCTGTATTAAAAACCCACGAATACCTGAGTGTTGGATGTAAACTATCGAAAGGACTATTTTAGAATTATAGAATGTCATAAAATGTGAGGTACTACAAAGAACTTGTATTCTGCAGACGCGTAAATAACTCTAAATTAACAATAAGGAGAACTGCATCGTATATATCTTTCTGTTCACTTTGTTCATAGATCTTTCATCTGCTGTTGCTGGAAGAGCGATTCATAATGTAATCGAAAGCAATAAAAACCTTCAAAACAAAAACAAAATCAACCCAGAAACACTAGTTGTATCTTGGGTTGCCCCATCCATAGATCTCCATCGACAACATGCTGTGAATACTATTTTCTCACCAAGATATCTCTCACAGCCTATATTTAGACTAATATCATCTTTTACAATGAGAAGTGTTAAATACACAATATGACCATGATTTTTATCTGTATGGCCGTATTATCTGCATAGTTAACGCGTAGTAATATTCGAAGGAATGCGAGGATGTAAGTTGTGTCAGCTACAAAGAGTATACGATATGCAGATAAGAATTATGGTAATGTTGTACCTCTGCTACTTTCAGAACATCACTGTGAATAGGACGCACATAGGGAAGGAATAGTTTTTTGTAGCAAGCTGGAAGTCCATGTGAGCACACTTACCTTTAGGCAACATATATAGGGCGTCCATGCATGCTCTTAGAAATGCGCCTCCTAATCCTTTCCATATAGTACGAACTGCAGTAATGCTCACACCACAACTTGTAGTCCAAAGACCCACACCACCACCCTCAGACCAAACAACGACACCACAATGCTCAGACCAAACGCCCACATCATAATGCTCAGACCAAACAATCACACCACAGCCCTAAGACCAAATGCCTACACCACAATCATCAGACCAAACCATCACACCACCACTCTCAGCCCAAATCACCACACCATGACCCTCAGACCAAACAACCACACCATGACCCTCAAACCAAATGCCCACACCACAACCCTCAGTCCAAATTCCCACACCACAACCCTCAGCCCAAATGCCCATACCATAACTTCCAGCCCAAATGCCCATACCATAAACTCCCAGACCAAACTATCACACCATAATTCTCAGACCAAATACCAGCATCACAACCCTCAGACCAAATGCCGCACCATGACCTGCAAACCAAATGCTCACACAACCGCCTACAGACCAAATACCTTAACACAGCCCTCAGACCAAAAGACCACACCACAATCCTAACACCGAACAACTATACCACAAAGCTCAGACCAAATAATCACACCACAACCCTCAGACCAACTAACCACATCGTGGCCTTCAGACCAAACAACCACAACACAAACCTCAGACCAAACAATCACACAACCACCCTCACACCAAACAACAAAACCACAGCCCTTTGCCCAAACAAACACACCACAAACCTCAGCCCAAATGCCCACACTACAACACTCAACCCAAACAACAAACCACAGCCCTTAGCCCAAACAATCACACCACAGCCCTCAGACCAAACAAGCACACTACAACCCTAAACCCAAACAATCACATGACAGCCCTTAGACCAAACAACCACACCACAAACCTCAGACCTAACAACCACACCACAGCCCTAAGAACAACTGCCCACACTACAATCCTAAGACTAAGCACCCTCACCACAACCCTTAGACCAAACAACCATACCTCGACCCTAAGACCGAACGACCACATCACAATGCTCAGACCAAATGCCTACATCACATCCCTCAGACGAAAGAACCACACCACAACCCTTAGTCAAAACAACCACGCAACAACCCTCAGACCAATCAATCACACCACCTCGTTAGTCCAAGCAATCACACCACAACCCTTAGTCCAAATGCCCACGGCAAAACCCTCAGCCTAAACAACAGTATCACAAACCTCAGCCCCAACACGCACAACACAGGCCTCAGACCAAACAACTGCCACAGTCCTACATCGGCCGCGCGCGCCCTGTGCCGATAAGACGGCGGGTCGCGGCCCTGCAGGAGCTGCTCGCCCCGTCCTCGTCTAATTGTGATGATAATGAGTGTCAGCGAGCAGCTCGGTGGACAGCTCGCCCCGTACGTGCTGATACTATCACGGCCGTCTGGCCCGCCCTGTCCCGATAACAGCTCCCCGGAGGAGGGTGATATACCCGCCGCCTCCACACCTGTGAACGGGGACCGGGCCGCCGCCCGCCAGCCCCCTCCCCCGGAGGACGGAGCCACCAGATCCACGGAGAAGGAAGACCGCTGGCGACTTCCTCATTGCTATCAGCACCGAGACCACAGGCGCGAGCTAATCACGAACAACAGGCAGAATGTAATTAGGAGTTACTCGCCTTAAAGCTACAGTGCCGAGAGAAACAAAAGCCCAATTAGGGCATAAATACGGAAATTATCGCCTGGGTTCAGTGTCCGTGGTGTTTCCTGAATGGGAAAAGAAGCCATCGATCATTCGAGGCGGCAATCACGGGAGCAGTAGCAAGCGCTAACCTAGCGACTCAACCTGATGAAAGACTTTTAGATGGGCTCTTAAGGTTGTCTAGATATTCAACACCTGCATCTGTGAAAATTCATTAAAAAGAGAATGAAAGTAGATTTATGACATTTAGCATTGGAAGGACACTTTATTGGCTATAAAACGTGATATACATTTTGCATTAGCGATGGTGGATATGAATGTTTTACAAGTAAAGGGAAGGTTATGGTGTCCTATTCGCAAGAAGCCACAAGTAGGCCACATCTTGAACATAAATTCAAATATGGACCCCCAGTATAAGATGAATGCATATACGGCACAATGTGTGTAAGCCAGTGTGTGACAGACCAATTCTTAAATCCATGCAATTGCATAATCATAAAGTATATCAGATGAGATACAATATTGATTACTTCTTGACCACTGGCCTGGTTAATGTGTCCTATTCACCAGAAGCCACATGGAAGCCACATCATGAACACAAATTTGAATATGGATCCCTAGTATTAGATGAATGCATATTGTAGATTGTTATATACCCATGATGTATATTTGATAGTTACATACTGCTGCTCTTTGTGCAGTATAAATTGTATACTGAATCCTGTGCAATACAATGCTATACTGAACACATTGAAATATCAGCAGTAAGTGACATTTCACATCGACATGTTTTCTCTGCCAGAACATAGTAATATTTAATCAATGTTGGGTATAATGAATATAGAACGACCTACCATATTTGTACATGCTACAAAACTCGATGGGAATTGTAGTTATTTACAGAACTTGGCCTGGGGCCTCGCCATGTAAAAACAATAATTTCCCATCTCGTTTTCTAGCATGTACGGCATGGTCAGGTCGCTCTATATACTTATGTGTAAGTGAAGACAAACCACTTCGTATACCCATACATTTGCATGATCAGAGTCTATCAGATAAGATGCAATATTGATTACTTCTAGATATAGATAGGACCACTAATGTGTCCTATTCACGAGAAGCCACATGGAAGCCACATCTTGAACATAAACTCACATATGGATCTCAAGTATTAGATGAATGCATTCTCCAGAGTATGTGTAAGCAAAGACAAACCAATTCCTATACCCATAAAATTGCACAATCAGAGTATAATAGATAATTACTTCTAAACATAGATAGGGGCCACTGGTGATTGGCAGCAGAATACAATAATTGTAAGAGGTACCTAGGAGAGGACTCGAAATGAACCCTCTACTGGGCTCATTGTCAATCCTGCCTGCAATGGAAATCAGTAGCAGCAGTGAGACTGGCCGCTTCACCCTGTCTCCAGCCACCCTGTCATGCCCAACAGAAACCATGAGACCTGTGGTTGGGTGGGAGGGAGGGTGCGGGATCGGCACTCGATGCGGCCGGGACGGGGGACTAGTCATTGAGGAGGGTCCACTGGGGGTCTGGGTGCGGCTGATTGTCATGATTGTTGCGCACGGAGGCGTGTGCGGCGCGCTGCCGTTTCTCTAATGACAGGTCAGGTGTCACGGCGGTACGGGCGGCACGGCCGGCAGCAGGCGCCGCCAACCTGCACCTCGCGTGCCGACAGACACACGCACCCAGAACTGTGACTGACAGCGCCAGGAGCACGACGCAAATCTGCAGCAGTTTGACGGGCAACGTCAGCGCTCTGATTGACAGCTGAGGAATTCCAGCCCAAGCTGTCAATCCTTTATTTGGTGTTGTTCCATTGATTTTCTGATTGAGGTGTCGACATTTCCTAAGTGAAACACGACTACTGTTCTAAATAAAGGTATTCTGACCACAGTACTGGGTGATTAATCAAAGGTTTTATCTGTGTCGATTTTCCACTAGTATTTCGTTCACAAGGCCTATATTTCTAACTAAATTGAGCATCATGTGCACTTGGACAGACCAGGACAATGAAATGGATCACAATCCACATGGTAAATATAATTGTGCTAGAGCGATTCATATCGGAAATAGAACCTTGATCCTTTGAAATTCTGGTATCATGCTCCTAGCGATTATGATAACGTAATCCACAAAGTAGTATACAATAGACAAGCTGCGAAGGCAGGGTTTCATTGCCCTTGAGAACTTCAATATACTTATCATGTAATATTGAATACAATCTATGTATACATGTATATACATATATACATATATACATATATATATATATTATATATATTATATATTTATATATATATATATATATATTTATGTATATCTATGTATATATATTGCAATGGAGATGACGCATAAGTCCGGATCTAGTGGAGGGCCGATAGACGTGCGACTCTAGCTTTAGGTCCAGGGAAAGTAAGCGTGATATCCGCTAATCCAGACCCCGCTACTGCAGTATTGAAGGACGCGAGGAAGCCGCGGGCAGAGAACTGGAGGTTTGCAAGCACACTGTAATGACCTTCAGCCATTATTCAGTACCATCTTGGGTTCGCCACCTTCCAATGGCATTACTGGACTCCTACAGGATGTCTTTAAAGCCTATCCTGCCATGACGAGAAAATCTGAAGTATGGCAATTTTCGTTAAATTCTTTATCTCTGGTGATGTGCTATAACATATTGCACTGTATACAAATGCTGTGTCAATTATATTAATAACCCGTGAAGAATGTTAGGATTTGAGAAGAAGATCATTTGCTTCGATGTTAAATGAATAGGTTTTGGACGGAAATCACTTTGGCAACTCATACCAGGGACCTGTTTCAGTAGTTTTGTGACAGACATCAACAGACAGACATCAACAGAGGCACCAACAGTGCAAGGAACAGCGGAACAAAATTTGTCGGGTTTCCAAACGAATGTCACAGTTGATGTCAAATATCAGCAGATCGGAGTGGCCACTTTTCCTCATATTTGATACATTTATAGGTTATATGTATCCCTTACTCGTGTTAAAGTTTCATTGAGTGAAATTGGGGTCTGTCTTGTCCTAAGTGCCGCAACTTGTGTTGATCTGTCCATATGGTGTCACAGACTACTGAAACAGGTCCCTGAATATATATAAACATGGAGAATAGTTAGTCATCATAAGACCCCTCCTTCTCCGTGACCCCCCTGCCGCCGCCAAACACACCACGCCACACCAGGCAGATTGGAGAGGCATTGATGTTCATAGTGCACCTCTGAAACCTGTCCCCAAGCGCCTCTTCCTCCAGGTGTCATGTGGGTGCATGTTCTCCAGTGGCCCTTGTGTGGAGTGGAAGTCAGGCTGAGATGTTGTTGAGTACGTGATAGCGCCTGCGTCGTGGCGAAAGAAGAGAATTAGCCTTCGCAGTAGTGACCACTTTTATGATTTCTACTTCTCCACTGACTTCCAATATCCGTAATGCATATAGGGGTTTCTACTCACATCCTTCCCATATTAACAAAGAAAGATAATATCCGTTTTGCTATTATGAGCACTGCAATTTGAAATCCGATAAGGATCATGTCAGTACTTGTAGTGATAAACAGCAAGGCACATAAAATGGTAATATATTATTGACAAGGAATTAATGCGATAGATTATATTCAAAACTTAAGAGGAAAAGAAAGGCAATGAGAGTCATTTCATGAGACTTTTACATTGATACACCCAAGTTGGACACTACTATCGGGCTTAGAGTTAAACTGCGCATTATCAATTCAAACCACCAGTATCAGGCCAGTTTGAAGATGGTGATTCAGGGTCATATTAATGGTTTATAGTGTGATACCTATATTTACAGTGGTGTTCTTGTTCGTCTGTGGAAGGATTTTCTAATGGTTGTTTATATACATCAGCAGTTGCTTGAGCTGTACGCCACGGCTACACAACATTGTCTATTGCTTTAATCTCTCAGTAGTTCTACGTACACTTAAATCAGCCTACTCATGTCTGCCTTGCTCTATCCTAGTCATGATAATGTTTCACCTATTCAGTACACCCCTGAACTACCCAGTAAGATTACCTCCCTCCAAATCTCACCGTCATCCCACTCACCTCTACTCGCACCCTCACTGCTATCCGGCTCCCCTGCGGTTCTCATTGATCCCGCAGTCTCAATTCACCCCATCCATTTCTCCATTCAGCTTTGCCTTTTTAGAAAAATCTTATGTTATCTCACATTGCCAAATCCCTCTTCCCTCATTCATTCCATTCCGTCTGTCCCGTCAAAGTTCTTTCCGGCAAATGTACATTGCGTTTACTATCACCCCCATCTCCAGACACCCCATCACCCCATCAACCTGGCAACCTATCTTCAGGCATCCCATCACCTCATCTCCCCATCACCCCTTATTCACATCACCCTGCCACACTATATCCAGTCACCCTATTTGCAAGGAAGAACGTCCATTGTAATGGACGATTGTAAATGGCTTTATTTGAATAAAAAAAACTATTAAAAAAAAACCATCATCCCAACACCCCATACCTGCCAAACTATATCCAGGCACCCCATCACCCAATCACCCCATCACCCCATCTCCCCACCACAATATCTCCAGCCATCTCATCGCCAAATCACCCCGTCCCATCACCCTACACATCTAGACACCCTCTTCACTGTTGAACATGGAGCCTTCTCCTCCTCAAACACACCACCCAACACACCTAGACGCTCTCTACACTAAAACATGTAGCCCTCTCCTCCCCCATCCTACCACCATACACGTCTAGACGCTCTCTACACTAATACACGTAGTACTCCTCCCCCATCCTACCATCCTACACACCTAGACGCTCTCTACACTAATACACATAGCCCTCTCCTCCCCCATCCTACCACCCTACACACCTAGACGCTCTCTACACTAGTACATGTAGCCCTCTCCTGCCCCATCCTACCACCCTACACACCTAGACGCTCTCTACACTAATACACGTATCCCTCTCCTCCCCCAAACTACCACCCTACACACCTAGACGCTCTCTACACTAATACATGTAGTGCTCCTCCCCCATCCTACCACCCTACACACCTAGACGCTCTCTACACTAATACACATAGCCCTCTCCTCCCCATCCTACCACCCTACACACCTAGACGCTCTCTACACTAATACACGTAGTACTCCTCCCCCATCCTACCACCCTACACACCTAGACGCTCTCTACACTAATACACATAGCCCTCTCCTCCCCCATCCTCCCACCCTACACACCTAGACGCTCTCTACACTAGTACACATAGCCCTCCCCTCCCCCATCCTACCATCCTACACACCTAGACGCTCTCTACACTAATACACATAGCCCTCTCCTCCCCCATCCTACCACCCTACACACCTAGACGCTCTCTACACTAATACACATAGCCCTCTCCTGCCCCATCCTACCACCCTACACGACTACATGCTCTCTACACTAATACACGTAGTACTCCTCCCCCATCCTACCACCCTACACACCTAGACGCTCTCTACACTAATACATGTAGTGCTCCTTCCCCATCCTATCATTATACACGTCTAAGTGCCCTCTACACAGATAAACAAGGAGCCCCCTCTTCCCCCATGGTACCAACCCACACACCTAGATGTTCTCTATATCGATAAACAAAAAACCCTCTCCTCCCCCACCAGACCGTCCCACACGTCTATGGGCCCTCTACAGACACAGACCTCTCCTCTCCCAACCCACTACCCCACACATCTAGGCGCCCTCTACACCGATAAACACAAAGCACTCTCCTCCCCGTCACACCCATTTACATGTCTAGATGCCCTCTGCACCAATACACACGTAACCTTCTCCTCTCCATCACACCTTCACGCTCACCCTACTTACAGCACCCCATCCTCGCGATCTTCCACCATGCCCACCCTAACTACCCCTATTGCCACCCCTCATGCCCCAACTAATGTCCCACCTGCCCGAACGGCTGCCGTCCCTCCTTAATGGCTCCCCCACCTGCCCCATTGGCTGCCCTGCCTGCCCCATGGCCACCCCACCCATCCCATTGGCTGCCCTGCATGCCCCCATGGCTTGCCTGGCTGCCCCCATGGCCACTCTGCCTGCCCCATGGCCGCCCTGCCTGCCTCTACGGCCACCCCGCCTGCCCTCATTGCTGCCCTGCCTGCCCCCATGGCTGGCCTGCCTGCCCCCATGGCTGGACCACCCTCCCCCATGGCCACCCCGCCTGCCCTCATTGCTGCCCTGCCTGCCCCCATGGCTGGGCCACCCTCCCCCATTGGCCGCCCTACCTGCCCCCACGGCTTGCCCGCCCGCCACAACCACAGCCCTACCCGCCCCCACGCCCATCTCCACGTGCTGCCCGGAGACTCCTTGAGGACCCGGGGGCGTCGCTGATCTGTATTCCGTGGCGGCTTTCGGGCAGGGATCGACTTTATTCCTAATGCACCAATCCAGCGGCTACGCGGATGGCCGTATTTACGAGCAGCTCGGCGACGGAGACGATAGGCGTAATTTATTGACTCCTCCATACATAAAGACCTGCGAAGGTGTCCAACCTGGCATGTATTGATGGCTGATATACCCGACAGATCCTCCTTATCGTGCATGGCCCGTCCAACTGCACCCTGCGACTCTAACCCGCTCCTGCACCCCGATCCCCCACTCCACCTCGTCAGACCTTACCCACATCTTCAACCCGTGGAACTGGGGGAGAGGGGGGGGGTTGACATAGATTAGGACTGGGAGCATGGGGTGAAGTGGTCTGTCCTCGCTGACCCATCAAGAAGCATAAAGTGAGAAGCTGGTCTGCAGTAGAGTGTGCTTGTGAGGTGGCTGAATGTTTAGTTTGCAATAGACTGTATTTGTGAGGTAGATGAGTGTTCATGTGAAGTAAAGTGTACTTGTAAGGTGGCTGAGTTTTCGGTCTGCAGTAGAGCGTACTTATGAGGTAGCTAAGTGTCCGGTCTGCAATGGACTGTACTTGTGAGGTAGCTGAGTGTTTGGTCTACAGTAAAGCATACTTGCAAGGCAGCTCAGTTTTTGGTCTGCAATAGGTCATACTTGTAAAGTGGCTGAATATTTTGTCTGCAGTCGAGTATACTTATGAGTGAGCTGAGTGTTTAGTTTGCAGTAGAGCGTATTTCTGAGGTAGCTCAGTCTTCAGTCTGAAGTAAAGCGTACTGCAGTCGAGTATACTTATGAGTGAGCTGAGTGTTTAGTCTGCAGTAGAACATACTTATGAGTTAGCTGAGCGTTTAGTCTGCAGTCGAACATATTTATGAGTGAGCTGAGTGTTTAGTCTGCAGTCGAACATATTTATGAGTGAGCTGAGCGTTTAGTCTGCAGTCAAACATATTTATGAGTGAGCTGAGCGTTTAGTCTGCAGTCAAACATATTTATGAGTGAGCTGAGCGTTTAGTCTGCAGTCAAACATATTTATAAGTGAGCTGAGTGTTTAGTCTGCAGTAGAACATACTTATGAGGTAGCTCCATTAGAGTGTACTTGTGAGGTAGCTGTGAGTTTGGTTTGCAGTAGAGCATATTTATGAAGTAGCTATGAGTTTAGTGTGCTGTAGAGCGTACTTGTAAGGTAACTCAGTGTTCAGTCTCAAGTAACGCTCACTTATAAGTTAGCTGAATGTCTGGTCTGCAGTAAAGAATACTTGTAACATGGCTGACCTTTCAGTCTGCAATAGAATGCACTTGTGAGGTAGCTGAGTATTCGTCCATTGAATACAGTAACTCCCTCAAGTCCAACTCCGGCATGTATGTCACTCTCCTCGCAGCACCCCCTCCCCCCGAAGCCAAGCCTCTCCCTGCCGCCCCAACTCGACCGGCAAAGCCCGGCTGGTGGCCGAGGCGAGTCCGGGCCGGACATGCGATAGATCATAGGCCCTGATGCAGGCGGCTTTATGATGACAGCTGGAACAAGCGCCTAGGGAGGTCGGCAAGCGGGAAGCATCTCTGGGCCGTCCTTCATGTGCAGGGTGTTAACCGCTTTCTGGGCTTTACTGCCTCCTTTTTCTCTCCTGTCCCTCTCAGATGTCTTCTCAGTACCCTACCTCCAACTGTTTTTTTTATTCTTTTCAAGGTTTTATTCGCTTAGTCTCACACAACTGCTCCATCCCTTTGCTATGTGTTTCCCGCCACTATCCTCTATCTGTGTTGTTCCCTATTGCATGACACTCTACCGCACATTGGTATTTCCTGACTTTAGCGTGACACCTTTTATTAAACCCCTTCCGCCCCCGATGTGAGTCCCATGCCTTATCCCATCACTTCTGGTATTTCTCCCACATAAGAACCCATATTCAATATAAATGGAGTATTCTAAGATAATAATCAATAGGCGGTGAATTCATAACATTATCCAATTAGTCAGTGATAGGGGTGAGATAAAATTCCAACTGCACTCGGTCTAAAACCACTGAAATAGCCATTCGTTATGGTTTGCTACATGATTTCAGTCGGATTTGTCTCGCGAGATTACTTCGCAACTAAAACTTATGGCTTATTTTCGGTAGCTATGGATCTCGATGCAATTCCATCTTAATGGCTATGCCCATCAACCTGTTCCTCACCCCTAATCTTTTCTGTACATAATCTGCCCATATATACCCCTCCAATCTCCTTTCTCATTGTTCCAGCATCCACATGACTATCTTAAGACTTTCCCTTCTGTCTCTTCAATGACCAACCAATCAAGTACCTCTCTATCTCTTCTATTCTACACTTCACAGGACTAAAAGTCTTCACCCTGGTATCTCAACCCTCACTTCAAAGATTACAAACTCCTCATTATAAACATCCATTGAATAAATAGACTAAACCTTGATTGAAATTATTACAATATGAAATATAACATTGAGTTTCTGTATGCCACGCTACCTGGCATACAGAGTTTCATATGCCACTAGTGGCATACAGAATTTTTATCACGTTATATTCCAAAATCGAGGAGACGGGGTAAGATAAAATCAAAACCTGATTCGTTTTAATCATGGCCACCGCATTCCACTCCTGGAGTTTTGGCTCTGGACTTCACTCGGCTTCGCCTCGTGAAATCACTATGCCAAACTCCAGTCGTGGCATACGGCGGCCAAGATTAAAACTCATCCACTTTTACGATAATATATATTTATATACATATTTGATATTAAGTATCAAAGAATGTATACCACCAGTAACAATGAATACAATTTTAAAACATTTTTTGTTCAGTATCAGTTTCCCCTGGGAATCCCATTTAACCTCAGAGATTGCATTTCACCCATCTACCTACTTCCGGTGTCCATCCTCTAACCTTCGTGAGAAGCCCCGTGTTCACGGCAATAATCTATCCCCAGGAAAGCCGCCATGGATGTGAGTAGGTGCCAGCAGGGGGCGGGGTTCTGGGGGGCAGTCTGACCGTAAAAGGGCGCGTGTCGAGTGAATCAGGCTCTCGTCACCTCCAGACAGCTCAACGGGCATGAGGCACATTCACTCCCGGTCACGCCGTGGAGGCATTTACGAGGTCTTCCGGGTGGAACACGAGTCAAGCTGGCAGGCCCGGGGTTCAATGTGGGATCGCGGGTACGAGGGGTCTATGACAGGAGAGGTGGTAGCCCCGGCATCATAGACACCTGTTATCTAATTGTAAGCGTCATGTCGTACCGGGCATCACCATGCTGGAGACGTAGTGAGACGGGAAAAAGCCAGACAGGATTCTATTGAACGACTTGCCGGTGAAAGCTCTCTGTTTTGTGATGTATGCGTGCTCGCAGCTTCTACAGGGTGTCACCTGGCGTCTGAGATGATTTTATGAGTTCAGAGTCTAATATATCTAGTAATCTGCCATTTTACTCAATACACAGCAGCATAGCATGGTAAATATATATCCTCTTCTCTAGGCGAAAGAGGCTCTATAGTATATATATATGTAGTCAAATTCTTTCTGTATGTACATACCTACATGTATACATATATATCATAAATATATGTACTGTATCCGGAAGAAGGTTCTTATTTGCGAAACGTCGACGACGGGTCCAGATGCCTGATGCCTACCTTGTGATCAGCTTTTTATCTAATAAACTGTCTCAGAAACATTAAACCGGCTTATAGTTGTGGCATTTTTACACTTACTTGTATATATATATATATATATATAAATATAAATAAATATATATATATATATATATATATATATATATATATATATATATATATATATATATATATAAGCGGGATTCATACGGTACTTCACACGTGTCCTTAAGTCTCAGACAATTTTCCTGTGATATGACAGTCTCAGAGTAAGATGCCGCTTTTTACTTCTTATAATCTCAAGGAAAATTAGCAAATTTGATTCACATGGAGGGACACACCCGGCAAATTGTCTGAAAAAAGATTAACACGTAGAGGCCAATGTACCTGACAGAGGTGTACTTCACACCTATCCCTTAGTTTCAGACAATTCTCCTTTGGTACAAAATTCTCATTGCAAGGTGCTTTTATTAGTCTCAAGGGAAAACCAAGAAGTGGATTCACATGGAATGACACACCAAGTACATGTGTCTCAGACATAGTCCCAGTGAACACTCACCCTGAGACTCAAGTACCCTTGAGCTGAAGGGATGTGACAAAAATATGATCCTCTTCGCTGGCTTTCTATTGGCTAGGTTAGATACTTAGTTGACGACTCATTACTGGGTCCAGTTGTCTCAACAAAATGTCACTATATATTTTGAACTGTTTAAAACCAGAATCTCATAAGACTCTGTTCTTTGATAGGGGTAATTATCGCTGACAATTAGAGTAGAAAAAACTAGCCTCAGGAAAATGGAATCCTTCCATTCAGATAGGGATATTGTTTTCCAGTATGATTCCAGTAGGATCGGCAGGATTTGTCTCCAACAAACACCCTGTGAGTTGCACTGTGTGACTCCCACTTAAGTGCCAGGGGATCGTGTGCTTACGCTATAAAGGCTGAGTATGGTCTCAGCATGAAGCGAAACCTGTATACCAAATATCAGGGAACGGTTTTTAAAATCTGTTCATTTACCTGTCACTTTTATTCTTTTTTTTTTAATTTTCTGTGTTTACCCTGCAAGGACTTCGGCTTGTAGCCGGTGTGACTTGTCTTTACAGCAACAAGGTAACAAAGCAATACAATACTGTCCTTTATCTCATTTTTTTGTGTAAATGTCCAAAGAATGGTTTCTTATCACAAGAAACTTTTGGATATCATACCGCACTAACTAGAGTGTTGTATGCGATCCAACTGATAAACAAAAGTCTTAGATGAGCCCAAAAAATTTGGTGCAACACCGCTATATTGATTGAGTCCTTTTAAGCCGATCTCCAAAGTTCACTGTCCATTCGGCTTCCTGGTGTAGTCATATGCACAGCGGTTCCTATAGTGCGCACTTAAGTTTGCAAACATTCTCTACATAGAAAATTGCATACAAGTCATTCATGATATATACATTAGCATCACATCAGTACATCCAGAGAACAAGAGGAGAGCCCTTAGTTAGTGGAAGAATCAGTTGTTTATAGTACAATCAATACTCATTTTCTTGGTTTTAGATTTGAACTTGTTGAATGAATCAATATTCCTGATGGAATAATCAAGAGCATTCCACAGCACAGCGCCGCGATATAATACGCTTCTCTTGTACTTCTCAACTCTAGGTTTTACTACTTTAAAAACAGCACCATCTCCCTGTCTTCTATTTCTAGTGTTTCTACTTAACAGCTTCAGATCAGATTGCTTGTTTTTTTGGGGGCTTTTTTTGTGTGTAAAATTTCTTTATTGAGTCATTTTTTACATTCTTGCTGATTTCACACAATATAGTAATTTCACTCAATAAAGAGGCAAAGGACCTCAGCCTAATCAAGGCTGCTTTTCTTGGTCCTGCCATGACAGGAGAAGATAAACTTTATAAAACAAAAGACAAAAGTGGTCATCTTAACACCAAATTTCCTAACTTAACACATATGAATTATACATGTGGTTGAGCAGATGACTTTTTCGTCTGTCATGTAACATGGCACAGTTTAGTTTTTTGTGAACTTCAAGATCACTTGTGAACTTCAAGATAACTTTGGCACATCATCTGGTCATATTATTTGAACTCAGATCGCAAACTCATCCCGGAAATATGGGCAGGTGTGCGAATCGCATCGATGCATCACCCTCCTTTTATATAGGCTTTGATTTTAATGTGGAGGCAACAGATGTACATGCCTGAAACCCAAAAAACATATTCCATGTGTAATTATTTACGAGCGTCACAGGTTCTGAATTTCAGCAGGTGTTCTAAACTTCAATACCGAAAGATAAAAAAGTCCAGTGGACCTTTTATCATATACCTATGGACGATTCGCGGTGCAGACGTGGTGCAGAAGTCCATACAGCGGGACCACAAAGACCACCTGCCATATAACCCTTACGATATCGTAATAGATACAGAAGTAACATGTCCTTGAGGTATATTCAGCTTTGCTGTGATGTCCCCCAGATGTCTTTCACGAGAACTCATGTCAAACACTCTAAGATATCACCTATTTTATCTGGATATTTCTTGCAGTCGGTATGAATAGTCGTGGGCAATGGCTGCATTATGATATAAAGTGTCAGATTCTCGTCAAACCACACATTACCCCACGGTCTAACAACATCATCAAACCTACTGCTTACACCTAAAAAAGATTTCCACATGTATCATAAGGCATAATGGTGACTCGTTGAAAGGTAGAGTTAAGTAGACATTACAGAATATTTTGAATGGAAACGAAGTAGCGGAAATGTAGTGGACACAACGATTATAAGATCGTAGAACTAAAGAAATAAAGGATTATCAGATTAATGCTACATCTTCCTGTACAACATGTGCTATGTATTGTTTTGTCATGTGGAGTATGTGCCGTCTTGTATTTTTGAGGTGCATGTCACAATATAGGCCCGTTTCCATTGGCCGCCGAAAAAAGTGTACATTTTGTGTGTTCTCCTAATAACCTATATATTACCATTGGCCATCACCGATATACGGTCAGGGACCACCGACGAACCTTCAGCACTGCTGACGCAAAATGGAAATAAGCTATTAAGAGAGCACAAAAGAAACTACACCCTTTTCGTCAGCCAATGGAAATGGGCCTTATACTGTTCTATAATGTCTAGTGTTTCTCTGTTTGAGACTCCAAAGTGGAAGACACATATCTAAATAAACCATTGTTTGCATGGAGTGACTCAAATCTATGTCGTCTGATATGCCCACAGCTCTCTGTACATTATGTATATGCTGGAGCGGAGTCTTTGCTCACCCTCCTGTGGTTGGTATCCTAGTCCCGCCTACTGGAGGCCTGCTTCCTCCAGTGCCTGGTAGAACAACTATCAATTACCCTGTCGTGGCCCCGTTGGCCGCCTCCGTGCGGGGAGCTTTTATGTTATTGGTGTGCTGCGCTTCACAGGATTGCCTCAGCATAGAGTGTATGTCTAGTCGTGGCGGGTACCATGCGGCAATGTAGGAAGATTTAATAAGGGGATAAAGGAATGACAGTTTGCATGTCACGATGGGTGCTGCAAATACGGGATCGGATGAGCATTGAAAGGTTTGTTTCAGGGAAGAATTCCGACCACTCGCAATTCACTGGGAAAGTATTCATGAAACTCTTGTTCTTGATTCTCTTTATTAGCCAAACAAAATACAGGGTTATTATTTGTGTAGTTTAACAATACACTAATAATCTGTTTTATATTCTTATATCTAGTCAATACAATGTCTCTGCAATAAAGAGTAAATCTTGCACTGTCAGCACAAAGCACATTGGGAAGCTGTGAGGAGGATGCAATGGTGATGGACTGGAGTGTTGTGAGCAGATAAATGACAACTAATTGTCTCACGTGAGGGAAAACCGGTGGGGGGAAGAAATGGATGTGGGTAGAATCTCATGGTGGAGCGTACTGGGCTGGCCATCTTCTGTGTTTTCTATTTTCTTTACCGTGTACATTATGTTATATGTTAACACCAAATGATCACACCAATCTAACGCGGGGTTTACACTAGATGACTAAAAACGTGACGACTGTAGATAATCTAGCCAATAGTCGTCAGGTGGTACGCAAGAAACGCATCAAGCGTTTACACTAGACGATTTATATTCATTTAAATGAATAACATATTACTTCCTGCTGTCCGCCTAGGTCGACCTTTACACTAAACGATCTACTTATGGGTGACGGTTCTTAAAGGCTAACCCTGACTTGACTTCAGGTGATGTATCTATTTCCCATTAGGAAATTGCAGGTAAAAAAGGGTAAAGTAGAAAGTCGTGGTCGTCGACACAAAACACTTGTTTTGGGCCAATACGAGAGGTGGCCTACGACTAAGTGTTTACAGAATCGCCAGCTGTCTAGATGAAGCGGCTTGAAATGAAGGTCGCCTAAGAGGATCTACATGATCACCAAGTGGTGTAAAATTGCATAATCTGATGTAATCAGACGATCTGTAGTCGCCACGCGCTGGGCGTTTACACAAGACAATTTCTCGCCTGCACTGCTGAAAGTCAGGTGGTGCCAAATTCAAGACTAGCCGCCTTAAACTTTTTTTCTTTTTTTTTATTAGCACAAAAATAAGTACATTAGAGGACTCTGCCATGGCAGGTATTCTGGCCTCTCTACTATCAAAATTGGGTTCCAGTGCAACAATATTGCCACTTCTTGGAATCTTTATAAATATGTACAAGTGGGATGAAGTAATAATGAGTATAATACAGATAACAATAAATCGTCGTCAAGATGAATAACAACTCCACATTACTCACACAATTCAGATGCTAATTTCACTTTCATGAACTTTTTACAGCTATATAGGGAACCATTCTGCACTTCCTTTGGCAGGCAATTCCATCTATCCATTCCTCTTTAAGTCGGACTCCTTTTAAAGAACGCAACTATAAATCGTCTCGTGTAAACGCCAGATAAGAGATCCGAAAGTGTAATTACCTGCCACAATAGACGTGAGAGATGCACCATACCAGAGAGTCTGAGGAACTGTATGACAGTCAGAAGTAGGGCAGGTCTGTTTATCCCCGAAAAGAATGCAGAAATTTATACTTTAAGAGGTAATATGATTTAAGGAAGTGATATTGGAGGTATTTTCACTGATTACTAGTATTGAGATCTTTACAAACTTTTTGCCTGTATCTCTGTATCGAGAATCTTTAGACAGTGCGCTGTTTCCAGAAAGGAATATTGTCTAATGTTCCATGCAGTTCTCTCGATTCCAACCAGGACTCTCAACCAGGTATCCAATGCACTAGGCTCATGATTTAATTTCAAACGAGGGATATGGCTAAATGCCCCTCAAAACCACAGTACACAAATCTACTGTTCTTATCAATCATTTCTTTTACCTGTTTGTCCAGTCTTGTCTGTCAATTTTTAGAAGATCAGTTAAGACTCTACAACCAAACTATTAACCCTTCAAGAGCCACACATCATTCACCATGAACCCATACTACAGCAGGTACCAGAACCAAATGTGGCCTTTGTAAGGCCCACTTTTGTAGTCAATGTTATTAGATTTATTTATTTATTTATTTATTTTTTTGATTTAGCAAAAGAAACATGGACATTCTGCCTGGCGGCAGGTTTTTTGTGTCCGCAGCGTGGACATCTATACATATGTCATAGCCTCATAACATCAGTCAGTTTATACAACATGGTACATATTCAAATCAACACAAGTTATATGTCAGATTGATGAGGTTAATGAGATGAGATGAAACTGCCGCTGAGCATAGCTATTATTCTGTGAAAGTCCGTAGCCTACTCTTCTGCTGTACATGGCTTTTATATGTCGACAACCTAGGGCAATCCTGAGCCTCTTTTGACAGGCCATTCCAGAGAAACATACCCTCATATAAGGGGTTTCTCTTGAAATGGCCTGTCCGAGGCCTCTTTAGTTTTACCTGTCGTTTTTCTTGAGTACGGGTTCTTGGTTCTTTAGCAGGAACTAGTTTTTTGCAATAACGTCTCATGAACATATATTTCAGATAGGTTCTCATGACTGCGAGATGATCTACCTTACATTCATTGTGTAATCTATCAACACTAATATCTCCAATACCAGAACGAGTACATATTCTTAATCCTCGATTTTGGAGTTTTTGTAGTTTACTTAACAAAGTACTTGAGGCACCACTTACGAAGTAGCCTGCGTAATCGAAGATCGGGGCTATCATCACTTTATATATCCTTAAACTCACTGCCTTACTTATTAACTTTCGAATTCTAGCAAGTTGAAATAGGCGTTGGTTAACCTTTCGTATCACATCATTTATCATATGAGACCATGATAGATGAAATAACGAACTTAGAAATCCCAGTAAATCTGTATTTTTTATCAGAACTTTCTGATATTTTGATGACTTACTGGCAACACTTAGGCTTGTATGTCATATAATTTTCATAATTCTCTGATAATTTTTCAAAAAGTTACAAAGGAAAAAATACAGCATTGCTGATCCATTCCATACGGGAATGCCATATGGCATTGTCCTGCCACGGCTAGGGGAATGCCATATAATGCCAGAAAGGTTTAATCTACAGAGATGTGAGTTGAGCATCGGAATATAAATGAATCATCACGTGGGCTCTATTAACCATTAGAAAAGGGAACTTCGATGTGGATAGATCTCTGTCTTAAGATCATCGATAATCTTAAAATGTAGTCCCCCCCTAAATAAAGGCTCAGCGTAAGCAGTTAAAGATACTGCCCGAAAAATATTTATGATCATGCTCAAGGTTCCACAAAACAAACTGTTAATATCATGAGATACAGTTAATCTAACTTCTATTGATTATGCTGTCTAATTCATATGTCTTTGGAAATAAACGCTGCAAGCATTGAACAAAAAATTGTTCTTGGCATACCAGAGTTTACTTCTCTCTTACAAGCACGAAGATAACAGAGTACAAGTGTAGTCCTGTAATCCGATTTTCTTAGTGTGGAGAACATCATGAGCATTAATCCCCTAAATGTCGGAAGCCTTGTAGAGCTGGGACCTGTTTCAAAAGTAGAAAGTCCTCTCGCTGTTGGTCTCAGTGCACCACAGTGGCAGTATCCGTTTCAATAGTAGGTGAACGGAACAGTGAGCGGCACTTTAGAAATGACCGGCACCAAGAGTGGCAGTAACCGTTTTAATAGTTGGTTACCTCTCACTGTTACTGCCACTGTTACTGCCACTGTTCACGAGAGGGTGCACCCTCTCACATTGAACTAAACAACCATCTTAGAACATATTGTAACATATCTAAATAAAGAAAAACATGTTCTGAACAATTTCATATGTATCTTTAACCCACATCTCGATTTGCATGGTTCTGGACCAAGAACTGCAGTAACTGCACTACTCAGTCAGTTTCCTACTGCACTGCTCGAGCCTAGGCTATCACATACATGTAGTGGCTCTGTAACTCAGCCAGAAATGCACATAGAAACGTCAAATAAAAACTGAAATGTGAAGAAAAACACGGGGAATAATTTGGAATTATTGGATTATTCATCAGATATTGATTTCTTAAATATTCCGTTCACTATGCTGGCATAGTGGTGCCACTATTACTGTTGGTGTCACAATTACTGCCACTGTTGAAGCCTTCCTCTCGCTTTTACGGCCACTAATATTGAAACAGGTCCAAAGTTCGCAATCCTAACGATTAGTATCTGAATGTGGATTGCCAACATTAACATATCCTCACCCAGACCTCTCGAAGCCACACAGGTGAATGGTGAAGGCATATAACTAACTTGAGACAATGCAATACCATCTGACTGACACTTCCAAAGACGCACTATGCAGGTTACAAATACAGACAGGTTGCTCTCCTAATGTGTACAGCTTCCCATACTTGTGCGAGAAACTGAATCTCAGAAGACGAGACAGCAGAAGCTTAGAAATCATAGGATCACACAGAAGATCTAGCCTTTCTTTATCTACAACAATGAATAATACACTCTATACAGAAGATCAACTCCTAGATGCATAGAAAAAACCCAGACATATTCAAGAGGAATGGCGTCGACTGACTAAAATAAAAAGACACCTTCTGTTGTTCTCTTTCGTTAAGTTACATTGGTTATAGAGTGCCATCGACATCATGACTGAATGGCAACGTCTGCTGACAACGGAATGTTTTCTATGGATTTACAAATGGATTCATAATTCTGTGTTGACGTCAGCAAAGGATATCATCTCCACTATTGCTATCACTTTCTAGCATTCCCATGGGACTTTGTCCATCTTTAAGGCACTGCTATACTGTTCTAGATATCTACTAACCGTATCACAATTTCTGCATGCTGCCATTGTGCAAGGATTCTGATAATAATCTTCTAATCATATATAAACCAGACGGGGCTTAACGTTAGTTAACAATAGTCTAAGGCTGGCCATAGGAATAAAAAATCCAAGGGATATTGAACTTCGAGATTTGTATGACCGATGTAAAATTAGGACATTAAATTTCAGAAGATCGGTACACTTGATGCCTCTAATGAAATGGTGGAGTGAAGATATTGCAAATATCTCTTTAACAGACTATAATGTAACAAGGAATGCTGGGAAGACTAAGTTCAAGTTAAAAAAGCCGAATGGTAATAGGTACCTCAAATAACCCCTATTTGAAGGGGCACAGATTTGGAATCAACTAAATGTTGATACTCAGAAACTTCCTAGAGGAGATGTGTTTAAATCCAGAGTGAAAGATGAATTAACAAGAATAATCTATAGGCATGTTATCACTGGGCATCACAACTGATCAGAAGACCAGAAAAATACCTGTTATTATTAAGAAATGAGATAGCTGATATTGAAAATGATCGGGAAATTATTTATTGAATGAGTGTGTGTGTTTTTCTGTTTAATGTAAATGTCCTGTATGTCATGTACTGTTTGTCTTCGACGATTGTGAGGAAGAACGCCAAAAGGCGATTGCTTTTGTCTATATTTTTGATTGAATAAAAAAAAACAATAAAAAAAACACACCCCAAAACAACGTGTAAGATCCACAACATAGGGGATATTGGGTGACTCACACTCTTCTTAAACCGGCTTAAAAGAACTAGTAGTAGAATTTGATGGCTCAGTGTTAAATTTGAGCTGTATCTTTACTGTCCTTTGCTCCTAACAACACAAAGGATCCCATCTTAGTCCTCAGAGAACACCTCATTTGGACGCCAATTTCAGGGGGAGTTAAGCAGCGTCAGATCTATCTATAGATATAGGTCAAAGTCAACCTTGATCAATAGATCAAATGGATCATTTGGATCTAAGACACGTCTTCCACGAACAAGATCGCAGATTGCGGTAGAGAGGCATGGAATTTATAAACATCGGGGACTTTGAGGCTTTGCGGACAGTGTCTATGATTTAAGCGTTATACTGTAGTAAAACGATGGAATACGAATACCTCCTTGATGCCTTTCACTCAATAGTGACAAGCCATGCCTGGGTAACGATTACAACAGACACACGTGGGAAGGATTTGGATTTTTTTCTTATTCAATCAAATGTCCAAGGCATGGGCAATACTTCGGGCAAAAACACATCTGTGTAATAACTACAGAAGTAATGTATTGTTTTTTTATAAAACATCTTATTTATAATTGCAAACAAAAAGATATGGGTTTGAATAAAATCACAATATTGACTGATTCCAGATACAAGCAGTCGTATGCTCCGAGGAGTTGACGAGTAGTAATATCCGAGTGCATGCTAGGATATAGCGCAGAGTCAAAACCGTTTATCATACGCCTGCTTTTATCTAGAACTAGTCTATATTGGATTTATTGAGCACCTTTCCCTGACAAGTGGCGTGCTGATATTTGTTTATTTATGTATGCACTATATATCAGTACGCACTTTTTTTTACCATACGTGTGCTTTATTAGAACCTGGAGCATACAACATATCTGTATTCGTTGGGTATGGTGATACACACTCCCTATGTGTTCTCTATGGGCATTATGTATCAGGTGGATATACTATATGTTCCGTGTGTAGTGATACACAATACCCAATAGTGTGTTATATGGATATTTTGTATTAGGTGGATAATAAATAAACGATCTTCGATTTTCGGCAAAAGAAAATTTGTTATTCCAGCCTCGGCAGGTTCAAACTCAGAGAACTAGCACTGACTGTATGAGGGACAACAAAGTTCAACATCAATCCAGAGATCAAGATCAGATGGTTCGATTAAGAAGATCCCAACCTTGATCCCTTTCCCTCTCACCCGTGCTACGATGCCAGACGGCAAATAACACACCTGGTTGACCATGCTGCAATCTCTGGCGCCATCCAGGCCTTGCTGACGATAGAATCGGGTCTCAGTACAGAAACGTGCACGAAACAATCCTCCAGGAACACCAGAAAGGCTGGTGGCGATGCAGGGAACAGCCGGACGCGGCTCTGATTGACTGGCCAGCGAACCCATCTGCATACGTTTTGTGTCGGCCAATCGGATTGGCGGCAACTATTCACTGCCCAGCTAAAGGCCGTGATTGGATTTGCTGAGGAAACTTTACTCGCCCGGAATTGTGCCGGGTTACGCATACAGCCAGTGGGCGGTCCTGTGTGTTGTGCATGTGTAGGAGAGAGAGCTGGGGAGGCAAATGTAGGTCGGCTCTGGTTCCTGTTCTATTACAATAGACGGCGCTGAAGGGGGTTATTTTATTACTTGTTAATAATGTAAGCTTAAATGTAACAGACATACCTCTCATACGATGCCTTTGGTATAGTAATTTTGCGCCAATTTTAGTGATAGAAAGAAACGCCATCACGCCATAGAGTGTCTTGTCGGTAGATATTTTCTTTGTGTAACCAAACATGGTGACGTCATTTTAGGTATATATATTACGTTATATAAAATTGCTATATTACGTTACATAAAATTGCTGGCATGATACGATAAAAACGATATGGGTGAATCGGAGCCCATACACAAGGTTAAAATCATCGAAGTTCCTATCGTTGGCAGTCCTTTTCTTTGTGCAGCATAAAAGACTATCATTCTCATGGAATATACATGTATATCAGGACATATCACATAAGGAAATCTGAGAGCAACTTGAGTATGCACAGGAAATGAGCATCCTCGATCCAAAATTATGTAGCCTAAACGAGAGCTGATGGCTGGAAAACCCGGCAGCAGGGTGGAACAGTATTACTGCAGTATACTACAATGTATGACCAAAGAAAAAACTTTCGCAGTATTTCTAAGTGTGCAGGGTAAGTTTTGTTTTTAGATATCAGCATTCAGAAATGACATCATATTCGACGTTATATATATTCAACAGAACTTTGCCGATCTAGGCACATCAGATAATAGTTTCATTCAATTTTGAAGCTACTTGTCACATAGTCCCCCCACATGTATGAGAGGATTGTTAAGGTCCTCCCAACTTGGCCTCTTTACTGGAAGTCTGAAGTCTCAAAAGAGCATAACATCCACTCGCAATTACAAAGAACCTCCCAGAGGACCTCCTTCGGAAGGAAGAATCGTTAGAACCGTCAGAATTTGTCTTTATAATGTCAGTCGCCCCTCGGGGGTGGCGAGGGAACAAACGGAGGCGAGGAGAGGGATCTTTTTCCCTGCTTTCTTTGAAATCGGAGAAGAACACGAAACCCTGAAGGTAACAACTCTTGTCAATGCACCACCGTCCCCCCAGAGACAGACAAGGCTATGGTTCGCATGGAGGTCTCCCGGGGGAAGGCACGTTGTCGGATATTCAACCTCAATAAAAATGCTGCAATTCCATTCAAAAAGCACCCTGAATGTCCCGAGCAAGCTAAATATCAAGTGGCACTCATCTTGTACAACTGCAACAATAATTGGCAAGAACCCTGTCAATCTCGCTCCCACCACCGCCATCATCCCAACCAGCAGCAACGGAACCAACCTCAGCCGCAATCAATGTGGTCCTTGGAAGGGGGGTTTAGAGTTACATTAAGCTGCTGTAACCCAATCCTACCCATTCGCACCGACTCTTTGCATTTAGTGCAATTATTGGCAATTGCTCCTCCACCGGTCCATTGGGTTTGGAGGCGCCTATATAGATGTAGCACCAGTGAACGAGCTTTTGGGGGAGGGAGAGCATTCAGAGGATGTGGCAGCTGCAGTGTGTATATTGCATGGTGGTGTAAGGGAAAGTCGGGCCGTGGTAGGGTGTGTTGGCAGATGTATAGAACTGAACACCAAAGCTAACGCAATGGGCAGCCTACTCAAAGCTCATCAGCATACCGACACTTGTCGTGTTTATTTATTCACAAATTGCACAGTATCCAATGTCTAGTGGTTCGAGTGTAGTGCAAACGCTCATGTTATTGATATGATTTAGCACGCAAATATATCAAATGTGTCACGGAGCACGCATTCATGTGTGGTTTGTGAACGTACTCGTATGTATAGAATATTTAACAGGCCTTGGTAGTAATAAAGTTTACAAAATCTTATAAATCTTTTTACAAAATCAAATATTAAATCTGGTAGGATTTCTTAGCAACTCTCTTCTATATGATCATTATATGCCTATGAGCTAATGTTTCAATTTTTTGACGAAGAGTATGGATTCCGTTCGTCACTGAGTGGCGAAATGATATTCATACGTTCCTCCGTACCACGTTTATAAAATGGCGTTTTTTATTATTTCCAGGTATATATTAAGAAAGAGACATGATGAGTGTACATGAATTCCATCTGTTCCTTGATGTATTGGTCAGGAATATCTCTGAACAGACCCCATTCAGATACACTAACCATGTCTCCATATATTAGTTGTGAGCAAAGGTCAGCAGAAATCTGATGTCTTAATAACATACAAGGAAATATAGAATGCAATTTTCTTGGCTTTTTATTCATTTTCGGCTATTCTATCTTAATTTTGATCTCATTCTACCTATTTTGATAATTGTTTGCATTATCATAATTAAAATACACTTACCTTTCGTAGAAATATATATGTTCATGAGTTCAGAGCATTCCATACCCATCAGTGCTTAAAGGTGCTCTTAGGCTTAGACAGGAAATAAAATTATATACATATATATATAATTATCATATATTTCGCCTCCTTTCTCTCCGCCTAAATCAAAATGAATTTCATTTTGATTTTTAATCTATCAATATCCCCAAATAATATCCTCTTGACAAAGCGACCTCGTACTCCCTAGACACGTTTCGATTAAAACAATCCGCAAGCATTTCAAAGCCTGCAATGTCTCGGTGTATCATCTTAATATAGCTGAAATCGTGGAGCGTTATTTAGCACATAACTCTATGCCTCGTATCTCGTGCTTCGGATCAGAACAACTGAACGAATTACTTATCTCTAAAGCAGTTAAAGGCATTATTGTGTCTACAGACACATTCACAGTATTCTATGACACATATACATAGATGCACTGCACGAAAACCACTATTTTACATATGTATACGAAACGCGTCTAACAGTAGGATTTTGCGTCTAGAAGTTCGACCTATTAGACGTCTCATAGACGCCTTATCTAGTGGCGTATATACATGTCCATGGTGCGGTCTTATATACGTCATATATATGCCTGATTCTATTTATATACGCCACCATCCAATAGTTCCGATCTTTACAACTTGGGGACACTACTGGTAGCATATTTAATTTTCCATTAACCATCCAAGTCTGTATTATATGAAAAATACAATCTTATATTACCAATTTATTTTATAAAAACTTAATTATGTTGCATTATGTTGTTTTTTAATTGTTTTTCTAATAGATCTTACTTTCAAACACCATTTCAATGTGTGGACAGTCAGGCTTACTATATAATCGCCTCCCCCCCATGTCTCTGTGCACCTGAAGTCCGACTCCCGACCCCGACTCCAACTCTGCCTTGTGAACGCGGCCGCCACCCTCACAGCCACCCGCTCAGCCACCAGAAAAACATCTTAGACACACCGAGCGGCCGCTGAGGGTTTCCAATTGAGTCAACCTGTACAAACGCGGCTGAGGGCGGGCGGTGGGCGGCGGGCAGCGGGGGACTTCTCACTGAGGCTGGCTGGGGGTGGCGTGGGGTGGTGGGGGGAAGGAGGGCGGTAGGGGGTGGGGTTGGGAGGTCGTGGGTGGCGGGTCAGTGTTGGTGTATGCTCTACCAACACCCACAGGACGGGGCGGGCCGCGGGTCGCAATTTTTTTATGGGGGGGTATCATATATACGCCTGGCGTATATATATTGCGCAGAGTATATTTTATCTTAAATACGCCAGGCGTGAAAGACAGCCAAGTCGCGCGCGTCTGCATATGGAAACTGTCTTGTAGACGCCCGAAACGTAGACGCGTATAAGAGGTGTATACAAGTATAAACAAGCCACGATACAGCCGATACGTGCGTTATCGCAATGGCGTATATATATGTAAAATAGTGGTTTTCGTGCAGTGATGGTTCATACTGTGATAATGTATTACATCACATGCTATATATTTTACGGATGGTTTAATACCGTACAAGACAGTTATCCTAATACCCGCCTCAAGACCCTGTTAAAAGATAATGTTCACAGTAAACCAGTACTCATTTTTATTTTGTCTTTTATTTGGGAAAGATTAGTTAAAATTAAATGCGTATAACACACATTTCACTATTTCCTTCAACAGTATATGGAAATATGGTTAGTTTGACTGAATGGAATCTGTTACGGGTTGTTTTGGTTGGATATACTGACTAAGTTCCACACAACAAGGAACATATGTAATTCAGTCACACTCACTCTGCCTCCTTAACCTCGTTTATAGAGAATTCATGAAGAACGCCATTTCACAACTCACTGAATAGCAAAATGACAGAAAGACAGTGGTCACGTGGTACAGAGAGTCGTATGAGTATTATCGTAAAACCGGATGAGTTTTGATCTGGGCTCCCGTATGCGACGACTGGAGTTTGGCCAAAACTCCAGGAGTCGCATACAGGAGCCCAAATTAAAACGAATAAGGTTTTGATTTTATCCTGTGAACGATATTTTTATGTGAGGATAATAACAAAAAACACGATAAAAACTCTCTGAAGTCCTCCATATAGCTCTCCTTGCTGCTCTTAAGGCGCTTGGAACTACTTTCAGCTGCTGATCTCTGATTGGTCCATTTTGTGTACGCTCCTAGGAGCGATTTTTTATCCGTATGCGACATACGGGCGCATACGGAAAGTTAATGTTAAGCCTATGGGATTTTATATTAGGGGTAGGATAATAATCCGTAACTCAGTCATGGAATCTATACTCCTGGTCATATGCCTCAACCACCACTAACCAACGTTTCGCACTTACGATGAAATATCTCCGTGTTGAATAAAACAGTGGCGGAATGAATATGAGTGTAGAAAATCTGTCGGCGACTCCCTCAATATCTCATTTTGAATAAAACGTTATTTTCTAACTACAAACGATGCCTCAAGTAGAATCAACAATCGACTTTTATACAGCTGGTCTTCTCGTCTGCAGAAGGAAACTAGAACCACAAGAGCAGAAGTAGTATATAAAATGTAAGCTTTGTAGCAGGGTGCTAAATGTGTTCATCATGGGACATGGCGAGGGTGATGAACATGGAGTGTTTCCGTATTGCTGCATTCTCTGCCGTTTGCTATTGGTTTTTTTTATTTCCTTTTGTTTATTGAACAAATATTCGTCATGACTGGCAATTTGCTGCTCTACATCAGCGGAGTCATGTTCATTATCTCACCCCTGGTACAAGTTTAGCCATAGAAATAACATTGGGAGAAAATGCTCAAAGATCACCCGTATAAAGTGACAATACTATGCCACGGCTGTCGCGTAGTGAATATGAGATGACGTCATATGGATTTGTTAAGTATATTATAATTATTCTGATATTCTGATGCTATTTAATGTCATAGAAAAGGGTGAGATAAACCTAGAATCTCACTTGAATCGTAAAATAAACAATATTCCTCTCGTTTGGATGTGCCTTAATCGTCACTCAGCTTTGCCTCGATGACAATTGGGGCACATCTAAACTCGTTGCGTATTGTGTATTTATACGATTCTCGATGCAGTTCTATATAATTCACTGATGCATCATCTTTATAAACAAAGCTTTAGTGTTGGTTTACAGTGGGTAACTGCAGTCGTTGTTTACGATAGCCAGGCCTGTGTCGGGTACTCTGGAGGGGTCCAGTGCCGGAGCTAAGCCCCCCCCCCCCCCCCCCCTCCACCTCCTCCCACTGCGCTGCCCCGACACACGGTAGCAGTTTAATCAGACAGGGGCCAGTGCCAGGACCTGTAATCACGTATTAGTCTGCTTTCAATTGGCATAATGATGTTGTCAATCAAGGCTGGCTTAGCGGCCAACTTGGCGGACAGGGGCCACACTCTGGTCGGGGATGTATGTCACCCTCCAGGGACCTGTTTCACTAGTTTCGTGACATGTCTAGATCATCTAGATGGTGTGTCCGGTTTCATAAGAACTAGACATTAGACTTCGTTTTGTCCCTTCTTGCTTGCACTGTTGGTGCCGCTTTTCAAATGTGTCTAACACTTTTGTCACGAAACTAGTGAAACAGGTCCCATGATGTGTAGATTTGTCTAATTTTTATGTTTGGGTCTGTCTTTTTGAAAGGGTAGCTACTTGTGTCGTCATGAAACCAGACAAGCCCAATGTCTGTATGGTGTCACAGACATGTCACAAGACTAGTGAAACAGGTCCCAGGTCCTGGTGGAACGGGCAGGCTCGGCCAGAAGCAAAGCTGCCTTATAGATTGTTTACCTGTTTAGAGCGTGCTTGGACGTTCTATATACGTTGTCTCAAGGTTAGAGGGGTTGCATATAGACTTCCAGCATACTGGATCGTTATTGAGAATCTCAGAAAAGGCCATTTCTAACCAAAGTGATGCGATCCGCAGACGATCTGTATACTGGTGTGACGGTCCGCGTAAAAAGTATCGCTAGATGCCGTATTTTACGCAGCGATGCGCCTATGCGATTACGACACGATCCGCAAAATTTCATGAGCAACGTTTGGGCCCTCGGATCGCTATTCTTCGATCCGCAGCTCTGTCGTAAAAGTGAAGCAACGGGGCCCAGTCGAGTCTGAAAATGTGTCAATCGCCTGAGAATTCTGCCGCTTCCCTGATAATCCAGTAAGGAATCTGAAGATACGGGATCACATCAGTCACTTCCCTAATAACAGTGGAAGAAGCAATCAATCTATAGTCTGAGGAAACATTAAATAGGAGGACCATGCAATGCCAATGCATTGACAGGTTTGAATATACAGCCACTTGTGCAGCGGGAAAATACAACCTATACACTATAGATGAAGTGACAAACCGGAAGCACCAGAATAACGAGCCTGACGGCACCATGAAAATCCCGATGGCACCGTGATGGGGCTCACACCATCATGAAAAGGTGGATGATACCATGATAATCCTGACGACACTATTCTGGGCCTGACGACATCTTAACAAGCCTGCCAAGACAAAGAAGGGCCTGGTGAGACACCATGGTGGTTCTAACCATGAGGGACCTAATGGTGGTTCTAACCATGAAGGACAGCATTACTGGCCAGGGCCCCGTTGCTCCTGTTTTTGTGGTATCGCTAGATATAATCGGATCGTAATTTTATTTTTACGATTACTTTAACGATCCGACTAAAAAAGCGTTGCTCCAGTAATATCGGATCGTATCGCTATATTTCTGCGGTATCGCTAATTTTTGCGATGCGATTATGATACAACAATTCAGGGGCACATATTGAATGAGACAGGGGAAGATTAATTAGTTTTTTAAATTAAATACAGATGGCACCAGAGTTAAAACCGATCTGACACCTGTTGGTGTGGATCGCCATTTTCTATAGGTAGAAGAACAAGGGGCTGGGGATCGTAGTGCCACCACCCATCGTTATTCAGAATTTCAGACAAAGCCATCTCTAACCAAAGTATTGCGATCCACAGACATCCGCCCTGGGGGTCGTTGCTCCACGTTTTGCGGATCGCAAAATAGCGATCCGAGGTCGAAAGTGTTGCTCCAGATATTTTGCGGATCGCATCATAACTATGTCGCTATCTATATCCAGTTAAAACCCCAATGAACCTGTCACCTATCACACTGAGAATGCGGTGTTTTAAAATATAGCGATACAACGTGAAAATAGCGATACTACACTATACGATCCGATATTACTGGAGCAACGCTTTCCAGGAGCAACGACCCCCTGGTGTGATGGTCCCCGTAAAAAGTATCGCTAATAGCCGTATTTTACGCGGCGATGCGCCTATGCGATTACGACACGATCTGCAAAATTTCTGGAGCAACGTTTAGCCCCTCGGATCGCAATTCTGCGATCCGCAACTCTGTCGTAAACCTGGAGCAACGGGGCCCTGAGGACACAAGTATTTGCCTTACGACACAATTATTGGCCTGACAACACCATGATGGGCCTGATGACACCACAGTGGTCCTGATGAAACACCGTGGTAGGCCTGGTGCGATATGACGAGCCTGACGACACTATGATAGGCCTGGCGACACCATGGTAGGCCTGGTGACATCATTATGGGCCTGACGACAATTTGGTGGGCCTGGCAACACCATGGTAGACCTGGCAACATCATTATGGGCCTGACGACACCATGGTAGGCCTGATGACACCGTCATCGACCTGACAACGCTTGGGCAACCAAATTTCCCCCAACTCGCCAAATTTGCCGAACCCACTGTGGCGACACGAACAATTGGTGCTCGGTCTCCGCAGTGATGTCGTCACTTTCAATTTGATCGTCGATAGTGACGAGCTAAGGGAATTATCGCAGGGAGCGGCGTGGTGGGGCGGCGGCTGGCCCTGATGGAGTGACCAGCCTGCCTCTGCACCGGCGACGCCTATTCATCACCACGGGCCGACTGCCGACATGTGTTAGAGCACCAGATGAGGCAATTACCTGGCTGATGTAGGAAACAGGTGAGTTAGACCAGGGCCCGCCATATCTGTCTGCATAAGGCGCACAGAGCACAGGGGAAGGGTGCAGGGTAGAGGCTTGGAGGATTATGCAGACTGAAAGACGAAGGGTGTGTTACTTGGGGTAGGCGTAGCGTCAGGTCTTGCATAGGGCCCGTTTCCATTGGCCGACGAAAACGGTGTAGAATTTTTGTGTTCTCTTAATAGCCCATTTCCATTGGCCATCACCGATATACAGTCAGGAACTACTGACGGACCTTTAGCACTGCTGACGCAAAATGTAAACAGGCTATTGGGAGAACACTGAAAATCTACACCATTTTTGTCGTCCAATGGAAAAGGGCCTATATGCATACATGTTTTTGAGCGTGGGCCACACCCTCATATCCTTTCACTATCTGCATGCCATTCTGTACACATGTTATGTGTTACCTGGCGTTTACACAAGACGATTTTGACCAGCGATTCTGGCATTTTGCACCTCCTGGCGACTTTCAGTAGTAAAAGCTAGAAATCATCTAATGCAAATGCCAAGCGTGTGGCGACTGCAGATCATCTGATTACATCTGATTACACAATTTTGCACCACCTGACAACTATTGGATGCTGGCGACTATTTCAAGCCGCATTGAATTAGTCATCTAGATGGGCGGCGATTCTGTGGAAACTTAGCCATCAGTATAAACGCTCAAGGACATTATGAGATCGTCGACTTTTGCAGTGGACATTGCCACCACCTGACGATATTGGCAGGCGATCTACAGTCGTCACATATTTAACGTCTATTTTTAGGCCCGTTTCCATTGGCCGACGAAGATTGCTTAGACTTTTTGAGTTACACAGAAAGTCTGTCGGTGGTGCCACTGACTGTGCGTCGGTATAGACAAATCGGTGAGGGTAGTAGATTTCACTCAGTGACCAAGCTTTCACTCAGTGGTGGGTGGTGCCGCATTACATAATATAGGCAGAAAAGGTCGTGGGGCATTGCAGGACCTTGGATGTTTCCATTGACCGATATTGGGTCCACAGTGCCAAAAGTCCGTCGGTGGTTCCAGACTGTAGATCGGTGATGGGAAATCGGCCAATGGAAGCGGGCCTTAATGTAAACGCCGGGTTAGTGCTAGAGGCATGCCCAGCTGACCAGTGACCGACACACTTCATAGACGCTGGTGATGGATTTAGAAAAAAGTGTGCAGGGTTTAGGCTGGGTGGATTATCCTACGCCTAATGAAAAACCACCATAGGCTTAACATTGACTAATATGCTGCAGGCGGTGACATAAAGTGTTTTAATGTCACGAGGGTAATACAAAAATTGACAATTCAGCAACGAGAACGTGAGCTGCAATGAAAAGTTCCGGTTGCACTCAAATTTCGCCTATTTAACTCTTTGCTAACGTGATATAGAATATTACGAGTGACCCTCGTGGCATAAAAACTAACCTAAAGAAGAAAGGGTTCAACTTGGGGTAGACATAGTGTCATGTCTTGCCTATATGCATACCTGTTTTCGAGCGTGGGCCATACCCTCATATATACGCTGCCTAGGTTATGCTTGGATCTTAGGTTAGAAAGAGACTACCTAGATTTTAAGTGTGCTAAAAATTACCCCTTCACGATCTACGTGCCAAGTCTGTACCAATCTAGTGCTTTAATTTATGTGCCCCTGAATTGTTGTATCGCTATCGCATTGTAAAAATTAGCGATACCGCGGGAATATAGGGATACGATCTGATATTACGGGAGCAACGCTTTTTCAGTCGGATCGTTAAAGTAATCGTAGAAATAAAATTGTGATCCGATTGTAGCTAGCAATACCACAAAAACAGGAGCAACGGGGCCCTGGTGATATATTTGAATCCTAGAAAGGCAGTTGTGGAAATGGAAAGTGGAGTGGTTGCAAGATGTTACAGAAAATAGCCCATAGACTGAGTATAATCCAAACCTTTTTTTTCTTATTTCTTTTATAATGCCATGATGAACACATCGTTTGTTCCTAGAAATTAAATTAGAGTTAACGGACAATTCTCTTCTGTCTTGGACTCATTTGGCTACACGCTATCATAAATCTGTCACCTTCTCAACTCTTATCTTGTTGTGTTATATTTCTCTTATGTAAGGTGCTTCCACAATGCAATCGTAATATACGTATATATTCATTTGATGAACTGAATGCAACATCTCAGAAATGAATAAACACGTCATAATTAAAAAAAGAGAGAAAGAATTTTAAAAAAAGTCCTTATCTCTCCCATGTGAGTTGTTTTAGATACAAAAACACTTCTACTCATGAAACAACACTATCCAATTCAGAGCTGATTCAGCACTTATTTCAATTCATAAAAAAGACATCTTCAACATATTGAAATGCGACTGTCTGAGAAAAGGCAATGAATTCCCATCTGTGTTCTGCGTCTGGGACGTCCAATGTGGCGATTTTACCTGCCGACTATAAACCCAACGATGACTTTCACCCAGTACAAGTCTATCGATGGTTCCTCTTGTGAAAAGTCGGTGGCACATAGTCGGTGACCTTCACCGCTTAAATGCAGTGGATGATGACCGGCCTTTGGTAGAAAATGCAGACCGCAACCGATTAAAACAATGCGTTTTGATTTCGTCTGTGGGTGCAAAAGTCGGTCCGTGGTGCCAAATTACATAAGACGAGAGAGAAATTCTTTGACTCTTTCTTGTTCCACCAGCCAGGCAATTATTGCACTAAGTTTTTAAAAATTCTTTCCCTATCAATTATAGGTATTGTCTCCCTTCACACCTTGTGGGGTGTTTTCAGGGAGAAATTGTTTTCTTTGATTAGAAATTTTAATTTTTTTTGCACTAAGTGTTGTATAATTGGTCGGCGGTGCGAAATGCCATGATCGGTGGTCATAATCGGCAGGTGGAAACGCCAAATTAGTCTATATTCGACCAAATCGGCCGTGCAACATTCTATCTATTCGAAACCACATTCAAATTGATATTCCGGTGTAATCAGCTAAACCAAAAGCTAGCACGTGAACCTTAAATTTTAAATAAGTGTTCCTCAAAACGTTGAGATCATCTTATTCAATCTTCAGGCAAGATAAATTGTCCGATATGCCTTTCAGGGGAAAGACCTAAGTGCCACCATTCATGGGGTGTAGAGCATTACTAGCTGGAAAGCAGGAAAGCATCTTATTTCAACACAATCTAGTAATATTTACGATGGCCTCGTAACAAAAACGTCATTGATATATCAGTCTATAGTAAGCATACATCATGAAGATTAAATGAACAATACTCTCTCTCTCTATTTTTCTCTCCCTTGAGATGCCTCATATGGAGAGGGGCCCTTGTGATAATATATCATCGTAAAACTGGATGAGTTTTAATCTTGACCACCGTATGCCACGACTGGAGTTTGGCATAGTGATTTCACGAGGCGAAGCCGAGTCAAGTCCGAAGCCAAAACTCCAGGAGTGGAATGCAGTGGCCACGATTAAAACAAATCAGGTTTTGATTTTATCCTACCCCGTCTCCTCTATTTTGGAATATTACGCGATAAAAATTCGGTATGCCCCTAGTGGCATATAAAACTCTGCATGCCAGTCAGCGTGGCATACGGAAACTCAATGTTAAGCCTATGGGATTTTATATTAGGGGTAGGACAAGTTGTTGTAACAGGACAAGAGCCTGACGGCCATGAAAACCAGTTGTACAACAACTGAGGCTATATGCCACCTATGTTGAATCAAGTATCGAACATGGTACAAATTGTAACTTTGACTTGTAAACCTGAAGATTCAATAAAGGAAATTGTAAAAAAAAAAAAGACAAAAAAAAGGCAGTTTACATGTGAAGAGTGTACCGAAATGCTGAATGATATGCATTTCCGTTGTCCTGAACTCGGTGAATTAAGTACCATATACACACTGCCAGTAGAGCGCCCTCAAAGAGGATGTGCTGCAGACTGGACTTCCAAACTTTTGACCTTTATGGCCTTCCTGAAAGCGGCTTTTGTATCAATATGATAGTAATCTCGTGTGGGTCGTCGCAAATGGGGGCGCTTGGGTAAAGTGGAGGCTACTTATAGGGTTGACACTAGATTTGATATGGGCGTCGATTACCTCACTTGATCCCTCCCCTGGTGTCTATACGCCTAGACACCTCTCTGGGTCCTTAGTGTATGAGGTATTCATGATATCATAATACACATGCAGAGGAAACTGCAGGATTCGATTACAGTTCTGGATCTATCTTACTCCTTTCAAACACTTTAGAATAGCATCACAATCTCAGATTAATTGCAAATCCAGTATGGAACGCATAGATCTCCTGGCTGCTGATTGGCCATTTTATTCTAATGTCATCTCCCATCACTCTATCACGGGCAAGGCATTGTATTGTCACTTTATGTGGATTACCGATGCTTATATTTCTTTTAATGTTATTTATATGGCTAAACTTGTACCAAGGGTGAGATAAAGCAGATGTCTACAGTTTTCAGTCCTCATGCCACCTAACTCTAGGTATATTGCACGATAAGGCTTCATGTATATATGACACATGCATATTCCTAAACACTTAGGGGTTGACACAGTAAATGGAGCTTTCATCGTGGCATTACTGCCTTTGAAAGAATAACTAAGACTACGGTGTCAATACATGTGTCATTGAATATCAGGATTCTGATTTTGGTACAAATTTGAGTTTATCTTCTTTTTTAAGTAGTATAGTAATCTTACCGTATAAATCTCCTTATCCGATTATGTCCTCCTCGTTAAGAGTTGATTTCTAAATGGGAAATGAAAAAGTAAAATTAATGGATTTCCCTTGCGCAATTTTCCACTGTCCTGACATTCAATAAAGATATAGAATTCCTCTCTTTTTTATCTGTTATTTTCTGTTAGTGTTCCTCTCTTATAGAGTGGACTGACGTCGGCATGGCATTGCCTCTCCAGACTCATTGCACTCTCCACGCGGCCTGCTCCGCCGCACCCGACACCTTATTTCACTCACACGTACACAGCTACCTGCATTTTACATGGCCTGCCGTACGCAGCCTCCGCCAGGCCCAGGCCGGACGAGGTTTAACACCGGACTTGAGATCCCACTCCACCTGAATCTCCTCACTGGCCAAGATTAAGACTGAGAGAAGAGCAGACGACATTTGTCTAGTTTACGCTTTTCTGTGAGGCTCGCCAAATGTCGTGTTAGGCCCGGCGTCCACCTACTACGATATGGCTTCGATATGGTCTACGAAGCACCTCCCGATAAAAAATCAAAATCGCGTCGGAAGGTCACCTAATAAAGCAGCAGTTGTCCACGTTTCTGCGATTGGACACCGATAAAAACCTCATACATTGCGTGGTGGATTGGCATGTCTCGACAAATGTCTACGATTTTGCACCTTCCCGATATATGTCTCCGATATTTGCTTTTTGTATCGGTGCCATATCGGTAGGTCTAATATTCTATCGTAGTAGGTGGACGCCAGGCCTTATTGTACTTGTTATTCTGGGCCCGGTTAACAATCTAGGCTCGTTCATGTAGACCCTTTTCTGTACTTTGTACAAGGTTAATCGTTTAAGGCCCGACATCCACATACTACAATAGAAATTTAGACCTACCGATATAGCTCCGATACAAAAAGTAAATACCGGAGACATATCAGGAGGGTCCATATCGTAGAAAAATATTTAGATATGCCATTTCACCATGCATCGTAATGGGTTCATTTTTAGATAGATACTATACTATAATTCAGGAAATATTGCATCATTGATGTTTACAAGTACAAATAGAACAAAAATATAGTTTTGCAGGCTCTAAAATTTCTGGACAAAGTCAAACTAAGAAGGTATTAAGTTGAGACACTTAAACCTAATCATAGTCATTTATCACTCATCGTATACAAAGTCCCCAGTGGAAATGTTTGGGGATTGATAACCATAGCCCATTATTCAAAAACTGTCTGATGTAATAACTTTTGTATATGGATTTCAAATCCTTATATACATAATTCAAAACCATGGTATAAGTAAATCACACTCTTTGATCAGATACCTAGTATATGTGTTTTATATACAACGCTATGCCTATGGTTGGCGAATAAGAAAATATCCTCAAATGATAAGATGAATTCATTCAAGGATGCAAATACAAGAAACGGTGGTTTTTATGGACAGGCGGCTCTGTAAACCACTCAAGGTTGACTGCGACGCGTCAGGTTCTCGTGGTCTACAGCCACCTGTCCAAGAAATCATAGATTATTGTCTTTAGCCCAAATGTAGATTTAGGCTGATATGCAGACACAAAAGGTTTACGTCACAGACAAATCAAAAGAGTAGATATTCTGAGACAGGTGCCATCCTTGATACAAGACCTTCTGTTGATAATATAGCGGTGTACAGTTGTTTATATCGTTACATAAGATTGTAGTAACTGCTAAGTTTAGCTTAACACAATTCTGAATCTTGTTCGTAAACAATCAATTGTATTTCCGATGTAAACAATAAGATAAAACACACCAGATTGCAACTTCCTCCTTCTACCTTGGTGTGAGAATCTAGCCTTAAAAGAGGCGCAGAATATTCCACTCAAACAGTAGGCGTTACGTAGACAACATTAGGAGTGTTGTTTCCCGCCTGGAGCACCCCACCACCATCACCACCATCCCCCTCCCCCTCCCTCCCCCACACGGACCCTCCAGAGGCAGGGCGGCTGGCCACACCGTGCTTATTGCGAAGAAGACACGGCCAGCCCTACACAACACAAAGCTGAAGATGATCAGAGTTAATCTGTGAGTGACCCCTGGCGGGCGGCTGGCAGCGGCGTGTCCCGCGTACGGCGCACGGTGCAGTAATTGAGAGATGCAGGCGTTATTGTCCTTGGCCTGATCAATGTTGCATGCTGGGGTGGTGGGCAGTTTTTTGGGGCCAACGGCGTTAAGGGACGGCAACACGTCAGGCGCCGGCGCAAGGATCACTTTTCACGGGGGTCGTGCCTGGTAAATTTTTAATGCAGGCCGACGGAGAGTCATGGACACTGCTGAGGAAGGAGGGTTGGGGATGGGGGTGCTTAAGGGGGAGAGGGCAGGAAGGGCTCGGACTGACCACCGACCGGCAGCCCCCAGGGACCGGTCTTTTCTCTTTCCATGTATGTATTTATATATACATACACACTCTATAGGTCGCGCTGGTATTTATATCTACATACACCATCTATAGGTCGCGCTGGGAATATGAACTAGAATGTCCCAATGTATTATGTGATAGTACAACTAATACCTCAGCCACTAACAGCGAATGGTGGTCGATGTTAACACACCCACCATTGACCCTTTTAGGACGATGAGTTCCTTTCAGAGAAGTAATATCTCTGAGGAATTCTCTGTAGAAGATATTACAGCATTTGATGTATTCTCATGAAATGTTAAATCGCGCCATAGTCCATATTTATCAGAGTTTCAGAGACCTAGCAATACATATGTTAATAATTGATGGTATTGTAAACATCCCTGAATACATTGAGCTATGGGTGGAAACCGATTTGCTGTAAAAAAAAAAGAGAATCATTTTCATCAAAATGAATAATTGCTGTAATACAGCATGTATATTTTTATATAAAGTAGTATCATTATACTTTCATCCTTTTAACAGTAGGCGCTGCCCATAGAGTCCATAGCAAGAAGTAAAGAAACCATAACGTGACGGTGAATGTTATTTAAGAGTCTCCAGAATAAGCCAATGGATTGATTCGAGCATTGACATTTGGCAAGGCTTGACTTCACCTCCGAGGGCAATGTAGCCAATAAAAGTTATCTGGTGTAATAAGCTACAACACTATAAACACTGCAATGCAGCTTCCACAACTTACTCTATCCTATACTTTTTATGGTGAATCTTTTAACCCACTGGAAAGCCACATAATCCTTTCAGTAATTGATTGTTTGTCTCAGACAGTGAGACTGCAACCGTTAAAGTTTGTTGAGATATCATACCGGTTTACCACTAATAAGTAATGGGTAGTGGTTTACTGTGGCGCCTTACATTTACCAGGGAGACTTCGTAACCCATGGTTACGAAATTCTGAAGGGCAATAATCGATAGAATATGGGCGACTCAACAAGTTTGTTTGGATAAGTAATTCTTTCATGGGTATACATATTTCAGTCTTTAACTCACTGTTTCCCTACTAGATTTGCTTTTACCTCCTTAAGTATCGCCCTGTATTTCTTTGCCGACATGCCTTTGTCCTCCATCATTTTTGCGGTTTCGCAGAAGTGGATGAACCCTTATCATACTGTTAGTCCTAGCCTCCCCTGAGCAACCGATACTCCATGATAGACCTGACGATGCGGGGCTCATTGTACTGCATCGGGAGCTCAATGGACGCTGGGCCTTTCTACGCTGTTCAGTTCGTCGTTTTTTCTCGAAATTTGTCAAAAATATATTCCTCATCTGCAGTGACGATTCATGCACTGCACGAACACCATCATTTTACTTATGAATGCGCCCGGCGTATATAAATAAGTATTGTGCATATACAAGGTAAACCTATTCCCTGTGTGTATACGCCTCATCTGTCGGCGTATATATAAGGGTGGCGAGAGGTAGCGGGGTCGGGGGGGGGGGGGGGTGGCGGGGGAGGGTTTCCCATTGAGGACACCTATACTTCTACCAACACAAACGGGCGGGAGGCGGCGGGGGGAGAAGATATTTCCTCTCATATACGCCGGGTGTGAAATACAGCCAAGACGCGTCCGTATTTAAACACTGGGCGTATGTATATGAAAACAAGTCAATATTCAGCCAATACATGCACTTCCACGATGGCGTATATAGGAATAAACTGGTGGTTTTCGTGCGGTGGTGTGGTTCATTATATTCCTACCAACTCTATTCAGTTCTTACAGAACGTGTTTCTATCACGTCTCAGTATTCCGTATACTCTCCACTTCTCCTTTAACGTTCTCTGCTCTCAATGCAGCCCGTCCACGCCCAGCAGCCATAACGTAGTTTACCCCACCCTACGTATCATCCTCACTAATTAGGTTGCCTCCTTCAGGACGCAACCTCATTTACACCTTGCCTCGCAGCAGATGCCCAGACCTTCCAACGGCAGTAGCCCCGAGGCAACATTCAAACACCCAGCGACGATGTTAGCGCTTGTACCCGGAGAGCGCTGGTGAGGACGGCAACAGGTTGCCGCTGGTTCCCAGCATCATTGTGATGGAAACGAGGGTGTGGTCGGAAGACAGAGAGAGAAGCGTCAGGGCAGACCTAATTTAACAGATATTGCCACGAGCTGATAATGGCCTCAAGGTCTGAGAAAACCCTCGCTCAATGAATCAGAGTCCGCTTGGGAAATCAAAGCCTGTGGAGGTCTTTTGGTGGATGGGTTCAGGGATCTGGGCGGAAAAAGGTCAATAGAGGTACAGAAACCAACAAATTTCTGATGAGGTTACATTTCTGACCGCTTTTCATATTGTAGATGCTAGAAATCGACGTATAGTAGTGTAGTAATAGGCAATTAATCAGAAATACTGAATATCATAAACCAAATTTGTGCTTAAAAACTATAAAAATATTCCTTTTTTCAGGCCTCCTGATAGAGTCAAATGTGTAACTCATTCGCAAATAGGTCAGATTGACAAAACTACTTCCCTTTCACATTGTGTAATTTGGGAAAATATTGGCTTGACATGTTAATCACTGAATATTACAATATAATTCTAAAAAAGCAATGTATTTCTTCGAAAACCTAATAAAAGTAGTAACATTAACAGTCTAAATGTGAAATTTTAGAAAAGCAAATATCCATTTACTTCGGAGCATCTCATGTGAAGAAACCTGAAGGTAAGGATATAGTGCATTACGTGGTCTTAATGTAATTTGTCCAGGGGCATCGGAAATGTCAGTTACATGAGTACTATTACAGAATCAATACCAATGCAAAAAGCTGCTCCATGGAACTATTATCAAGGCACATTGTGCTCTATGCAGTGGTCGGAAAAAGACTTCTATTTGAGTTGTAATTAACATTCAACAAGCAATATGGGAATTCAAATTGAATTGAAAAGTCCAAAACAGATTTTTCTGGGGAAATGCCAACGCTCTCGTCATATCTTCAGGTTGCAGAACATTTCGTAAAAGGTAAGCACCCCACGTCAGAATAGTTAGATGAGTAATATGTCCTGATCGTAGATCGTATATATATATATATATATATATATATATATATATATATATATATATATATATATTTATATACATATCTTGTTCGTGTGCACATTCATACCAATTGGAATGTAACTATAGCTCACAGATATCGTGAATAAAAACATTTATGGCGAAAGTTGTTTCAAAGACTGATACAACTATATTAGCATTACACATAACATTAGTTTGATATGTGATGGAGTATTATCGAGAGATGTCGCGATTTTTATGTTAAGTTTATTCATGCCAAGCATTACGATTACCGAAGTAATCTCACGAGGCGGAGCCCAGTGACATTACAAAGTCCAACATCCCTCTCATTGGTTAACATTTTTGACATAATCCGCCTTTGAGTATTTTTTGTCAAAGCCCAATGGGGGTTCTTAGGGCTATGTTTTAAATATATCAGGGGTCAGATAATACTATGTAACTTATATCATATCATTAAGCAACCGAAATAGCCAACTCTAGTTACTTTGTATGTGAAGTTGGTCCAAGAAACAACAACGGAACTTTCAGTTCCTTTTATCCACCAGCTTTGTCCCAGGAGTCTAAAGCTATTGTGGCGGTGTTCCCCTCGGAAACATAGAGGTTATTTTAGGCGACAGAGGAAAGGTTGTTGTTCTGTCTCGTTGGCTCTGCTCGTGTAGTCTCTGTGGACTTAACTTAGCATAGACTTGTTGACACCCAGACCAAGTCTACAGAGACGACCCAAGGCAACGTATATTGTCAGAGGAATATGTCCAAATCTCCATACGAACTATTACAGAAATTGTAGAAACAATAGCCCCCCTTGTGGGTAAGCAAAAACGATAGTCATGTAACGGCCATAATAACACATGACTTTCCATATTATCATATTCAATGAATCCCGTCCGATATTGTAATATTGATGTTTTTTCGAACTAGTTTCTTGTACATTCACGCAGCATAATTCGATAATTGCTTGAATGTCCAAAAAATGATCGTAACAACTTATCATAACAGTTTAAGGATTGTAGTGCCTGACAGGACAGCTTTGTCCAGTACACAATGAGATTACTGCCCAGCTTATTAGACTGTGTATTCGGAGAAGCATGGGCATACGTTACGGTATTGCATGATAACAGGTCACTATCATACAACCTGATCGAGTATTAGATGATAAACAATAAATTACTATTTACCTACTGCCGTAAGTGACATAATTACTACACGTTGCTGTCCACCATGTACTGCATGGCTGTGCAGGATATCTGGGTTCATTTTACGGTCGCAACGGACATGATTAGGACGTCGCTTTTTCAAAATGGCTGACGTTTATCGCTTCGACATTGGTAACGTTAACGTTAGAGTACATAAAGAAGACTTACTGAAATACTGTGAAATCAAAAATTCATGAATGAATTACAGAAAACTTCGAAGTAGAGTAATAAAAACCTGAATAAACATGGCAAGGACTTTAAAAACAGGAGTGCAATGAGAAAACAACCTCTATGTTTTCTTCCCGATGGTTTCTGGCCGGTTTCCGGCCGGTTTCCAAGTGACAACAAATGTTGCTATGCTGGTTGCTAAGTGCATTGCTTTGCGATAACATCATAGCCGCATTCCACGGATGAAGCGAAAACTAGGGTTCACGTTGATCCCACTGTCGCTGTCCATGAACTGATATCCGTATACAATGGTTATTGTATTTGGCATTTTTTTGATAAAGGGTATTGGTTTTGAATAGAGATTGTATACAATGGGCAATACATACACAATATTGACTGGTTTCAGATACAAGCGGCCTTATGCTCCGAGGAGTTGACGCGTAGTAATACCCAGTGTATGTGAATATATTGCGTAGAGTCAACTCAGAGGAGCATACAACCACTTTTATCTGAAACCTATATTGTATCTATTATTCACCTTTTCTGGACAAATGGCATGTTTATATCAGTTGTTTTAGTAATGCGTCCCCCGTAGGATACAACATATCCATATATGCGCCGGGTATGTCCATACACACTCCCTATGTGTAGTCTATGGACACTTTGTATTAGGTGGATAATAAAGAACAATACATAAGTCTCGGTTATGTCATTGCCTAAAGCGTGTGAGCAGATGGCGACCACCTCGACCTGCTCAGAGCTGCTCGGGGCTGTTCGGAGCTGCTCGGAACTGCTCTGAACTGCTCGGAGCTGCACCCAGCTGCTAGGAGCCTGATGGAGGCGACTATCGAGCGGACAGGTCTGGCAATGGATGTCCACATCCGGAGCGACGCACAGTTTATTCCTTTGTGGACAGTTGTGATAAATTTGGGATCCTCGGGGGAAACGAGAACAGCTACCATCAGGCCAGAATGATGGATCATTGGTGGAGGCGGTTAACCCGGCCAGCGTCCTGTCCACAGACCTATGGTCAAGCAATGGTCACCTGGGACATTCTCTCTGATCTGATGGCATTGGGAGGATGCCCTGAGTCCTAGTCAGACGGGGTAATGCCCACAATGATTAGCACAGCGTCGCTATGTGTAGAATCTATTAAAACCGATGATAGATATTTACATATAACTCCAGTTTCCGTGAACCCATTCTAGTATACAACTACTCACATGTTAGGAACAATTTTTACATCGTCATATCCCAGTCTTGGTAATTGCCCCTCCTTCTATATTAGTTTATTCCAACAACATTCTTTATAGATGTTCTGAGGATGGATGAAAAACTAATTTCGCATTGCAATTACATTTATTTATCATTTCGTTCAATTTTTCGGCATACAATTAAAACACCATAGCCTCTAGAGCAGAATGACTACAGCATTTGTAGTAACACAGGGTCTTTTCACAATTAGAAAGATATAATCAAATCACAAGAAAGGGCACTACTATTTCTGGTATCTGAAAATATAAGATTCAAATATAAGGTCTTTATAATTGTGTCCCTTCAGTAAATATATTAAATCTGGAAATGAATTCCTGTATCATTTGCACTTAGAAGTAATCTCACGAGTTGAAAATAACTTGGTCCACAATCCACCAAGTTTGACCACAGAGCAGCACACGAAGCGTAGTTTGACGCGGTCAACCGAGGTGGAGTCCAGACCAAGTTATTTTTTATCGAGTGGGCTTCTGATTTTATCTCACCATATGAATTAAAATAATGAGTATTGGGTAAACTACCTTCATGGCCGTGGAGTATGAGTTCCTAATGTTAAGCCTATGGTGAAAAATATCTGATTAACCGTTATCGTGCCTGGTAACCAGGTTACCCGTAGTCGCGGCGGTTAACTATGAGAGAGATAAACAAGTGACGATTAATAAACAATAACAGTCACAGATTGAATAATTATGATAATACAATTGGATAATAATTCATATACATATAACGTGGTTGATATATATATATATATATATATATATATATATATATATATATATATATATATATATATATATATATATATATTTTTTTTTTACTTACATATATACACACACACGTGGATAGTGAGCTGAGGGAGGACGTGGCTAGGGTAGATAGAGTTCGACGTGAGTCTGGCCTGAATCGACGGTCGATCATGTTTATAGATCTAGCTTCTGACCTCCTCGTAACGTAGGGTAATGAATCACTGTTATATCAGACTCAGACATTGTTTTATCAATGATGTATAACCCCGGCTAATGTACTCCATCGTTCATTTCGCGACAAAGGAAAACACACAAAACATCTAATTACCCATAGTCGCTAACTGTTCAGCCAACTTTAGGGAAACTTTAGGGAAAACATTGTAATAACACAATATATGTTTTTTGTCCCAAACGTGAATTCAATCAATGAGGAAAATTTGTACTGAGAACAAATACTAATAATAATTGAATTGATGAAACAAAGAGGATGAATTTGATAAAACAAAAGATTTATGCTTTGGATCATTTAGATGTTCTTTCAAAAGTGAATCTTAGGTAGTAATTTGGCTGTGAATGAAGGCATCATAAAGCACTACATTGAATACGTCTGAAGATAAAAGAGCAAAGCTCATTTACAGAAATAAAACAGCACAAAATATAAAGGTAATCCGTTGCACAACCATATTAGATATCAAGGTGAAGGTTGATATTTCTCGGCGTTTACACTCGACGATAATGGCTGACGATTCTCTCATTTTGCAACTCTTAAAAATTAAGAGACGATGACGACTGTATATCATCCAGTATAAAGGCTAAAATTTGCAAAGCGGACGACGATTCATGATAGTCACAATAAGCAGTACATCATAACTTTGGGACTATCCAGAATGATTTTGAGCCACGATTCTTTCACAGTGAGAAATGCAATGATTTTATAAATTGCTCAGTCGCCAAACATCTCACTTTTTGTCCCAAATCATGGAGTTCCAAGTCCAAGACCACCGATCTTAGCATAACCCTTTTTTCACCTGTGAATTTTTAATGGAAATTACATATATTCATCTATAGTTCAGGCAGGGGTTACCCTCAAATGATTATGTATATGTGGCTTTACTATAAGTGTATAAAAATAATCCATGCCGTTAGATGTTGAAAACAGACGACCATAAATAGTCTGATTCAAAAAGTTGAAACACTTCGACGATTCTTAGTGACGATTTCTTCTAGGAGAGGACCACCTCATGAGTATTATATAGACGATCTACAATCATCACATTACCAATCGTCTTGTGTTAACATTGACTTAGTTATGGCATTGTCAGTAGAAAACCTATTCAATATATATATGTCTTATACCATTTTTCCGTAAATACTTCTACGACAGTTCCTGGATTGATGGGCCTCATGTGTACCGTCATTTATCGACACTCCTCTCGTATATCACTTTTATTCAATATCTTCATATAGTTCATAAAAACTATAAAGTTACAATTTGTCATTTTCATCACCTGATATCAGAAGATGAGAAAGCTCTGGCCTATTGGAGAGTTGCCCTTTGCAGTGACTTAGGAACGGATGTATCTGAGGGCACTATGGTTCGAAAAACAGAATACATATAGCAGATTAGTATATAGACTGTATTAAGTGGATAATAGATATTCAGCTCAATAGAAGCAATCATTTTTTTTATACTAAAAGACGATTTCTTCTAGGAGAGGACCACCTCATGAGTTTTATATAGACGACCTACAATCGTCTTATTACCAATCGTCTAGTGTTAACATTGACTTAGTGATGGCATTATCAGCAGAAAATGTATTTAATATCTCTCTAAGGGGGCCCTCCCACCTACTACGACACACTACGATTAAGTCTGCGACGGCAGCGGGTGTCGCCGACGGCGTCGCCTACAAGCGCTTCCATCGCAGACTTAATCGTAGTGTGCTGTAGTGCGTCGTAGTAGGTGGGAGGGCCCCCTTGCGGCAACAAACCGCTGCGCTCTGCAATTAACCTTCCGACGCACTACGACGCACTATTAAATTCAAACATGTTTGAATATCGTAGAGCCTCTACGATTAACGTTTTGTTGTTGTAGTGCGTCGCAGCGCGTCGGTGCGCAGCGAGTTCTTCGGCGACAAAACCTGACTAATTGATGAGTTCGTCGGCGACACCTCCACGATTTTTTCAGTTTGTCGCCGACACGGAAAAAGAGTTAATCATAGACTTAATCGTAGTAGGGCTCCTTAAACTATTTTTCCGTGACTATTTCTACGACAGTTCCTGGATTGATGGCTTCATGTGTACCGTCATTTATCGACGCTCCTCTTATATATCACATTTATTCAATGTCTTAGTTCATAAAAACTATAAAGTTACATTTGCCATTTTCATCACCTGAGATCAGAAGATGAAACGGATGTTTCTGAGGGCACTACGGTTCGGTCTCCTGCATTTGATATTCCCAGGTGCATCCTCCTTAGATTTCTTTATCCTTTTCCTTGCAAATCGCATGTGTATGGTGGCGATCCTTGAGTTTTTCTTGTGTATTGTTCTCTCAGAACTGATGTATATCAGTTGGACAAAATACGAAATTGAAAAACAGAATGCGTATAGCAGATTGGTATATAGACTGTATTAAGTGGATAATAAATATTCCGCTCGTTGACTTCAATTGAAGCACTGATTTTTCTTGGTACTAAAGGTACTAATAGAGTGTTGTAGTACTTGGCTGATACCACAAGAATCACTTTTAAATCTACGTCCCTCATTGGGTCGCTTCTAATGACTCATGTAGAACTAGTCGTGGGAGCGATGTGAGAGTCCTCACTAAGGCAACTCCCGCAAGACTCTCAAGTTACTTTCCCCCTGATTACCACCCATTCAGTCGAGATTCCAGCCTGGTTTTAGTTACCTACTTTCCTTGTTAGCCATTCATGACCCAGTAAATGCCTCTCTATATCTAGATATCTTTACCCTCTCGTAGTAATACTATGATAAAGAAGAAACCAACAAGTTTTGGTCAAAGTCGTTGTTTTCCATGAGTTCGATGAGGAGTGCTATAAACTACACAAAGGCGAGTGAATAGAGAATTTTCAAAAACACATATTCATAGGTCCTATGATATGATTGTTGCTTCATAGAAAGTTTCTATAGTTTCAGAATAAAATAGATAGAAACAAAGGTTATAAATATAGAATTATTCAGTGTCCGACCAAGTGTCTATATTAAACACAACCTCATATGTTTGAATGCATCGGCAGCAAACAGAATGTACACACTAATGCATGAATAAAATGTGGCATCCCTTGGGACACTATTCATATTGCCTCTCTGCTGGCAAACAGAGACATTCTCAACACAGCAATGTATGAGCATACAAATCGAAATGCCTCGGAAAGATGTGAGATGTGGGATAGAACCGTATTTATAACAAACTGTCTCCTGCCCCCCAAAAAACCTGCCTAGTTCCACGTTCTGATGGAAAGCATCAGCATTCATTTGTGGGTATTTCTGCAATGCAGGGGAATACTGTCAGAACAATGCCATTCTAACACTGAGAGAATCTTTGAGGCTAAGTTCGGTAAGTATTTTGATTAACGCGAACAAACAGGGCGCCTAGAGGTAAAATACAAACAGGGGAGGTGTATGTATGTATATATATGTAATTGCATCCTGAATCTTTCCTTTCAGATATATATTTTTTTCTGAGGGAGGAATCATTACATGACGCCTGTCATTACAGGCCTGTATATTACGCATATAATGTAGGCTACATTAAGCAATTAAACATACCTAAGAAAGTATGGTTTGAATAGCAACACGAATACAATGCGATGTCCCTATGAATCATTTTAACAGAACATGAGAAAGCATGCCGTAGGCATATTTCTGATACTAAACCCCTGATGTTAATGACTACATGCCAAAAGTACTATTCAACAATTACTATCTAGGCTAAAGTACTGACCATAGATACTGTATTATATGACTATGCTAGAAAGTAAAGCGAATACCAACCTCTGCTATGTAAATGGTAGTTGATACGTACCACCATACTGTGCCGGTATGGCGACGTACTATTATACTTTGAATGCACAATCTGATTGGTTAAGAACATTAATTGACACATTTATGATATGACTCCCCGGTTGTCATGATGTCTCACGTAAACAATTTTTTCAAAAGTGTAAACAACGTCGGGCCTAAGCAATGTGAGATAATAACACCAAATATCTTAAGTGTGTTCCATACAGGACGATATTGCTCATGATATCTGCCACCATTCATTCTTATTTCCTTATAAAGAGTATTATTGCTATGCTTACGAATGTATCGTCTCCTACTTATCTAATTTCGGAATTGTATTTTTCCTATAGGTTTCAGAATTCTCTGTCCATTAGTTATAGTTACCTTGTTATATTGTCCGTTACATCAGACCACAAATCAAAAACAAACAAAAAATAGAGCAAATTCATATACGATTGCCTATATTAGTCTGGTTATTTGACACAAGTCATTTGCAGCTTGGGTGAGCGGCAAAAAGAGCGACTCTCATCGTGTATGCCACCTTACTGAGACATTCGGACACATATCACACCAAACTATATCCGAATACACAATTCTTAGCCCATTTTAATCACCATATACACCAAATATCTCAATTCAATCACCAAATTATATACTTCTTATCTTACACAAATTTATTTTAATTATCAAATATTATCTAAAATGAATAGGCTACTTGGTAATAAATTGTATTTGCCCCAAACACTCGTTTCTTCTCCTTTCCTCAGATTGTAAGGGGAGATATATATAGTAATATCAGATGACATTCGAGCTTATGAAATAAGATCTTGATATTGAAGTTATTATCATAAGGGAAACATTTTACTGAACACAAAGAGAAGCGTTTTCCCTGTATTGGCAAAGGGAATAAGTAACATTATACATGTACATGCGATTAGGCAGCTATCATCGTAACTAGATCCTACAACAAAGGATCAAGTAGAAAATAGACATAGGACTGAAAGTGTATTATGCTTATATCTATGGAATAGGAATAGAACAAGTTCAGATAGTAGACAAAACATCCCAAACTATGGGAGAAACTAGCAATTTTGTTGCATAGATATATCCAAGAATTAGAGACTTAGTCGATATTACTTATTCCAATTGTTGTATACACACTATCAAACGGTTAGCAATATTTCGAGTATTTGTCGGAACCCTTAACCCATATTGCTTTCCCATGTCCACAGTCTCATTGATATTGCGAAATGCTTGAAATTAGACTAATTAGGCCTGGCGTCCACCTACTACGATATAATCGTAGACCTCCCGATATGGCACCGATACAAAATGTCAAAATCGGTGCCATATCGGGAAGGGGCAAAATCGTAGACATATGTCTAGACATGCCAATCCACCACGCATTGTATGGGGCTTTTATCGGTGTCTAATCGCAGAAACGTGGACAACTGCCCCGATATTAGGTAACCTTCCGACACGATTTCGATTTTTTATTGGGAGGTGCATCGTAGACCATATCGGAGCCATATCGTAGTAGGTGGACGCCGGGCCTAACGAACGTCGGCAGCCTACGTTATACTAGGAGCTAATGTTATTTCTTTTTATAATGGAAGAGCGCAGTACACCTAAATTACATCATGAAATAAAAGTAAGAGAATATCAGATGAAATCATGTAGTTGAGCCATATGTATTTGAATCAAGAAACTTTTTAGACCAAAACCTAAACTTACACTGGGAGAAAAGGTTGCACTGCGCAATTTTCCTAAAGTTGATAGTATAGTCACTGAACCCGCAGATAAGGAGGGAGCTACTATGATCCAGAACACTGTGGAGTATCAAGAAATAAACTGATGAGTGTTTGGTCTGTGTCCTCGGTCGCCATCGAGTTTGGAGTGCGAAGTAATATGAACGGGGCGATAGCCGAGTGAATATTATGAAGCACTCCATACTAGATGGCGAATTGGGACTCAGGCCAAACACGAATATGTTTCGGATTTTATCTTAGCCTGGAAATATCTATCTGTTTATCACCGTTGAGAATGAGTTACCGTACTCGTAAGCCTGTTCAGAACGAGTTCCTAATGTTGAGCCTATGACCGTTTATTCCAGGCTAAAATAAATCACAAAAGCCCAACGCCAACTAGCTGGCACTGAAACACATGGGCCAGTGGCCACAGGCCCTACCCAAACCCCCTACGAAAAGGTGGAGGTCAAAATATAGATGAATAAATTTGGTTTTCGTTCCAAGTGGAAGAACTTCGTTCCAAGTGGAAGAACTACTCTGTAGAATTTGGAATATAAAATAAAAAAGATAAGTGGGGAGAAATCACCCAGAAAATGACCGGAGCCCTGAAAACAGAGAAATTCACAGCTCCGAACATCTGTTTCCTCACAAAAATCCACAAAAAGGAGAAACCTCCACCAGGCAGGCCAGTGGTATTGCCAAATAATTGCCCCACAGAAAATATATCTGCCTTTGAGGATAACTTTTTGAAGCCATTAGATTTAAAAGATTTTGTCAGACGCATCTATGAGCTTCACCGCGTCGATCATGGCCCCATAATTGGCACACTGAATGTAAGTTCGCTATCTACGCACATACCAATTGATGAAGGAATCGGGATTGTCCGTGACAAACTCAAGAATTTTCGGAACAAAAACGATTTGCACGGCCTATTTTATGACCCTCGGGCCTTTATTACATTTTATTGACTTGCGACGATGCCGTCTCTCCAGTGGATGACCGGAGCCCTGAAAACAGAGAAATTCACAGCTCCGAACATCTGTTTCCTCACAAAAATCCACAAAAAGGAGAAACCTCCACCAGGCAGATAAATTACATCAACAATTGGTAATGCTTCCTCATGACCCGTGATTATCTTTCCATGATAAATTAAAGTCATTAAAAGTGACAAGGATGCTTAAACCCATCAGTGGGATACATTTCGTATGATGATTAAGCCTGTTAGAAAACTCTACATGGAATAAAGAAAACTCGGTAATGTGGAGAGTAAGGGCATGATACAGACTGAGTCAGTGAGGATTCCTCTATATCATACACATACATATATAGCGGCGTGTAGATAACGAAGGAGACTTTCCTCCCTGGGGTGCTGCCCAAATGGAATGTGTAGCCGACCGCTACACTCTATACTAAACTATATGTCCCCTGCCGCCTGAACCAACAGCGGCCTGGGGACTGAAGTGCCTACTGTTGGCGAGATCTATCCCAATGCTGCAGCCCTCTCTGCCTTGTCTACATTCAGATGCATTGCATGGCGCCTCCACATCCCCTCCCCCTCCCCCATAGCCTCACCCGATCCCATCCTCACTGGTCATTGTGGGGTGTGGCCGGGGGAGGGCTGAGTATCGGAGGCGGGTGAGGGTGGGGGAAGTGTGGGTGGGGTGAGGGAGGGAGGGTGCAGGAGGTAGGTGGAGGGTAGGGGTAGGGTGGGTGGGGTGATGGAGGGAGGGTGGAGGAGGTAGGTGGAGGGTGGGGGAAGTGTGGGTGGGGTAAGGGAGGGAGGATGGAGGAGGTAGGTGGAGGGTGGGGGAAGTGTGGGTGGGGTAAGGGAGGGAGGGTGGAGGAGGTAAGTGGAGGGTGGGGGTAAGGTGGGTGGGGTGATGGAGGGAGGGAGGGAGGGAGGGCGGGTGTGTGGGAGGGTGAAGGAGGTTAGTGGAGGTTGGGGGTTGGGTGGGTGGGTGGGTGGGTGGGTGAGGGAGGGAGGGAGGGAGGGAGGGAGGGCGGGTGGGTGGTAGGGTGGAGGAGGTAGGTAGAGGGTGGGGGTAGGGTGGGTGGGGTGAGGGAGGGAAGAAGGGAGGGCGGGTGGGTGGGGGGATGGAGGAGGTAGGTGGAGGGTGGGGGTAAGGTGGGTGGGTGGGGGAGGGAGGGAGGGAGGGTTGGTGTAAGTGTGGAGGAGGTAGGTTTAGGGTGGGGTGAGGGTGGGTTTGGGAGTGTGTGGGAGGATGTGTGGGAGGGTGGGGGAGGTAGGTGGGGGGTGGTTTGGTGGGTGGGGGAGGACGTGGTGGACACAGGACGATGTCGGGAATGAGATGCGTGGTTCGGAATAGAACTATATGAATATGGTGTATAGAATGATCATATCGATTCGTATTCGGGATGACGGGAGCCCGACCAGTGAATAGTCCCTAATTAAAATGAACGCTTCTGAGAGGCGACCCCAACTGCCGCCCACCGGGGGACAGGGCTCCATTGCCGCTATGAATATGACAATAACAGAGGGTAGGCCCTATGTAAGGGCTGCGGTACCTACACGTGAACGCCAATGATGAGGCTGCTGTACGAATACCGCCTGGTCTCGTATTTTCTGAAGTTCGGCAAGTTCTAGATGTGTAAACGCCTCAACGACATTCAGCGAGGATATTACATCGTCAACAACGAGGAGATTACGGCCACTCCTACACAAAACCAGTCGCCTTTGTATTTATCATACACCTACACGATTAATAACGAGTCCATTGCAATAAGATGTTTTCTGCAAAACATGTAGTTTGAGATGATGGCATAACACCACAGCATAGCAATACTTCGGTGTAGACCCAAACATATATAGTTCACCATTCCCGCGTGATTTTAGCATGCAAAGCCTGTTATGTCAGTGATTTTTTATGGTAAATTAAATTATTATGTGTGATTCTTAATCATGAATACTGAATGTACATTAATGAAAGTAATTTCGAAGTACATGATGATTTCATCGGATTATGGATAGGACTTTTTTCCCCCGAAATTCTGACATGGCAGAATCTCCGGGTAACAAATTCCAGGCACCCTATATTTTTCTTATGGAGACTCCGTAATAGGTGGGTATATCAATACTATCGTAAAACTGGATGAGGTTTAATCTTGGCCACCGTATTCCACGACTGGAGTTTGGCAAAGTGACTTCATGAGGCGAAGCCGAGTGAAGTCCGGAGCCAAAACTTCAGGAATAGAATGTGGTGGCCAAGATTAAAACGAATCAGGTTTTGATTTTATCCTACCCTATCTCCTCTATTTTGGAATATTACGTGATAACAATGCTGTATGCCACTAGTGGCATATAAAACTCTGTATGCCAGTCAGCGTGGCATACGGAAACCCAATGTTAAGCCTATGGGATTTTATATTAGGGGTAGGATAAAGAATGGAACTCGCTTTGGTCATCGTTCTTTGGCGCGTAATTTTGTATCGGGAGGTGCATCGTAGACCATATCGGAGCCATTTCGTAGTAGGTGGACGCCAGGCCTTAATCTGCAGATGTAAACTGGGCCTTATTTGGCATCTGTAAGTAAACTCAACTCCAATACCAATGGGCGATCCAACATTCGCACTTGTCTATTGAGGCTAGCTGAGGTGGTGGAATCGTTAATCACAAGGCAGCTGGATTTGACTCTTTTCGATCTAGCTCTGATGCAGTTTCCACAGAAGACATTATCAACATTATCAAATGAATACATCCTTTTTATTTTCTCTAGCGAAATTTTGCATTCGATGTGATATGATATATGATCATAAAACTGTGTGCGGCTGAATACAAAAATAGCACTGCCTATAACAGCCGTGTGTACTCCAGGATAAAGAATTAACCAAAACACATCATGTCTCTTTTGGCACTCATACTTACCAATTATAAATATTACATCGACAGGAATGTAAAAATGTAAGATTTAACATTTCAGAAAGTAAGGTATAACGCGAGATTCTGATATCAGCTTTTACATTAATTCATTCAGTGCAACTCACTGGAAATCGATAATTAAATTGGCAGATCTTGAGAAAATGATCAAAATATGTGCAATAATATATAAAAGTCAGTGAACGCCATAGATGGACTAGAACACGTACTCACAACCTACCAACTCAGCAGCATTTTCAAGCCCGGCATCCACCTACTACGAATAGACTTTAGACCTACCGATATGGCTCCGATTAAAAAAGTAAAACTGGGGACTAATCAGGAGGGTCCATATCGCAGACAATGTCCAGACATGCCACTTCACCTTGCAACGTGATGGGTTCTCATGTAAAAGAAAGGTGATCATGGTCCCAATATATTACAAGGGCACAAGTGCATATCTTGAGTTGTTATCTTTATTTTTAGATATATGATTCAATAATCCATGAAATATCACATTGATAATGTTTGCCAGGACACATAGATGAACAATGTATATTATTTTCAGGAACTCAGAGCTCTGTTCCAAGTCAGACTCAGAAAGTATTGATTTGAGATAATTGAACCTAATCGAAAAACACCAAGTTTATTGGTCATATGGGCATATGTATCAAATTCTAAAGTTTCATAATTTTCTGATCAGTATTTCACACACGAGAGAAATTTTCCCGACAGATTACTCCGTGATGCTCCCTATTACCCACCGCCATTTCAATACGTTGAAATGCCGTAGAGATCCTACGATACAGGGGCCTGTTGAATAATCTATGATAGTACATGGAGACCTTGTACCGAAGACAAAGAGACCCAGGGACGATATGGATCAACTTTATTCAACACTTCTGGACAACCTTTCATCGGCTAGGACTGTCTTAGCGAATAAGCTTGAATGTTATCAAACGATGGCCCTCATACAAGGTGTTCTAATACCCTGTACTTTTGTCACCGTAAGTTATTCAACAGACCCCAGAATTCTCATCGGGACAAAATCGTAGACCCCCATTTTCAATGGGAGCCTAATCGCAGAGACGTGATCAACTGCTCCGAAGGGAGGTCACTTCTGATACGATGTCGAGTTCTTTATTGGGAGGTATATTGTAGGGCATGCCAGAGTGTATCGGGAGGTCAGTGGATGCCGGCCCTAACAAGGAATCACACCAGTGACTTGTGATATTGAACTTTTAAACACAAAAATGTATACGGAGGTTGGAAGACTATAACATGAGCACCGCTGTAACATGATGCTATTAACAATGAAAAATCATGTCAAAATATCAATGTATAAAAAGACAAATTATGTGTAGCAATGAAAAGCTTAATATTCATATTTTTTTTTAAATAAAGAAACTTTCCACGCAATTTAATAAAAGTTGCACCAAACTATTTCAAGTTACTGAATTCAATTGGATAACAATATGATAGACGAAAATATGGAGCTAAAAATACGAAAGACGATATGGACCAATCAGGACTAGAATAAAATGAAGAAGACCAAGCTTATTGCACTCTTTTAAAAAAGAGGTTCATCTTACAATATCGTTCGGTCAGCCTCTGCATTTCTAGGGTTACACAAGTATAAATGCAAGTGATATTACAACAATATCCTCAAGCCCCGACGGAAATATGTCGTACTAACATTAAAACTGAGCTGACATTCAGTGGAAGGCTCCAATTAAGTCAGCAATATACCGTGAAATGATGAACTAGCCACAAACAAAAGAGATGCAGAATTAAAAGCATGCCAAAAAAATCACTCGAGGTTATTGTTTTTGCCGAGCCAACAGCTGAGTCGTCATCAAATAATTGCCTCACATTCAGCTTAAAATCACCTTTTTAGTAATTCACGACAGCGTTGATGTGTTTTCCTTCTATGAGAACCATTAGCCTCAAGCAGGACGGCCGCTATCCTCAAACAATCAACAAAGGCCTGGCTTCTGCCATACACAGGACACATTACAGCGGTTTTTATAGGCAGGTTTGACAGAACAAAACATGCTCATTCCCGGCGATGCAAGAAATATTGATAAAAATATCGAATTATCCTGGTTAGACATCCCCGCTTTGTTGCGATATCACCAGATTGGTTTGGCCGGCTACAATGTCTGCGGGCTACGGTGTTTTTTCCCTGCCCCCGTCGCGTGCCCTAATACGAGCGGACGAGGAGTTGACAGACAAAGGCCAGCCCGGCCCACTTTACTTAGATTGCCATGCATTTAACATTGTCTTTGATGAAGAAATCATGCTGAAAGAAGAGGCCTGGGCATTACTAGAATGGCGCAGGCAGCGGACCTGTCAGACCAATTATGTCAGGGTAAATGTGGGCACTCTAAAGACGGTCACACCCTGCGGCGACCATCCACACGCGGAGGCGACGGAAGGGGCGCCCTACGGGAAAATACTGATAGCAGCCACTGAATTATCAACATGGGAGCCTTAGGAAGTAACACTCCTTGAGATAAAGATCAGCGTCCCCGCTAGTGCAACTCTGTTTTCTGAATAAACCTGTGAAACTATATTAGAGAACTAAACTTATACTTGGTTATACTAGATTCATTAGAGCCTCTTTCCTGGGTTCGTTTCCATTGGCTGATTACTCATCGCCGACCTGACTTTTTGGGCAACTTAAAAAATCTTTGGCGTTCTTGTCTGCCAATGGAAACGAGGTTTAACAGTCTGGAAGCGGTGCCATCGAGTGTTTATTTCGGTATCAATTTGAGGGTATTGTGTATGCACTGTTTCTACTGTGTTTTCCGGGAACACGGATTTATTGTAAGAAAACCCGTCGGTGGTGGCCTTGTTACATAGTCTATCCAAAATTAATCGGTGAGCATTCTCTGCATGTATTGTTTCCATCTGGCGTTTTTGTACCCAAACAATCTATCGGTGGTTCCCGACAGCAGATCGGTGAATAATAATCGGCCAGTGGAAACAGGCTTTTATTGGTATGTCGATGGCAGATCGGCAAATGGAAACAAGATGTGTAGGGAAATGCTCATTGATTAATTTGGTATAGATTATGCAATAAGGCCACAACCGACGGATTTTCTCATAGACTGACAGAGTCAAAACACTTTGATTTCGTCGCTGATCCTCACTGTTTTAATGTGAATAATAAATTTCTATGTGACCAAAAAATTATAGTAAAACGATGCAAATACATGTACTGCACCCTCTATGATTCTTTTATACTGACGTACAGTCGATGGTAACACCGACATACTTTTAGTGTAACTCAAATAGTGGTTTGCATTTTCTTTGGCCAATGGAAACAAGCTTTATATTATCACTATAACCTACTTGACAGTGTAAGTATTCTGCCATCCATTATGCAACGTTTTCTTCATATAAATCTACCCAATATACCCGTTCTGCTCCTGATGACAGATCTTAACTTAATGAAGGAATATGAAGAAATAAAATCTAAAACATAGAGGGAATACGAGATGGTATTTCTGCAAACTTAAGCAAAAAAAAGTCAACATGGTATCATGATCCGATATGGTACATAAGCAAGCTACTTGTTCACCTCCGATCGACAGGAAGCCAGGTTCACCCTGAACGAATAACTTAAATGTGTTCACGATTGTCACGACGAATCTTCTAACTTATTGGTCTAAATTTCCACACGTGATACCATCGATAACGTAGCGGTACCCGGTTAATGAAACAACAACCGATAAGTAATTATGGGATGTTCGGCCAGAGGTGTGTGATAATAAGTAATACTTTTACCGACAGCTTAAGCAAAGATATCTCATATGATAAACGCCCTGATAATTTCCTTATATCAAAACACGAAATGTATGGGCCTTTAATGACCGAATAGACCTGAAATAATGTCTTTCTGATATAAACGCTATTGGTCATCGGGGCGTTTTCTTTGGTTGGTCGTAAATGAAGACCTCCCAAATAAGAGACCCACTTGTGATCGCTCACTGCAACTTGCATGATACTCTGAGTTTCGGTATCCCTAGAATAGAATGAGTAATTAAGAATAGACCTAATTAACAATGCAGTGTTTCCGTCTAGTGGGACGTAAAAGGGTGTCCAGTGAAGACATTATGCGCATTGTATTGGACTGGGACACTTTGAATCAGGAGGCTGGTTGTCAGCCTACCCTGCCTTAACTACATATAGATCGACGGAGCATCAGTAAATTACTGACTCAAAGCGCGGGAGACGAGAGAATTGACCGGAGACGTTCGTGCGTGATAAACCCGAGCGAGTCTTTTAGAGGAAGGTTTCTCAAATGGTGCACAATCGGATTGTGCGTTTAAAACTCCGAGGCCACCAACGCCGACGCGGAATTCAGATTTCCGATGCAAACCGACACGCTCTACGACGATTCTCTGTCTCGTAGAGCGCGTCGGAAGGAAGACAGGTTCTGCGTTGGTGTGCATCACAGTGCGTCGGAAAAGGTATAGGGTGAAAAATGCAAACATGGTTCAAACAACATATCATGAAATATCCGCAGATGATAAATCTAATTTTTCATTGAAGTCAGATAATTTACCAACTTCGGACTGTATCTACCGTCTAAGGCCTGGCGTCCACCTACTTCGATAGAAAGTTAGACCTACGGATATGGCACCGATACAAAAAGCCAAATATCGGAGACATATCGGGAACGTGCAAAATCGTAGACAAATGTCTAGACATGCCAATCCACCACGCATCGTAATAGGTATTTTTCGGTGCCTAATCGGTGCCTATATTAGGTGACCTTCCGACGCGATTTTGATATTGTATCGGGAGGTGCATTGTAGACCATATCGGAGCCATATCGTAGTAGGTGGACGCCGGGCCTTACCATCCATTATTGGCTGATTGGATGAGACTTTGAAAGCAGCAACATGTTGTAAAGTGGGATTCACACGGTGAGATTCACGTACCTCACAGGCCGTTTGTCTGAGACAAATCCTGTTGAGATTCGGTACTGGAACACAATCTCCTCGTGTGAATGACAGGCTTTCATTTTGCTGAGACAAGATTGCTGAGAACAGATTTTCATGAGATTTTGACTTTAAACAGGTTTAAAATTTAGAGGGACATTTTGGTGAGACAAATATACTTCACACGTTCTCCCCTAATCTGTGAGTCTCAGTGGTCTCAAATAACACCTATTCACACGGGGAAGTACCCTAGGTCGGGAACTGTGTACCCTGTGTACCCTGTGTACCCAGTGTAGAGGTGCAGGGGTGATACTATGTACCTGTTAAGTCTTCCCATTTGAATTGAATCCGCCATGTTACCCTGAGACTGAAGGACTCCCCAATCTGTGAAACTTTTTACCCGACTGGTGCATAGGTGTGAAGTACACCAGTCTCAGGTACATTTGTCCCATCGTGTGAATCCCACTTTAAGCCTCGAGGCCTAGACTAGGAGTAGACCTTAAGAGTAAGGGAGTAAGAACTCAAATACATATTCACTAGGTACGACTATGAGTAAAAACCTTGAATGATTATAATGATAATTGTAAGCTGAGTGTTCAGCTTAGACAGAAGGTGGCATCTCGCTACAGGGTGAGCTTGCAAGCTCTGTTGTGTGATTGGCTGTTGAACCAACATCCAATGTAGATTGACCAGTCTTGTTCTGGTCTGTCGCACATGCCAGGATGGCTGCTTATGTCCCCGAGAACTCAGGTGTCATGTCAGCGCATCCGGCCTTCAGTGAAATTTGCTGGTGTAAGGTCAATATCAAGACAGGGAGGAGCTGCTACAAAATTGCGACCGTCTTAATGCAATCGTTTTGGTACTAATATATACTGAATTCTTCGCATAGAAACTAATATGTTTGATCACATATGGTATGTAGTGACCAGAACATACCAAATATATTGAATGGGGTACACTATCAAATGGCACTGTATTATCCTACCCCAACCTAGAGAGATATGATATGGAAAAAGCTTAATGTGTTTAATACAGAGATAAAGATCACATACATCAGATGTAATTAGCTGGAAACAGGAAGTGAATATTACTTGTCACTAGACAGAAATGATCCATTCTGAAAAAATGTCTTTTGAGGGTTATTTTATAAGATTTAATATCTAATAATGTTATTTGTTTCAAATTAGATCAAACAGAATTCCAAAGTGAAGAAAAACCTTCTATTTGAATCTATGACTTATAATGTATTTTAAAAAAAAGAACTATAATATTCGTATCTTACCTAGGTTTTTAGAAAGAGAATTATGAAAATAAACATTAGGTGGGAATCCATATCTGAGTACAATAAACCATCTTTAATTCCTGCCTTAAACGAAGAATCCAAGAGACGTTATCCCTTTTCAGATATGGCAGGGGAACAGGTAATAGGGACATTATTTTCCTGAAATAGATTCACTAAAAAGACTTAATTATATCGCCACACCTTTGCGCTTCGCGATGATTTAATACAGTTCCTAATTGGATCGTTGGTACCCGCCTTGCTTGCTTTCTACGCATCTAGGCAGAACTTAATGGCCATTAGGTTCAGAGCAGCTCGAAACAACTCGGGCCACCACGCTCTGCTGTGACAGTTTTCTACCTCCTAAATAACCTGTCTCTGGAAATACACTAATAGACAATATGAATTTAGGATATGACCACAGGCAGAGTTACTCTGCATATATAACATTGAATGTTCTTCCCACATATATACTACAGCTGCCATGTCCTTCCCGAGGCTGGACCGGGTCTCATACGAATATCAAATGATTTAAGGTTCTTTTGGTTATGTCTTTGAATTCACGACAGGTGCAAATCTGGGAACCTGAAGGACGTCGAGGTGAGTGTATATCATCTCAGCCCTATTAATGTTCCCATAGACTTAACATTGTGAACTCATACTCAACGCCCATGCAGTATTGTATAAAACATACTCAATCAGCTATAATGTTACAAATATTAACCATTTGGTCAGGGATGAAATAAAATCTAAATCGCACAGGATTCATGAAAAATGCCATTCATTTTTGTTTGCTACGTTGTCTCGGGAGCTTCCTCTACAACCTACGCAGCATAACAATTTCACCCAGGAGCATTTTTTCTATCTCATTTTCCAGTAATCAGACGGGGGTGGACTGACAAGGTGTAGGCTGACGGGGCTGGGCAGACGAGGATGGACTCACGGGGTTAAACTAATGGGGTTGTGCTGAGAGGGATGAAGGGGGTGGGTGGATAGGGGTTGGCAGACAGGGGAAGGGTGGACGGTGGTGGACAGACGGGGGAGGGCAGATGGGGGAGGGAAGACGGATGTGGGTAGATGGTTGTGGGCTGACGGGGGTGGACTGATGGGAGTGGTCTGATGGGGTGGACTTATGGGGGTGAACTGATGGGGTGGACTTATGGGAAAAACTGAAGGGGGTGGACTGATGGGCGTGGGCAGACAGGGCTTGGCTGACAGGTAGATGGGCATGGTTGGACGGGGATGGGCGGACGGGGATGGGCAGATGGGTGCAGGATGACAGGGGTAAGCTCACTGGGGTGGGCTAACGGAGGAAGGCTGACAGGAATGGGCATGGTTGGACGGGTATGAACGGACGGCGATGGGCAGATTCGTGTGGGCAGATAAGGGTGGACAGATGGGTGTGGGCAGATGTGTATGGGAAGACAGGGGTGGGCAGAAGGGGGAGGGTGGACAGTGGTGGGCAGACAGGTGTGGGCAAACAGGTGTGGGCAGACAGGTGTGGCTGACCCGGGAATGAGCTGGTGGGGGTGGGCTGACAGGAGAGGGAAGACTGGTGTGGGCAGATGGGTGTGGGCAGACGGGTGTGGGCAGACGGGTGTGGGAAGACAGGTGTGGGCTGACAGAAGAGGGAAAACTGGTGTGGGCAGATGGGTGTGGGCAGACGGGTGTGGGCAGACGGGTGTGGGAAGACAGGTGTGGGCTGACAGGAGAGGGATGACTGGTGTGGGCAGACGGGTGTGGGCAGACGGGTGTGGGCAGACGGGTGTGTGCAGACGGGTGTGTGCAGATGGGTATGGTCAGACAGGTGTGGGCAGACGGGTGTGGGAAGACTGGTTTATCTCACCCCTGGAATAAATGTCTATAGGCTTAACATTGGGATCTCGTTCTCCATGCCCCTTTAAGTATTGCGGTCCGTTCTCCATGGTCTATATCCTCTTTGTTTCCTAATCTTTTAGTGTGTACAGGGGTGAGATAAATACAGAAAGCAACTCGTTTTGGTCAAAGAAGTCATTCTCAAACTCGTTTGAATGCTATGTGATATTCACTCGGCTGTCACCTCGTACATATCACTCCGCATCAAACTCGTGGAGAACGACGACTTTGACCAAAACTTGTTGGTTTCTTCTTTAGTGGGCAGATGGGTGTGGGCAGACAGGTGTGGGAAGACTGGTGTGGGCAGACAGGTGTAGAATGAAGGGGGTGGCCTGACGGGGGTGGGCGAAGTGGGTGTGGGCGGATGGGCATAGGCCGACAGGGGTTGGCCGACAGGGGTAGACTGTCTAAAATGGTGCTGGACAGAGGGTGTTGGACTAGTGGCTGGGGGACGGTCGACGAGGAAGGGCGGGGTACCTCATGTTGCTTATATTTCTAATAATGTCGCAGGACCTCGACCGCAAGCTGTTAGGTATTCATGTGGTCCATCATGCACTAAAAGTTTATGCCATTTCAAATGCATTTTTCATAAAATAACAAAAGGGAGGGAACTATCTATTGGTAATTTAAGAAAAAAAAAAACCTTGGCCTTGATGGAATTTCAGACACGCCCAGTGTGCTTTCAGTGATAGTCTCAGACATAGGTAAAGAATAATTCAGACAAATATAGATCATAGTGGAAATACCAACATCTCTTTGATGGAAACTCTAAACATTAGAAAGCTGTTCTTTGAAGGGGAATTTCATCCCTCGCTTTCCAAAGGACAAGGCATTCCTTTCTGAAGTAGTGTTTTACCAAGAGTTCTGCTTTACTTGAGACTCCCTGTTGTATTCCTGTCCGTGTGATTCATGAGAACCGTCGTTAGGTGTTTTCTTCTGCATGAATCCAAGTCGCCATTCTTCTTTTAGACTGGCAAAAGAAAAAAATGACATCTTACCTTGAAATTATTGTACAAAAGGATAATTATCCGAAACTAGGAAAAACGTCTGATGAACACCCGTCTCAGGTACATTAGTGTGTGCCTGTGAATCCCGCTTTAGACTAGTGGAAAGGTTCGAAGTACACCCGTCGCAGGCACATTAGTCTCTACGAGTGAATCCTGCTTTAAGCCGGGGACACACCAAGCGAGTCAAGGCAGCTATCTCTGTAATGGCCAACACAAAATAGCATATATGTGAACAATTATTTTACAGTAAAATCTCCCACCCATAGGTTAGTGTCTGGGAAGCAAAAATAATGTGAAATATAGAACAATAGCAAACATACCATTTCGTGTTGGCGATTACGGAAATCGCTGCGTTTCTCGCTTGGTGTCTCCGACATTAGAGAAGCAGCTTGACTTACCTTGCTCATAATACATATTCACCACACAAAAACTCAAAACCTTCTAAGTCATACTATAATGAAGAATCTTTTGGTGGTCTTCATAGATACAGCACCAAAACAATTTGTTTTCTAAGGTTGTGAGGGAATCTCGTCTCAAGCCAGGTAAAGATCGAACCGGTAGCTACTCGCAAGACGTTGGGCTGAGGATTGCCTCTGTCTTTCTCCATATGGTTCGGGCGGATGTGGCTTTAGCGGTTGAGGGAAGGACAAGGGAGTCAAAAAGACTGTGACACTTTCTTTTTAAAACAGTGGACCATCAATGACACTCACTCACGTGGCGCCTAATCGCTACACTTGTTTGATTTGGCCAACGGCTATTTGCGGCTGTGAGTAAAAAAACCACCAGATGGAAATCCCCACTACACAAGAAGAACTTCAAAGAAACGGCCTGATTTAGGAGCATTCCCCCGCGAAATCACTGCATCGTCTCTGTGTCGGAATGGTGAAAAGATCCGTGTCGTAGTGTGTTGTAAAGCTTATCGTAGTGAATCGGTCGGGATCTCAGAGAGTTCATGGCCTTAGATAAATACCAGACTGACCTACTGATCTAGAGTTACACGTCTTTATCTCAGGAATAAGAGTTCAGCAATAACATTTAGGATATCTTGTGCAATTGCAAATCGGTACTCAACTATTGAAAAATACGATTTTTAAATTAGTGTAAAATTCCAGTCTATACATCCCTATTGTGACCAATTATATTGGTTTCTATGCAAAGAGATTCAGTCATCCAAATGGCCCATATCTATTACTACCCAAAATGACTGCATTAGTACAGTCGCCATCTTGTAGTAGCCCCCTCCCTGTCCTGATGTTGACCGTACGGCAGCCAGTAGTGAATTGCATATTTACCCTCATTATCACTCACTCTAGTTCCCGGTCAGGCCACATGAGGGTAGGTCGCTCTGGCATGACACTGACATCTGAGTTGTCAGTGACATGAGCGGCCCTCCTTGGCATGTGCGACAGACCGGAACAAGACTGGTCAGTTCTGATTGGCTGTGACTCCCACAACCAATCCCAGCATAGAGTTTACAAGCTTTCCCAGAACTCAGATGCCACCTGCTGTCTGTATATAAACTGGATGCACATGTCATTTCATCAGCTTCTGCATTAAAGCTCAGTTAAGTTCTTGACTCATAGTAGTACATAGTACCTCTGTGTTTGAGTTCTCACTCCCTTCTTCTTAAGGTCTACACCTAGCTAGTCTGGGCCTCTAGACTTTACAATAGGTCACATGACCATGGAGATCTTATAAGAGCACATATTCACCTATGGGATATTTGTCACCTAATCACTGGAATATGTGATCTGCAACATAGACCTCCGTTTCTCCAATGCAGGGAATTAAACTGTGTCTTAGCTCAACCGTTTACTAACTGTATTGTACCTACATCTCAGTGTCTATGATGTTTTTGTTGTGACACTCATTATCTCAATTGAGACTCGTTGCCTATTTATGCTCCCTAATAGATACATTAATTCTATCCAAAGAATATGTTACTGGTTTGTCTGTACCATAGGCTTACCGGGTAGATATTTCAGTAATCATATATCCGGAACAAACGAACTAAAGTGGGATTCACACGATGGATTCATGTACCTCACAGGGTGTTTTTCTGAGACAAATCCTGCTGATATTCTGTACTCGAACACAATTTCTTCGTCCAATTTATAGGGTTTCATTTCCCTGAGACATGTTTCCCCCCCTGTAATTGTAAAAGACATTTCCCCCTAAAAAGGAACAAAATCGCATGAGATTTTGCGCCCTGTTAGGTACATGAATCCCATCGTGTGAATCCCATTTAAATGCATGTACACTGGGTGCAAGTGGGTTTACAGAAAATGTCCCATAGACTGAATATAACCCAAACCTTTTAATTGTTATATATAGTTGCGCACTTATGTATCATTGATGAACATGCCATTTGCTCCAAGTTTCTATGAGAAATGCACATATCTCAATCCAAAGGACATCTCTGAGGACAATGGCCTTAGTCTAGTAACACACATTACCATGCGTTTCCAGGTAAGTCACGGAAGGAGGACAGTCACCTCGTGGTAGTGAGGTGACAGAGGATATCCTCCTGGGTGTTGACAAGGACTGAGGGAGGCGGGAGGTTCTGACAAAGCCTGTCACGACCCTATCGCCTCGTGCATGGCACGTCACTTCCCTGTGTCGGCAGACTTGATGCAGGCAGCTTGCTAACCTTGATCTATACGCCTTGCTCACCACACTCTCCAGTCGCACTCTCTGTGGTACTCTAGACGTCTCTGCATACTCACTGTTCTATCCCTAACCCGGCGTCTACACTAAACGACTAAAATCGTGGCGACTGTAGATCGTCAAGCCAATAGGCGTCAAGTGGTGCTCGATTTTGCAACCTCAGCCGTAATAGCCGTCAACAAAAGAGTTTCCTCGAGCGTTTACACTAGACAACGTATCTCGCTTGGTGTGTCTCCGGTATCAACCTGGAAACACACCAAGCGAGAAACGCAGCGATTTGCGGAATCGCCAACACAAAATGGCATGCATGTGAGCTATCATTTAATATCTCAACGGATTATTACTTCCGAGACGCTAAATTATCGGTAGGAGATATTACTTTGAACTAATATCTCACATGTATTCCATTTTGTGTTGGCGAGTCCGGATATCGCCGCCTTGACTCGCCTTGTGTGTTCCCGGTATAAGTGTGTCCCCGGTTTAAGCGAGTCAGTGTGATCGCAGTACCTTATCCCCTCCTGCTCTTGGTCACTTGGTGTGTTTCGGTTTATCGGCGTGTGAGTAGTAGGGGTGTTGGGATTATTAGCAGGCACCATCTCGAATATCTCTGAAGCGCAGATTCCAATAAAGTGGATTTCGCCTCAGACCAACGCCATTTTTTGTTCTACCTTTCGAAAGAAGAGAGTCACTCAATAATGAGCTGGTAGGACCCGAAGGCCCTCAGCAAGGCAAAATTCGCTGATATCTTATTTTAATTTAAAAAAAAAAAAAAATGACAGTAGGTATCACTGGGGATGTGTCGGGCGTTCGAGTCGCACAATCTGTGTATCCAGGGATCTGTTGAATAATCTAAGATCGTACATGTAGACCCATTTCTTATGGACGGCCGAGGCTGTCATAGCGAACGAACTTAGATATCATTAAACGATAACCCTTGTATAAAATACAGAAAAGGGTCAATATTCACGAGCCTATATACGGACCCCAGAATAACAAGTATTATTCAACGACACTTGGCGGAGTCAGTTTACTGATTTAAAATGTCCTGAGGCCCGATAGAAAACACTGTTATGTATCTATACTATAGGTATCTAGTGTTGTGCTTAATCACTAATTGATATTCAGAAAACTATTCCTCATTCATCTGACCCATTCAATGAATTATAATTAATCAAATTAGAAATCGAGGTGTTTCATTACTGTCCTATTCTAACAGAGGTGATGTTGAAGATTATTGATTCTTATGCATGATTAAATATGAATATCCTCTTACTGTCTGTCGTACATTCATTTTTACAAATGATACAATTTAGGCTCATCCGCTAATTGCAATGTAAAACACAAAGCTTACAGTAAAATTGATCGCGTGTATCCAGGGGGCCGTTTAATATCTGGGGACAGTGAGAAGGATAGGCACAATGAGAGGAGAGTTTCTTGAGGGACAATGACCAGGATGGGAGAGCCATCACGTTATAGGCCCGTTTCCATTGGCCGACGAAGATTGCTTAGACTTTTTGAGTTACACAGAAAGTCTGTCGGTGGTGCCACTGACTGTGCGTCAGTATAAAAAAATCGCTGAGGGTAGTAGATTTCACTCAGTGACCTAGCTTTCACTCAATCGTGGGTGGTGCCACATTGCATAATCTAAGCAGAAGAAGTTGTGGGGCATTTCACGACCTTGGTTGTTTCATTGACCGATATTGGGTCTACAGTACCAAAAGTCCGTTGGTGGTTCCTGACTGCAGATCGGTGACGGGAAATCGGCTAATGGAAACGGGCCTTAAAGAAGTGTTATCTATATGTTATTCTCCGTCTCCTGACCTCAATCCTTCGGAAGGGCAATTCATGATGTAAGCCTTCCTGTGATTGATTCTTCGACGTATCTGTCCCAGGCGCCGGGGTTAGAGTCAGGGGTAATCATAAGGTCATGGGTTCAAGCTCCACACAAACCCAAATTTGATGGGTCTTTTTCAATTAAAATAAATCTATTCTTATCATTCAATGGAGAATAAATTTATCATTTGTATATAACCGTTAACAAGGATATTAGTCAGGCATGTACAGACTACTAGCATCTATGGAGATGTCCTTCCGAAAAGCGCGATTTCAGGATCGAGCTCAGTACAATGACATGTTTATTAAACAGCCATGAAGGATATTTCAAGTGTCAGTCCTTTTCCCTGTCATTTGTCTAACGTGGTTCTTCCTATGACAGTCCCAGGCCTAACATATGACCGTCCTAGCAGAATCCTTTCAGATTTTACATTTATATTTACAGGATGATCGATTGGGTTTATCAGTCTTTACACAATCGCATAAATGCTTGTATAGGCTATGTCGACCAATGTTTTCATATACATATATATATATATATATATATATATATATATATATATATATATATATATATATATATATGACCACATTGGACATGTCTGACGCGTATCTACGCGCACGCTAATGCTGTATTGGGGGACCGGCATAGATGTACATATAGCTATCAACAAAGGTGTCGACATACATAGACATATAGATAAAAAGTAAAAATAGACCCACGGTCCCCTATATACCCCATCTCCTCGATTTTGGAATATTACGTGATAATAATGCTGTATGCCACTAGTGGCATATATTATTATATACCTATGGCCGTATGAACCACACATACCGCCCGCTGCTACCCATGACGTATGTATAGCCGTACGTCACACTGTGACGTACGGGGTATGTGATCACGTGACTAGCTATAATTTCGCCATTTTTAGGTATATAATAATACGAAAACGGGCTGACTGTCTTCGTACGTCAAAATACTTGGTAAAATTATCAATCAGATACATCCCTCTGCCTTCGGCATCGGGATGTATCTGATCAATAATTTCACCGCGTATTTTTGACGTACGAAGACAGTAAGCCAGTTTCCGTATAAAACTCTGTATGCCAGTCAGCGTGGCATATGGAAACTCAATGTTAAGCCTATGGGGTTTTATATTAGGGGTAGGATAAAACAGATAACAGACTCCTTATACCACCCCAGCTGCTGCAGGCTAAGCTGAACCACACAGACAATTGTTGTTTTGAAAGTAAAAGCTATATAAAAAGCCGCTTAAAATAACAAAATAATGTTGTTTTTCTTATGCGATGAATCTAGAGATTTAGGAAGATTTCATAGTAAAAATTGCTAATAAGAGATAGAAATTTCCATTAATTGGCAAATGGGAAATGACCCCCAAAAAGAAACCAGTGGTGTCCCCTATGTGCAGAGAATAATCAGACGGTGCCGAAGACGGTGCCGAAGATAAAGGTTGATATTCTACATCTACAAAAGCGCGCGTAGATATGATGCCAAATAGGGTGAGATTATCGGAGGTGACGCGGATTAGACATACGTAAAATCATAGGTTAGTCCTGTGATTGATATCGGTTCAGCACTTGTCGGGGACCTGTTTCAGAGACATTAATCTGAGATAATCCTCGTTCACAATCAGGAATCCGGGTCATGACGGCTGGACGCCCTCCATGTCAGTTAAGGATCACCTTCCAGGGTCCTGAATCCCCGCCTTTGTAACTACCGTGCTGCTCGTACGACAACCTGGAGATTAATGTCAGCTTACAACTGAGAGTTACCGCCGAGCATAATGGAACAGAAGTCCTACTCATACCTCTGATGAAAGACCCCGCGCTGGTTGGTGCTGGATAGGGGTGTGGTCAACATTGAGCATGCACCAACAACCCATTCCTCACCATGTCGCCGAACATGACATTGCCAACTAGGAGATAAGAAATCACAAGAACCTGGCAGACCTCAACAGAAACACTAGCTTCTCTGTTGCACCGGGCTTGTGAGTCGGAAATATAATCAAACTTAACCAATATAATGACTCTGCAGGATAAAAATACTCTGGAATTTGCAACCTGCAACGTTCAGAACCGCTGAAACTGAGTCAAGCCGGTTGCCCATCTACCGATTAAGGGTTGAACGATTAGTTCCCAAATCGTATAGGAGTCGGTCACCTTGTAGCAGGCAAATTACGTAACCTCTCGCTCGATCCGCACACTGATAAAATCAGTGTATGGTCCACTAATCGCTGGGGGAGGGCAAAACCAAAGAAACCGAGTGTTCACTAATCGCTGGGTAGCCTTGCCTAGCCGTCCTACATCTACCGACTCCGTTAGGATGGCTCGGCTGAGACAAATTACCCTCCGTTTGTCGCCGACAAACGTACATAAATGTTCCGAAATCGGTAGATGGGCATTGGGCTTAAGCAGCATGTTAAAAGGAGATTAGCATTTGTTTTGTTTTTGTCAATCAACAACATCTGTTACGAACCAGTTCCGCCTGTTGTGATGGAAACTGTTGTGCATTGAAAATTTAAGATTATTGACTAAAGCCCAATGTACATTTACCGATTTCGGAACATCGATGTATCCTTGTCGGTGACAAAGGAACGGTACTTTGTCTCAGGCTAGGCATCCTAATGGTTGTCGGTAGATGTGAGGCAGCTAGCAAAGGTCAATATACCGTTCACGAGACAAAATACCGTTCCTTTGTCACTGACAGGTAAATCGATGTTCCGAAATCGGTAGATGTGCATTGGACTTTGATTATTGACTAATTACATGTGGATCATGACTTGTGCAACTAAGCTATTGACTAGTTGTAGTTTGTTGTTTCGTTGGGTCTTTTTTTGGAGGGGGATGCTTTTTGATATAGAACAGATTCACATATGAAATACATGGTTTTTCACCCGATCTTGTCACAGGAACAAAGTCTCAAAATGTAAACTGTTGTAATCACGCTATGTGAGAATACACTAACTCATACTGGGCTAGAAGCATTACAGCCATATCATCCAAACAGGATCACATGTTTTTCACACCCTCACCTCAGCGGTACTTGAGTCCGAGGGGCGATATTTGAATCTAACACCACCAGACGACTTTCAGCCGTAAAGTGCAACAAATCGTGCATGGCGACTACCGAACAAATGATTATGTGAGATTAGGCAATTTGGCACCAACTGGCGATTTTATGTAGACCACTTGACCGCTGATATTAACCTCAAGCTAACTTTAATTAGTCTTCTAGACCACTTGCTACTATGTAAAATCTCAGTTGTGTTCTGAGTTTCTGTAATAATGTATACGCTTGAGGACATTCTTCCGCCAACGACTATTGCGGCCCAGATTGCAAAATCGAACATCGCCTGACGACTATTGGCTAGACGATCTACAGTCACCACGTTTTTAGTAGACTAGTGTTAACGCTGGGTGGGGGTAGACAGGGACCTGGCTTCGTTGCTCCACGTTTTTTGGGTTTTTTTTTGGTTATTATTTTTAGCAAGTCTTTTATTAATTTCTCTGCATTATCATGCAGCTTACAACTTTCAGCTTTGCCAAACAATTCTCCGTACATTCAGTGTTACCTTGTGGTCATTTCCATTGCTCCCTTTTTTTCATACCAGTTAACTATATAAAACCAAAACTACTTGAACATCATTTAGGCTATTCTTGAACTAAACCTTTCATCTCATAAGTGTCCTGTACTAATTACATGGCTGCCACCCCTGTAGAGTAGACACTAACAATTATGATTATTTCTATTCCTTTTCTTAGAAAAGTCGTATGAAGAAGTTTTTTGGGGTTACATCGAAAAATTGTTTACTACCGCTACTTCTTTTTCTAGTCTCTTAAAACAATTACATGCATAAGTTCATTCAGGCATAGTTCTGTCTAGAAAAACTAGAACCAAGAAGTTCTTCCTTCTACTTAGGTTGTGGTTTTGTTCAGTGAGTCACATTAGACCACTTGTTTCTATAGTATGCAGACGTTGCTCCACGTTTTGGGGATCGCAGAATAGCGATCGGAGGCCTAAAGTGTTTCTCCAGAATTTTTGTGGATGACATCATAATTATGTTGCCATTTATATCCAATTAAAAGCCTTTAAAATTAACATTTAACCTATGACACTGAAAATACGGTGTTGTAAAAGGTAGTGATACAACAATAAAATAACGATACTACATGACATGATCCGATATTACTGGCACAACGCTTTCCCCACATTTCTACGAGCATCGATCCCAAGGGAGGGTACCGGAGAGAAGGTATTTCGATGTGGATTGGCTTTATCAGAGATAACAGCAATTTTCTGTTCTGTATAAGATGGTTACAGACGTTGATCAGCAATCATATTCCCCTCAATTAGATATGTATTTTGAGCCTATGTGTAACAGCGAACGATAACATGAAGTAAAGATAAGTATCGTTAGCTGAGGAAAAAAGTATCACTAACTTTCTTTTTATATAAAAACAACGGTTATTTTTAGGGACGATGTATGTATGTATATAACCATAGCGTGCTTGGTCACATCCTCCCTCCCTTTGTATCCAGTGACGGGTGGAGGGAGGGGGGATCTATATATTGACCATTGGTCATCAGCGCTATGAACACTGACAGGCCTTGACCCGGGAGACCCCGGGCCAGGGTAGTTTGCTGACGCTGACCAATGACCGATAGCGTGCTGGGCAGGGCACATGTAAGAAAGCCCATGTAGGGACCTGGCACAGGGTTAATCTACTGCATTATGTCGTGACGGATGGCATGTGCTGTGTCGGCTTTACATGACTATCCATTAACTGTTCCCCGCCACCACAGTATATTCGGCAAAACCATTAAATGCAAGCTCCATGGATGGGCTCACCTATGAGCTATAGCTGTATGGGTTAAGAGGCAGCAAAGGTGTAGATACATGTGAGCTTTAAAGTGGGATTCACAAGATGGGACAAATGGACCTGAGACTTGTGTACTTCACACCTTTGCTCCAGTCGGCTACTATTTCCAGCAGGGTACAAAATTTCACAGACTGGTGTGTCCTACAGTCTCAGGGTAACATGGCGAATTCAATTCACATTGGAAGACTTAACAGGTACATAGTCTCACCCCTACACTCCTACACAGGGTACATAGGGTACACAAGGTACACAGTCGCCGACTCATTGTACTTCTCCGCGTGAATAGATATTGTCTGAGACCACTGAGACTCACACAATGGGGGAGAATGTGTGAAATACATTTGTCTCACCAAAATGCCCCCCAAATTTTAAAAATCTTTGAAGTCAAAATCTCATGAGATTCTGTTCCTTGTTAGGGGTGATTGTCGCCGACAATTTCAAGAGAAAGAAAGTTGTCTCAGCAAAAAGGAACCCGGTCATTCACACGAGGAGATTGTGTTCCAGAACCGAATCTCAACAGGATTTGTCTCAGACAAATGGCCTGTGAAGTACGTAAATCCCACCGTGTGAATCCCACTTAAGATTAGAGTTTAGAGGATGATCCAGGATATCTCTAATGAACTCCTTTATGATGTGCTCGACGATGTGTTGTGACGCACAGAGATTATGAGGGGCTCCACCCTAGTGGAAAATATACCAAAACTTGAGGTGTATATATGTCGTCTTACATGAGGTTTAAGTGGGATTCACACGGAGGGACGAATGTACCTGAGACTGGTGCACTTCACACCTTTTCACCAGTCGCCGACTTATTCCCGCTGGGTACAAAGTTTCACAGACTGGTGCGTCCTACTGTCTCAGGCAACCATGGCGGATTCAATTCACATGGGAAGACTTATCAGGTACATAGTCTCACCCCTACACCGCTACACCCCTACACAGGGTACTCAGTCGCCGACTCAGGGCACTTCCCTGTGTGAATATATATATAGGTGTGATTTGGGATCACTGAGATTCACAGACTGGTGGAGAACGTGTAAAGTACATTTGTCTTACTAAAATGCCCCTCTAAATTCTAGACCAGTTTAAAGTAAAAATCTGATGAAATTCCTTTCCTTGTTAGGGGTGATTGTCGCCGACAATAGCAAGGAAAAAAGGTTTTTCTCTGCTAAATGGAACTCTATAATTCAGATGAAGAGATTGTGTTCCAGTACCGAACCTCAACAGCATTTGTCTCAGACAAACACACTGTGAGGTACATGGATCCCACCGTGTGAATCCCACTTTACAGTCGACGAGTATCTATGCGGCGATTCTTGAATTTAGCACCACCTGACAACTTTCAGGCGTAAATGCTAGAAATTGTTTAGTGTAAATACCAAGTGCATGGCAACTACAGATCGTCTAAGTACATCATTTTACGCAATTTGGCACCACTTGACGACTATAGAACATGCTCTGATGCCAATGACAATTTCAATCTGCCTTGAATTAGTTGTCTAGACACCTATTCCTATAAAGAATAGTCTAGAGTCTGGGGCTGACGACTTTTATGGCTCATATTGCGTAAATGAGCAGCACCTAACGAATCTTGGCCAGATGCAAGTGAGGAACTATACGGGGTTACTGTGGTTCTACTTGATAGATATGTGGTAAAATTGACAATCAGTTGAATTGATGCTGAAGGCAGGGGTTCATCTAATTTTCAATTTCACCAAGTATGTATCATGTACTGACACAGGATTCCTCTTTTCATATCATTATATATAGTCATTTTTACTTTTGCTTTTGAACGATTTCTACTGTTTCGCCACTATACATACCTTGTGCGGCACGGAATAGAGGGAAACTATGTTCCGGTGAAAGGAAGTCAAAGTTACGAGGTAAGGCTTGGAAAAATTACTGCCCAAGGCCCTGGCCGTGGGCAGTAATTTTTCCAAGCCTTACCGAGTAATTTTGACTTCCTTTCACTGGTACTTGGTTTCCCTATTCCTATATACCTTCAAATGTGGTTTAATAAGAGACAATCTGATTGGTCTAAATGTCAACCTTGGGTAGTATACGGCAACCTTGGGTAGTATACCAACCTTGGGTAGTATCAGATAGTTACTCCACCCCCCAGAGCGTGGTGTAAGCATAGAGTGTACAGCCATAGGTATATAGGAATACCCCATACGACACATACGTGTTGTAGGGCCCTTTATCCTACCCCTCATATAAATCTCCATAGACTTTATTATATAATATTCATATGCCACTGGTGACATATCAAGTTAAAAACATGTAACAGGGTAGGATAAAATCTAAACACCACTCAATTTCATATAATTGTTTATATGCCATTCGTTGTCTTCCACTACAGATACCACTCAACTCCGTTTCGTGATATCATGCCGCGAAGACAACTCATGCCATAAACAATCATATGAAATTCTGTGATGTTTCATGATAAAATGACATGGGTATAGGAGTGGGTGGTATACATAGGACCACAGGTATATAATGATAAGGCTACTAATAGACGGAACATCAAGTTACGCCGTTTGGTAGTTTCTGTTCACAAGAACGGATATTGATAATATTTTACATATAAACTGCCTGGTTTTTGTCACTCCTGTACACATTCACCAGTCAACTCCACCTCGTCGGCTGCTGCGGGTTGCCATGTTTCCCCTTCTTGCCATGATGTGCGTGTAGCATATTAAAGTGTAGCGCACAGAGGCGACTGAAAATGATGAATCAGATTGTGTTGCAGCACGATGAGGGTGTCAATGGACTGCCACACGTACAAAACCGACCGAGTTCACGAAGTCAAGTGACAGGAGAAGAGGGAAAAAAAGGGTAACGGTAGCTTGAAACCTGACGTGTTTTAAAATCGGTGATTCTTGTCATTGGATGCGAGCAGCTCAGACAATAAAATCACGAGGTGCTCATGATTACTTCACACACCATGTCAACCCTGTGAATGAAACTGGGTCAGCTTCTGACTTTAACCGTCCCTCGTGACCCCACGAGTAGCGGATGAGCATTGGCCCCTCGCGCCCCTTCGTAACACCCCTCTCTCCTAATCTTCCCGACCGCAAGTTTCTGTACGGCTGAGATGTGCAAGCCGGCTTCAGCAATAAGAACCTGGCGCAGGCCATGGCAATAATCACCTGGACGGAGCTGGCGGCGAGGCGACGTCGGAGTGACAAGTAAATTGCTTTGGCTTGGAGGCGCTGTAATCACTGTGTGAGTCCTCAGAGAAACGTTACGCCCTCAGGCTGCGGCAGGGCGATCATACAACCTGTGGCTTCAGCCGCGGGCCCACCTTTCATGACTGTTCAAGGGGGAAATTCAGCTTCTGGGAGCTTTCGGATGACGATTAACTTGGGGAGGAAGGCTGGTACTAATGCAGGCCTAGGACAGAACCCTCAGTCGAAGCCAAAGTGTATTCACTTCCGTATTCACTAGTACTTATATAGAACGTCCTGACCATGCTGTACAAGCTACAAAACGAGATGATAATTCACGCTTCGTACGGAACGAGGTGTTTTCGTCGAGTTCCGTACAAACCATGAATTATTATCGAGTTTTGTGGCTTATACAAGCATGGTATAGGTCGTTCTATATTTACTACATACCTGAAATTAAAAACAAATCATTTATTTCATTTGGCTTAAGCACCAATATTTTAATAAACAATATTTTAATAAACTTAGAAGGCCAAAGTAGACGTACCCGTGTCTTAGTAGACTTACCACGGGTCCCCTACACGTGTATGGGAAGGTAATCTGTATTTTCCTGTACAGACCTGTGTCCGTACAGTATGGCGAAACGGTGCGTATTTACAGTATATACGGCACGGGTATATAGTAAATGCTATTCATTTATTTGGTTAGTACATGCTAATTCATATATATGATTATATATATATATATATATATATATATATATATATATATATATATATATATATATATATACATACATATATATATATATATATATATATATATATATATATATATATATATATATATATATTATAAAATCAAATATCATTACATGTATATATGTACGCCTTAGTAGTTATTCTAATGTACAACTCGACAACTCATATAAATACATTATTACCCAGAAGTTACCTTAATGTAGCGATGCACAAATATCTCAGGAGAAGGTCCAGATGCGGTAGCAAATACATTCAGTGTATGTACACAGAAAACGAGGTCAGATCAATAACTGTTTATTTGTTGGTTTGATATAATATCCACGTCGACTATTATAGGTCCTTTCCAGACTATCTCAAGGATTAAATCTGATAAAAGCCTCACTCCTACAAACTCACCGAGGTAAGAGTTCTTTTACTTTCCACACCACTTAGACACAGTATGAGAAGGAGAGGTCTTTGATATAGCAGTACATTTAACACTGCTGGTGGTGAAAGAGAAAGGGGGCTGTACACCACACAATAGATATTGTATGAGAAGGACTGGTCTTTGATATAGTAGTAAGTCTGCCACTACTTGGGATGAAGGAGAAGGGTGGCAGTACACCATATAGACATGATATGAGAAGGACTGGCCTTTGATGTAGTATTAAGTCTACCACTGCTAGGTAGGAAGGAGGAAGGTGGCTGCAGTGTGCTTCAAGCCAAAAAAAATCCCACAAAATTTGGTATGTCAGGTCCATTGCTCTTAACCACTGAGCTATCTTCGCACCTCCTTCAGGTCGATAAGTTAAGAAATGTTCAGGAGCAGCTCGATAATAACATCTCACTTTAGAGTATCAGATATACTTAGGAATATTTGAATTATTTGATGAAATAGTGATAGAAAACCAAGAAATAAAAGATGAAATAACATCGATATTGTCACTGATGCCAGGTGCATTGAAAGTGTTGTCATTGAATTACTAATTCGTAATTTCATACTATATGCGATTCTAAATCCTGGTCTTTATCTTTATATTCAGGTGTACGAATAGTCCAATGAATATCTCGCGGACTTCAATGTCTCAGTAAGCGAAGCTTCTCCAGCAATACAAGCACTATTTCCAAATAGATTTATGAAGTTAAACCTCGAAATAGATCACATTGAGAGTAGAATTGCAGTCGGTCTTCTCACAGGATCAAATCTGCATACAGACTGTCGCCTTATAGTGTCAGGGATTGTCACCTTATAGTGTCAGAGATAGACTTGCTCAAGTCTTTGATTATGAACATTCATTAAATGATTAAATACAATAAGAATAAAGTTAATTCAAGTATGTATCCTTCTCTGACTGGCCCATGAATCAAAGACTTGTCCACTGTGGACCAAACCTCCTGTTTATGGCCCAAAGCCACTCCCTGTAGCCCTACACTTCCTCCTACCCCTCCCCCTCCCCTCCTCCAGTTCTCTGGCCGCCTGTGTTGTCATAGAAATTAATATCGCGTTAAAGGGTATCAATCTCCCAGCAGATACCCTGACCAGAAGCCAGGATATCTGTATGGAGAGCGTTGGGAATACTGGAGCTAAACAGCGCCAGAAATCCAACACCATTACCGATTGTACCTGTCCCTGTATCCCAACGAGGACGGTAGTCATAGGATGCTTGGACTGGAGCCAGTCTATGTCAGAGACTGTCCCCTTAGGTGTCACAGACTGTCACGTTATAGTGTTACTAACTGTCACGTTATAGTGTCAGAGGCTGTCACTTTATAGTGTCACAGACTATCACGTCATATGGTAAGAGACTGTCGCCTTATAGTGTCACAGACTGTCACCTAATAGTGTCACAGACTGTCACCTTAGCGTATCACAGACTGGAACTTGATAGTGTCAGAGACTGTCATCTTATAGTGTTGGTCCAAGTGTTGTACAACGAAGTTTGAAGCTTCCACTGGCAGTCGTAGATCTAAAGCGGGATTCACAGGTAGAGACTGATTGTGTGAATCCCACTTTAAACGCGTTCAAAACAGAAATTCCATAAGATTCGGTATCTCGATAGAGGTAATTCTTACCGAAAATTGCAGGGGAAATAAACCTGTCCCAAGGAAATTGAACATGAAGTGGGATTCACACGATGGGATTCTGTACTCAAACCCAATCTCTTTTTCTAAATTGTAGGGTTCCATTTCCCCTGGAATTGTTGGCGACATGTTATCCTCAAAAGGATCAGAGTCTCATGAGATTTTGAACCCTGTGAGGTACTTGAATCCCATCAGGTGAATTCCACATTACAATTCAGATCAGGAGATTGTGCTCCAGAACAGAATCTCAGCAGGATTTGTCTCAGACAAACACCCGGTGCCGTACATGAATCCTACCGTAGGAGTTCCACTTCGAGGATGGTTCAAATGATTTTGAAGATATATAAACTATATATAGGTTTAAATGGGAGACGGGTCTCAGGGGAGAGGGGTGCCCCCACCCCCCTCGCTGAGGGTCTAGGCTCGCGAGACCAGACACCTCCAGGGGCTCGGTCACCCGCCCTCTGGTGCTCGTGCAGTCAGCGCACGCTCCGCTTTATGCTCTTAGCATCACTATGGCAGACAGGATAGAGTCTGCCTCCGACTTTGACTTCACCACGTGGGCCAAAGCTTCAGGCCTCAAGCGGAAAACGACGGAAGTCCTCGTTCAAGATGACTACGCAGACTATGATGTCCTGATGATCATGACGAAGCAGGACGAGAAAGAAATCTCTGTCCCTCCCGGACAGGCTAGGAGGCTGCAAATGATTTTAACACCATATACAGAGGGAAATTAATAAAATTCACTCATCCCTGTTTTTTTCCCAATGGAAAGATTACTTTGGTACACCAAAAGATAATATGTAATTGGATGGAGAATTTTCGTTTTTCTGGTACTTAAATCTTTTGCATGTTTCTGAGATGTATGCCTGCAAAGCTTTATTAGGCGTTCTCCGTCTGCTAAGATTAAGTATAGTGCCTGGGATTGCCTTTTTTGTTAAAGAACGGCCAGGCATAAGCTCTCATAGTTCTTAAGTGTCAGGTAATGTATTTCCTCCCGGTTATTGGTTTTACAACTGTAACAAGTATACCCATTTTACCGACTCCGGCTGTTCTTTTAAAAGTACCATGTTTTAACTGATTTCCCGAAGGTATTCCTTAACGCAGTTGCAACCTCGATGAAAATTGATGCAAGTGATTTGTCAAGTGGTACAGTAAAGGAGAAACGTTTGTTTTGCGTCCACACTCCGCTGTAATGCATTTACTCATTGATGGAATTAACCTGTTAATAGAATTCTTGGTCGAGTAAAATGAAATATTTCTTCAAAAACTAAATAAGTTAACAATATATCTGTATCATCATGCTAAGGCCTGTGCGCATATTACGTCTCAATGTTATGTATGGCGTCTCAATGTTATGTATGGCATCGAAGTCACCTAACATGATATACTAATTGAGGTTAGAAATATTCTAATTACCCGCCTTTACTCTATCAAAAACTCACGCTGCGTTTCCCGAACCGTTAATTGCAGAGCCCCATCCAGGCTACAGTCAGCATAAAAATAGTTTTCTCCAATTATGCTGAAGAAACGACTGAGGTAAAAATTCCGGTGGAGAAACCTTGCATGTCGCACGCATGCTTGTTAAAAACCATGTTTTTATCATTTTCTTGCGGCGTGTTTATGAAGCGCCCACTCTGTACTGAGAATGACATCGGTTGATCGCAAATTGCTGCCTCGTCCATGGTCCACGTTTGGCCCGTTGAGAAGACGTAGAAATACGAATACAGTATATACAGAACACAATACCTGTATCAAAATAAAGTCTATTGTATTTACTAACATGTGGGCAGTATCAATACAATTACTCGGAGGTTCCATTACGAAATACATGTATTTATCAATCGATATATAAGTTGGCCTGTGCAAAGTCAGCGAAATGCAAATAAAGTATTCATAGAACACCTTCCGACTGCCATTCATGTATCGTTGAGGCCTGGCAAGTACGACGAAGCAATAGCCAAGTGTTAATGTTTATGGATTGGCAGGCATGAAGTTATGGCAGGCATGTGATGACTGTTGGTACCGATTTATTCCATCCGTTTACAGGCTTAGTAGAGGTGGCAGAGATGGACATGATGGGTGGGCTCGTAAAAAGGGATAGCTTAACTTTCCGGAGCAATACCTCAATGCCAGAAGCAATCTCAGATCATTTATAGGAAATATGTTATTTTCCTCTTCTCCAGCACTCCGTTTCGGAGGTATTTCCAGTTGAAGCACGGAAAATCTAAAATACACTAAAAAATTGCCTCGATTTTACACTCATCATACTAATATTGAGTTGTATTTTTTATGCTCCAACTGACTTCTTCTGACTATACATCTACTGTATAGGGCGCAGGGTGATTGCCATCCGCCATCATCAACCAGGAAATTATAATATAGCGCCACTGTAGTCGAGGGACAACCACTATTTTCTGATGTCATAATCTATATATCTATAATTATGAGACCGGCTAAACCCTTTTACAGGCCCCCCCCCCCCCCAAAAAAAAAGAAAAAGAAGAAGAAATAAAACAAAATTATAATCCATTGATAACTGGACCTGCGACCTGGTTCTTTTCTTTAGTGTCTGGGGCCAAGATGGCTGCTTCTATAACACAATAGCTATGTGCCGTATACTACATACTGAGATCAAACTGTAACGTAACCTAATGATATTCAGCCGGCACGAAAACCATACTTAGCTTATACAAACTGCCTTTAAAATGATCTAATAGACGCCTGATTCTGGTGGGCCGTCATGATTTTTGCGGTACTTCATATTTGTAGCTGCTGGTACACTTTGTACCGAACACCACCTCATTCTACCCATTCATCATATTATACCTACTCAACCCTATTATAACCTCTAACCTCATCCACTCTCACATCTCACTATCCAAGAATCTCCACCAGTCCACACAACTACTAACACCTCTAGCAGATATCAAAATATGGCTTACCAATTCCCAAGCACAACCCTACAAATCAATATCCACCTCACACGCGGTGCATGGCCTGTTAACACTGCCGGCTGTTGAGAAATTTAGTCTGTTGGCAACCTTAATAACTTCCTCAGCCATTATCACACAACTCCCAATCCCAAGCCCTATTTTATATGTACAAGTATGCATACTGGGCCTAATGGAGCCAGCCCTAAACGTACCCCAGCAGTCTATATACCGCGGACAAGGTCCCGATCTCTGCCCACCTTTGGTAAGGCGCAGGCGCAGACACAATGTTGGATGCTACTTCCGGTCAGGCCACAGATCGGGAAACGCGGCATCCATCACCGACAGAAAGCCGCGATATGACAGGTCATCAGTGGGCATGGCAGTCGCAGGCGGGGTCGCCCAATTAGGTGCGGGCTGACGACACCCCTCCTCCCCCGGCCTACCGCGTCCGGGCCCCCGACGACACCACCCTAACCCCGGCCGGGCCCTGACAGATTCACGACCCCACCAGACCGGAAGATGTTTTATTTAGTAGATTCCTGCCACCCGAGGGCGCCACTGCCGACGCTAGGCGGCGCCGTGCGTCTATTTCCGGTTGCGTCCCTCCTGATGCATCCGTTGTTCCTGGTCTGGTGACACTTGAAAGCTAAGGGGGTGAGGGCGGGGAGCGGCGAGCAGCTTCGGGATCATCCGGGTTACCTTGAGACGCTCAGGTGATGCTCCGACCGCCATAACACAGTGACGTAAAAGTCCATATTACACAACAAGAATATAAGAGATAGTCATCAGTAAGGAAAACAAATAACAACTATGGGTCGTTTTATGAACCCTATTATATCTTAAGGCCTGCCGTCCACCTACTACGATAGAATCGTAGACCTCCCGATATGGCACCGATACAAAATGTCAAAATCGGTGCCATATCGGGAAGGTGCAAAATCGTAGACATATGTCTAGACATGCCAGTCCACCACGCATTGTATGGGTTTTTTTATCGGTGTCTAATCGCAGAAACGTGGTCAGCTGCCCCGATATTAGGCAAGCTTCCGACGCGATTTTGACTTTTTATCAGGAGATGCATCGTAGACCATATTGGAGCCATATCGTAGTAGGAGGACGCCGGACCTAACTGATGACGGGGTGCATGTCGAAGATCTGTTTAATAAGAAACTCATTCTTCTTCTTTTCCCTCTATTGTTGCTCTACAATTCCTGATCTCTCAAGGCTTATTCTACCGCTTTATATTTTCATTCACCCCCTTTGTCCCATACCATTGCCTAATCGTCCTTGACCATGTCTGGTGGTCAGTCAGGACACCTCAGTATGCTGGAATCTCATTGGGTCTGACTCTATGCGTAGTACTCGCCCCTGGATCACATGTCCAGCTCCAGTCTCTGAGGATGTCTGTTCTGTAGGGTTATCCGTTATCTTGTGACGCTCAGCATATCCGGAGATGCCTTTGATATCAGGTGATATCCTACACATATCTGGCAAGAAACCCTTTGTGTTTAATGATATCCTACATATTCATATCAAATCCCCAAAATGACAATAAAGGTATACATGTTGATACTTACAAACTAGATTTATAAAACTCCATACACTTCACCACCAGTTCTAGATTTGGCCAGACAAAATCCTCATTGAATCTTTGCAGGTCGACAACAATATTCCAATCATATTTCGCTCATTTGGCACGCAGATAGTGAAGAGTCAGGTCTTGCAGAAAGCTCAGAGTCTGTGTAACTTTTCCAACCTCTAACCTCGATGCACCGTATCAGAGCGTATTATCCCACGCTCTATGATACTGAAATACATGTTCAACGAAGAGGATGCATTGATGTATCTATTTGGGTACTGACAAAGCGCCTGTTTAGCACAACAGAATACTTCAAAAAGATCAGCACTGCCTGTTACCTATATCAAAATAATGACTATTGGGATTTACCGAAGCATCAAAAGATTAGCAATTAAACGAAGCGAAAACACGAAACACTTAAAGGATACAATGAAATATACGGTAATCAAGAGATCCAATATGGCTTCAGTCCATGTGATATCAGACGATATCGCAAAATGGATGTGGAGCAAGCCCAAGGTCAGAGAACAAGAGGTTGTGACACTTATCAACGGGACTTGTTAGAAGTTGCTGTGACTAGTCAAGGTAAGAGTCCTAAACCGCATGATCCATTTACAGAGTCGCTCTAACCACCCCGCCCTTTGATCATTTACAGAACTAGGCTCCTTCCGACTTCCTCCTCAACCAGGCCATGGTGCGGCCCCTAAACGCCGCCAGGCCCTTCCGCAGGGCAGTGCCGGGCAGCATTTAGGCATCCCCGGCTTTGATGCAGGCCCTACTATTAACACAACGAACCCCTCAGCACACTTTGCACCACACTGTGCAAATTACATGAGTGCGTCGGCTTCCACCTGCCATTGGTTAATGTGACACACTCTTTGTAAGCGAGAGACACATTCAAGGCCGGAGGGTACTCAGGTAGCAAGGGTGGGGAGTACTATATCAAACACCTTTGTACCTCCCTCATTCTTAGATACCATAACTACGAAGGCACCCGTGTGGCGTGTTCCTTTGTACCTTGCAATCCCTCACCTCACAGCTGGCAAGCACCCAACACCCATTCTCCTACCACTCCAAAACGTCTTTGACAATTATCACACTACACAATCATTATTATTATTTTTTTACTTGATTTTCATTCTAAAAGTAACTACTGGGACTTTACAATCCCTTTTTTTAGGTGGATTCAGGTTCAAGGCTTGGGATATTTATTTCATTCTTTTTCACAAACTTAAACTTGATTGTAAATAAAATTGTTATTTAGTATTCCAGTGCAATGTATAGTCTCCAGGTCCACAAAATCACTCAAGTTAGGTCCGGCGTCCACCTACTACGATATGGCACCGATATGGTCTACAATGCACCTCCCGATAAAGAAATCTAAATCGCGTCGGAAGGTTACCTAATATCGGGCCAGTTGACCACGTTTCTGCGATTAGACACCGATAAAAACCCCATACAATGCGTGGTGGATTGGCTTTTCTAGATATATATCTTCGATTTTGCACCTTCCCGATATGGCACCGATATTGACATTGTGTATCGGTGCCATATCGGGAGGTTTACGATTCCATCGTAGTAGGTGGATGCCGGGCCTTAGACCCCACGAAGGATCAAGGCTGCTGTAGTGAGTTCTCCTCAGTACCTTCAAATTGCGTGTCGCGGACCACTAGACTACGGTGTCTTTTTACAACGTCGACGGAGTACGGATCTAAGGACTTAGCTGATCAAAGACCGCGTGCATGTATCCAATTAATTTCACACGGAACATGTTAAACAACACCCCATTAAAAAGTATTAAGTGGCCAGTGCATGACAAGCTGACGCCATCTTCCAGACGTCCCCCCGTCCTTATAAGCAGCGTAGTGTAACCCCCACCTGCCGTATCCGCATCATCAGGGATGGAATTATGTCCTGAGTGGATCCCCCTCGTTATGAGAAGGCATCTATGTCGGTGAAAGGCCGGGAATGGTGTAACAGGCCGTCTTCTGTAGGCAACATGGATCTATAGATCAATCAAAGTAGTCTTGTACAGTTTTATGCGCAATCTTTGAAGCATGGCACACATGGTATCTAGTCAGAAAATATTGATTCGCTTGGCAGGATTCCCATGACATACAAAAATAGTGCGATGATATTCACTGCACGAAAACCACTATTTTATTCATAAATACGCCATCGCGGAAGTGCATGTATTGCCTGAATATTGACTTGTTTTCATATATATGTATATATATACGCCCAGGTCTTATATACGGACGCGTCTTGGCTGTATTTCACAACCGGCGTATATGAGAGGAAATATCCTCTCCCCCTCTGCCTCCCGCCCCTTTGTGTTGGTAGAAGTAAAGGTGTCCTTAGTAAGAAGCCCTCCCCCCGCCGTCCTCTTCACTGGACGCTTATATCCGCCTACACATGAGGCGTATATACACAGGGAATAGGACGACCTTATATACGCAAAAGTCATACATATATAGACCAGGCGCATTCATATGTAAAATGGTGGTTTTTCGTGCAGTGATTCGGATAACTTTAACGTACACTTATACCAGCAAAACCTACAGAAAGCAATATCTGCTATAGTTTTGTCATTTTACCCATCACAGCATGCTGTGTTAGGATGGAAAGAAACTCTGATTTCGTATATAGATATAGGTCGTGTATTCACAAGTCTAACTCAAGTTCTGTTTCATATATATCCTACCCCCGTCTCCACGACTTTATGTTATTAGAAAATTCCAACTCGATTCCGTCCATATTTAACAGCTGTCAGAATTTACACAGGTGAATAATTCCTGATCGCTGCTTGGTAAATCAGTTTATTTCTCTAGGTACATAAATTGTACTTTAAGTCATGGCAAGCCACATGAAATATGCCTATATTAAATCAATGACGGTTTTTATCAGGGGTAGGATATATATATATATATATATATATATATATATATATATATATATATATATATATATATATATATATGCATGTCATGTTTTGGCCCTCACAGCATATTCTGGTTAGTAATTAAACATCGTCAAGTTTTGGTAAATATTGAATCAATTATCAACATCTACAGCTGTCTGATTAAATAATAAATCATATTTACATTGTCTGCATGTCCTCAGGAACCTTGTTTCTTTCAATGAAAATAATAAACTCACTTGACGAGCTCGTTGATTATTCTTATCCAAAGGTTCAGGATACGTGAGGCCATCCCAATAAGGTTTATACTTTTCAGTAAAGTATTACTCCTTGTCCACTGACAGGGTTACCTTGACGTGCAAAATAGCTAACCTTAGAAATGTCTATAACAGGTGATGTGCACCGTGTCTGTTCTCGTGGCGTGCATGGGGAGATGTGTGTGTGGTGGGTGGCCGGGGGGTGGTGGGGGGTCATTCCTCGCCCGGCTAGTTTATATTTGGGCCTCAGTGGAGCTTTCCTCTAATGGGATAATAGACGAGACAGGGGCAACATGATGGGAGGAGGACCATAAAGCCCCGTGCAGACAGGCAGGAACTGTCACTGCAACCCCCCTCCCCTGCGGGTGACAACGCACTGCACCCCCTTCCTAGACTTGCTGAAGGCTTTGATTATAAAGATTCATTAAATGATTAAACATATTTAGGAGAAAGTATATTGCAGCCTTCCCTGACTGGGCCAGGAACCTTGTCCAGTGGAGGAGTTGGATGGAGTGTAGGAGGTGGGGGTCAGAGAGGCAGACGTGGATTTAGAGGCAGAGGGGTAGGACACAGGGACTGAGATTTAGTGTAGGGAAATGGGTAAGGGAGGCAGACATAGCGGTGGAAGTGCAGGTTTAGTACACAGGGACTGGGGTAGAATGTGGGGGAGGGGTAAGGGAGGTGGACAGGAAGGGAGCGGCAGAGGGATAAGACACAGGGATCGAGGTGGGGTGTAGGACAAGGGAGGTCGATGTAGTGGGATAGGGCACAGGGACTGAGGTGGGATGTAGGGCGAGGGGTAAGAGAGGCGGACATGGAGGTAATAGCAGAGGGGTAGGACACAGGGACTGTGGTGGAGTGTAGGTTGATGGGTAAGGGAGGTAGACATGGAGGTAGAGGCGGAGGGGTAGAACACAGGGACTGAGGTGAAGTGTAGGGAGAAGGGTAAGGAAGGTGAACAGGGTGGTAGAGGGGTAGGACACAGGGACTGGGGTGGAGTGTAGGGGTAAGGGTAAGGAAGGTGAACAGGGTGGTAGAGGGGGTACGACACAGGGACTGGGGTGGAGTGTAGGGGTAGGGGTAAGAAAGGTGAACAGGGGGGTAGAGGTAGAGGAGTAGGGTACAGGGAGGCCAGTCTAGCCCCTTCCCTAAACCCCCACCCTCACATCCTCACACCCATGGCTTGCCAAGATGCTGATAAAATCCAGCTCTAGAGAAATAGCCAAGACAGTTATTGCAGTTTATATCAGAAATCTTTCTAGTGGATCTAATTATGTCGACATATATAACATTACCCTCTGTGTATTGATAATGATGAACTGCAATCGCTGACAATCATGATCGTGCTGCATAGAAACTAAAAGATTATTAACCCAGGCGGGGGCCTATGGAGTTTGCATGCATTATTAGTACTCTGGAACTTTTCCATTGCAGAAATTACCCCCTAATTCACGAGAATGTTTGGTAGATAATCTCAAATGGGAATGTTGAGGATGTACGTGAGTGGCGATCCACGCCTCTTCTCACCATACCACACGTAATGGGAAATCAATTTCCTTTAACACAATCCAGCCCGACCAACGCCAGTGTCACAAGCACCGCAGTGGCTGAGAAGTGGGGCGACTGAGCTGTATCATCACAGCCTTTAAGTCAATGTTCGATTGAGTTATCAAAGAGCGAGCAACTGCTCCCAGTACAACTTCTAGGAGCTGGTCCTTTGCAATCTGATCCGCTCCCACGTTGCCATGGCAACCTCCAGGCGTCCTGTGACAAGCTGCTCGTTGATGGCATTTGCTCGCCTCCAGTCCTGCTCGCTGGAGAGTTCCACTTTGTCGCACGATGAGAGTGACTACGCATGGCTGAACTCCAATCACATGCTTTGTCTCAGCCGTCTCTGAGCAGGCCTGAGCTCATGTGAGCAAGTGGATGAAGACGGCTTAGTCACAAGGAGCCGTCCTTTTGCTGGTCTGACCCCAGCCTTATTACAGCCTAATCCCGGCCTATTATGACTAACCACGAAGGTATCGGCAAAGTGACTTAAATCCCATTACTATTTACGCCTCGTTGGGCATCTTAATTAACCTATTGTCGTATAATCAGACTTTGAGCTTTATGGGAAAACAGATAGCTAGAGATTGGGCGAGTAGAGAACGACAGGGTTGGTGCAGCATAGTAGGGTAGTGCAGGCATGAAGCTGTGGTGAAGAAGAATTTGGGACCTAGGCATGAGGATAGGTAACCTTCTCATGAGTCTTCCTAGTTTTAAAATCCAATACCGTGTATCGCCATGTTTTGACTAAAAATAATATTTGATGAGTGAAATAGGATGGATTGTCGACACCAAACTAGTTGTTGTGTATATCCTTTGCGTGGTTTTCGCACAATTATCTGTAGGCAGTTTAACTCGGACGATGTTATTGATTATGTAATCAACTTATAAACAAAGTGCTGACTCGTTTGTATATATGTTAAAGTATCTTTAAACCTTTCAGATATTTCTCGACTGACTAAACTTGATCATTAATGAAATCGCGACTTTTGACAAACTTTTGGAGGAATGAACGAATGGGATTTATCAGGGATTCTATCGTGGCCATATCCCCTAGGACTTCAGTGGGGGCAAATACAATCAAATACTAGATACTATTCTCAATCTTTTAATCAAAATACGCAATGAGGCGATTAGCTGACAGACCGATGAAATGACATACACTGTGAAGATGCGCCGACACAAAAAACAATGGGTCAAACGTTCATGTGGCTACCAGGGATGAATGAGGTCAGTACTTATGAGAACAACAGGAGTGAGAGTCCGCTGAGACAGAGAGCCACATTTTGTAACTTCTGCAACAGCAGCATTAACGGCACAGTCTTGTAAGTCTTGTTCCTGCCAATAACTTGCAGGAGGTCTTATAGGCTCTCTGCTCCTCCTTGGTCAGTTCGGGATCTCTGCCGGAACCTCCCCCACCAATCATTGTGTTCCCGCTCATCCCCATAGTCCCTTATCGTCCAGCAAATGTCCCTCCCCACGTCAGATAGTCAGTAAGGACATATCAAGACGTTGTATTCGGATTAAGCTTGCCTGACCTGAAGTAATATAGTGGAACTTCGCAGTCCACTATGCTTCATCGGGGACCTGTTTCACTAGTTTTGTGACATGTCTGTGACACCATACAGACAGATTGGGTTGTCTAGTTTTGTGACAACACAAGTAGCTGCCCTTAGGAAAAGACAGACCCCAAATATAGGAATTAGACAAATCTACACATCATGTACCTGTTTCACTAGTTTTGTGACAAAAGTGTTAGACAGACATGAAAAGTGGCACCAACAGTGCAAGCAAGAACGCACAAAATGGAGTTTAATGTATACTTCTTATGAAACCGGACACACCATCTAGACACCATCTAGACATGTCACACCATCTAGACATGTCACGAAACTAGTGAAACAGGTCCCTGATCGCCATGCATCAGAAATACATCTCAGAAATTCATCTCTTATATATTTGCGTATGTTACAAGCTAGAATTGGTTAAATGCCTGTTGTGAATTTATCTTTAACCCATAGTGGTTTAGGTTTTCGTTCCGTTAACGGAAATGCGCCGATGGCGGTGATTCAGAAATGTTCAGACATGAATTAAGACCGGCTGTGGGGCTGAAACCGCTCACAACATCTCATATCATATTCTAAGGATCACTCAACTCTAAAATCCTCTAATACACATCAATGCTACACCTGCTGTGTTGAGGTGTAGTTTTCGAACATATATCCAATTATGTGCATCTTTAAGAATGCCAGTTAATAATAGGAATGACCAAGTGGAGGAGAGTCCATGTTAATAAAGAAGAGGGAAAACACGCTCTCTCTTAGCATTGTGGTATAATCAAACCGGTATAGTTTATCACACATGTGGATCTGTAGGTATTACTCCAGTCAGAATCCTCCTGCCCACAGATAATGGGGGAGGGGGCGGCCCATCCACACCAAATCTATGTTATCAGCACCTACCAACGGAGATTGTGTTCAGTCAAAGTAACAACACGAATCCGTGCCAGGGGGGAATAAAAGGCACCCAGCAACGCTTTTATTTGTGCTCGCGAGGCCTTTTCCCCTCCGCAATGGCATTTGCTTTGATGGTCCATTGTCAGGAGCAGCTCATTCCGTCACTCGCCGCATAGTGGCGCTGTCAGCAGAGAGCAGGTCCTGTGTCTTATCTCACCCCGGTATTTTTCTCCGTAGGCTTATCATTAGGAACTCGTACTGCACGGCCGTGAGGTTCGTGTACCCAATACTCAATGGCTAATTGGGTGATTCATTTCATCAATAATTAATGTTATACGGGGTGAGATAAAATCAGAAACCCACTCGATGAAAATAACTTGATCCGCACTACACCTCGTTTGACTGCAGAGTAATTCACTCAGCTTTGCTTCGTGAATTACTCTGCAGTCAAACTCAGTGGAGTACGGACCAAGCTATTGTCATCTCGTGGGTTTCCTTCTAAGTACTCTGCCCTGCCGTATGGCCAGGCAGGATGTAGTGACAGCTACATGAGGCTGGCGGGGAAGATGAAGCAGATGTTCTTCTTGATGTTAGCTGTTTATTTATCGTACAGTGTAATTGATAGTGGCAGACACCATAAGGGACCATGATATTACTGCTGATGAATCAAAGCATTAGAGTACAGGCTATGGATACTATCTCTGAATTTTATTTGAGAAGGGCCTTCCTTGTATGTAGGGAATACACATGATGGAGTAGTCAGACTTCACTATCTTAACTCAAATGCCATATAATAATGTCCGACTTTGAAGTTAATGTTAAGTAAAAACATGGTTATGACGCCAATATGGTGAAAAATATTTGAGGTGTCGAAGATACATCGTTCAGAACGAGTTCAAAGAATGAGTTCTGAACGATTTATCGGCAACTCCGAGAATAACTGTCACTGAATTGGCGTCATCACTATGTTTTTTATTATAATATACCTTAAATTATTTATCTTATCCGAAAACTGACTGTAACTTGACTCTGTTGACACTGTCACTCCCAACTAGTGCGGTAAGTACATCACAAGATTAACCGGAAGTCAAATACACTCTCCTAGCCGAGGTTAGATTTGCTCAGGCTTCACACTAGGTACAGAGGCTACGATTGGGAGAGTGACAGACATTTACATATTTTCACCCATGTGCACCAGGCAATATCTGGCCATGCTGTCACCAAGGCAACTTGGTACGTAGTGACCCACATCGTGAGTTTTGAGGCATCTAGTAAATGCCCCAAATATCTAGGTATCTAACGTCGGGAATGCAAACAATACTGTCTAAATAGCTTAAATATGTGAGATCAAATGATAACAACACTCGCCACAAAGTTGCACCGACTGGTAGTGGTTCCACCATTGACGTCAGTATTGGGATTTCCCAAAGCGTAGGGAAACCCCGATAATGATGTCACACTAATGCGGTCTATTTTGTTGACATCTGTGAGTCAGGGAGTGTCTGCATTCACATCAATTGATTTGGCACATTTAAGTAATAAAAACGGTATTGTATGCATGCACCACATTAGAGACCTTGATATTTGCTAAATATGCATGTTAACTTGTGAAGGGATCCGCCATTTTTTAATTTTCCAGATGAGTGTTCCCGGTCTGTCGGCCAATCAGAATGCGTTATTTGTTCAAAGTATGCCATAGTAAGCTCAAAGCATATCGTACTAAGCTCAAAGCTCGCCAAAGTAAGGCAAACAATATGTATTGAAATACTTAGAAGGAAACCCATGAGATGAGAATAACTTGGTCCGTACTCCACCGAGTTTGACTGCAGAGTAATTCACGAAGCGAAGCTGAGTGAATTACGTAGCGGTCAAATGAGGTGGAGTGCAGACCAAGTTATTCTCATCAAGTGGGTTTCTGATTTTATCTCACCCTGTATAACATTGTTTATTGATGAAATGAATCACCAAATTAGCCATTGAGTATTGGGTTCACGAACCTCACGGCCGTGGAGTACGAGTTCCTATTGTTAAGCCTATGGAGAAAAATAACGGGGTGAGATAAAAAGCAACATGACATATCTCACAATATGTTCATTACTAACGAACCCCCTAGCACCAGTCAGTATGGTTGGTGACTTTGTGCATATGTATATAATAATGATTAAATTTAAATGACTAGGTCTAAAGAACTCGATATGAGGAAATGATTACAGCCGTTAATTTGAAAGTATGACATATGTTATTTGAAAATCAAGTAGACAGAAAGTTAGATATTACTGTACCAATGGTAGATTAATCTGCCTTTTTCTTAAAATATAGATATATCATGAGCTCCTTAAAACGCAAACTTAATATCAGACTATAACGAATGATAATGGAAAACCTGGTTACTGAGCCAGGATGGCCGTTTGAGGTCTTTTCATGATATGAATACGTCCCGATGCCGCGGGCTGGCGGACATATTCATGGCATCAAAAGGCTGAGAATGGTTCACCCTACGGACTCAGTCACTAAATTTTTTCATCATTACATACCTAAGTATCAAGAAAAAAGGCCACTTTTGTACGTATATTATGTGCTTGTTGACTCGAGGCATTCTCTACGTGCACAGTGTGCCCGAATATTCAGTACGGGCGCAGTGCGCCCGAATATTATTTATACTGGACCCCTAGCTGTGCATTCTATTTCATAGATGTTCAGGCATTTGATAACGACTGTTTTGACATGATTGATGAATGATAAAATTAAGTTGATCCAGAATCTCCCCCATTCAGGAGGAGGCGATCAAGGTGAACGTGAGAAAAGAGATGTACCAAGAGAGGCTGCAGTGTACAATATAGGCCAGTGAGGCGATATAGGCCAGTGACGAGATAAAGGCTAGTGAGGCGATATAGGCCAGTGACGAGATATAGGCCAGTGAGGAGATATAGGCCAGTGAGGTGATATTGGCCAGTGAGGCGATATAGGCCAGTGAGGAGATATAGGCTAGTGAGGTGATATAGGCCAGTGTGTCGATATAGGCCAGTGGGACGATAAAGGCCAGTGAGGAGACATAAGCCAATATGGCGATAGAGGCCAGTGAGGCAATATAGACGGTAAGGCGATAGAGGCTGGTGGGAAGATATAAACCAGTAAGGCAATAAGTGGCCAGTGAGGTTATATAGGCCAGTGAG